>CM054061.1:309063225-309806940 GCA_028641055.1 Alopecurus myosuroides
AGTAGATATGTTGATTATAGCAGACGTTGATCATAACTTAGTTATCTGATCAATGTCTGCCATAATCAACATAATATCTACTCCAATCAACCTGATTCCTCAGGTTTCAACACGATGTGCGGGCACAGCTGCACTTGTACAATAGAGTTTTCTCACGGCTGAATGAATAACAAAACTTCACCAAGAGAACAATATCGAACTCTGATAATGACAGACACCCTGATCCCCATGCAGTTGAGCACATACACAAAAAAAAATTAACCCGTTCAACTTCTGGAACGGATCAGTTGCTTGAAAAGAAACATCCAATAGAAGCAGAATTGAGCAGCAAATATCAGTAGCTCTGTTCATGTTCTTGAAGCATCAATCCACTCATCCTCCTGGAAATACCAACAAAACTATACACATCATCTACCAAGAAAAACATTGACTAGCATTGTTCATACTGCAGAATCTAACAAATAGCAGGTAGCAGCAGCAGCAATCGACGATTGGATCATATAGTCTCATCACGACGCAAGGACAGGACAACCTGGTAAGAAAAACACACAACATCTTCCTACGGAGTATCAAGTCGCTTGGACGGAGCACAAACTACGGATCATGTCGCCGGTGCGCAGGACGCGTTATCCTGACGGGCGCGGACGACCAGCGTGGCGCAGTCCTCGGCCATCTCCATCGCCTTCTTGAGGGCGTCGGTGGAGCGGAGGCACGCGACGTCGTGGTCCGCGCCGGGGACAGGGAGGCGCGGCGGCTTGTCCAGCAGGAGATCGACCAGCAGCAGGCGGTCGCAGCACAGATCCAAGGCGTCGTACGCCTCCCCCGCGCGCAGCCTGGCGTCCTGGCCTGTGGTGCCGCACAGAGCGGACTTGGCGACGGCGAGGTCCTTGGCCGCGCGCCCGAGCGCTTCCTCCGCGAGCTGGAGGATCCTGGCGCGCCCGCCGATCGCGGCGTGCACCGGTGCCGCCGCCAGATGCCCCTGCGCGTCGACGGTGACCTCCCCCACCCGCTCCGGGAACGGCATCTCGCAGACCTCCGCCGCCATCTCTCTCTCTCTCTCTCTCTCTCTCTCTTCCGCCACCGGTGGGTTTGGGGTTTCTGAATGCTTCGAGTCGCTTCCTTTGGCGGCGGGGGCGATCTGATATAGCCTGCTGTGCCAGCCTGGCGAGGTGGACCATGTCTAACAGATTTTCATCTCTCCCGCCGCCGAATTGAAAGTTACTTGCGGTTAAATCTCTTACACCTGTTTGGATGTAGGAAAAAATAGGTTCGAATTGAATTGGGCTGGAATACTAACTCCAAGATGGAAAGGAAATGGTCTTCAATTTAAATTTTGTTGTTTGGGTGTGCTTTGTATTTGCTCTTGGAATTAAAGGCATCCCCCAATTCCAATTCTTGTTTGGATGTGCAAACCATATAATTGAATGTCTTGTCAAGTTTAGACAATACTAGTTGCGTTGTACGTGCCAGGCACGTCCTTAAAATTAAATGAGACAATTTACACGTAATAAACGGCCATACGGGTGTCTACTTGAACTATTTATCTGGTGCAAATTAATACTCTAGAACTCATCCACATCTCCCACGCACTCAACCTCATCGATTGTCTAGAAGTGTCTCCCACGCACTCAAAATCATTGATTCTCGGAAGTATCCAGTGTAGGAGGAGGCTGAGTGTGGAGCGGGAAGAACCTCGGACTGGAAGCCCAACTATTTTTGTAAATAAATAAACATGAAAATCTTAACAAAAAAAAGGGGCACATCAGCCAACCGAGGCCGCACCAGGGATGCTACCTTACGATCACCCGTGGGCACGGTCAAAATTCCGATAGTCCACGGGTGCCTTTTTTGTCGGAACAGAGTAGGACGAGAAGAGAACGCCACCGCCGCCGGTCCGGGAGTATTTTTCTTCTCCGGCGACGGTAGGCCTCCCCACCCCCACATTAAGTTACTTCCGAGCCTACATCAGCGACGCCACCTCCGGATCGGTCCATCCTCGCCATCGCCGGCCGTTGCGTCACCGTCTCCGGACGGTCTCTGCTTTCCAACACCGGTGACATGGCCCCGTCTCTCTATATCTCTCGATGGGGAAGGAAGCGAACAAAGAGGTGGAAGGAGTTGAGATACGATCGGGAAGGAGAACGATAAGACGCGGTCGTGGTGGGGTCCATGGGTGAGCGCATGTCACAACCGATCGTAGATACGGCCACCCTGTGAGGAATCGTTTCGACCACCACGGACCAAGGCCAACCACGGCCTTATTTCTGAAAAACTACTCAACAATTACGATGATGCTTAGCTAGAAATATACAATTACCATGATGCACCTTATATTAGAGAAAAATGAATTACATAGCGTCCACTTAAATTTAAGAAGACATGTCATGCCTGAACAGCATCTCAAACCCGAATACAAACATGTGGACATGTGCTATATCTAGGAACAATCAAATCCTTCCATAATAAACTGCACTTTTTTCGATACCATTGGCAGATAACAGTAAACAAAATAATTTGTATTCATAATAAATTGGTCCGATGAACATACTGGTACATATTGAGGTATCCTCGGTATGGACGATGGATATCAGCAGATATGTCATTTCCTCCCGCAATAACTGTGGTTGGTGGAGTATGTTGTGCTCGTGGTGGTACTGATCAACGGGTTGAGCTAGGCGGCGATGGTCAGCTCCACTCCGACATCCTACCTCGTCCTCAATCTCCAACCTTGGCCGTCCTCGCCTCCTTGCTCTTTCCGAGTTCGTGCCTGCTGTTGTCGCTGCTACTCTGCTGTAGAGCGTCCCTGCTAGTGCTCCGATGTACTTGAGACCTCTCGTTGCAGCCCAGAACTTGTCGTCATCTTCGATCACCATCCAAAGCGGGACACGGAAGAGGCAACCCCACGGTTGGCCTCGCCGCCTCTCACTACGGCGCCCTCATGGTGGTTTTCTCCTCTCAGGAGGAGAGGGAGGCCACTATGGGTCGCTTCCCGGCATCCTTCCTCGGGCACACCATCTCTCTTGAGAGGCCGGAGGATGCTGACAATAGGTCCTCCTGGCGGTACTCTCACTTTGCTCAGGTTTCTGCCGTCGGGTTCCCCCTGGAGCACTGGAGCGAAGAGGGGATCAGGACTGCATTCCGCTCCATTGGGAGTGTTTGCTGCATTGATCCTCTATGTTTGAACGACCTCGATTTTTCGGCCGTTCGCCTTGTGCTGCACCTGGAGAATGAAGGGGACGTCCCCCCGTCCCTGATCCTCCACGACTTTGAAGGCGAAACCACGACGGAAGTCTCCCTTCGGGTGGTCCGCTGCCGGTCTAATGCTGGGCCCTTCTCCCACGACGGCCACTTCGCTGGAGGGGGTGGGGACACTCCTCGTCGCGGACGGCGCTCCCCTTCTGCTGAAGGTTTGTTCGTCCAGCCAGGGGGTTCACCGCGCCGCGGAGGCCTCGACGACATCGACACCTCTTCCTTGGAACACCTCTCCATTGGCGGCGCTGCTCCCCCCGCGGCCTCTGCCGGCCGGCGTGCCACTCCTTCTGTGGGCGCCAATGACCCGGTGGCTCTGTGGAGCCGGGTGGTGGGCCGCCGGGCTGCCGCCGTGCCTCCTTCTTCTGCTTCCCAGGTGGATGCTTCTGGGCCGCTCGCGGGTGCAACGGCCACCGTCCTCTGGGACGGGATCCTCGCGCGCCGCCTGGCGGCGGAATTCCCGGAAGCCGGTCTGGACTCTGCCCAGGTAGCCTCCCGACCTGAACTTCTTTCGCCTCCCCCTTGGGTTCCTTCTCGAACGGATTCTGAAACTGCTTCTCCTAACCATGGCTCTGCTCCCCTCTATCTTCAGTGGTACGACTCCCTGGCGCCCCCTAGCTCTCCTTCTCCCGCGGTCACGGCGCCCTCCTTGGACGCGCCCGTGATTGATCTCCCTGCCCCCTCGACCGGAGACGAAGCTCTGGTTCCCGCCACGACGGAAGAACACGAGGACGCTGCCAGGAAGCAGCGCGTGCGCCGCAAACGGGCGGCGGACTCGGCGTTCAAGGAACGACGCAGCGCTCGTTTGGCGTCAAAGGAGCCAGCGTTCTTCTCCGACATGCTTTCACGGGCGAAGGAGATGAAAGCCCTGCGCCTTAACAGCACCAAGGGTTCCCCTCGGCTGCGGGCCGCGCTCGCAAAGGTCTGCATCGACGAAGCGGTGCCCGGCCCCATCCCGCTGCCTCTGCTCCAGGAACTGGGCGCCCCTTGTGGCGTCGACCCTGCTGCCATCGCTGGTGAGCGGGCGGTGCCCACTCGGGCTCCATGATCACTCCTGCTCCTTGGGGAGGCCCCCGTGTCGGGCCCTTCCCCGGTCCGTGCCGCTGCGCCGGCTTAGCTTTCTGTAGGTTTTCGCCTGTTCCCGTCCGTGCGCCGCCGGTGTTGGTGGTTGTCGGAACTGGCTACTGCCGCTGCGTCGGCCTCCTCTTTCCTCACTGCATTGTCTTAGCAGTGGTTTCTCGTTGCCCCTTTTTCGGTTGCAGGTACTTTGGTGAGCTTACCTCTGATTATGCAAACAAGGTCCTTTCTAGTTGAATCTTGGAACATTAGAGGCCTTGGCGATCCCGCCAAGTGCGACGTCCTTCTGTCTGACCTATCACTTGTTAAACCTCATATTGTTGCGCTTCAGGAAAGCAAGCTCGCGAACCTTGACGCTCGCAAAGCTGCCACTTTCCTCCCTTCCTCCCTTCGTTCGTTTGAGTGTATCAACGCCTCTGGCTCGGCTGGCGGGATCGTAACGGCGTGGGACAGCTCCTTGTTCTCGCTCTCGTCTACTTTCTCCAGCCCTCACGCCCTCTCTATCGACCTCTCTTTCTGCGCCGACAACTCTCGGATTCGAGTTACAAACGTGTACGCCCCCTGCTCTCGCGACGAAAAAATTGTTTTCCTTCAAGACCTAACTTCTCACGAGCCCTCTGACTCCACTCCCTGGTTGCTTTGCGGAGATTTTAACCTTTGTAGAGATGCCAACGATCGCAACAACGACAACTTCAACGTTTCGGAAGCTGCCCTTTTCAACACTTGCATTCACTCTCTGGCCCTCATTGACCTTCCCCTCCGGGACCGTCGCTACACTTGGTCCAACAATCGTGCCACTCCCACGCTTGTCCGTCTTGACCGTATCCTCATTAACAACGCCTGGAACTCCGTTTTCCCATCCTCCTCCCTTTCTTCTCTGACAAGGGATACCTCGGATCACGTCCCTCTTCTAGCCACAATCTCCTCAACCATTCCCCGCTCGCTCATTTTTCGATACAATCGCTCGTGGGGTCTCCACCAGGGGTTTAGGGTCTCCATCGCGACTGCTTGGCTCTCGGCCTTCCGTCCTGACGCAACAGCTCGTCTCGTTGCTCGTCTTCGCCGGTGTCGTGGGTGTTGCAAGTCCTGGACAAAGAGAATGGCCCCCTTCAATCAAAGAGAAATTGATGCCGGTATTGTCATTGATCTCCTTGACCTTATTGAGGAGAGTAGGACCCTGTCTTCCCCTGAATGCAGGCTTCGCTCTCTGACCATCGACGCCCTTCACCTCGCTATCAAGGAAAAATGGGTCTACTGGCGCTCCCGGGCCAAAGTTCGCTTCGCCCTCGAAGGCGACGAAAACACTCGGTATTTTCATGGGCTCGCGTCATGCCACAAGCGCCGTACCAATATTCCGGTCCTCGATTTTAACGGAGCTAGTTTCTCTGACCACGCTGGCAAATCTAAGGCTCTCGACTCCTTCTTCAGAGAGCTTCTCGGTACCACCTCCGCCTGCTCTTGGAATTTCCCCCTCTCTTCTATCTACCCCACTATCAACCCCCTCCCGGCCTCCCTCACCTCTCCCTTCACCTCTACGGAAATCCTCGTTGCCTTGTCCAAAATGAACATCGATTCTAGTCCAGGCCCCGACGGGTTCGGTCCTAGTTTTTTCTCCACTTTCTGGGAGACAGTTAGTTCGGACGTCGTTGGGGTTTTTGGAAGCTTCTATGATAGATCGATTGACCTCTCGCGTATTAATAGAGCTTTCCTTGTCCTCCTCCCCAAGCATGATGCAGCCCGCTCTCCTGCCGATTTTCGGCCCATCTCCCTCCAAAACTGCATTGCCAAGATGATCACCAAAGTTCTCACCTCCCGTCTGCAGTCCTCGATCCACTCCTTAGTCGACCCCGACCAAACTGGGTTTCTCTCTGGCCGCCGCATCTCTGAACATATCATCTATGCCGCTGACCTGGTTCGCTCATGCCACCTCCGCAAAGTTCCAACCATTGTTTTCAAAATCGACTTTCGCAAGGCCTTTGACTCCGTGAATTGGGCCAGTCTTATCTCTATTCTTCGCGCTAGGGGTTTCGACTCGCGCTGGTGCGGCTGGATGACAGACCTTCTCTCCTCGGGTCATACGTCCATCATACTCAACGGTGTCCCCGGCCCTTGGATCCGTTGTAGAAATGGGCTGCGTCAAGGTGACGCCCTTTCCCCCTACCTCTTCATTATCGTGGCCGATGTCCTTCAACGTCTGATTCGGCACGCTCACATCTCGGGCAATCTTCACCACCCCGTCGCCAACGACATTCCCCCGGCCGTCCTTCAATACGCTGATGACACACTCATTATCTGCCACGGCGATCTGGCCTCGGCCACTTGTCTCAAATCGATCCTGGATAGCTTCGCTTCGGCCACGGGTTTGGCCATCAATTTCCATAAGTCCTGCTTCATCCCGATGAGTATGGATCCTGCCCTTCAATCGAGTATTGCCTCCGCTCTTGGCTGCCCCATCTCTAGCTTCCCTCAGCCTTACCTTGGGCTCCCGCTATCTCCTACTAAACTCCCGGCTTCTGCTTATACCTCTCTCATTTCCTCCTTTGATCGACGTCTTTCCGGATGGAGTGCCATGCTGCTTTCTTCTGGGGGGCGCCTTGTGCTTTGTAATGCTGTTTTAAATAACCTTGCAACCTATTTTATGTGCTCTTTTCTTTTGCCACGTGGTGTTGTTGAGGCGATTGACCGGAAACGCCGTGCCTTCTTTTGGACGGGCAAGGATTCGTGCTCTGGTGCTCGTTGTTTGATTTCTTGGGACAAGGTTTGTTTGCATAAGCAGGTCGGTGGCTTCGGGATGCGGGACCTCCAACGGCAAAACCTCGTGCTCCTCATGACTTTCGTTCACAAGCTTCACCAGCGGTCGGAGCTCCCGTGGAAGACGTGGTTCTGGCGCTCTTACAACCGCGATTTGGGCGACATTTCCTCCTCTCCTTCTTTTCTTGAATCTATTGTACATGCATGCCTCCCCATCTACAGGTCGATCACCCGGTGTGTCGTGCACGACGGCCGGCATGTCGCATTCTGGCTAGATAATTGGCACCCGGGTGGCACGCTTGCCACCCAATTCCCTGCTCTCTTCTCTCATAGCCTCCGGCCGAACATCACCATCGCCACTGCCCGCTCCCTTGGGCTTGATCTCCGTCCACGTCTCTCTTGTGTTGCCTCCGGTGAACTCGTCGAGGCCCTACGCATCCTCGGCTCCGTGGCCCTAGATGAACTGGAGGACCACCGCACACCCGCTTGGGGGCCGTCCTCCGCCTTCAACACTCGTGCTGTGTACGCTATGACCGCCCCCGGGGGTGTCCTCGATTCCTCTTCGATCACGTGTTGGCGCTCTCGCCTTCCCACAAAGATTAAAATCTTCTGTCTCCTTGCCGATTCGGATCGTCTTTGCACTCGGGATAACCTCCACCGCAAGAACTGCGCTCCTTCTCCTTCTTGTGCCTCTTGCGGAGCCATCGAGACCACTCGCCACATCCTTTTCGACTGCGCCATTGCCTCCGAGGTCTGGGCTAAACTCGGGTGCTCTATCCCCTTCCCATGTTCCATCTGGGACATCCCCCCGCCGATTACGTCCACTCAGGGCTCCTGGGAAATCTGCCTCGGTGCTATCCTTTGGCAGCTCTGGAAAGGGAGGAACGACGTCGTCTTCAACCAGGTCCCGTGTTCGGCTTCAGACATTCTTCGACGCGCCGCCTCGGACACTGCCTGCTGGAGCCACCGGTTGAAGGCTGAGGACCGCTCCTCTGCTGAAGCCCTGCGGGTTTTTTTGTTTCATGCCTCACGCTTGTAATTGCATGTAATCTATCTCCTAAACCCCCCTGTATTGCTTCCAACTTGTAAAAACATCGGGTCCGTTCTTGAGGGACTGTTTCGGGTAATATATCAAGCGGTGGGGAACCTCTCCCCCCCGTTATTCTCGAAAAAAAAAATATCAGAAAAATTGTTAAGTGAACAAAGAAAACGGCTCCTCTTTGAGCTTCGCCTGGAGAGCAGTCTCCATCTGGACTCTAAATCATGGCCCTGGTCATCGGAATTAGAGGAGCTTGGAGACGCACACCAGAGCCGTAGGGCACTGAGCAGCAGCGCTCAGACTTGCACAGCTCGGGCTGAGGCAAAGCGAGCAGGTGCTCGTGCCGGGGTCGGAAGGGCGCGTCGCACAGGTCGGGCGGGCGTGTCTGTGCGCAGGTCGGCTCGGGCTGAGACGAGGCGAGCAGGAGCTCGTGCCAGGGTTGGAAGAGCGAGTCGTTGTGCAGGTCGAACAGGCGCACAAGTCTCCGGAGTAGAGGTGCTGCAGGGCGAGGAGGACGTCAGCTTGGTCGTGCTCCCTTGTCGTCGTGAAGCAGGAAGGACCATGGAGGCACCCCTGACATGGAGAGGCGGCAAATGCAGCACGGGAAGGAGGTCGTCGAGGTGGAACCCGGCCTGCTGGCCGAGCTGGAGGCGCGGAGGACGAAGGAGGCTTGCCGTGGAGAGATGCTCGGGGAGGAGCTCGTTGGAGAGAGGGAGAGGGCGATGGTGTGCTTGTCCGGGAACGAAGGGAGGCGGGGCCGCGGTCGCTAGAAGGCGTGTAGAATAGGAGGCTCCGAGGATGGTCTTAGTGCAGCAGGCAATAGCCCGCGGAGGAGGCCGGGAGGCGCAGGTACCGAGCTTGTCGTCGGGGGGCTCCTTGCGATATCGCTGGGTGAAGGAGAGAGGAGGCGCCATCGGGGGGAATGAGCTAGGGGCGGAGCTCGGCTTGTACGCCGGTGACGGAGAGTGGAGGCGCCATCGAGGGGAAGGAGGTAAGGGCGTCGCTGGGCTTGGACGCCGGGTAAAGGAGAGAGGAGGCGCCGTCGGGAGGGAAGGAGCTAGAGGCGGCGCTCGGCTTGGACGCACCTCTGGCCGTGTTCGCTGCAAATGCTGGAAATAAAATATATCACCGTACCGCTTCGGGTTGCTTTAGGCGGTGTCAATTTTGTAATTTTGAACTGTTTTGAGGAGCTCAACATTGGAGCAATCTCGTCCGTTTGATCCACCCAATTTGATGGCTGAGATCAAATGTATCTACGAAGTTTGCTCTTTTATAAGTAATTTAGATTAGATATAATGTCTACATGTATGAAAAATTGTATGTATACACTCCCGAATCCTTTTTTATATGTACTGTACATACAAAAACTAGCAGAACAAGGCTGCCGCTGAAGAATGCAGCGATAAAAAAGAAGAACTGGAGCTCCTCTCGGTCAGGCAGCACAAGACTCAATTGACGAATTTCTTCACGCCTTCGAAGAAATCCAACATGTAATTCGCGAGTTCGAGCATGTGCCTTGTCGCTGAACAACCGATACACCAGGATCAACCGCTCCGTCACAACGATCTGAGCCTTCCACGGCGTCTAGTTCCACCGTGCGCTGTAATGGATCATGGGATGGATCTCTCCGCCGAGCACATGCCTCCGCACGACTCTCCCGTCGCCGTTCACCTCCTGCCTCCCAATCGATCTAGGGTTAGGGTGCGGAATCAGAAGACTAGTAGACGGGACGGACTGCGTCGACTACTTGCAGACCGATCCGGCGGAGGGTGGGGAAGGAATAGGTAGAGGAAGAACGGGGGAGAGGGAGAGGAGGACTGACCGGAGTGGCGGCGGCCGCCGGCTTGCTCTAAGCTACAGGTCGATCCGTTCGTGAGGGAAATGAAGGACGGGGGAGAGAGAGATGCCTCGCTCTATTTGTGACTCGCGTACCTTTTCGCGAATTCCTTGCGTTTCCGAGCGTAGGGGCTCGGAAAATTTCCGGGCTGAGAAGACACTACACGGGGGAGTGCTTGGAATTGGGAGGCGTTTCCGAGCCGAATTTCCGTGGCCATCAAAACTGCCGAAATGGACCACTCAATTCCAAATTTCCAATTCCGAGCCATATTTCCAACATCCAAACAGGGGGTAAAAGAGTTGGCATCACACTATCAGCGACGGAGGGAGGTTCGAAGCCAACAGTCTGACCTGACGTCCTTCATTTCGAGACCCCGAACGTCAGCGCAATTGAACGGCACGGAAGCACGCCCTGTGACGGCATATTAAATACTCATAAGTCCACGTCGCTCCATTAAATATTAGTTCGGCTTAGCTCGAGTTCCTAAATTTCAAAACCAAACAGGTTTGATCATCACATGATTTTAGCAGCGGATGGTTTTAAATTTGGTTCACTCTGGTCGCCCCAAGCGTGCCTACAAAGCAAGAATAAAAAAGACAACCAGACGGAAAGAAGGAAGCAAGAGGGGAAGAAAAACATACCACCCACCGCCGCACCGACCTACCACCTCCGTCCTCCGATACCACGCCGCATGTGGCCAGCGGTGCTATTGTGCCGCACCGCGACCCTTGCTCTAAGTGCAACCTTCGTCGGTCCACCGTTACCCCGGTATCCCTCTAAACCCTCACCCACTGCAGCCTTCTAGCGTCACTTAACCACCCCAACCCTAAAACCGACCATCCAACTGTACCCTAAACTTGATGCTCGCCTCTGCCGCTTAGGTGCGGCCTATTGTGACGTCGATGCCTCCGACTCTGATAGTTGATCCCGCAACTATTGGAGGTTGAAGACGATAACGTGCCTATACATATGGGTCATTCGCGTGAGAGTGCAGGACTAAGAGAAATGAGAGCTCGACGAGAATTGTTATATGCATGGCACAACTTGTCCACCGTGCGTCCTATGCAGCATGTCGGACGCATAATTGTTTTGATGCTCAATTCGTCAAACGAGGGTTGTTCGATGAAGTATTTGGGATCTATAAAACCTACTCCTTCCGGTCCATTTTTAGTGTCAGGGAAAACGAGCTCTACCAGCGACACTTTTTTCGGATAAGATGGAGTACTAAATATTTCAGGTTTCTTTCTCAAATCAAGGCATTTTGGTGATCGGTCACCAACTCTACTATTGAATGTGGGTCACCAACAATATGACAACCAGTGATGCTACACCTATTGAAGGTACTTACAGATCAATTTTACGGGATTAGATGAGAAAATCAGGGGTTGCGCCCTGATTAAAATTCAAGAGGGCAGTTTGAGGTGGGAGGGCGAATCGGACGTGGACACGTACGTACGTAGGGTGGTGTCCGTAAGTCTATCATTTTTGTATGACAACTATGCACCCTTACCGGCGAGTAGTCACTTGACAAAACTGCAATTAACATCCTTATCGGAATCCAAGGAGACTAAACTGCAATTAACAACACTCCTCTCTTGATCCCTCTCCTATAAATACACACCACAAACAACCCCTGGACTCCTCATTCAAGCCATCTCCTAGATCACATCCCAGACCAACCAACCAATAGCAATGGGTTCTAGCAGCAAAGTCTCTCTAAAGCTGTTGGTCGACACCAAGTCCAACAAGGTGCTCTTCACAGAGGCTGGCAAGGAGTTCGTGGACTCAATCTTCTACCTCCTAAAGCTCCCCATCAGCATCGTGGCAACGTTCATCTCTGACGGTGCCGGTAGATTCCACTGCCTCTCAGAGAGCATGGAGAATATCGGCGCCTCCTACCTGCAGCCCAACATCGACAAGACCAACCTCTTGCAGCCCAAGATAGAGTTCGAGAGTGGAAGGTACTATTGGCGCCGCAGACTTACGTCATGACGGACGCTCTGAAGGTGATAGTTAGGTCAGCGATCTCCGGCATCAGCCTTGTTAAGAGTTATGTCCTCAACAAGGATGTTGAGATCACCTAGAAGGTCATTACCGTCGGCACTGAAGAGGTGAAGTTGGAAACATCGATCGTTTCTTTAAGCTCCCGCTAATTTTGTGTTGTCAAATAATTAACTCATGTCTACAACTCTTGGCTGTTTTCACAACGGTGATGCGCTCCGACACGGTGCTCTCCGGCGTGTTCCTGGCGAGGAATGTAGAGACCTAGAACACCACTGCAAGTTGTAGTGCGATATGTCATAGATGTATCTATAATTTGTGATGTTCCATGTGGTTTTCATGCCAATTGCTACATGTTTTCTCTACACTTTACATCATTTTTATGGATTTTTTGGGACTAACCTATTGACAAGATGCCACAGAGCCAATTCCTGTTTTTTTTTGCTGTTTTTGGTTTCAGAAAAGTTGTTCTGGAAGTATTCTCCGAATCGGACGAAACAAAACCCAGGACCTTAGAATTCTATCACGTACACAGAGTCCGGAGGAGACCCTGAAAGGGATTCTAGAGGGACCACACCATAGGGTGGCGCGGATCCCTGGCCGCGCCACCAGGTGGTGTGCCCCCTGGCCACCCACCGACGTTGCCCTTTCGCCTATGTAAGCTCCTCCTCGGGAAAACCCTAAACACCCGAGTCTTTTTCCACCAAAAGTTGTGACATGTCAGAGAGAACCGTAGCTAGATCATTGTCTTCTCATCTTTACGGCGCATGTTTAGATCTTGTGAGATGACAAACATGATAAAGATCATCTTATTGCAATGCTACATGTTTTGTTTGCTGGGATCCGATGAATATTGAATGTTGTGGCCAGTGATTATCAATCTATCATGTTATTTCATGTTTATGTTATTTATGATCTTGCATTCTCTCTATTACTAGTAGATGCTTTAGCCAAGTTGATGTTTGTAACTCCAAGAGGGGGTATTTATGCTAGATAGTGGGTTCATGCCTCCCTTTTATCCACACTCGAGTGACAAAAACGTAACGGATGGGGGGTGTGTTGTTGCCATTAGGAAGAAAACAACGATGTTTAAATTGTTTAGATTACACACTTTACTTAATGCAATAAATCTGTTGCTTGCAACTTAATACCCGAGGTCTGATTGGATTACGCTCTGAGGGTGGATTATTAGTCATAGATGCAGCTGGAAAACGGTCTATGAATTATATTATAATGCCCGCATGAATCACATCGTAATCACCATGTCATGCATATGCACTACAGTGCAGACTTTATATCTGTCAATTGCCAAGCTGTAATTTGCTTACTCGACATGTTATCTATCTTTGTTGGAGAGACACCACTAGTGAACCGTGGATCCTGGTCCATTTCTTTACACTGATAATACAACCACTGCAAACAATGTTTTCTTTTCATTCACTTCAATCATTGTTCTCTTTTCATTCACTTCAAACAAACCTTGTTATCCACACTATACGTCTAATCCTTTGTTTTTAGCAAAACCGGTGAGATTGACAATCTCACTGTTTCGTTGGGGCATAGTAACTTGATTGTGTTGTGTAGATTCCACGTTGCTGCTGAACTGGTAGTGCACCCTTTCAACATCAACTGCCAACAACCTTCATAAATGATTTCTGTCTCCTACTGGTCGATTCAACCTTGGTTTCTTTCTGAGGGAAAACTTGCTCTTGTGCTCTTCATACCTTCCTCTTGGGGTCTCCCAACAAGCGTATAATCTACGCGCATCAAGAACATTTTCTGGCGCCGTTGCCAGGGAGGAAGAGGATTTTTACAAGGGGAGTCTCTCACCTCCAATCTCTTTACTTTGTTTTTGTTTTGCTCAGTTTATGTCTTGTTTGCTTCTCTATATCGAAAACACACAAAACATTAGTTCTTATTATAGTAATTTTTGTTACCTTGCTTTTTACTGTTCATCATGTTACTCCCTAAGTGCACCCTGAAAAACCTATTAGTAGGTAGTGGTTCTATAATTGGAAAGGATGCCATTGAAGAATTCTTTAATCATGTTAGTAAGCATAAAAATTTTGAGGAAAAATCCATAGTAGAACTTGCTACAAATTATGAAACTGCTGCAACTTCTTTAGTTCACATGATAGAAGCTAGGTTTGTTAACATTAACCCCATAATGCAGCAATTGTTTCTTAACATGAATAATATTTAAGATATTGAATAAAAAATTATCTCGGAAACCATGCTTAAAGAATTTAGAGATGTTGCTATAGAACCTAGGAATTTTTTTTATCGTTTTGATATGCTAGGCTCAAGTTTAGATGTTATTGGTGCTCTTGAAAGATTAGAAAAGACCAAACCTAAAAATGAAAAGGAAGGAAAAATACCAATACCCTTTAAACTCGTAGCACTGCATAAAGCCTTGGAAAAGAATTTTGACTGGATTGTTCCTAAAAACCTATTTGATGAAAGAAGTAAACCTAAAAGTGTTAAGAGTGGAACATCTAAAACTCATTTAGATAAAATACAATGCATTGTTGAGAAGGTTTCTGATCTAAATATGGATGCTTCTTCATTTGAAAACACTTCATTTTCTCTTTCTATGCATAGCTGAAAGGCGTTAAAGAAAAGCACTTCTTGGGAGATAACCCATGTTTTATTTTTGCATTGTTTTTCTATGATTTCTTTGAGTAAAGGTGTCGTTTACTTCTGTAGAAACTCATTTGTATCTTTATTTTGTCGTATTTGTTGTGCCAAGTAAAGTCTCCAGTTAAAAGTTGAAGTTAGATTTGGATTTCTGCGCAGAAAACAGATTCCCTCTATCCACTGTTAAATTGGTATAAAATCATAGAAAGATGAAAATGACCTGAAAATTTTTGTGCTTAATCCTTAGCTATTTCCAAAACTCTCTGTAGTTTTATGTTTTTCGATTTGAGCAATGTAAGTGCCTCGAATTTTTTTATCTTTACAGACTGTTATGGTTTTGACAGATTCTGCCTTTTTACTTGCATTCTCTCTTTTACTATGTTGAGTGGGTTTCTTTGCTCCATAAAACATCAATTGTTGTAGCTAATATTTAAAAAGTACTAATAATGCTTGTGTCCATGAAGAACGCGTGAGTTTTTGATTATTCACTAACCCTCTAATGAGAATTACTTCAAGTTTGTTGTGAAGGAAGTTTTCAAGGGTCAAGAGAAGAGGGTGATATAATGTGATCAAGAAGAGTGAAAAGAATAAGCTTGGGATGCCCCCGTGGTTCATCCTAGAAAATTCCAAGAAGACTCAAGCGTCTAAGCTTGGGGATGCCCGAGGCATCCCCTTCATCACCAGCAACTTATCAGGTCACTTCTACTGAAACTATATTTTTATTCCATCATATCATATGCATTTTACTTGGAGCGTGTGTTTGTTTTTGTTTTGTTTTCCTTGCTGCGAGAAACTTAGTTGGAACCCATCATTCTTGTGTGGGAGACAGACACACTTCGCTTTTTCATATGAATACTTGTATTCCTCATTATCATGCTCGTATTCTTCGTTTTTCTTCTAGGTTATCATGTCATATCTTCGTTTCATATGTGTGGCTAGACTTTATCATGTCCTGTTGGATGTTATTCTAATTTTATGCCTACTAATATTGATGTAGCATGACTTGTACTAAACATATGAGAGTTCTTAATGTGCCATTGAAAGAATCATGCGTTGTTTTTATCATCTCAAAGCATAATATTGTGGTATTCTCCTTTAAATGCTTTATTTGGTTGCCTTGGCGCATGCTTACACCATGTTATGACTATAAACCAGTCACCTTTAGCCTCCATGATAATTTAGTTTTTGACTTATAATACCATGTATGTTTTGATTAATAATTGTTTTGTCGCTATGCATGATTATGGCCATTATGCTCTCTTGATTTGTCGCTCCCAGTCCTAGCCTTCACCTGTACTGAGTATGAGCTCTACTCGTGCATCCAACTCCCAAAGAATCAAAGTATGCCAAATGTGTCCACCATACCTACCTACATGTGGTATTTAACCGGCACTCCAAAGTAAATTGCTCATGTGCTACCTTTAAAACCTTCAAAATTACACTTGTTTTGTGCCCCTGTTTTAGCTCATGAGGACGTGAATAGAGGATGTTTATCTCACTTGTTGATTGGACTTTACACACCTGGACTAGTGGCACATCCCTTATCCAAATTGATAGAAGAGATGGCAACGGGATGCCCAACCACAAAATTGGTTACTATAAAATTATCTTCACTCTTTTTGCTCCTGATTTATCAGTCAAAGCATAATTTTGTGAACAAAAGAGAAGAAGGATGATCTACTACCCCAGTTGCGTCCTTCAATGGGAGCCGATCTTGTGAAGTCTAGTTGTCTTGTGACGTACTGTATTGTCTGTTTACCATTCGTTGACATAAGCATACACCTCTGTAAAAAATATGTTTCTAATACCTTTGTTTATAAAATAAAAAGTTCTAGCACATGAGTTAATCCCTGCTTCCCTCTGCGAAGGGCCTTTCATTTACTTTTATGTTGAGTATTCATCTTCTAACTTTATGCACAGTTAAGAGAGCGTAGTTGTCATTCTGAGTTTAATATGCATTTGTCCCTAAGATTATTATTGATTGATTCATACCACGTTGTTACTTTCTCTCAAACTATTTGTTTCTAGTCACCACTTGAACTTTGAAGGTGTCCTGACATTTATGTTTTGCTCCACTCTTAAGGACAAGCTGAATACTACTTTGCTATACTTTCTTATTGCTCGAAACAAACATATAACTTTCAAATGCATTATTATTCATGATCTTTTATTTATGTTGCTTTTCATGTTGCAACATGATTGAGAAGTTTCACTGTTAGAATTATATCTATCATGCCCGTGTTTAGAGTACTATGATCTCAACTTTACAATTCCTTTTACAATTATGATGATCAAAATTATGTTGGTAGCATGCCACCTCAGAAATTATTTTGTTTTTATCGTTTTGCCTACTCGAGGACGAGTAGAACTAAGCTTGTGTATGTTGATACGTCATAAACGTATCTATAATTTCTGATGTTCCATGTCGTTTTCATGCCAATTGCTACATGTTTTCTATACACTTTGCATCACTTTTATGGATTTCTTGGGGCTAACCTATTGACAAGATGTTTGATACGTCTCCAACGTATCTGTAATTTCTAATGTTCCATGTTGATATTATGCCAATTGCTACATGTTTTCTCCCTTCTTTATAGAATTTTTACACGCTTTCCGGGACTAAACTATTAACAAGATGCCAAGTGCCAGTTCCCTGTTTTCTGCTGTTTTTTATTTCAGAAAAGTTGTTCTCGAAATAATCTCGGAATTGGACCCCACGAATCCCTAAGTTCCTATTTTCCCCGGAAGCATCCAGAAGTCCGAAGAGGAGTCGAAGACGGGCACCAGGGGGCCCTCACCATAGCCAGGCGCGACCCCCCTTGTCCGCTCCTGGGGTGGTGAGGCCACCTCGGTGGCCCACAGACGCTGCCCTTTCGCCTATTTATTCCCCTCCGAAGGAAAACCCTAGGCACATGATAAAAAATCCCTGAAAAGTTCCGCAGCCGCCATCGTCGTCAACTCTAGATCAGGGGGGGTTCTGAAGCTGTCTCCCGGCACCCTCTCGGAGAGGATATCATCACCAGAGGTCTCTTCATCACCATGTCTGCCTCCGGAGTGATGCGTGGGTAGTTCATCCTTTCACTACGGGTCCATAGCAGTAGCTAGATGGTTGTCTTCTCCTCCTATGCCTCAATGTTTAGATCTCGTGAGCTGCCTAACATGATCGAGATTGTTCTTATGTAATTGTAGGTGATGTGTTTGCTGGGATCCGATGAATATTAAACTTATGCCAAGTTGATTATAGTATTTATTGCATATGTTATTTGTGATCTTGCATGCTTTCCGTTGCTAGTGGTTGCTCTGGCCAAGTAGTTGCTAGTGACTCCAAGAGGGAGTATTTATGCTCGATAGTTGGGTTCATGCTTCCTTTTTTCCTGTGGTCGAGTGACAGAAACTTGACGGGGGAGAATGTGTTGTTACCACTAGGGAGAAAAAAACAGTGTGAGTGCCCGCGTGCACAATCATTGCTTACATTACACACATTTCTTAATGCGATTATCTGTTGCTTGCAACTTAATACCTACGGGGGTTCGGATGATAACCTCAGGGTGGATTATTAGTCATAGATGCAGTTGGATTACGGTCTATGTATATTGTTGTAATGCCTGCACTAAATAGCATAGTAGTCATCATGTCATTATTGTGCACTACGGTGCAACCTCTATTTGTCAATTTCCCAGGTGTAATTTGTTCACCCAGCATGCTATTTTTTATGGAGAGACACCACTAGTAAACCTATGAACCCCGGTCCATTTTCCTACAATGTTAAACAAACCACTACAATTCCCTTCTTTCTTTACTTACTGCAAGCATACACCATTTTCCACACTATACGTCTAATCTTTGTTTCCAGCAAGACCGGTGAGATTGACAACCTCACTATACCATTGGGACAAAGTATTTTGGTTGTGTTGTGTGCAGGTTCCGAGTTGTTGCTGACACCAGCGAGGCGCCCTCAACACCGTCAGTGACATCAACCTTCCGAAGATCATCTTGCTCCTATTGGATTGATAACCTTGGTTCTTAACTCAGGGAAATTCTTACCGCTGTACTCATCACACCCTCCTCTTGGGGTCCCCAACATGCCATCACAAGCATCAAGAATTTCTGGCACCATCAAGGCGTAGCAAAAGAATTTCTGGTGCCATTGCCGGGGAACAAAACAAACATACATAAGAAGACTTCCTCCCGCAACGGTCGCCATCCATAGCTGCAAGAATTTCTAACGTCGTTGCCGGGGAGAAAGAAGTCTTCTGGCAAGGGGATCTCTCACTCTCAACCTCTTTATTTTTTTATTGTCTTGTTTTTATTTTTTTTTGTCTTGTTTTGCTTCTTTATATAAAAACACAAGAAAATTAGTTTACTTTGTAGTTGTTATTTATTTGCTTGCTTTTATTTTGCTAAATTGAGTTCCTATGAGAATACTAAGTTGTGTGACTTCACTAGAACAAACAACAATGATTTTATTTGCACACATATTGCTCCACCTGCTCCTACTACTGCTTTCTTTGAAATTAAACCTGCTTTATTAAATCTTGTTATGAAAAAGAAATTTTCTGGTGTTAGTACTGATGATGCTGCTGCTCACCTTAATAATTTTGTTGAACTATGTGAGATGAAAAAATATAAAGATGTGGATGGAGATATTATTAAACCGAGGAAGAGCAAAAGAATGGCTGATATCTTTGCCTAGAAATAGTAATGATTCATGGACTAAGTGTAAAGATGCTTTCATTGGAAAATATTATCCTCCTGCTAAGATTATGTCCCTGAGAAGTGACATAATGAATTTTAAACAATTTGATAATGAACATTTTGCTAAATCTTGGGAAAGAATGAAAACTATGGTGAAGAACTGTCCCACACGTGGACTGACTACTTGGATGATTATACAAACCTTTTATGCAGGACTGAATTTCTCCTCAGGGAACCTATTGGATTCAGCTGCTGGAGGTACCTTTATGTCCATCACTTTGGGCAATGCAACAAAGCTTCTTGATGATATGATGGTAAATTATTCAGAGTGGCACACTGAGAGAGCTCCACAAGGTAAGAAGGTAAATTCTGTTGAGGAAACCTCCTCTTTGAGTGAAAGGCTTGATGCTATTATGTCTATGCTTGTTAATGGTTAATCTCAAGTTGATCCAAATAATGTTCCTTTAGCCTCTTTGCTTGCTCAAGAAGAGCATGTTGATGTGAACTTTATTAGAAATAATAATTTTAACAACAATGCTTTGTAGAAATAATTTTGGTAGGAACAATTATAAGCCCTATCCTCCTAATAATGGTTATGGTAATTCTTATGGAAATTCCTACAATAATTATAAAAGCTCTACCTGTGATCTTGAAAACATGCTTAGATAATTTATTAGCACACAAACTGCTTTTAATAAATCTGTTGAGGAAAAACTTGGTAAATAGATGTTCTTGCCTCTGAAGTAGATATCCTAGCTATTGATGTTGATTTCCTAAAAATAAAGGTTTTGCAACATGATGTTAAAGAAAGTAAAACTTTGAATGCCATCCAAGTTCGAATTGATAATAATGTTAGGTTGATGGCTGAATTAGGTGTTAGGTGGGAAAGAGAAGATTAATTGGCTAAGAATAATATTGCTAGAGTTTGCACTATCACCACCACTAGTAAAACTGAAGCTCCAAGTTCTAGTAAACCTCCTACTATCAATGGTACAGTAGTTAGTGTTAACAAAGTCTCCACCCCTTGAGTGAAACGTGCTAAATTGCCTCAAATTGCTGAAATTGCTTCTCATAGAAGTGCTAATTTTTTTTAGAGATGTGGGAGATAATGGTCCCATTACTTTTTATGATAATAATTTTTATTTTGATAATTGCAATATCTCTTAAGTTATTATGTTCCTACAAAAGCTTGCTACAAGTCCCAATGCTAGTGCCATGAATATGGACTTTACTAAACATATTACCAATGCTCTCATGAAAGTTAGAGAAGAAAAGATGAAACTTGAAACATCTATCCCTAGGAAATTAGATGATGGTTGGAAGCCCATCATTAAGATAAAATTAAATGATTTTTATTGCAATGCTTTGTGTGATCTTGGTGCTAGTATCTCTGTTATGCCTCAAAAGCTTTATGATATGCTTGATCTACCACCGTTGGAACACTGTTATTTGGATGTTCATCTTGCTGATAATGCTAAGAAGAAACCTTTTGGTAGAATTGATGACGTTCTTAGTATGGTTAACAATAACCTTGTCCTATTGTTTTGGGAAGACCTTTTCTTAGAACTGTTGGTGCTGTTATTGATATGAAAGAGGGGAGTATTAAATATCAATTCCCACTCAAGAAAGGTATGGAACACTTTCCTAGAAAGATAATTAAGATACCTTTTAACTCTATTATTAGAGCAAGTTATGATGTTGATGCTTCCTCACTTGAAAATACTTGAGTTGCTTTCTATGCCTAGCTCAAAGGCGTTAAAGAAAAGCGCTACCGGGAGACAACCCGTTTTATTTCTCCGTTTTCAACCCGTTTTCCTTCGTTTCTTTCTGTGTGCTTTCACCTAGGTGTTTTCTATTTCCTTAGAAACCCCTCTTTATCTTATCTTTTGTGTCTTTGTTGAGCCAAGTAAATCCTCTAGTGGAAAGTTGAGACTATATTTCGGATTTCTGCGCAGAAAACAGATTTCTGCCGTCCACTGTTAAATTTGTATAAAATCAGAGAAAAATCAAAATGACCTGATTTTTTTTGTGCGTAATCCTGGGCTATATACGCAACTTTTCTTAGTGGAACACTTTTTTATTTGAGCAAGAGAAGATTTTATAAAAAAATAGTTTTACGTGCTGTCCTGTTTTGACAGATTTCTGCCAATAATTGCATTTGCATCTTAATCTCTTTCTTTTGGTGTTCTTTTGAGAAAAGGAGTTATTGTTAGGATTTTATTGAAACTGAACCATGTGAATTTATTATTTCGATTGCACTAACATTGCTAATAAAGATTGTGAGAAGTTTGGTAGGAAGAAAGTTTTCAAGGGTCAAGAGAAGAGGATGATATGACGTGATCAAGAAGAGTGAAGAGCCTAAGATTGGGGATGCCCTGGTGGTATATCTCAGCAAATTACAATAAGACTCAAGCGTTTAATCTTGGGGATGCCCAAGGCATCCCCTTCTTCATCGACAAATTATCAGGTCACTTCTAGTGAAACTATATTTTTATTCGGTCACATCTTATGTGCTTTACTAGGAGCATCTTTTATTTTTTTTGATTTCAGTTTGTTTTTATTTTTGCAATAAGATTGGTAGGACCTTAGTATTCTTTTATTTGAGAGTGACATGCTCCGCTTTTTCATGGGAATACTTAGTATTCTTAGTTTTTCTTCTAGTTGCTTCAAAAATTCATATTTAGGTTTTGTTTTCATTGCATATCTTATTTAGAGTTGTTAGTTTTAGTAGTGTTATGTGATTCCTCTCATGTTTGCTTTCTGTAGCATTTGGAGAGTTGTTGTTAAAGCATGTTTTGTATGGTGATTGTTGGGAAAAGAAACTGCTGCTTGAGGTAGAATTTATAACGGTGCACGTAGAAGCTTGTATAGACTGTGGCTAGAACTTTTTCATGTCATGCTAGATGTTATTTTAGCTTTAAAGCCTTGTGATTATTGAGTATCATGATTATCCTCAAATAGCTGAGAGTGTTTTATGTGCCATTGAAAGAATCATGAGTTGTTCATATTGAAACAAAAATTTGTGGTGTTCTCCTTTGAATGTTTTATTTGGTTGACTTGGCGCATGCTCACACCATGTTTATGACTATGAACCAGTCACGAATAGCCTCCATGATCATTTAGTTTTTGAACTTGTGGTACCACTTATGCTTTGATTAATGATGTTTATGTCGCTATGCATGATTATGGATCTTATGCTCTCTTGATTTGTCGCTCACAGTCTTTTGCTAGCCTCCACCTGTACTGAGTATGAGCTCTACTCGTGCATCCGACTCCATAAAACCAAAGTTTTCCCATTGTGTCCACCATACCTACCTACATGTGGTATTTTACTGCCACTCCAAAGTAAATTTCTCATGTGCTACCTTTAAAACTTTCAAAATTACTCATGTTTTGTGTTCTTGTTTTTTCTCATAAGGACGTAAATAGAGATATCTTACTTGTTGATTGGATTTCACACCCTGGACTAGTGGCTCCATCCACTTATCCAATTGATAGAAGAGATGGCAGCGGGGTGCCCATCCCCAAATTAATGCACACAAATTCTCTTCACTATTTTTGCCCCTGATTTATCAGTCAAAGCATAATTTTGTAAACAAAAGAGAAAGAGGGATGTCCTTCTACCCAGATGCGTCCTTCACATGGAGCCTCTCTTGTGAAATCTAGTTGGCTTGTGACTTACTGTATTTTATGTTTACCATTCATTGACACTAGCATACACCTCTCTTAAAATATAGACACTCCTCCACGGTATGTGATTGTTGGCAGGCACCCGAGGATTCGGTTAGCCATGGTTTGTGCAAGATGGATGGGTGGAGTATAAATTTTTTAATACCTCTGTTTAATAAAATAAAAGCTCTAGCACATGAGCGATCCTTGCTTCCCTCCGCGAAGGGCCTTTCTTTTACTTTTATGTTGACTCTCCATCTTCTAACCTTATGCACGGTTGAGAGAGCATTTTTACCATTCTGAGTTTTATGTACATTTTTTCCAGAAACATTATTAATTGATTCATCATGTGTTATTATTTGTTCTCCAACTATTGGTTCTAGTCTTCCTCATGAACTTTGAAGGTGTCCTGGCATTTATGTTTTGTCCCACTCTTAACGACTTGCGAAATACAACTTTGCCATGCTTTATTTGTACTTGAAACAAACGTATATCTTTCTTTGCATTGTTATTCATGATCTTTTATTTGAGTTACTTATCATGATGCAAAGTGATTGCTATGCTTTATTATTAAAGTTCTATTTATCATGCTTGTGTTTAATTTCTATGATCTCAGCTTACATATGCTTTTAAATTATTGATGATCAAGTTATGTTGGTACCATGTCACCTCAGAAATTATTTTGTTTTATCGTTTACCTACTCGAGGACGAGTAGGAACAAAGCTTGGGGATGCTTGATACGTCTCCAACGCATCTATAATTTCTGATGCTCCATGTTGATATTATGCCAATTGCTACATGTTTTCTCCCTTCTTTATAGCATTTTACACGTTTTCCGGGACTAACCTATTAACAATACGCCAAGTGCCAGCTCCCTGTTTTCTGCTGTTTTTTATTTCAAAAAAATTGTTCTGGAAATATTCTCGGAATTGGACCACACGAATCCTGAAGTTACTATTTTCCCCGGAAGCATCAAGAAGTCCGAAGAGGAGTCAAAGACGGGCACCAGGGGGGCCTCACCATAGCCAGGCGCGGGCCCCCACTTGGTCGCGATTGGGGGTGGTGAGGCCACCCTGGTAACCCACCGACGCCGCCCTTTCCCCTATTTATTCCCCTCCGAAGGAAAACCCTAGGCACCTGATCAAAAATCCCCGAAAAGTTCCGCAGCCGCCGTTGTCGTCAACCCTAGATCAGAGGGGTTTTGCACCTGTCTCCCGGCACCCTGCCGGAGACGAGATCATCAGCGGAGGCCTCTTCATCACCATGCCTACCTCTGGAGTGATGCGTGAGTAGTTCATCCTTGGACTACGGGTCGATAGTAGTAGCTAGATGGTTGTCTTCTCCTCCTATGCCTCAATGTTTAGATCACGTGAGATCCCTAACATGACCGAGATTGTTATTATGTAATTCTATGTGTTGTGTTTGCTGGGGTCCGATGAATATTGAACTTATGCCAAGTTGATTATAGTCTTTATTGCATATGTTATTTGTGATCTTGCATGCTTTCCGTTGCTAGTGGTTGCTCTGGCCAAGTAGTTGCTAGTGACTCCAAGAGGGAGTATATATGCTCGATAGTTGGGTTCATGCCTTCTTTTCGCATGTGCTCGAGTGACAGAAACGTGATGGGGGAGGATGTGTTGTTGCCACTGGGGAGAAAATAGATGTGAGAGTGCCCGCGTGCACAATCATTGCTTACATTACACACTGCTTAATGCGATTATCTGTTGCTTGCAACTTAATACCTAAGGGCGTTCGGATAATAACCGGAGGGTGGATTATTAGTCATAGATGCAATGGGATTACGGTCTATGTATATTGTTGTAATGCCCATACTAAATAGCATAGTAGTCATCATGTCATGAATGTGCACTACGGTGCAACCTCTATTTGTCAATTGCCCAGCTGTAATTTGTTCACCCAACATGCTATCTTTTATGGAGAGACACCACTAGTGAACCTATGAACCCCGGTCCATTTTCCTATACTGTTAAACAAACCACTACAACTCCCTGCTTTCTTTACTTACTGCAAGCATACACCATTTTCCACACTATATATCTAATCTTTGTTTTCAGCAAGACCGGTGAGATTGAGAACCTCACTGTACCGTTGGGACAAAGTATTTTGGTTGTGTTGTGTGCAGGTTCCGAGTTGTTGCTGACACCGGTGAGGCTCCATCACCACCGTCAGTGGCATCAACCTTCCAAAGATCCTCTTTCTTCTACTGGATTGATAACCTTGGTTCTTAACTGATGGAAATTCTTACCGCTGTGCTCATCACACCCTCCTCTTAGGGTTCCCAACACGCCATCACAAGCATCAAGAATTTCTGGTACCATCAAGGCGTCGCAAAAGGATTTCTCGCACGTTGTCGGGGAACAAAAAAATACATACATAAGAATACTTCCTCCCGCAACGGTCGCCATCCATAGCAGCAATGCCATAGAGTCAGTTCCTGTTTTCTGCTGTTTTTGGCTTCCGAGAAATTGTTCTAGAAATAGTCTCGGAATTGGACGAAACGAAAACCCAGGACCTTAGAATTCTACCACGTACACGGAGTCTAGAGGAGACCCTAAGGGGGCCCCTTGAGGGCCCACACCATAGGGCAGCATGGCCCCCTGGCCACGCCACACGGTGGTGTGCCCCCTGGCCACCCACCGACGTTGCCCTTTTGCCTATATAAGCTCCTCCTCGGGAAAACCCTAAACACCCGACCATTTTTCCATCAAAAGTTCTGTAGCTGCCGTCGTCGTCAACCTTAGTTCGGGAGGGTGGGAAGTCATTATCGGAGGGCTCTACACCACCATGCCTGCCTCAAGAGTGATGCGTGAGTAGTTCATCCTTGGAATACGGGTCCATTGGCGTAGCTAGATGGTCGTCTTCTTCTCTTTATCCCTCATGTTTAGATCTTGTGAGCTGACTAACATGATCAAGATCATCTTACTGTAATGCTACATGTTGCGTTTTCTGGGATCCGATGAATATTGAATGCCATGTCCAATGATAATCAATCTATCATGTTCTTTCATGTTTATGTTATTTATGATCTTGCATGTTCTCCGTTACTAGTAGATGCTTTGGCCAAGTTGATAATTGTAACTCCAAGAGGGGGTATTTATGCTAGATAGTGGGTTCATGCCTCCCTTTTATCCAAGCTCGAGTGATAGAAACGTAAGGAATGGGGGATGTGTTGTTGCCATTAGAGAGAAAACAACGATGTTTACATTGTTTACATTACACACTTTACTTAATGCAATTATCTGTTGCTTGCAACTTAATACCCGAGGTTTGATTGGATTACGCTTCGAGGGTGGACTATTAGTCATAGATGCAGTTGGATAACGGTCTATGAATTATGTTGTAATGCCCGCACGAATCACATAGTAATCACCATGTCATGCATATGCATTACGATGCAGCCTTTATATCTGTCAATTGCCCAGTTGTTATTTGTTTACCCAACATGTTATCTATGTTTTCTGGAGAGGCACCACTAGTGAACTGTGGACCCCTAGTACATTTCTTTACACTGTTAATACAACCCCTGCAAACATTGTTCGTTCACTACAAACACTGTTTTCCTTTCATTCACTCTAATTATTGTTCTCTTTTCATTCACTATAAACAAACCTTATTTTCCACACTATACGTCTAATCCTATGTTTTCAGCAAGACCCGATTGTGTTGTGTAGATTCCTCGTTGCTGCTAAAACGGCAGTGCGACTTGCCAACAACCTTCAAAGTGATTTCTTCCTCCTATTGGTCGATTCAACCTTGGTTTCTTTCGGAGGGAAAACTTGCTGATGTTCTCTTCATACCTTCCCCTTGGGGTATCCCAATAAGCGTATAATCTACGCGCATCAAAGCCCAAGTCGATGAGATAACATTCACGGAAGGACAACTCCCTAAATATTACATCATTCAGAGTGGTACAACAGAAACATAGCGGTCTAAGGTAACACTATATGATACAGTTACATACATTACAAAATCTAGAGAACACTTTTTGCTATATCAAAGAACGTATCGTGCAAATAAAATAGCATAAGATGCAAATCGCAATTCTAAGCTGGAGTATAACTCTATCTCTTAGCTTATCCACTACGGCTGTGACCGCAATTCTAATCTATTGTTTCTAGGATTCTATGTCCAGAAATGGACTCCTCCTACAACTTTTTATCTTCTCCTTCACTTGCATGGTTGACGTCGTTGTTGCTTTATCAACTAAATAGCATATGAATTCTTCTAGCTTTATTTGGTAGCTTTGGCTTCACGTTGATGACCTCCTCATCAATGTCTTGATGGATACTAACATCTACCTCCTTGATAGCTCCAAAGTCTAAGCAGGGGGTTCAAAAGGGAGGAAATGAGTAAAACGTACTCAACAAATTTACTTAAATAAGGATAAAGTGCTTTACGCTCTATCTCCTTCCATGACCATAGGTCATAGACAAAGATGAAAGTTTTGGAAAACATTTCCTCAAAGGTAGTTTTAGTTTCTGAAAACTATGCCCGTCAAATCTTCATTGGTGCTAGAACTTCATAGAGTTCCTTTCCTGCAGCGTTCGCAGCGCCTTCCCGGAACACGGGTTAACATGTCACATCTTTTTGCACTCTACAGAGGTGTGCTATTTTACCCATAGGCGACCAAGACCATGTTACACAACTAGGCTTAAGTTCTTGTCCACGCCCACTCAGGTGTGGGGCCCGGTTGTTCATCCAAACCAAATTATGCTTCTTGATACCTCACATGACCACCCATTTCATGCCACACAGATTTACCCCTGATACTCTAGCCCTCACGGTAGATACCTAGGCTCCCCGGGCAGACCATCATAGACACCACATTCCGTGGGAATTAAGGGATCCCACCAATGTGCATGTAGTCTCGAAAGACATACAACATATGGCTCTTGCTTCCTGTTGAGATGTGAACGGGGGTAGATGATGGTTGGATTACTCGCCCATACAAGAACTATGGTTAACATGGTATTTATGGAGCAAGAACTCTGACGACATTTGTGAATTAATCCGAGGTTATTACTTTCCCGTGCAGATGGAACCTTCCAATGACCGATTTCTAATTACCATGGTTCCATCTTCCAACCAACATAGTGTATAGCAATTCACATCATTCGAAAGTAGCAATTTATTTGAATGTAGGTAATACTGTACCGTAATTTGCAAGTAATTTGATGAACATACTTCAAAGTGGACATGAGCAAGAATGAACTTGCGTGTGACAGAAGTGGTTGTTCAAACCTTTTGGGGTTCTAGGGTTTCCGTTAAAACCCCGAGTTCTGAAAATAGCAAAGTAGTCCTAGTAAGAACTACTGAAAATAGTGGCAAGATGATAAAATGCATAGTAATCAGATGCATCGCGAAATACCCTCAAAATACACCAGCTCACAAGTGTAAGCTTCGTTTTGATTACATTGGATTTGAATGAATTTTTTTGATTCATTGCTTGTGGTGATGACTTTATTCACTTAAAGAGTTAATAACGTTTAGGGTGTTGGAGTTTTAAACGATTTACATTAATATATTAAATTATTACATCTTTCAGACTTAAGCCTATTTCACCTTTTATTAGCAAATCAATTATTGTCACATTTTAAGAGTGAAACTTCGGTGTTATATATTTGTGTTAAATCATAAACAAAATTGTTTGTATAATCAATTTAAAGGAATTTACACAAGTTAACATTATAACATTGCAATTACTAAAAGTTATAACAACATTGATCATATATACACAATATATATTCAAGTCAACTTTAATTGTCCTGAAATAAGGCCCTATACATGGTTAATAAGTTGTTGGGGTTTAAATGCAACTTTTAATAGTTATTGGAATATTCCATAATTAAAGTTAGGGGTATTTTAGTCATTTAAATAAAAGTGTCTAAATTTCACTGCTCAAAAGAGTTTGAAAACAACATGAATGGATTGCATTTCTCTTTTTGATCATTTTGACATATCATTCATAATTTTTTGAATTTATTTGAATAAAATATTATTTTCTCCATTTTTAATAATTTAGTTCAAATTCAAAAAAATAATTTAAACTTCATCAAATATGTTTGAAATTAACATATTCAAATAGTTTTGATTTTTCTGATTATTTTGGTGTATTACTCATAATTTTCTGATTAACCATATAAGAGATATGAATTTTCCAATATTCAATTATTTCCTCGAATATTAAACATTTTATGAAAATAAGAAAGCATGATCGTGACATCATAGTGACGTCACCTTGATATCACACAAAGACAAACCTCTATGTTGATCTTGAAATCCATCGATTCGTCGAGTGATTCGTGGAATTGACGGGATGGTGAGCTAGAGCGAGACGAGGTAAACCTAGGGCTGGCGGCGCTGCTGATTTTAGGTCACTAGAACCTTGCCGGCGATGAGGTCCAGCATCAAACGGAGGTGGTGTATGGTCGGAGCAAACTACGGGGCATGGGAGACTAAGGCGATGGCATGGGCGTGCTCCTGGGCTCACAAAGAAGGTAGAGAAGCGAACGACGAGGCGAGATGTGGCAAGAATCAGCGTTAATGGGCGACGGAGGCCGGTGGCCGAAGAGGAAGGAGACGGCTAATTCCAACAATGGATTCCATCTTAGTTCGATTCATCTAGCTGGGGGATAGAGGAGAAGACGACGGAGACGATGGTGCTCTCGACTGGTCACGACGAGGCCCGTAGTGGCGGCGCGGTGGCGGGGATGGCGAGTTAGGGTTTCAGGTGTGAGATAATTTTACTGAGAGGGAGGGGAAATGAATAAGTGAGGCGGGAGATGGGAGAGGCAACATGGCGTTGAGGTGGCACCGACGCTCCTCTGGCCTTCTAGCGGGAGGAAGAACAGAACGAAAAGGGAAATTGCAAAAAACCTTGGATTTCTAGGGAATTTCAAATTAGCCCTTCTCTTACTGAAACTGAGTAAAAACATAAGTTTTTAGGGCCTTTTTGCAAAAATAAAAAATTGCAAAAATATGATTTGAAATCCGTATGGAAAATTCTATCTCACCATGTTTTTGTTTTCCAAATTTGAGCAAGATTTGAATTCTAAACTTAGGGTGCTCAATTGAGTGGCTTTTGTTATGTTTCTTTCAAATTAAATTTTCATTTGTTATTTGGAATGAATTTACTTATTTGGGATTGATTTCACATTTTGAAATGTATAACTTAAAACCTCTATTTTTATTATATATAATTTTAGCAACATGGAAACATATTGCCCTTTTATTTATTTGTGTTTACTTGTAGTTTTGAAACGCTAAAGATGTTTTCTTCCTTGACTTCATGATCATAAATGGAAATAGATATTCAAATGTGTGGTTTGAGTGCTTTATTAACTTTTGGGAAATACCAAATTGTTTTCCAACAATATTTACCTAATTTGCTCCCAACGAAGACTATAAAGGGTATTCAAATTGTTTTGGTTTCAAATACATGCCAAGCATGACACATTGTTATAGTGGCTTTGACTTGTAGTACTTGACAACTAAATCATGTGAAAACATTGTAAGATGTTAGTCGATGTATAATTTACAAATGTCCTGCCTGTGATCAGGTCTTATGGCAAGATAGATGGGTAAAATTATGAGAATAAAATATTTCTTAATTCCATAACTCATTCTGATATTGAACAAGTTTACGCACTCCTCTTTAATTGGAAATGATGCTTTAGTGTGTGGAAGCAATTTGTTAGAACAATTGCTGACTAACTAGTCCACGTAATTCAATTAACCAGATGTCTAATTTTTTCTCTTCTTGAGGAAGAACCAGGAGCAAGCCAAATTGTTTCATTTACAATATTATGTTGTGAACTGCGCTCTTGTGAGATTTGACCACTCAAAAAAATGTGAGGGTTAATTCACGTCATTCTGGTTATAGGTGGTGATTATGTGGGCTTTATGACTTGGCTTTACTTTCTCCTTGGAATTCATATCCTTCGAGTAATACCATAAATGTCAATATAACTTTCTTACTTAGAAACTTTAATATGTTGCCTAAGTTTTAATGTGGGTTTTTATTTCTCATTGTTGTTCTTCCCCTTGTATGGATCATGGTTGTATCTTATCATATTTTTCTACTTGAATCCAAATGATCCATAATCCATAGTCTATTGTGGGATTTACTTTAGTACTGATCCCTTAGCCAATACCTGGACCTAAGACAACTTCTTAATGTCAATTCTTTGGATTCCAACCTCAACTGTATCACCCTTGTGGTGAAGACAACCAAATGCTTCAAGCAAAGCTTTCTTTTATATGGTTATAAAACAATGTAAGTGTATTTTATGACATCAAGTTGTCGTATGCATATACGAAAAATTTGTTAAAAAAGTTAGCTAAACTTCCCTACAAATTAATATTTTATATTCAAATGGCTAAGATGTAATAGGTTATCTGACATTCTGTTTATTTGTATATGACGTTCAATTGTTGGTGTGCACAAAAGTGATTTTTTAACAAGGTCTAGAAACTTGTTACCAAACTACTTATATATAACACAAACATTGGAACATCACACTATTTCTGGAGGAATTAAAAAGATCAGAGTAGGATATCATAGTTTCCAAATACTCTATGATAAAGTGGAATAGTACTGCTAGAACAAACTAAAGAATCTTTCTGAAGATCTTCCTATCGTAGTTCCTCCTTTCTTGTGGTTGCTTCTATTGTAGAATGGTTCCAAGAAGATGGGGAATTAATAAGATAAGATGGTCTAGACAAAGTAACAAGATCTAGATTAAGATTTACTAAGGCTTTCATTCTTCTTCCATAAACTTCTCATTTTCTTCCCATAAGATATGTACTTATCTCATATATGATGGGTTTTACCTAGATTTCATTCCAATTTGTCTTCTAAAGGTTATAACCTGTTGTTATTCCATTAGTTGTTGATGGTGCAAGAGTATGCTCGTTGGAATACCTCAAGTGTAAGGAATGAAGAGTACAACAGCAAGTTTTCCCTCAGAAAGAAACCAAGGTTGAATCGATCAGTAGGAGAAAGAAATCACTTCTGAAGGTTGTTGGCAGCTGATGTTGGCAGGGGGCACTACCGGTTCAGCAATGACGTGGAATATACACAACATAACCAAGTTATTTTGCCCCAACGAAACAGTGAGGTTGTCAATCTCCCTTATTTTTCTAAAAGCAAAGGATTATACGTATAGTGTGGAAAACAGTACTTGTTTGCTAGTAAATGAAAAGACAACAATGATGGCAGTGAATGAAAGGAAAACAGTGTTTGCAGTAGGTTGAATTATCAGTGTAAAACAAATGAACCGGGGTGCACAGTTCACTAGTGGTGTCTCTCCAAACAGATAGATAACATGTTGGGTAAACAAATTACAGCTGGGCAATTGACAAATATAAAGGCCGCACCATAGTGCATACGCATGACATGGTGATTACTATGTGATTCATGCGGGCATTACAACATAATCATAGACCATTATCCAAGTGCATCTATGACTAATAATCCACCCTCAGAGCGTAATCCAATAAAACCTCGGGTATTAAGTTGCAAGCAATACATAATTGCATTAAGTAAATTATTTAATGCAAACAATGTAAACATCATTTTTTCTCCCTAATGGCAACATCACATCCCCCATCCGTTACGTTTTGTCACTCGAGCGTGGATAAAAGGGTGGCATGAGCCCACTATCTAGCTTAAATACCCCCTCTTGGACTTACAAGCATCAACTTGGCCAAAGCATCTACTAGTGACGGAGAGCATGCAAGATCATAAATAACATAAACTTGAAAGAACATGGTAGATTGATAATCACTGGACACAGAATTCAATATTCATCGGATCCCAGCAGACACAACATGTAGCATTATAATAAGATGATCTTGATCATGTTAGGCAGCTCAAAATATCTACACATGAGGCATAAAGAGGAGAAGACAACCATCTAGCTACTGCTATCGACCCGCAGTCCAAGGATAAACTACTCATGCATCACTCCGGAGGCAGGCATGGTGATGTAGAGCCCTCCGGTGATGATTTCCCCTCCCGGTAGGGTGCCGGGGAGAGCTTCAGAACCCTCCCAAACTACGGTTGACGATGACATCGGCTACAAAACTTTTGGTGGAAAAAGGGTCGGGTGTTTAGGGTTTTCCCGAGGAGGAGCTTCTATAGGGGAAAGGGCATCGTCGGTGGGTGGCCAGGGGGCCACACCACCTGGTGGCGCAGACAGGGGACCCGCGCCGCCCTATGCTGTGGGACCTCCAGGGCCCCACTCAGGGTCTCCTCGGACCTTCGTGTACATGACAAAATTCTAAGGTTCTGGTTTTTCGTTTCGTCCAATTCCGAGAATATTTCTAGAACAACTTTTCTGAAACCAAAAATCGCAGAAAACAGGAACTGGCGCTGTGGCATCTTGGTAATAGGTTAGTCTCAGGAAATCCATAAAAATGATGTAAAGTGTATAGGAAAGATGTAGCAATTGGCATGAAAACAACATGGAACATCAGATTTTATAGATACGTTTAAGACTTATCAGTTCTATCTATAGATACTTTCGTTGTTGAATGTTGAATTTGGATAGAAATGTATAGTGCTTGTGGAATGATGACTTACGGTAGTAAGTTGATCAAATGGTACCATAATGTATTGGGATCTCATATGCTCATTTGTATACGAAGAACAAGACAATGAGCATGTGAAGATTATTGGAGTTAAATGATTTAAGTCATAGTTGTTAGTTGATTTGTCCGAGTGTCATGTTATTACTTTATATTCTTCTCTTTATTATTTTGAGATATGTACATATTCCGTAAAAGATTATAAGACGATTTGTCTGCTCAATATGATCTTGTGAGTTCAGTCTTATGCCCTTTGTGTTTTGTTTGAAAGATGTACCAAGTGGAGATTAGACAATGTATTGGATTCCACTTAAAAGGTTCTCATAAGATGTATAACTTAATTTTTGGAAATATGATTTCATGTATGATCAAAAGAACGTCGCTGATTTAGATTCTATTAGAACAATATACTTATTGATCTATAATTGAATTGTGCTCAAGGTGTGGAGAATTAAGATAGGTCATGATATTTTTTGAAATGACTCAACAAACGATTTAACTTTACTAGCCGGTCAGTTTTAAATTTCATATCTAAGTGTGACTCACTCTCGTCGACGACCTAGCTCTAACTCAACAATGAAAGAGAAACCTCGACCACTTTGAATTGCTTAACTTATCACACAAAATGTACCCGAATTTATAGATGCATGTTATGCAAATGCACATATTATAATTAACCCTTTTCTACTCTCTAAACTATGGGTCTTACAAGGAACAAGTTAAGCGCTCCTACCGTGCCCATGGCTTCGAATGCAATTGCAAAATTCCTTCGTCATTTGTCACAGCGTCAGTCTATATGAAAATGGCCATATGGATTTGTCCTTCTATTAGGTGTGTATGGTACTACTTTGGTATCAGTCATCTCATCTACTTTCATGGCTTTAGCATTGGATCTACTTGACTTTCTGTCTCTATTGCGGGCGTATCCACAACAGTATGTCAGGTTGTCAAAAATTTCCAATGCAATCAACAATTTCCAATGATCCTTGGTAAGGGGGCATAGATGATGTTTAAAACAAGCAAAAGAGAAAGTGAAATGGTATGTAAACATGTAGATGTTTTAACGTATGAGCTTCTAATATAATGTACAAAATAAAGTAACGACATATATAGTACTATCTCTTGAGAACCTCCATTCAATATCAGAAATGTGATGCTGCTGGCTAAATGGGCCAATGAAGAAAAGCAACAAGTACCCCATGAATATAAGGGGGTGGAGAAAGTATTGATCAGATTTGTCGGAGCAATCAAGAAAGTTGTATTCCTATTGAACTGTGTAATTTTTCTTACCGTTTTCTACGCAACAATTCTATTAGCAAAGAATTGGTAAAATATGTGTCCAGGATATTGATTAAAGATTTATTGAGTAGCGAAGTTTAACTCCCTTGTCTAAAAATAAATGAATTTGTTTTACAATTTTTTTGGGAGTTAAGTTTTAGCATTCGTTTAGAATCGACTTTTTTAGTAGAAAATATACTCCTCGAAAGGATAAGGAGGCATATACGGGACTAAATTTGGAGGGAAACTTGTCGGGACTAAATTAGTAGCAAACAGTAGGCCAGCAAGGCAACATATTGCAATGTAGAGATGATGTTTAAGCAATTAATTGGAGAGCGACACGACATGTAAAGATAGATACCTTTTATTCATATAAAGCTTCGGATATGATGTACAAAATAAAGTACCCACATATACTATCTTTTAAGAACCTCCATTCAGCATGAGAAGTGTTATGCCGCTGGCTAAATGTTCCACATATTTGTTTTCTGAATTTTCTTTTTCCACGGGATTTTTTTTGGCTCCCTCAAACAGCGCAATATCACAATTTTCGGGCTCATCTGAGGCCCCTACTCTCTAAACTATGGGTCTTACAAGGAACAAGTTAAGCACACCTACCGTGCCCATGGCTTCGAATGCAATTGAATAATTCCTTTGTCATTTGTCACAGCGTCAGTCTATATTAAAATGACCATATGTATTTGTCCTTCTATTAGGTCTGTATGGTGCTACTTTGGTATCAGTCATCTCATCTACTTTCGTGGCTTTAGCATTGGATCTACTTGACTTTCTATCTCTATTGCAGGCGTATCCACAACAGTATGTCAGGTTGTAAAAAATTTCCAATGCAATCAACAATTTCCAATGATCCTTGGTAAGGGGGCATGGATGATGTTTAAACAAGCAAAAGAGAAACCAAAATGGTATGTAGACATGTAGATCTCTTTAACGTATGAGCTTCTAATATAATGTACAAAATAAAGTAATGACATATATAGTACTATCTCTTGAGAACCTCCATTCAATATCAGGAATGTGATGCTGCTGGCTAAATGGGACAATGAAGAAGAGCAACAAGTACCCAATGAATATAGGGTTACTTATCAGGATGCCCTCAGTTGGTACCACGACCTCAGTTTTGCCCCTAGACCGAATGGTGCTCAGTTTTGCCCCTAGTTTGTGCGCAAGGATTCGTTCCCTGACTTTTGCAGCCTCCGTTAGGTCTGTTGACTTGTGGGACGCTTAATACAACCGTTCGACTGGTGACTTAGGGGACTCAGAAGACAACCGCGGCTTGTGGGACCCATAATAGAACCATTGGCGCGGCTTGTGGGACCCAGCTGTTGACCGTTGGCGCGGCTTGTGAGACCCAACTGTTAACCGGTCGCTTCTGGCCGACTCTTTAAAAGCGGCAGAGCGCATCCCCAGAGCTCGCGGCGGTGAGCAGGAAAATCAGCCGGGCAACGGAGAGGAAGGCCACGCGCAGAGGCGGGCGGTGACCCTTGTTCATATGAAGGAGCCGGACGCGGGTGACGGAGAGCACGTTGCAAACGGGTAGCGCCGTCGTCTGGTACAGCTACAGGGGCGACATCCCCTTCTTCTCCGGCGGCATGTCGTAGAGCTCCGCTTCCGTATCCCACTCTAAATGGCCGCGCTTCGTTCCAGTTCTCCTAGGAAGGTTCCCTGACCGCCCACAGACGGTGTCCCTGTAGCGGCTGGTCACCACGAGCGACAAGAACGGCAACCGCGGGCGCGAGTATGTGAAATGCGAGAGCAAAGAACATCTGGGGGAGGTGAGATATGTGTTGTAGTTAGCTTGACATGGTCAATTTGTGTATGGCTAACACATGGAATAAATGCGTCAGGAATCCAGCCCCGATTTGGTTTGTTTCAGTTCGTATGTTCAGTTCTGGTTCAATGTTCAGTTTAGGTTCAGTTCAAAGAAAAAAATGAAAACGTCTAGGAGAAAAGGCCAGGCCCATGTAAAATCTAGACAAGCTCAATGTTAAAAGAGGTGCTCTCAGCAAAAAAATAGACGTGCACACTTTAGGTTTAGGTTTAGTTATTTCCATAGCATGTTATTGCTGGATAAGTTTAGATTTAACAGTTTACTTTCCATGCATGTTTCTATTGAGATTAATAATATGAATAAGTTTTGGTTTAAAAGTTTTCATGCATGTTTCCATATCACATGTGTCGCACATTTCCGTTTACGATGAGTTGTGAAGCTAATTTAGAAGTTAGTGGTTACTTTTGTTCAAAAATAGTTTAAACATACCCTTTTAAATTAGCACGGACGAACATGGGGCATATATACCCAAGAACAAACATTGGCTCCACTTTACATATAGATAGAGGGGCCTGACGCACATTACATATATTAAACTAAAAAAAGAAAAGTTATATGGCCCTAAATATAGAGGGCCCTAACCGCCCTCCGTCTGCTGGCGCCCTAACCGCCCTCCGTCTGCGGGCGCCCTTCCGTCCTCCGGCCAACCGCCTAGGGTTGGCCTACTTCCAGTCCGCCCCCCTGTTCGCCATCTTCTGGTTGTCCAAGGCCCGGAGATTCTCCTCCCGCTTCTTATCGTTTAACCTTTCAAGGGTCGTCTTGATGAGGCGCCGGAGAGCCTCCGCCTCCGCCTTCTCCTCTCTCCTCGTCTCCGCCTCCTCCTCCCTCTTCTCCGCCCTCATCTCCTTCTTGAGGAGGCGGTTCTTCTTCTCGACAGAGGTTGGCGGCTCTGTCGACGCGGACGAGGTCGGGGTGGTGGACTCAGGGGATTGACGCCCACACCTCCCTGCTCTTTCGCTTGGGATATTCGATGGGAACGATGCCCAGCTCCTCCGACGTCCACTCCGTCTCGTACCAGGGCCGAGCCTTCGGGTGGTTGTCCCCGTCGCTGACGGACTCGGTGCTGGAAGGGATAGAGTACGTCGACATGGTAGAGGGAGGAGGAGGCAAAGGCACTATTTAAAGACCCGATGAGGTGTGAATTAATTGCGGTAGATGAAGTAACTGCGTGAAAACGTTGAAGATGCAGTGCAGATGAAGAAGCAACATTGGTCTCCTCTGCGTAGAACAGGCAATGCAGGGTCAAAGCGGTGCGTGCATTAGGCGTAGGACAGCTAGTAGTACGTGCGTGCATTAGGCGGTCAAAGTGATGCGACGTAGCCTGCATACGTGCATTAAAGAGGTGAAAGATATGAAATCCAAAGTCTCACGCCAAAGTCTGCATCGCAGCGTGCATTGATGCGTGCATTTTCTGAAAACGAGGCGTGGAGGGCTGCGTCGCTGCAAATAGCACTGGTGCGACGCGACGTTGTTTAGTCTGAAAAAACGAGGCGTGCAGGGATGCATCGAGGTCTGCATGCATCGGACTAGTGAACGGGGCCCACTAGTCAGTGGTCGTTGTTGCATGCAGTTACATTAAGACAAAACACTCAGTCCATGCACCACACCATTTTCAATCGTTTGATCGTAAGGAACGGTGCAAATCGAGTCGATGCATGCAGACTACGTCGGCGACGGCTTGCAGACACTGAGACGAGCGCTTCTCTGTACGGGAACGGATCCTCTGACTTTAGGTCACTGACAAATGGAGCCCATTACACACCGGACCCACGTGTCATCGGGAGAAAGTCAGAGAACGTTAGGTGGGCAAAGTAAGAGATCTGGTTCCCTCTGTTTTTAGGGCATGTACAATAGTGTAGACGGGTGTTGTCTGCACTATTGGGCCATATCATTTCTAGACATCTTTAGACATAGTTGGTACAGTGCGGCGTCTCTAAGATAGGATACCTAGGTAGGTACGTAATGATTTTTTCGTACACATCAACAAATTTCTTACATGGAACGTGTTACAGACAGCTGACTGTATACCATTGTACATGCCCTTAGCGGCCAATCAGGTGGCGACGGTACGGTTTGATCAGATGCTGCGCTAAAGTGGAGACTTGTTAGTATTACGATGTTAAACTTGGCATTTGTAATAATCTGTTATTTGAATTCAAAATTTGAAAGTTGAACCAAAATTTGTAATAATGATGTGATGCTATCTGTAATAATTTGTTGTTTCCATGATGTGATGCTATTTGCAATGTTTTACTTGTTTGTTTTAACTTGGTCATCAATCCGAGCATTTATCCCAAGTCGTGTAAAAAGTGCCTCAAATGAGCCCCGAAGGTAGGGTAAACGACCCCTTTTCTAAGCAAGTATATTTTTCCACCTTGCCTAAATAAGCTAAATAAATTTCCTAGAGTTGTATTCGACCTATGTAATGTAATTCCGAAGCCTCACTATTTATTGGATGAATATTCTTATTATTTATTTTCTTTTGAGTAATAATGGTTGCAATCAAAAATCGTAAATGAAACAAGTTTAAAACATTAAAATGAAAAACAAACTTTGGATCTTTCTTAGTCACTCCAAAATGAAGCTTTTGTGAGGTTTTGACACTTTACATTTTCAAAATTCGAGAACCCACCTCATCTTCTTTCAAATCTCTACTACTCTATTCGAGGAATCACATTTTAGTGAAGGCTTTCGTTCTAATGTTTTTAAATCCTATTTATATTTTCCTAGACTTGTATTCGACCTATATAATGTAATTCTGTAGCCTCGCTATTTATTGGATGAATATTCATATTATTTATTTTCTTTTGAATAATAATGGTTTTAATCGAAAATTGTAAATAAAACAAGTTTAAAACATCAAAATGAAAAAATAAGTTTGGATCTTTCTTAGTCACTCCAAAATGAAGCTTTGGTGAGTTTTTGACTTTTTTCATTTTCAAAGTTCTAAAACCCACCCCATCTCCCTTGAAATCTCTACTACTCTGTTCGAGATATCACATATTAGTGAACGCTTTCGTTCTAATGTTTATAAATCCTATTTATATTTTTACTAGACTTGTATTCGACCTATATAATGTAATTCCGAAGTCTCACTATTTATTGGATGAATATTCATATTATTTATTTTCTTTTGAGTAATAATGGTTTTAATCGAAAATCGTAAATAAAACAAGTTTAAACCATCAAAATGAAAAAATAACTTTGGATCTTTCTTAGTCACTCCAAAATGAAGCTTTTGTGAGGTTTTGACACTTTACATTTTCAAAATTTGAGAACCCACCTCATCTTCTTTCAAATCTCTACTACTTTATTCGAGGAATCACATTTTAGTGAAGGCTTTCGTTCTAAATCCTATTTATATTTTTTTCCTAGACCTGTATTCGACCTATATAATGTAATTCTGAAGCCTCACTATTTATTGGATGAATATTCATATTATTTATTTCTTTTGAATAATAATGGTTTTAATCGAAAATCGTAAATAAAACAAGTTTAAAACATCAAAATGAAAAAAATAAGTTTGGATCTTTCTTAGTCACTCCAAAATGAAGCTTTGGTGAGTTTTTTACTTTTTTCATTTTCAAAGTTTTATAACCCACCTCATCTCCCTTGAAATCTCTACTACTCTGTTCGAGGTATCACATATTAGTGAAGGCTTTTTCGGTCCATTGTTTATAAGACAGATTTATAATTTTTTTCTCGTTACTATATGACATAACAATACTATGTGCGTCGGTTTTATATTTTTTCAATTTTTTTTTGAATTATGTATGCTGATTTCAACTTGGTCAACCCTAACAAAACCATGTTGACCCAGCCGAAAAGCTTCTAGAAGGACACCCAGAGATTCGACCTAGGCTGTTGGATCTTGCATCGGACGGTTGCGCTCGGCTCAGCCAGAGCGATCCGCGAGACGCTCGTTATGCGCTCGGATTGGTTGGTCTGTTGGCCACAGCGATGGTTTTTATCTGTTTTACATATGATTTCTTTTCTATTAAGTATTAAACCATGTTATTTAAATAAAAAATAAAAGAATTATTCAAAACATAATGAAACTTCAGATTTACTAGAGCGATGATTTTTATCTGATTTACATATGGTTTTCTAGCTTCAGATTTACTAGCTTCGGACCTCATTTGAAGCACATTTCTCATGAGAACAGAGCGATGGTTTAAAATGATCATAAATAATTCAAAAAAATCAAAATGACATGAATCCAACGCACAATGTTGTTATATGTGATATAGTTGCTCCTCAAATTTATTTGGATAATTTAGACAAGGTCGAATTTTTCATGAAATTACAAACGGGGGTGTTTACCCTAGCTTCATACCTCATTTGAATGACATTTGCCTAAAATTATTCAAACATCATCCAACATTATTCAAACATCATCCAAACTATGTTCTAACATAGATACATCACCAGTCAACATAAATACAACATTATTCAACAGAAATACAACATCACTTGGATCCAACTTAGTCTAAATAGCGGCGGGGCTTCTTTGTGATCCTTGGCTGTTTTGGTGGCCCTTTGCTCCTTGTGCTCATCGTGCTCACAGCTTTTTGTCTTCTCCTCTTGGTAGTCAGTACCTTAACCTTCTTCTTTGAAACTACACCAGATCTGTACAAAACATAAAGGATCATGATAAATGAAAACTGGTGAGATCATGGCAGGATTTACATACCCATCTGGAAATGAAATTTTGACTGGATCATCTAGTGGATCATTGACTGGAGCATCCAACGGATCATCGACTGCAGCATCCAACGGATCATTTGAAGCATCATGGACTGGATCATCATTTGAATAATCATTTGGATCATGGACTGGATCTTCATTTTCAAATGCTGCATCATCTGCATCACTTAACTACTGACCATCATTTTCAAATGCTGCATCCGGCTGTTGACCATCATTTTCATCAGGAATACTCTCTCCAAACCCTGGATGTACTGTGTTATCACAATATTTGCCGAAATGACCAGTCCCACCATACTTTGTGCACTTACGCACCCTCGCTCCAAGTCCACCTCCTTCATTGCGACGTCGGTGTCGAGTCTTCCTCGGTCTACCTGTAGCTCTCTTCAGAAGTGGAGCACAAAGTTTGAATCCAGGGTCCACTCTATCCCATTGTTGTTTTCCCTCCAAAGAAAGCAAGGCATGTGCATATGTGGCTCTGAACATTGCAACAGAGTAGTAATCATGCACATACTGCTGTATATTCCCTGCTGGACCTGAGATAGAAGTGATGAAAAACAAGGCATGAATGCATGGCAACCTAGTTATCTGCCATTGCCTACAACTGCAAGTTTTATGTTCTAAATCCACTTGATATCTCCATTCTTTGTTAACTTTATCAAAGACTGATACCTCTGATTTGGTATCCGAGATAAATCTCATCTTCATTATGAAGCCTTCTGTTTTTTGCTTCAATACCTTCATCACAGCCGGGATAATAACGTGGCCCGTGAATTTTGTATTCGCTATTCCAAGACAAAAATGAAGTTTCTCGGCGTATTCTATCCTTACCGTGTCAAGCAAATATGCCAAATAAAGATCCTATAGTTTCCGGAGAGTTGAGTTGAAAGATTCTGCAAGATTATTGTGCACATAGTCAACTTTGCCCAGTTCACTGAATTGGCTTCTGGCCCATAACTTCGAGTGGTGTGTTTCCAAGTTTTCCTTCACTTTCTCATTTGTGCATAACTGCCTCATGTGGCAGTTGTGCTTCCTCACACTGCAAGTCAAAGATGCTCGCCATAAATTGTCGGTAAAAAACTTTTTGAATTTCTTCACAAAATTTGCAGTAAGGTGACGCATGCATTCCCTATGCTCTACTCCTGGGAACACATTGTCCACGACCACTTCTAAACCCTTGCATGCATTTGTGTGAATTACCAGCCCATTGGGATGTGAAATAGCCCGGCGCAGATTCTGCAAAAACCATGTCCAGCACTCCTCAGACTCTGTCTCCAGCACACCGTAGGCAACTGGAAAAATAAAATTGTGTGCATCAACTGCACAAGCTGCTACTAATTGTCCTTTAAACCTCCCTGTGAGAAAAGTAGCGTCAATAGCCAAATAAGGCCTACAGCCTACCAAAAAACCCATTCGACAAGCTTCAAAGCACACAAAAACCCTCCTACAACATTCGTTGGTCCTTGCCACTCCCTTAAATGTGTACTCCATGGAGTGGTGATCAATTTCAACAATACTAACTCGGCTTGTCCTCTCCACTTCAGCTTTGAATGAATACAACAATTCAAAACTTTCATTCCAGTTACCATGGATAGATTCTAATGCTTTGTGTTTACCATTGAAAACGCTCATGTATGGTAAATCTATCTTGAACTTGTCTTTGATGTTTTTCTGCAATTCCTTTGTACTCACTTGATGGTTTTCTGCCACCCATCTTTTTACTTCATCCGCCATCCATCTTGACTTGGCTCTACCGATTGTTTCCTTCATAAGGGTTGATTCTTGGCATGTGTGGAGAAAAGGGTTCACTTTTACCTGAATATTGGTGCTACCACACATTTTAGATGCGTGTATCCTCCATTGACAATCCTTAGACTCACAGTGCACGGTGTAGCACCTTTTATCTCTCTTGTCAACTATAAACGCACATTTTGCCTTAATGCAGTACGTCACAAGTGCATTTCTACACTCAGCCATGGAAGCAAAAATGCAGCCTTCTACCATATGAGGATTCTCACGGTCCCATTCAACAGGTGCCCGGTCTTCCTTATCTTCAAGGTCACTGTCAGACTCATATTGGATTTCAGCCCGAGATGTCCGTCTTAAATTCTGAAGAACATCAGAATATGGCATCTCTTCATCATCCGCAGAAATGTAGGCATCAGACTCCACTTCAACAGGAACCCTTCTCCCAGTGCCCACACTTGTCGAGCCACCACGTCGAGTTAGTTTTCAACTGTTCTGGCTAGATTTGGCAGTACGACGTGATGGTCCTGCCAGAGAAGATGAACCCGCCACCGTCTGTCCAACTGCTGGCACAACCACATCATTTTGCAGCTTCACATGAAAATTCTCTCCCCTCCTTATGCTTAGCAAACATGGTAGCGAGCTCTTCATCATTACTAATTTGGATCCAATCTTTTCCCCCATCAAAGTATCTAAATTCCACTTCATCATGCAAACCCCAAGGATATGGGCTGCAAATTATTTCCCCAGATTGTCTGAAACTCCAGTTACAATCCATTTGCACCTAATAACTGAAACCTTCTTGGAATTTCTTCTTATTGTCTGCATCGACGATGTAGCGGTCCCTTCTAATGTTCACCAAGAAAGCAAACCGCACCTCCATCCTAACCCTCGAAAAACAGAGACGCAATCAGCTGCAAATCAATGGCATCCCATGTCGAATCGACAATTCAAAGCTCAGTACTTACCCAATGGGAACCCAATCGTGGACGCGGCGTGTCTCCGGACCCAGATCGCGGCCGCTCACCATTTCATTTCTATCCATTTCATCGAGAAGGTGGCGGGTAGAGTGGTGGAACAAGCGCCCCACCAGCGGCATCGCAGGACGGTGGCGGTGAAGCAGGTGGCCACGCGGAACGGCCGCGGTGGTGCAGGTGGTGCTAGAGGCGGCGCAAATGGGTGCTGCTGGCCGCGACACAGGTGGTGGTGGGAGGTGGTGCTGGCTTAGGATCAGGTGGCGGTTGCGGTGGATCAGGTGGCGGTGGAGCAGGTGGTGGTGGCGCCGCAGGTGGTGGTGGTGCCGCAGGTGCTCGTGGCGCCGCAGGGGTGGTGCGGCGGTGGCGGCGGTGATAGCGGCAGCGCACGACGGCGGGTCGGGAGGCTCGTGTGTGGACGATTCAGCGAAGTCAACTCACTAGACGGTCCCATCTGTAAGCTTCGGATGACTTCAACTCACTTGGCGGTCCCACCTAGAAGCTCCGGACCCACTTCGCTAACGCCACCAGACGGAATCGACTTCAAACTTACCGTTTCGACCTCTCCATAGTAGCTGCGCACCAGGTAAGGGAAAAATTGAGCACCATTCGGCGCTAGGAGTGAAACTGAGTAGCCGAAGTCCGTTGTGGGCAATTCGATAAATGACCCATGAATATAAGGGGGTGGAGAAAGTATTGATCAAATTTGTCGGAGCAATCAAGAAAGTTGTATTCCTATTGAAGCCTGTAATTTTTCCTACCGTTCTCTACGGAACAGTTCTATTAGCAAAGAATTGGTAAAATATGTGTCCAGGATATCGATTAAAGATTTATTGAAGTAGCGAAGTTTAACTCCCTAGTCTAAAACTAAATGAATTTGTTTTACAATTTTTTTGGGAGTTAGTTTTAGCATTCGTTTAGGAACGACTTTCTTTTAGTAGAAAATATATTCCTCGAAAGGATAAGGAGGCATATACGGGACTAAATTTGGAGGGAAGACATGCTAACAAACCGTAAGTCAGCAAGGCAACATATTGCAATGTAGAGATGATGTTTAAGCAGTTAACTGGAGAGCAACACGACATGTAAAGATAGAGACCTCTTTATTCATATGAAGCTTCGGATATGATGTACAAAATAAAGTACCCACATATAGTATCTTTTAAGAGCCTCCATTCAACATCAGAAGTGTTATGCCGCTGGCTAAATGTGCCACATATTTGTTTTCTGAGTTTTCTTTTTCCAAGTGATTTTTTGTGCCTCCCTCAAACAGCGCAATATCACAATTTTCGGGCTCATCTGAGGCCTCTCGTAATTTCGGGTATATGGCTCTAGCGTCTCGTCCTGTGTGGAAGTCATTGATGGCGCTCTTCGTTAACTCATCCATATGCCTGTAATACTCGATACACGTGTTGAGCTCTTGCACTAGGTCGCTCAGCATATGCAATGTAGATGTCACATTGTGAACTGTCAGGTTAGCGGCGACAACAGCCAGCCCACGCTTGTCTATGGCGGAGGCACCCGCTGCATCGGCCGAGAGCGCGCTAACACAGTAGTCATAGGACATTTGAGGAATCTCGGAGCATGTTGTGTTGATGAGAGATGAGGTGCTGGCTACTAGGCCAGGGATGATGGCTAGGGTGAGGAGGACTATCGTGAGGGGCTGCATTTGCAAGGAGCATGCAAAGCTTTTTTGTGTCGATCATTGCGTTCTGCAAGTCGAAATTTATGCACTCAAGCGGAGCATCGAAAAGGAAACACAATCATTCATTCCATATAAAGATCATTGAATTAATGGCTTCCTCTCTAGATCCTTGGAGCTTTATATTTTCAAAGTGTTCTTTTAGCTATGCATTTAAAGGAGAAGTTGTGTTAATTAGGCTTCGATCTCTTCCTGATTTTATAGTTCTCCTTCCAACTTTATAAATTTTGGTTCTATCCAGTTTTTGACTTTGTACATGACCTTTCTATAAAATGAAGGACTCTCTCGCCTACTATTTTCCAAAATAAATACATGATATTGAAGTACATTTATGAACAAAATTTAATAGAAACACACATTATGAACAAAAAATTAAAGAAAATATTGCATTTATGAATATAGATTGTACCAAATAAAAAGAATAAGGTTAATCAACATGGGGCGTTAATATGGCGCGCGTTTGATACATGGCCAACCTGTCCATTAATGATAGGTGGGGAAAATTATTTTGGAAAAATATATATATGGCAACATATTAAAACCATCAGATCCATTATAAATAAATTTTTATATTGCAATTATTTATTATTATATATGTTGATATATTGGGAAATAGATTGGCACACATGGGTACCACTACCAATGCACCCTATATGCAAAAAAGAAAGTAATTTTTTTTTAAACTGTTATTCAGGTTAACATAATCAAGCATTATACTCATATGAAAAAAATTATCAGAGAATGACTTTCATTGCCCCTGGGTCAAAGATTTGGCAAAAACAACACTATATATACGTAAGCAGAATTTTGGCTCTCGGATACCCGCGCACCGTATATGCGCCAAAAAAAATTACTCCCACCTTTCTGAAATATAAGATTTTTGCATTTCCTAAATCACGTGTATCTAGATTTATTTTAGTGTGTCAACTCATTTTAGTCTGTATCTGATATATATTGAAATATCCAAAACATTTACAATTTGGAACAAAGGGAGTGGTTATTATTATTTTTTAAATCTGAATCTCTTTGCGAGTCAAAGATGATCAAGTACTGTACTCGTATAAAAATATTTGGTCAACAAATAATTCTCACTGACTTCACGGTAAAAAGACAAATCTACTACGGATATAGCGTGTATACAGTTTTTTTTTTTTTGGCAAACTTTAACCTAAGGGGCAATGAAAGTCATTCTTTGGCAAAAAAATTATACGAGTAGAATACTTGATTATGTCAGCCCGGGTAATAGTTTCGGATTTTTTTTTAACCTTCTTTTGAATTACCTTTTTCTTTTTCTGCATATAAGGTGCGAGCTGCTACCTATGTGCACCAATGTATTTTTTGTATATAGTGTTTTTTTGGTAAATCTTTGACCTGGGGGCAATGAAATTCATCATCTGACGGATGTTTTATACTAGTGCAATACTTGAGTATGTTATAGCCTAGATAATAGTTTCAAAAAAAATTATCCTTTTTTGATCTTTTTTTTAGTTACTAACTTATTTTTGCATATACAATGCGCTGGTACCCGAGAGCAAAAATACATTGGTGCACATGGTTTATTGGACAGACTGCTAGGGGAAATAGGCATTTGAATCTGTGTATAAATGTTCATGCCTAGGAAATTGATTTTCCAAAGGTTCAAAACTTCCGAAAGATGGAGAAACGATTTTTTCATTTGGCCTGTGCAAAAAAGAAAATATATAACACATATATACTGCTATATAGCACTAAAAATTTATCTTTTTTTTTACATAGCCAAAGTAAATACAAATTTGTCAGGAAACTCAATCCTCACGCGTTGGGTTTGCAATCTCTATGCATATGGTTTTTTCAGATTTTTTGAACTTAAAAAAAGTGGTTTAAATGAACATTTGAAAACAAAATTAGGCACAAGCTTATGCCCGCCGGTTCACTTTTAGCCGGTCTCAGACTGCTAGTGTTATTTTGTAAGATAAGCCTGGACATACTCCCACCAGCCCCACTGTACTCTGAATAGTTCCAAACATCATACTGAGAGGAAAAAGTTCAATCTGTAAACTTCCAATTCATCATTCAAGCCAAGACTGAAAATTTCCGATCTCTGAAGTTTAGCTATGATCAGCTGAGTTATTTTATCAGACTGCTAGTTCAATGTTCAGACTCTGGACATGTTGTAGTAAGCTGGTTCAAAATATGAAAAGCAAATATGGTTCAAATTATGGATCACATGAAATTGTCGAATGCAAAAAAAAATTCTAAACTGCAGACTTCATTCAGAACACGATTTTAATATCACATACTATTCTTAGGAAAATTCAGGATTGACATTTAAAATCCAAACACCGGACTGCTACTCTGCCCGTGAAATCCTTGTAATCAAAACTCAGATAATATTCCCGACTTTAGTTGGCCTGCTTTGCGGGAGCAAAATACTTGACTCAATTAGTTCCGCAGTCTCTTTGTTCGCGGCGATGTGATGTCATGTCCCTTTAGTTGGCCTTGATCTCGGCCTCTTTTTCCATGTAGGTCTCGGCCTATTGTTTCCCCCTTCTTAATCAGTGAAAAGGAAGAGCTCTTGCCCGGTTTGGAGAAAAATAATTCTGGAAGATTGGTCACATAGCGTAGCAACACATCATATGCATGGAAAAAATCTGCATTCAGGGCGCAGATTCCGATTGCTGGTGGGCGCAGGGCGACTCCTCCCAGCTTCTCGCTAGAATACTTCTTGTATACGTAGTTGTACTTGCTCTCAGGGGCAGTCGAGTGTGCGGTCACCAGGATCTTTGCACAATCCCTGAAATATTACAGAAAAGGTTGGCCCATACCTCTGGACATTACTCTCTCTGTTACATAACGGCTGCTTATGTTGTGAAACAGAGGGAGTGACATTTAAGCAAAGAGAGATTTAATTATTTAAGTAGTATGCATGCTTACAGTAGTTGTGATTCAGAATAGCCGGTGTGATGCTTGAGGGTGTCAGTCCATAGAGGTGCCTTCCTGAGGGTGATCCTGGCTGCGTAGACAGCAGCAGCAGCAACCATGGAGGGCTTCGACCGGACGAGCACGTATTCCATAAGAGCCAGCTCAGCAAAAAAGAACGCCATGTTCTCCATCTACGTACATTCAGAATTAGCAAACCACAGAAACTTCAGTTAATTACATCTGAAATTCTGAATTTGACATATGGTGTGCTTAATCCTTACCTCCTTATCATTCTTCAGATCAGAAGAAGAGGCCGCCTTTACAAAGCGCACAAGGAAGACGTATGGTGTAGGAACCGTCAGGTTCCATCGAAGCTCTTTCAGGATAGACTTTTCCATTCCCACAATCTGCTCCCTGGTGTAGGCATAATCTGTTATTCTGATAAAATCCAAGACCTGTAAAAATGTACAACTAGTCAGAACATGGAGCCAATGTAAAATTGACAGAGCAAAGAGAAGGAGAAGTTCTTCAGTGTACCATTGGAGCCGGAGTTTCCTCATACTTGCTGGCGATGAGCATGGCTGAGACACCTACCAGCTGCAGCTTCCTTCGAACCACGAGCTTGAGCGAGAGATACCGATCTATGATGTACAAGGTAAGGTACAGTATCTCTGGCATGAGATCAAACTTATGATGGACTTCTATGAGCCAATTGAAGAGGATGGCCCGCATCCCGGAGTTGATCTCCAGCTGGTAGCCCATGTAATCATACGGGCGGTACATATTCTGCAACAAAGACAGGAAATACCACCTTGAGAGGCAAGCCCGGATCGCAACTTTAACCGTGCAGTTAATTACCTCAGCAACTTTATATAGCTTGTAGATATCTTCAACGTAATCTACCACGGCAAGCGGATTGCCGCCATCGAGCCTGTCGATGTTCCGAATCACTTCTCGAGCGGCATACCGCATCGCAATGGGCGCCGATCAGACTAACTGCACGTGAACACAAGTGTTTCGGCAGATGAACGCGCCTTAGAGCGGCCCTGAGAGCACGAAAGTGAGGGTGTAGATCGCCTTCTTCCTCCGCACTCACGTCGGAGACGGGGCTGATCTCGATGACGTGCTCAGGGGGAGGAGAGGCGCATCAAAAGATGAGGTTTAGGATTTGGTAACAACAAAAAATGGGAGGTTTAAGTTTTTTTTTTTTTGATCTGGAGGTTTAGGGTTTGGTATGAAGGAATCGCACAGCTCATGAGGTCGGTTCTCAGGAATATTTATATGGTAAAAACAGCCTGAATATAGATCCTAACCATAAGAAATACGGCTAAAATACAGAGTGCAACTGCAGTTGGCTCTAAGGTATATCTATGTCTCGATCGACTCATTTTTGCTTAAGTCCCAGACATCTTACAAGAGTGCAACTGCAGTTTAAAAATGTGCAACTCATTCCGGTTGCACTTTTCTCTTAACCGTGATTGCACTTTTCTAAAATGACTCAGACTAAGAAACGACAGCGTGACTTAGCAAATCCAATATTTACATTAGAAATTGCAAGGGATAGATACAAATGTTAACCACGTGAATACACATCCCGTGTCGAGATTTGATCCTTTGTAAATGCCCCTCCACGACAAGCGCCAACCTCTCCCTCCCATGCCCCAGCCATCTTGGCAACGTAGGGCAGCCCATTTTGATGCCTCATAGTACTAGGCTCTCACGAGAGAGAGGGGGACAAAGCGATGGCGACGAAGCTAAACACTCCGGGTCCACGTCCATTCACGTTAACCCTAGGTGGGTTCATCAACCGGGCTCTCATAGGTAGTGAGAGCCGAATCTGGACATAAGAACCGACATATGCCCGCTGCTACTTTTCCATGGATATTGGCTGCTGGTGGGGGTCTGTTGTCCCAGAGGAGGAGTTACTAGAGTTTTGTATTGTGAGGGCATCTATCTAGTTCTTGTCGTCTCCCGTTATAGTGCCCAGTGGAGTCGGTCGTGTGGTATGTGGTGTTGGTCAGATACGTTCCCATGGTCGATCCGATCGGAGAGCAGGTCATCACGTCGCATGCACCGGAGTTGGGTAACAAGCTAGGGTTTCCGTGTTGCAGATGCCCGGTCCTTTGGTGGGCCCATCCAGGTTTGGATTTATCATCTTTTCATTCCACCAGTTCATTCCCAGCATATCATGCTATAAGGATTACCCCTCTTGACATCTCTGAGGAGGCACCCTTCATTCATTATAAAAAAGTTTAGCCTCTCGTTCAATTTATTTGTAATAACGTGCCATTCACCAAGTCGTATTTAACCGTGGATATGGCTTCTCGAAAAGATTTATCCCTATAGTGGATACACTTTACACACTACCAACTGACTCTTAATGCCATGAGTACGATCTTTGTAGGAACGCGACAGATGGTGATTGACCACAAACTTTATCTTGCTTAACCCTATCCACAAGCCATCCCAAAATAGGGATAGTCCACAAACAAGGAATTGGCTACCTCCTAGTGGTCCATGTTTCTGTCAAGCGGGGTCAACATCCGGGTACGTCCATCACTGGACCCCGGTCACAACATATCTTTTCTCCAAAACATTTTTCGATTCACACGCAGATCAAAAGCTCAAATTACGTGTCTCGTGGATGGAGCTAAAAAAGTTAGTTGGCCGAGCGCAGTCTGTTAGGCCCCGTGTGTGGTTGCACACTCAGTCTTGGCTTCTATGGCAAGAATTTAAGTCCTAAGGTCGGCAAGTACAGGATAAACAACCACTTCCCGTGTGGCCTCCCATCCAAGCCTTTAGTCAATTTTACATGTTTACCTCTCATCGCATCAATTTAACATACGGTCCACGCATCGACCAAATTCATCACCAAGGTAAAGTACATGATAAAACTAAGCATGGCTAAGCATAGCAGATATTGGCTCTGGCGAAGCACATACGGATGGCAATGGGGCCCCGAAACCCGCAAACCCGACGGGTACCCGCCTTAAATGGGGAGGGTTTGGTAAAATGTTTGACCCGCCAGGTCTAATGGGGAGGGTATGGGGGTGGCAAACCCGTACCCGCATACCCGTAGACCCGCTCTAAGTCCTAATCATATACCTAATAATCATATCGCTAACCATACGTCCACGAGTTATGGATCACAAACCTCACACATCACATAGACGTGTTGGAATCTGGAATCCCGGAGACAACACACATATACACATGTCTATTTCCACCAACCTCATCCCAATATTCTATTGTTTTATTCTCCACATATGTCGTTGTCGCTCCTTAAATGGGTACCCGTTGGGGCCCCGAAACCGGTCGGGTCATGGGTATGGTAAGAAATGAGACCCGACAATTTAAATGGGGCGGGTATGGGGGCGCCGACCCGGCCCCGAACCCGGTGGGTGCCATCCGGAGAAGCACACACAAGCGAACCTATGACTTCTAGGAGCAGTGGATCAGGATATTTAAGTGATGCAGTAAATAGGACAACTCTACCTATTGACCATAAATACTTTGGAACCGTGTGCAATATACGAGATTCAAAGACCCTTTGAAATTTATATGAAAGAAAAGAGGTTATACTTTCCTTGTTTATTTCATAACCAATTATAAATTTTCGGGATAAAGTGTTTGAATTGATAAGTGATGACCAAGTATTTGTCAATGGCACTTTCGATATTCACTTCAAATTCGCGTTCGACCAATGATAAGAAAATGTCGAAAAAGAGAGAACAATAAACACATGGCATAATGCAATGCGCACAAATGTATGCATGCAAAAATTAATGAATTAAAATAGAGCCCTAAGCATGATGAAGGAGTTGCTAGGGTTTTAGGATGCATTTCGAATATTTTTGTTGTTTTTGTTTTGTAAGGGAATCCAAAAAGAAGAAACAAAATTGAAATAAACTAGAAGTAAATGAAAAGGAAGAAGAAGAAGAAGAAAAAACAAGGAAGAATCAAATAAAAAAAAAGACAAACCAAGAATAATACATAGCATGTGAATGAATAATGAAGATTCAAATGAGGCAAACTAATAGTTGTTGACAAAAAAGGAGAAATGTCATGGAATCCCCAAGCTTAGATGGTTGAGTCTTCTTTAATATGTAACTGGGGTTCACCTAGGCATCCCCAAGCTTGAGCTCTTGTATTTTCTTATTCATCTCATATTACCATCTATGTTGGATCTTCAAAATTGCATTCACATGAAACTTGACATAAACTGTAGGTTATTACTCTTTAAATAAAATCCGCTTTGGTACCGTAGGGAAAAATTGCAAACGGTCAATTTAACAATATGTAATGTTACTAGGCCTCACTAAATGGTCTCCATATAAAAAGAGGACTTGCTAGTTGTCCTAATGCTAGTGCTATGAATTTGGCTTTCACAAAACATATTACAAATGCTCTCATGCAAATTAGAGAGAATGAATTAAGATGTGAAGCTTCTATACCTAGAAATTACATGATGGATGGGAACCTATCATTAAAATGAAATTGAATGATTTTTATTGCAATGCTCTATGTGATCTTGGTGCTAGTATCTCTGTTATACCTAAGAAACCTTATGATATACTTGATTTACCACCATTGGAACCCTGTTATTTGGATGTTTGTCTTATTGATAATATTATAAAGAAACCTTTGGGGAGAGTTGATGATGTTCTTATCATGGTTGATAATAATCTTTTCCCCGTTTATTTTGTTGTCTTGGCTACTGACTGCAATGCTTCTTGTCCAATTGTTTTGGGAAGACCTTTTCTTAGAACTGTTGGTGTTGTTATTGATATGAAAGAGGGGAATATTAAATTTCAATTCCCACTCCAGAAAGGTATGGAACACTTTCCTAGAAACAGAATGAAGTTTCCTTTTGACTCTATTATTCGAACACATTACAATTTGGATGTTACTTCATTTGAAAATACTTGAATCCACTTTTCTGGGCCTAGCTAAAAGGCGTTAAAGAAAATCACTTCTTGCGAGATAACCCATGGATTTTTTTTTCTCTGTTTTCTTGGAGTCAAGGGGTTGTGTACTTATGTAGCAACTCCTTTGTATCTTTATTTTCATGTATTAGTTGTTCCAAGTAAAGGTTTTGACGAAAATTGGAGTTGGTTTTGGATTTCTGTGCAGGAAACAGATTTCTGCTATCCACCGTAAAAAATCATATAATTCACAGAGAAATCCAAATGACCTGAAACGTTTTATGCTTATTCCTCAGATAATTTCAAAACTTTTTCGTTCTCTACGTTTTTTTAATTGAGCAACGTAAGTGCCCTGAAAAAATTAGTCATTACAGAGTGTTCTGGTTTTGGCAGATTCTGCCATTTTTCTTGCATTTGCTCTTTTACGATGTCAAGTGGATTTTTTTGCTTCACGAAACATCACTGGCTATAGCTAATGTTTCAAAGTATCAATGGAACTGTTCCCATATAGAACCCATGGATTTTTTATTGTTTCACTAACCATCTAATGCGAATTACTCTTTGAGTGTGGTGTGAAGGAAATTTTCAAGGGTCAAGAGAAGAGGGTGATATGATGTGATCAAGAAGAGTGCAAGGTCAAAGCTTGGGGATTCCCCCGTGGTTCATCCTAGAAGATTCTAAGAAGACTCAAGCATTTAATCTTGGGGATGCACAAGGCATCCCCTTCTTCATCAACAATTTATCACGTCACTTGAAACTATATTTTTATTCAGTCACATCTTATGAAATTTACTTGGAGCGTTATTTATTTTTCGTTGAGTTTTCTTTTGTTTTTCTTGCTGCAATATATCATTTAAACCTAGCATCCTTTTTTGGGAGAGAGACACGCTAAGTTTTTTCATTTGAATACTCGTTATGCTCATATTCTTAATATTTCTTCTAGCTACTGCAAAATTCCTGTTTAACTCTTGTTTTCATTGCATCTCTTATTCAGAGATGTTAATTTTCGTAGTTTTATGTTATTACTATCATGTTTGTTTGCAGTATCATTTAGAGAGTTTTTGTTAAAACATATTTTGTATGGTGCTTGTTGGGAAAAGAAACTGTTGCATGTGGTAGAATTTATAAACAATGCAAATAGAAGCTTGTATAGACTGTGGCTAGACTTTTTCATGCCATGCTAGATGTTATTTTAATTCTAAATCCTAGTGGTTATTTTTAGCATGATTTGTCTCAAATAGCTGAGAGTGTTAAATGTTCCATTGAAAGAATCATGAGTTGTTCTTGTCATATTGAATCATAAATTTGTGGTGTTCTCCTTTGAATGTTTATTTGGTTGACTTGGCACATGCTTACACCATGTTTATTACTACAAACCAGTCACCTATAGCCTCTATGATCATTTAGTTTTTGAAACTGTGGTATCACTTATGCTTTGATTAATGATGTTTTTGTCGCTATGCATGATTATGGCCACTATTGCTCTCTTGATTTGTCGCTCCTAGTCTTTTCCTAGCCTCCACCTGTACTGAGTATGAGCTCTACTCGTGCAATCCAACTCCCAAAACCAAAGTATGCCAAATGTCTCCACCATACCTACCTACATGTGGTACTTCACCGCCACTCCGAAGTAAATTGCTCATGTGTTACCTTTAAAACCTTAAAAATTACTCATGTTTTGTGTTTCTGTTTTAGCTCATGAGGACGTAAGTAGAGAATATTTATCTCACTTGTTGATTGGACTTTCAGACCCTGGACGAGTGGCTTCATCCGCTTATCCAATTGATAGAAGAGCTGGCAGCGGGGTGCCCAGCCCCAAATTAATACAAACAAATTATCTTCACTATTTTTGCCCCTGGTTTATCAGTCAAAGCACAATTGTGTAAACAAAAGAGAAAGAGGGATGACCTTCTACACCAGTTGCGTCCTTCAATGGGAGCCTATCTTTTGAAGTCTAGTTGGCTTGTGACGTACTGTATTTTCTATTTACCATTCATTGACATAAGCATACACCTCTCTAAAAAAATAGACACTCCTCCACGGTATATGATTGTTGGACGGCACCCGATGATTCGGTTAGACATGGTTTGTGTAAAATGGTTGGGAGGAGTGTCAAGAATTTTATACCTCTGTTTAATAGAATAAAAGTTCTAGCAGATGGGTGATCCATGCTTCCCTCTGCGAAGGGCCTTTCTTTTACTTTTATGTTGATTCTCCATCTTCTAACTTTATGCACAGTTGAGAGAGAATAGTTGTCATTCTGATTTTAATGTGCATTTGTCCCAGAAATATTATTAATTGATTCATGATGTGTTGTTGCTTGCTCTCAAATTATTTTTTCTAGTCTTCCTCATAAACTTGGAAGGTGTCCTGGCATTTATGTTTTTCCCCACTCTTAAGGACAAGAAAAATATCACTTTTCCATGCTTTCTCTATACTTGAAACAAACGTATAACTTTCAATGCATTGCTATTCATGATCTTTTATTTGTGTTACTTCTCATGATGCAAAGTGATTGTTACGTTTTATTGCTAGAATTATATCTATAATGCTTGTGTTTAAAGTACTATGATCTCATCTTACATATGCTTCTACATTATTGATGATCAAGTTTATGTTGGTAGCATGTCACCTCAGAAATTATGTGTTTTATCATTTACCTACTCAAGGACGAGTAGGAACTAAGCTTGGGGATGTTAATACGTCATAAACGTATCCTTAATTTCTGATATTCCATGTTGTTTTTCATGTTATTGCCAACATGTTTGATATACACTTTATGACATTTATATCAATTTCCGGGACTAACCTATTAACAAGATGCCACAGAGCCAGTTGCATGTTTTCTGCTGTTTTTAGTTTCAGAAAAGTTGTTCGGTAAATATTCTCAGAATTGGAAAATTCGAAAGTCTTAGAATTCTCGAATAGGCCCTAAGAGGGGCCACAGGGGGGCCACACCATAGGGCGGCACTCTCCTAGCCACGCCTGGAGGTGGTGTGGGCCCCTCGGGCGGCCACCGCCATCGCCTTTTTGCCTATTTATTCCCCCTGACATATCAACCCTAGAGATATACCACTTTTTCCCGAGAAACACCCGAGGCTGCCGTCATCGTCATCCCGAGATCGGGAGGGTTCTGGAGATCTCCCCGGCGCCATGCCGGGAGGGAATTCATCACCGGAGGGGTCTACACCACCATGCCCTCCTCCGAAGTGATGCGTGAGTAGTTAATCCCTGGACTACGGGTCCATAGCAGTAGCTAGATGGTTGTCTCCTCCACTTTATGTCTCATGTTTAGATCTCGTGAGTTGCCTCACATGATCGAGATCATCTTTATGTAATGCTATATTTTTGTCTGCTGGGATCCGATGAATGTTGAATGCTATGTCTTCTGATTATCAATCTATCATGTTATCTTCATGCATATGTTATTTATAATATTGCATGCTCTCCGTTATTAGTAGATGCTCTGGCCAAGTAGATACTAGTAACTCCAAGAGGGAGTATTTATGCTCGATATAGTGGGTTCATGCCTCCTTTGCATCTTTGCTCGAGTGACAGAAACGTGACAGATGGAGGATGTGTTGTTGCCATTAGGGAGAAAACACGGTGTTTACTTTGTTTACATTACACACTTTGCTTACTGCGGTTATCTGTTGCTTGCCACTTAATATCCAACGTTTGTTCGGATGATATTCGGAGTGTGGATTATTATTCATAGATGCATTTGGATGATGTTCTCTGTACCTTGTTGTAATGCCCGCATGAATCACATAGTAATCTTAATGTCTTGCATATGCACTACGGTGCAACCTTCATTTGTGTCAATTTACCAACGGTAATTTGTTCACAACACATGTTATTTATCTTTCACGGAGAGACACCACTAGTGAACTGTGGACCCCGGTCCATTTTCTCATACCGATAATACAACCACAGCTTCCACTGTTTTCATACTGCTGCTATTGTTTTCATACTGTTTTCCACACCATACGTTTAACCTCTTTGTGTTCAGAAAAAACGGTGAGATTGACGACATCACTGCTTCGTTGGGGCAAAGTGATCTGATTGTGTTGTGTAGGTTCCACGTTGCTTCTGAACCAGTAGTTTTTCCTGCCATCTCAGCTGCTTCAACCTTCGTAAGTTGCTTTTTCCTCCTACTGGTCGATTAAACCTTGGTTTCTTTCTGAGGAAAACTTACTGCTGTGCTCTTCATACCTTCCACTTGGGGTCTCCCAACGAACGTGTGTTACACGTGCATCACCTCTCCGTAGCTATGCAGAGTAGTAGCCTAAATTGAAACGTCGTTGGCCGAGGAGATCACAAAGATAGATGCGTCGTCAACATAAAGGGAGACCCTTAGCTCCGCCATACTGTAGGGGATAGGTTGTAAGAGGCATGCTTCCATGGTCAACTCCAGAGTTCTTTTAAGCGGATCAATGGCGATGTCGAAAATCTGCGGTGACAGAAGGTCACCCTTCTCGAGGCCCCAGCCATGGATAATGTGAAGCCCTGGAGTGCCATTGAGCATAATACGAGATGAGGCCACGGAGAAAAGCATGGATACCCAAGCGCGCCACCTGGCAGGGAAGCCCCTACGTTGCATGCCACCGAGAAGATAGTCCCGTCGCAGTGAGTCAAAAGCCTTTGTAGTATCAAGTTTGAGGAGGAGCATGTGAGAGTGGTTTCGGTGTAGTCTCCTAGTCGTATTTCTAACATACATGAAGTTGTCGTGAATGATTTTGTTCTTGATCAATGCACTCTGGCAGTGAGAAACAAGACCATTCATCTTGGGGCCCAGACATCGCGGCATAGCCTTTGCAATGATCTTGGGGACAATGTGAATGAGGCTAACGGGGCAGAAGTCCGAGACGCAGTCAACCCCCTCTTTCTTCGGCAATAGGGAAATGTTGGAAGAGTTGATGATGCGGATATTGTTGGCCGAGAGTTCCGAGAAGGCATCAACGACCCGCATGAGGTCCAGCTTTATTACGTACCAGCAAGAAGCCATGAAAGCCATGGAAAATCTATCAGGGCCAGAGGGTTTATCCTTAGGCATGTCGTCGATAGCCGCTTTAATATCCTCGATGGAGAAAGGAAGTGTCATATCATCAAGTGCGGCGACAGAAGGGTTAATTGCATCCCAATCGAGGTCAACATGACGCGGATGAGGTTGCCCCAGCGAGTGCGATAAGTGCTCGAAAATTAAGACGGCCTTATCATCACGAGAGGTCGCCCATCCGCCGTTATGGCTGAGTCTCTGAATGTGATTTTTCCTCCTAGGGGAGTAGGCGCGAAGATGGAAGTATTTGGTGTTGGTGTCACCCACATTGAGTTTTTTTTACTCGAGAGGCTTGTCTTTCACGAGTACGCTCCAAGACCGCTAAGCCCATCACCCGCTTCTTGAGACCCGCTCGCAATAACTTTTCATCCATAGATAGGGAGCGAGAGTCTTGAGCAACATCCAGTTGAAGAATGACATCAGGTGCCATGAAGAATTGCAGCTTATGATACGAAAAAAGACTTTTGCTCTAGGACCTTAATTTCCTCGAAGTGGACTTAGGGCTTGTTTGTTTGGGCTTGTGCTTGTGCTTTTAGGGTCCAAAAGCATAAGCCCAAACAAACACCCAATTGTTAGTAAGTGCTTTTGTCCAGCGCTGCAAAGAAATGAACTAGGCGAGCTGGGCAAGTGGAAGCTGCGAAAGAGGTGCTTCCCGCAGCTTCTTGACTTGAAATCCAACGGGTATATCAGCTTGCCACTTTCATTTAGAGTATTTACGTCTAAACTGCCACCGAGCACAACCCGCACAACTAGTTTAAAAATAATATCCCGTCGCTATTGTCCGGCGTGACCGAGCAACATTACTAGTGCCTGACCGAGCAACGTTGCTTCTCCTCTTTTTGAATTTTCCAATTATATAAATAAAAAGCAACCAAGCCCGTCTCATTAAAAACCCTACAGTCCCCTTAGGTACCCTGTAGGGAAAAGAGTGCGTAAGAAAACTTGGCGCCGACAAGATTACATAGTTTCCTCGAAGAGGTTTACATCCGAAGCTAGTAGCTCATTAAGAAAATCAGGGGGTTCTTCAATCCAACACACTGAATTGGGAGAATCCGCTCTGCTAGCTAACACATGAGCCACTCTATTACTTTCCCTAGGGCAGTGAGAAAAGCTAACATAAGTAAAGTTGCGAGCTAAAAAGGAGCACTCCTCAAAGATAGCCGCATCAGCACCGATAGAATTTCCCCCGTCCAGCATGACATTGATCACCTCCAAACAATCACCATTAACCTCAATTCTGTTACAACCAATCTGTCCCGCAAGAATTAAACCATCCCTCAGCGCACAGGCTTCTGCACTTGAAGCATCATGTATACTTGGTAGGGACCTGGAAGAGGCCGCTAAAAACATCCCCTTGTCATCTCTTATCACAGTACCAATAGAACCCCGGTTATCATTATTACTGAATGATGCATCAAAATTAAGTTTGACATGATCACTAGTTGGCTTGATCCAACCACCACTCTTGATCCGAACATTCTTTTTTAGAGATCTAGCAAAATTGAGGGCCATGACCAGTATGTTTTGGGTTGTAACCGCCGGTTTGGGTACAGGTTCCTCATCGTATTCATGTGCACGCTCGCTAGTCCCAAACCTGGTCTCGTTGTCTACGTGTGCACAACTCACTAATTCCAAACTCATACGCTGTACCGCCTATCTGTACAAGCTATTATTCAAATTGTTCATATCGTGCTACCTCATGTTAATCTTGCACACGTACTAGATATGTGATGTACCAGCTGCTCGTAATATTGTAGGTACAGTATATCTAGGTATATGTGTATATTAAAATACATTTAATACATTCGTATTTAGACAAACATGCGTGAACTAGTCCCGACCAGAGGGTGTACTTTTGGTTTCTTTTACAAAATCCGCTTTTTAAAATTATGAACCCAAAAGTCAAAAGTGACGACAAGCTTTTGACCTATAAGCCAAAAGCCAAAAAAAACTCAAAAGCCAAAAGCGACAACAACTTCTGACTTATAAGCTAGAAGCCAAAAAATATTTTAAAATTATGAATCCAAAAGCCAAAAGTCACGACAACTTCTGACTTAAAAGCCAAAAGCCACAAAAATATTTTAAAATTGTGAACCAAAAAGCCAAAAGTCATGACAACTTTCGAATTATAAGCCAAAAGCCAAAAAATTATTCCAATACAAAGCATTTTAAAATTATATACAAAGTTAAATTGAGATAATTCAACTCTTAAGCTAATTAGAAATAGCTAATCGTTTGAAATTCGAATTTATATAACATCTTCGGCACTTAGGGGCATTTCAGACAATTCACCCCAAAAATCCACAGCACCAGCCATGAAAGTGTTCTCTGCCAAACATCAAATCTCTACTTCCAACAGCTACTTCCCACAACAGCTTTCTCACAGCTCATCAGCTACAGCAGCTTCTCAGCAGCTACAGCTCAAACAAACAGACCCTTAAGCTTATGGTTGAGCACCTGAACAGGTTGCGTGTGCGAGGTGGGCTTCCCAAGCAGAAGTCACTACTTCCAAAAAAAACCAGGCATCTTGATCCAGGAATTCTCAAAACGAAATGAAGGAGGTCGATTTGGACCATTTTGATTGGAGACCATGAGCGGACAGTGCTCGGAAAGCGAGAAGGAGAGAGTAGTCAGCACATAACTCCCAAAGGCAAGGTCCCAGTTTGCGTTGCAGATAGCACGGTCAAACTTGACCAAAGTTGGAGTGTCCCGCTCGTTGCTCCACGTGAACAAATCACTTATATGAGGCCATTATGATAATTATTTCATGATTCTGGGCCCAACTTCAGCGGCTTTCTAGTTGGACATATCTCCTATGTGTTGATACTTTTTCTATATATTATATATGTTGATATTTTCAATTGTAGATGTTGATATTTTTTTCATAGTACTATGTTGCTATCATGTATTAATCTATATGTATTGTACTTCACAGTATTATACACGCTTAGGAAGTTAGTATATGAAGTGTTACAAAAAAAGCAGGAGCTTGTCTTAGACCATATAAGTACTACTCTCTCCTTTTTTTTTTACTTCATGTTTTGGTTTCCAAAGTCAAACTTTTAAGTATATACGAAAAAATATCAACATCTATAAAATGAAATGCATATAATGTAATTTGTTATAATTCTAATAATATTATATTTATATTGTATGTATTTATATCTTTTACTATATTTTTTTATCAAACTTTAACTTTGATTAAATTCAGAACGCAATGTATTAGTGAGTGGAGGGACTATCTTCTAGGTTTTACTTGGGTAGGAATGATACTAATTATAAATGTCCCTCGAGTATTTCATTTCGGGATTGTAATGAAATGATACCGAATATCAAGATGAAATCTAGCTAGTTTCCAAGTCTCATTGCAACAAAGTTGGCGGTGAAATTGGATCTTTAATAGGGTTGACGGCTTACTCTATCCATCTTTATTCACTTCGTGTTGTTCAGTCAAACTTCTAAAAGTTTGATCAAATATATACGAAAATATAACAACATCTACAATATCAAAATCATACAGTAATATGTTCCGATGATTCTAGTAATATTAATTTTATATTATATGGTACATTTAGTTAAACTTTATAAAGTTTGAATTTGATTAATTTCGAAACACAATGTAAGTGTGAACGAGTAATAGATTTTGTTTAAAGAATATTAAGAATTGAAGATAGTATCATAGTGAAGTTATTTTTTGGGGTGACTTTGCAGGTTTCCATGCTGCATGCACACGTGTTCAGGGACTAACGGGATGTTTGCCCTGGGCCGTATGTTAAAGATAAGCTGGAAATGGTCGTGTTGGTAATGGTCGTATCATCCGGATATGGAAGGACAATTGGCTCCCACGAAACTCCTATTTCAAGGTGTTGACGCCACAAGAAAACTGCCGCCTTCGTCGAGTATCACAGCTGTTGGACGACCAAGGTAAATGGAAAGAGGCTGTTGTACAGGGTAACTTTCGACCAATTGATGCGGAGGTGATCTTGAAGATTAGGCCATCCCGCCGGTTGGACGACGACATCCTTGCTTGGCATCCAGAGAAGACAGGAGTATTTTCTGTCCGAAGTGCGTACAGGTTAGCACTTGACCAAACTCCAGATGAGTGTGCTTTCACAACATCTAGCAATGGCCGGGATGTTTGTTGGCAAAGGATTTGGAAGGCAAAGGTACCACCAAAGGTTAAAACGTTTGCTTGGAAGGCGGCTTCCAGTGCCCTGGCAACAGAGATGAATAAACGTTCAAGAGGAATTAACGTTACAGGTATTTGCCTCATTTGTGGTCTGGAACCAGAGTGCAGCAAGCACGCTTTGTTTGTGTCCCCCCATGCAAATCATCTTTGGGAGGCAATGCGAGATAAGTGGATGCTTCCACCTATGACTGAACTACAAACATGCCATGGACCATGGCTGAGATCGGTTATTGTTTCAGCTCAACCACAAATGATTGATGCTATACTGTTGGTTGCCTGGCGGGTGTGGTTTGCCCACAATGAGGTTACACATGCAAAACCTCTTCCTTCGGTTGAGGGCTCGAAGAAATTCCTGATTGGTTACCGGAAAACTTTCAACAAAGTGAGAGAAATCACTACTGAAGATTTGATCAAGGGGAAGCATGTGCTGGGCGGCGGTGAAGCTGGCCCAGATATTCCAACTCTGAAAGTGCCCCCTGACAAGAGGTGGCATAGGCCTCCGCGCGGATGGGTTAAACTGAATTGTGATGGTTCCGTTAAGCTAGATGATGGCACCGCTGGTGCAGGTATACTGCTAAGAGATGAAGAGGGACAAGTGATCTTTTCCGCCTGTCATAGTCTCATTGATTGCCGGGACCCAATAGAAGCTGAAACATTGGCATGTCATGAAGGTATACTGCTGTCCTTGCAATGGAGTGACAAACCAATTCTTGTAGAACTAGACTGCTCTTGTCTAGTGGATGCGATCATGGAGAAGTCTCAAAATCGGTCGCCTCTCTCGTACCTCATCACGGAGATTAAGACTCTGATCAATAGTAGTAGAATTATTTCTTTTGTAAAAGTGGATCGTACACAAAATAGGGCTAGTCACTGCCTCGCGAATTTTGCGAGAGCAGAGGGAAGAACTTCCACCTGGCAGGGTTCAGGTCCTGAATGTCTCATCCAGGCGCTTGACCTTGACTATCTTGTAACCCCTATTGAGTAATAAAATCCTCTTTTACCCGCAAAAAAAAAAAAAAGCTGGAAAAGCCAGATTGATAGATGGGGATTCTGACTCGGAGTAGCACTCGTCCGCCCCATTTAGTTTTCAGAAGCCAAAAGAGACTTGACTGCTGTTAGCAATTCAAGTCAATTCAATGATAATCCAGCAATGCAATCTCTTCACCTCCCTCCTTAATGCATCTCTTATAAATCCTTGAATCATCCCAGGCTACCAGCCGTCTTCTCATCTCCAACACCACGTTCTAACTATTGCTTCCGGCAACAAGATCTCTCTGAAGCTGCTGGTGGACACAAAATCCAACAAGGTTCTTTTCGCTGAGGCCGGCAAGGAGTTCGTAGACTTCGTTTTTAGCCTCCTGATGCTCCCCATCGGCACCGTGGTGAAGCTCAGCTCCATCGCCGGCGCTGACACCAACGCCATGGACGCGACAGGAAGCTTCGGTCGCCTGTACCAAAGCGTCGAAGACATCCGCCTCCCATTCCTGCTGCCCTACATTGAAAAGTCCGATCTGCTGCGGCCTAGGGTGAGCGTGAAAGAGATGGTGATCTTGCCCGGTTACGTAAAGGAGCTGGTGACATACATCGTCACTGATAGGCTGGAGGTGACTCCCTTGTCGGACGCAGGGCCGGTCCATACATCTACGGGGCCCAGGGGCAAGACAGCGGACAGGGCCCTCTGTACGCACATATAAACTCAAACTATGTGTAAAAAAACTCAAACATATTTTGTATTTCAAAGAAAAGTATGAATCCAGTACGAATCCAGTGCATGATATAGACAGATCAACAGTCGTCTCTAAAATTGAGAGCACAAACTATTTATTTGTATCAATATCCATAATTGAAGAGAACATAATAGTAAGGAAACAATATTGTAGTTCCGGCCTTCCTGGAAGATCTTTCTATGCCTCACACGTAACAAATGGGAGGCCGGAAACCATTATTTCTGCATGAACAATTAAGCTTGTCAAAAGCTTGTTGTTCGAATCGTATGTGTTACCATGGGATATAAAATGAACAACTAGACTTACATATGTTTCCACATCCTCCAAATTTATCCCAGAATGATTGATATCATCGCTCCATTTTCTCCAAATGATCCAATATCCGGAGCGGTCTCTCAGACCTGGTGAAGAGAGGAAGACCTACGAAGATTTTGAGGCTTCGGAGAAAAAGAGGAGAGGTATTTAAAGGCAAACATATGAACGGGAAGAATGAGCACGCACCTTCTCCAACGTTTATCTGATGGGAAATTAGCCGAATGTTGAGGAGGGACGGAGAGCTGATTGGGGGCGAATATTTGCGTTGTTGATCTCCATTAAAGGTTGGCCGACCTTGAAATAGGAAAGAATGGGAGCGGTGGCGTTGTTACGGGGGAAGACAATTAGGGAATTTTGGGAGGAGAAGGGTCCGTCTCAGGGATGGAAACCGAGCACACACGTGGTCGATTATACATCGCTCCTAGTTCTGGGTCATGGCTCGTGCGAGTGGTGCTTGGTGAGCTGGCCTTACAACGTTTTGGTTTGGGCCTCTACCTCTAAGTTTCTATTTTCTAATCTTTATACGATTCAAAGCTGGGATTTGTACTAATAAAACTATAGAAGAACTATCGGGCTGGGGCCCCTACTTTTCGGGGGCCCGGGGCGGGCGAGCCCCGTTTGCCCGCCTTATGGGCCGGCCCTGGTCGGACGTCCCCATCATCACGCTCAGCAAGAAGTTTGGCGTCGGCAAAGACATCGAGCTCGACGAGATGGACGTCACCCTGGGTATGGACGAGGGGCTGGCTCTTCTTGCGGCAGCGATGCGGTCAGACACGGTGCTCTCTGACGTGTTCCTGCAGGCAAGGAAGAAGTAAGGCATACCTCGGACGGAATTTTTCGTTAGAGAACGAATTGCATTGGAGACTAATTTCCTCATTGATGAATGTGTGTGTAACATTGTTGGAACATGTTAGAAAGGGTAGCTTTTCCCCAAATTGTATGGGCTCATACGCGGTGTCCCTCTAGAAAAAAAAAGACTAAAAGGGGCTCTCCCCCCGGATTTCATTGAAACCCATAGCGAGTGACAGAGTATGCTCGAGCAGTGCAGGACTAGAAATTAGAACGGACCCCGCGCGACCCTCTAGAAAATAGAAATGGGTCCCGCGTGCGACCCCTCCTTTTTCTTAAACAAAGATAAAAGCTTTACCTCAAGGTATGTTTGTTTGGGCTTTTAGCTGTTTTTCACGAAAATAAACTGGACAAATGAAACAAACAGGTTTAGGCTTTTACCGAACTGGCTCCGATTCCTTCACGCTCGAAAAAGCACGTCTCGAGGTGCTTTGGGTGGCTTCCTGCAACTTTGCCACTTAAAATCGAACCCGTACAGGCTATTGACCATTACGTTGCTGCTCCCTCCGTTCCATAATGTAAGATATTTTAGACCTTTCCCACGTTCACACATATGTACATGTATCTAGACATATTTTAGTATATGGGTTCACTCATTTTAGTTTGAATCTAGACAACATGTGAACCATCTAAAATATCTTATATTATGAAAACGGAGAGTAGTAATTAGCAATGTTTTAAATATCGGGATATTGCATATAGCGGCAACCCTTAAAAATAGCTATAGCGGACATATAGCGGGATATAGCGGCGTTATAGCGGCAAGTTGTACACGACATCATTTAGCGGCAACATGCTCAAACAGCTATATCGGAGCTATAGCGAGGCTATAGCGGGCTATTTAAAACTATGGTAATTAGAGAGGATTGTCCCCTCCTGTTCGCTTGGTCGCTGCGCACTGACAGCACAGCCACAGCTGACCAACATCACCGCACGAAGGGCATGCACACCCAACAGTCCACCTACCCTTATATTCCTCTCTCAACAACTCACACACTGCCATGTCGTCCGTCTCTATTTGCTAGCTTTGCATGCATACACACTGCTATTTAAGTATTGAACAACAACAATTATATGTGCGGTAGAATCAGATATGAATACAAAGAGATGTGTGATAGAATGTGATTTTTTTTATAGCTCAATGTTAAATTGCTGGTTAGGCTAGTCAGAATGGAAAGTAACATAAACGAGTAACATCACATTTTTCTAGACTATGTTACTAGCTCCACAATTGGTAGTAACTTATACGTGGTGTCATGCAAGAGCTCATTTATTGCATTATAGACTCATATTATCTTGGTATATGTGATGTTACAGTAACTAGTATGTTAGAGCATGGTTAATAATACAGCCGGCTGCTGGCTATAAGCCATTGCCATGTCATATATAGGTAGGTTATAGTCAACTTGTACAATAGTTGGCTATATAAATGAACTATTTTATCAATATATGACCCACATGACACTCTCTCATTATGTCTAGGAGCACGTGCTGCAGCTGGCTACTAACTTACAGCCCGCTTTGCTTCTCTCTCCTCATCTCTCTCCTCCACATAAGCAAAGATATATTATTTAAATCCTTATAGCCCGCTTATGTCACCTTATTGTACTTGCTCTTACTCCATTTGGCTCTCTCCTCATTAATTAGCCTCCACGTCATCTTTTTTGATTACGTGGCACTGAAGTTACTACCTATGTTACTCCCACCGTGACTCTAGTACCCTACATTTTTAAATTACACATGATAAATACAAGTGAGGCATGATACAAGCTAGTCTAGAAATCAGCAACAATACACGTTTTCATGATTTTCAGGGCATTTTAGACAATTTAATAGTTCACAACCAGACAACCAGCTAGGTTGCCAAACATAGCAACTCACAACATCAGCTTTTCCTGGACAACAAGTTTCGCTACACAGCACCACAACCAGCCCAAACAAACACACCATCAATATATTCATAAAGAAGAGGCAAGGGTTTAGGATATAAAGACACACACCGACATAGAAAGATGCCTACTCTCGCGGCATGATAGTGTCCTAGTGTTTCGCACCCACAACCTCAAAAGGGCCACGTTTTTTCTAATAGTCGAAATGATGATGTGGTCGGCAACAAAGAGAAGTTTCAAAAACAAAAGTTTCTAAAAACCCAACATTACGCTCATTCCAAATCTCCCACGAGGTAAGCAACACGAGGGAGAAGATGCCCTTGCGCCTTTGCCCATTGGCACCGGTGATGGAGCATCACCGAGACTCCACCGAGATGAAGTTACTCCAAAGGGAGATGTCAAAATCCACCAAGTCGAGCCACTCCTTGAATCCTCTTCGTGAAGAGAATAACTATCGACATTGGAACAAAAGATGCTCCGCGGTCTTTGGCCCCCTCTTGCAAAATTAACAAAGCCCGTAATTTGGCCACCCCGATGAGCTAGTCGATTGGTCGTCCACACCCGGTTTTGAAGAATCAACTAAGTGAAAAAATTGCACTTCGAGGAGCCCAGTTGCTCCAAACCACCGGCACCATGAATGAAGTAGAGAGTGGAGTCACGAACTGCGCCAAGTAGCTCTGATCCCACATCGAGTCCATTCTTCATAAGGCGCCAAACATGCACCTTCACCTTTCGTGGGTATTAGAGCTCCAAAACTAAGGCATGCTGATAAAACAGATGCCAGTAGCTCTCTTTCTGAACTTTATGCGTCAAGAAACACTGGCACGGGGAAAATCGAACGAGATTTCTCCTGTTGTTGCCGACATGCATCACCTCGAGAAGAAGCTATGTGTTGTCGGATTATGGTGTACACAGATTTGGTCTCGTGACCAGCCAACTATGAGCGAGGTCATGTAGATGCTTCATGCTAGGGCGGACGGCCTGCAGATGCCCTCGAGCCTGTTTTTCTGCTACGAAGGGCACATCCATGTGGAGGACTCTTACTGTTTCACTTCCGAGCTGACTGCGGTATCGACAGAGGGCGACGAGTGAAAAATATGATTTTTATAATGCATGTATGTATCTACCATGAGGTGATGCACTTGGCTCGTGAAAAGCTGAAGCAAATTGCTAACACAATCATCCTGAGATTAGATGCAGCCCAGGACAGGAGGCACTTATCGGAGGGGGAACTGTGGCTTAGGCGCAGGTTGAGGTTTGCTATCCTTGGTAACTCCTCCTTAGAACGCACCATGGCTAGGCAGAGATCAAGACTGAGGTGGCTGAAAGAGGGAGATGCTAACACTAGGTTGTTCCACGCCGTTGCCAATGGAAGAAGATCCAAGAACTTTATCCCCATGGTTAGAGTGGGAGACACACTGGTCACTGAGCAATCCCAGAAGAATGAAGTATTTTTCCAGGCATTTCAGGCACTACTGGGATCAATACAGACAAGGGAGCACACTCTGGATCTGGATTACATTGGCATCCAAACCAATGAGTTACAGGAGTTGGATGGTTTATTTTCTGAGGACGAGGTTTGGGAAACCATCAAGGAGTTACCTCCAGATAGAGCTCTGGGGACGGATGGTTTCATAGGAGGTTTTTACCACAGAGCGTGGCAGATCATTAAACCAGACATCATGGCGGCTCTCTAGAAATTGGCAGTTGGGGATGGGAGAGGTTTCTCTAAGCTTAATAGGGCTCTAATTACGTTGATCCCCAAAGAGTAGGATGCCATTGAGACAGGATACTTTAGGCCTATCAGTCTTGTGCATAGCTTCTCCAAACTGTTCTCCAAGTTGCTTGCTAACCGGCTGCGAACTAAGTTGGGCGTACTTGTAAGCCCGAACCAGTCAGCTTTTGTGAAGGGTAGGAGTCTGCATGATAACTTCATTCTGGTCAGACAAGTGGCCAGGAAAATCAACATGAGGAGAGAGAAGGGAGTACTTGTCAAATTGGCTATCTCAAGGGCTTTTGATTCACTGTCGTGGGCTTTCCTGTTGGATGTTCTCAGACAAATAGGGTTTAGCGATTGGTGGTGCAAAATAATCGCTATCCTACTCAACACGGCTAGCACACAGGTGGTGGTAAATGGAGTCCCAGGTCGGATGATACGTCTTGCCAGGGGATTGCGCCAAGGAGATCCAATCTCCCCCATGCTTTTCGTTTTGGCAATGGAGGTCATCACCCTTACGGTGAAAAAGGCGGTAGAGCAAGGTCTGTTCTCACCGCTAGGGGGTTGCACGGCTTTGCCAAGTGTGTCGGTCTATGTGGATGACGTAGTCCTTTTTGTAAAACCCATAGAGTCGGAACTTTTGGCTGCCCAGCAAATCCTGAATATGTTTGGCGAGGCATCTGGTCTGAAAGTAAATTATGCAAACACATCGGCAACACTCATCCGAGGAGAGGAGATGGATGAGGCCTTGGTTGCTCGGGAGATGGGGTGCGCGATCACTAAATTTCCAATCATATACTTGGGACTACAATTGGCTCTGCGACCTCTAACAAAGAATGAATGGCAACCTTTGTTGGATCAGGTATTGAGGTGTGTGCCAGCATGACAGCATGGTTTGATTGCTAGAGCAGGGAGGCTTACCCTGGTTAAGTCAATCGTGGCTGCTAGACCGGTTCATCAGTTGTTGGTTGCGGAGGCTCTGTGTTGGCTTTTGGAGGAGATAAACAAATGGATGAGAGGGTTCTTTTGGTCAGGTTCAGAACATGCACGAGGTGGCCAATGTTTAGTGGCTTGGGAAAACGTGTGCAAGTCATACTGCTATGAAGGTATGGGGATAAATAACTTGGAAACACAAGGCTTGGCGCTACGAGTTAGATGGGAGTGGCTGAGGAGGACTATTGACTCTAGGCCTTGGCAAGGATTGCCCATGTTGAAGGACACAATGGCTGCTAAGGTCTTTAACAGCTTAGTCCGGATAGACGTAGGAGATGGGAAGAAAACGTTGTTCTGGAGAGATAGATGGATCAGAGGATTGGCAATCCAGGAGATCGCCCCTCTTCTTCGGGCAGCAGTAAACTTGAGAACGGTCAACAAAAGGACGGTGAAGGAAGCTTTGACTGACAACCGTTGGATCTCGGATGTCAAAACGTTTTGGACGACTGAGTTGGCTGCACAATGTGTCAGACTTTGGATTGCTATACGAGGGGTGGCGAGAGATGAGTCGAGAGAGGACCAGTTTTCTTGGCCTTTGGCGGCAACTGGTAGATACTCAGCGAGCGCCACGTATAAGGCCCTAATGCAAGGGCATATCAGATTCCCGCTAGCCAAGGGAGTGTGGAAGTGTTGGGCGCCGGCTAAGTGCAAGATTTTCATGTGGCTTGCACTTCAGTACAGAATATGGACTTCAGATAGGAGGGCGAGGCACGGACTACAGGATCATCCGGACGTTTGCAAATTGTGTCCGCAAAAGGTGGAAACCACTGATCATATCCTGGTGCAATGTGTGTTTGCTAGGCAAGTTTGGTGGAGATGTGCCGGTCAGTTGAGGGTTCATCTCCCCATGCCCACGGTGACGGTTACTTTGGAGGACTGGTGGCTTGACGTCCGTGGTAGGTTCCGCGAGAAGCAAAGGAAGTCGGTTGATTCCTTGATTACTCTTGTCGCATGGATGCTTTGGAAACAACGCAATGCAAGAGTGTTCGAAAACGTGAGCAAGTTTTGCAATGAGGAGACATTGGCTGCGAGGATCATGGAGGAGTTGAGCCGTTGGAGTGAGGCGGGAGCTGGAGTTGGAGTCATCCTTCGCGAGTAGTTAGTATAAGGTAGTGTGGAGTTGAGCTGAGTGTGTGTGATAGCTTCGTTGAGAGCAACGTTAGCTGTCGCAAAACCCTTGTATGTTTAAACTCTCTCTTCTATAAAAATCTGGTATGCAATTGCATACCCTCGAAAAAAAGCTGAAGCAACCGTTGTAATTCTACTAAATTTGTAATAATCCGCCATCTTTGGCGAGTGATGTAAGTTTTCACTTTTTTTTTTCTTTCAAAAAGGGGAATACCGCTGTAGTATGTAGAGGAAGAAAATTTGAAACTTGTAATGTGCTATGACCGTCGATATCAGTCAGAGTTCATTGTTGTGGAGAAACTCCAACTCTGAATCAATGGAACCCCCTGCCGTATTCTTGCTGAAATACAGTCCTGCTAGATGCCACTTGTGCGCGTGCCACAAGCGGGCACTGTGTGGAAACTTTAGTAAATTTTACATTGCCACGTGGACAATGTGAACACTGCTGCTACCTTTGTTCCAGCCCTCAGCAATGTTGATCTGGTCCTATGGTGTCGCACCCTGGCTTCTAAGGGATACTCATCGTACGAACTGGGTAGCAGGTGCTTGGATTATGGGGCATAACTGCTCCCACGTCCCAGCTTCCTGGTAGGCCTGCGCTTATGCGCGACAACACAAGCCCTGCTATTCCACCGTCGATGTAAACTATCCACTAGAAGTCATAGGCACTACTGTCGACGTACTTCATATCAACCACGCACTGTACGTCAACAGCTTTGAACGAATGATGATCACAACTTATCTCTAAGACACAAAAGAATGAAATAAAGTTGCAAATGGCCTTCACTAAGGCAGAGATAGCAAATACAATCATCCAGAGGACACATGTCCCAACATAGCATTCATTACATCAGCGGAAGCAATCAAAGGTGTCTGAGTACAGACAAATCCAACAGGCTTAAGAAGCCGAGAAAAATAAAGAAGACGAAGCCCATCCACGTAGGTCCTGGATCCAGCCCTGGTCCAGCTAACTACTCGTCTGCAGTCTCGTCAAACTCCACGAAGTAGCCATCCTGGTGGTCATCGTAGCCGTAGTCGTAGTCTGCGTAAACCACAGCCCCAACGGGGTCAGTACATCCAAGTACTGGCAAGCAAGACTCACAGTTCACCAAAGTATAGCCCGTCAACACAAGCACAGATGACTTGGGTTCAACGAAAAGAAGGGGATATATAAGATGCTGCAACTGGCTGCGCTAACCAACTACAGAGATTCTATCATTTCCAACTATTAGAAAGGGGATAAGATCGAGGGTTGTAACCAACTGAAAGATAACGTCAAACAAACCCATCCTGGATCTCGCCCCTTATCCAAAGAAGCAATCCGAGGATAACTCACACAGTTGGATTAAGATGAATCAAGTTATTGTGACAATAATCCTATTACTAGGCAAATTGTTAATCATGGGGTGTGAGATAGTGAATCATTAGGTTTAAGTTGTCATGAGTACTTGTTAGCCAGTACTTTCACCAAGTAATCCATAACCGCGGAAAAAACGGCTTCTCGAGAAGATTATCCCTGCAGGGTTGCACCAATTTGGCCGTACACGTATGAATAACCCGCCAGATGGGATGCCTCCCACCAAGCAGGGCACTCAACACAACTCAACTCTTCTCCGCATCAAGCCCAAAGCACCTTGGGCGCACGGCTAATCGAGCCCAGAAGAAAATGGACCCTCATAGCACTCTAAGAACGTGTCCCCCTATATGCCGACTACAAAAGTTCCACCCTGCGCTGGGCTCGCAAAAACATGCATGCGGCAAATAGAAAGCACGAACTAAATGAGATGATTTGGACGAGATGCGAATCGAATCAAATTGAGGGGGGCGCCCATACTCGCTTCCCACATGCGGGTAGTGCGCTCATCATGGATCAGTAGACAAGACCCTTTTCCTATTAGGGTCGACACTAGCAGGCCTCAAAACCACACAGGGCCTCCTGCCGGTGCCTTATCATCAAATTATTATTATCAGTAATAACATTAGCATGATTGATTGATTGATTAAACATCGAGCCCCAGAACATAATAAAGATATAGTAACTGAAAAGTAACGGGTAACAGACTCGAGCAAAACAACCTAAGCATGCTAGTAAGACACTGGCTCAATCAATAGGGTTGTAGGAGGGGTGATGAGGCAATATCAGGGTTAAAGGATACATGTGATAGGTTCGTAACAGAAACATCTACCACTAAGGCTAGCAAGTATAGACAACGGAAAGTATAGGTAACCAGGGTTGAAAGGAACACAATGGTTCATGTGAGTGATAACTTGCCTGCAAACTCAACAGCCGGGTACTGAGCTAGATCCTCAGAAGGGGTGCTGTAGAGGTCGTCTGTCTCAACGTCGTCGTCTATTCGAGAAGAAGCAAACAAACAAAGCAGGAATGTAAACAATCATTGCCATGGCATTGTGCACAATCAAGATGATGCATGACAAGTTAATAGTTGCATCAAAATAAATTAGCTAACATGATAACACAATTTAAATGGACCCCTATGCTAAAAGAGTTGCATATGGGAAAAGGTCCATAATTAAGTGGAACAAATGATTTACATATAAGGATTAGGTGAAAGTTGTTATCATGATGCATGCATGATGATGATAACAAGATATCAACAAATAACAATAATAGACGCAAAGGAAAAAGGAATAAAACAAATTTAGAACTTATTTATTAAGTTTGGAAAATTTTGGTTACTTAAACATGCCACACATACAATTATTGTTTTCACCAATTTAAAGTGTGCAAAACAATTAACAAAATTTATATTTGAAAGATCATCAAATTTTAGTTGGATTACATGTTTCACATTTTGAAATTTGAATTAGGATGAATTTATTATGAATTAAACAATATTAAACAAGTTTTAATTGAATTTAAAACAAGCTTAAATATTATTTGAATTTTATTTGTTCAAATCATAAATTCAAATTCACATTTGAGAAGTTCATACTTTGGTGGTTTGAAAACATATTTTGCATGTTCAAAAATATTTTATATTAAGCAAGTTATGATTTTTATCAAATTTAATTGAATTAAACAAGTATTAAATTATTTAGGCAATTTAAATTATTCAACAATGAAACAAATTTTATGTTTGAATAGAACATTCAAAAAGGTGTGAAAAACATATTTTATTTGTATTATTTGGAAATAGTATGAATTATTTATGAATTATTGCAAATTACATTTGAACTATTCAAATTTGAATTTTAAATGTATTTTGAAAACTCAAAACAGAACACAAATGGAATAATTGGAAAGATTATAAAATTTGGATCAGAATTCATATAAAACTTGCATTAATTGGAAATACAGAATAAAAGTTATTAACTTTTGAAGTTTTGTTTTAATTCTGCTAATTAAAATGAATTTTGGAATTTTTAGAAATTCGCAGAAACATTTGGTACCGCACTGGTGTCTACTCACTCTCACTGCCCCGTGGGCCTAGACAACGTGGCGCTGAGCAACTGCTTGCGTGGCAGTGACAGGCGATGACAGGTGGGCCTGCTCGCTGCGGAAGAAAAGGAACCAAAAATAGGGGCTTGCGGGGCTCGAACCCGCGCCCTGCGCCACGCGCACAAGATGCAGTACCAGTGCGCTAATTGAACTCGTTTGACAGATAAGGAGACTGAAACAGGTTAAGGTTCAACGCTGCGTTAACTGAAACTTCTGACGATCAAAAGCTTGCTCGTTCGTCAGACAGCGGGGATCGCCGGAGATCAAACGTGTGCGCGTGCTGGTGATGGATGTTTGCGGTGCAGAACGTGCAAGGGTGCGGTGCAGAACGTGAGTAAGCAGAGGGGGGAGTTGGTGCACGCTCACCACGGCTGTCGAGGAAGCAGTGGTCGACGGCGAGCTGTGGCCGCGGCGGTGGCGATGACGGCGTCGTGGATCCCGTGCCTCTCCGTGCGCGATTGGGTGTCCAACTCGTAGAAGGGATGGTGGCGGTTTGATTTCAGGTGGTAGTTAGCTAGGTGGAGGCGGGAGGTGGCGGCGCCATTGCCGGATTCAGAGGAGGTGGCCGCCGGTGAGAGATTCAGAGGTGGGGGAGAGCGACGAGGTGGAGAAAATGGCGGCGCGGGCGATGGGACAGGATGCCTAGGGGCTAGGGTTAGGCGCGGGGTGCCCTAGGTCACTTATAGAGGCGCGGAAACCCTCGGGGGCTGTCGGCCGGCGGCGTTCTGTCGCGGTGGCGCGCTGCGATGGCCGCCGTACGCGACAGATCGTTTTGCACGATCTTTGAAGCGTTAAGTGAGGAGTGGGGTGGGCTGGGCTGCGCGCTGTTAGCCGTTAGGTGGGCTGGGTTGCGTTAGATAGGTTAGCTGCCTCCTGTTTTCTCCTTTTATTTTTCTGTTTTTTTTTTTGCTGAAAACAAAATGGGAAGAAAAAGATAAGGTTTTGGCTAACAAAAATTACAGAAAAATTTGTTTAAGCTAATTAGGTAATTAGAAACCACATTCCAAGATTGGATTTCAAAAATTGACATTTTAAAATAATGTTTGTATTTGAAATCAAATTGGATGAATTTTTAATATTAATAAACCCTTATTTAAAACAACACCTTTAATAGGGTTACCCCTAAGTTTTAAAGTGTTTAAAGGTTAAAAAATAGGGTGGTGAACTTTAAGGTTTCAAAAGGTACTGATTTTGAGACTTGGTTTGAATTTGAAAATGTTTTAGAATTGTTTGATTGGATTAATGGTTTGATTAAACCAATAATTTAAAGAGTGAAAAACAGGGAATAAAATGGTTGTTTCTATTTGTTATTTTTATTCCAAAAGTTGTAACAGATCAAGTATGAAAATACCCATTTGAAATTTGTTTGAGTTTGATTAAGAAAACAGGATAAAACAGATGCAAAACAAACAGTAACAATGCAAACAATAATAAAACAAATACAATGAAATGATGACATGATGCATTGCTTGAAATTAAACAATAAATCAAACATTCTAAGGGATATTTCATACTTGGGATGTTACAAAACGCCCCCCCTTGAAGGAATCGCGCCCCGAGATTCCTTACTGAGATGTGAAAAGGTCCGGATACTTCTTGCGAAGATCCTCTTCGGTCTCCCACGTTGCCTCTTTATCGGAATGATGCGACCATTGGACTTTCAAGAACTTGGTGCTCCTGTTGCGAGTCTTACGCTCGGTCTCATCGAGAATACGAATAGGGTGCTCCTCATAAGATAGATCATCTTGCAGTTCAATGGAATCATGATCAACTGCACGATCTGGATCTTTGAAACACTTCTTGAGTTGTGACACGTGGAACACATCGTGCACCTTGGATAGTTTTTCTGGAAGTTCAAGACGATAAGCATTTTCTGCACGCCTTGAGAGGATGTTGAAAGGACCAATGTATCTTGGTGCAAGCTTTCCTTTCACACCAAAACGATGAGTGCCTCTGAGGGGAGTTACACGGAGATATGCCTTATCACCAGGTGCATAGATCATATCCCTGTGCTTGCTATCATAATAGCTCTTCTGACGAGACTGAGCAATCCTGAGATTGTCACGAATGATACGAACTTTCTCCTCGGCTTCCTTAACAATGTCAGGGCCTAAAAGTGAACGTTCACCAGCTCCAGACCAATTGATTGGACTCCTGCATCTGCGACCATACAGTGCCTCAAATGGTGCCATGCCTAGGCTTGCCTGGTAGCTGTTGTTGTAGGAGAATTCAGCATATGGAAGGCAATCCTCCCATTTCATGCCAAAGGAGATACCACATGCTCTGAGCATATCCTCGAGAATCTGATTGACTCTTTCGACTTGCCCCTGAGACTGAGGGTGATAAGCTGTGCTGAACAGAAGTTTGGTGCCCAATGCTTCTTGAAAACTCTTCCAGAAATGAGAAGTGAAGATACTTCCACGGTCTGAGCTTATTTCCAATGGAACACCATGAAGAGGAACAATCCTTGCTGTGTAGAGCTCTGCTAACTGGCTAGCTGAGATAGTCTCCTTGACAGCAAAGAAGTGAGCAACCTTAGTGAGACGATCAATAACAACGAAGATTGCATCGTTGCCCTTCTTGGACTTTGGAAACCCAGTAACGAAGTCCATTTCAATCATGTCCCACTTCCACTCAGGAATTTTCAGAGGTTGGAGTAGACCGGCTGTTTTCTGATGGACTGCCTTAACACGTTGACAAACGTCGCATTCAGAAACGTATTGAGCAATTTCACGTTTCATGCCAGGCCACCAATACAGAGTCTTGAGATCCTGGTACATCTTTGTTCTTCCAGGGTGAATGGATAGAGGAGTTTCATGAGCCTCCTTGAGAATGATATCCTTGAGACTTTGAATCTGAGGAACTGCAATGCGTCCTTCGAAGAACACAGTTCCCTTGTCATCAATTGTGAAGGAGTTGAATTTATCATTGCCTTCCTTGATGTGCTCTACAATCTTCTTGATTTCATTATCACGAAGTTGTTCAGAACGAATCTTGTCCTCGAGAGTTGGGCTGGCTGTCAAGCTAGCAAGGTATCCTTCAGGAACAAGACCAAGGTTCAGCTTCTGGAATTCTTCATGAAGTGGAGGTTGGCTTTCCATGATCATCAGATTATTGCAATAGGATTTGCGACTGAGAGCATCGGCCATAACATTAGCCTTGCCTGGAGTGTAAGAAATGGTGAGATCAAAGTCTTTAATCTTCTCAATCCATCTCCTTTGCCTGAGGTTTAGATCTGGCTGAGTGAAGATGTATTTCAGACTCTTGTGATCGGAAAAGATTTCAGTTTTGTTACCCAACAAGTATTATCTCCATTTCTTGAGGGCAAACACAACTGCTGCAAGTTCAAGATCATGAGTGGGATAGTTTTGCTCATGTGGGTTCAACTGACGTGAAGCATAAGCCACAACTTGACGTTCTTGCATAAGAACTGCTCCTAGGCCTTGGAGAGATGCATCACAGAATATCTGGAAAGGTTTGGTAGTATCTGGGCCAACCAGAACTGGGGTGGAAGTGAGTTTAGTCTTCAGGAGGTTGAAACTCTCATCACATTGTGGAGTCCAAACGAACTTTTTGTCCTTCTTTGTGAGATCAGTGAGAGGTTTGGCAATCTTAGAAAAGTTTTGGACGAAACGACGGCAATAGCTAGCCAAGCCAAGAAAACTTCTGACTTGCTTCACCGTCTTAGGGGGTTTCCAATCAACAATTGCCTTAACCTTTTCAGGATCAATGGCTATGCCCTTGGCAGAGATGATATGACCAAGATATGCAACTTCTGGAATCCAGAACTCACATTTGGAAAACTTGGCATACAGACGATGCTCGCGAAGTTTCATGAGAGTGAGACGAAGGTGTTCTCCATGCTCTTCCTCGGATTTTGAGTAGACTAGAATGTCATCGAGATATACCACAACGAACTTGTCGAGGTATTCATGGAAGACAGAATTCATGAGTCTTGAGAACGTTGCCGGTGCATTGGTGAGACCAAAGGACATGACGGTGTATTCATATAGACCGTAACGAGTGGTGAAAGCTGTCTTAGGAATATCTTCCTTTCTGATCTTTATCTGATGGTACCCCATCCTCAAGTCCAACTTTGAGAATATTGAGGCTCCAGCAAGTTGATCAAAAAGATCATCGATACGAGGAATTGGGTACTTGTTCTTGATTGTTTTCTCGTTGAGAGGACGATAGTCAACCACGAGTCTTTTTGTTTGATCCTTCTTGGCAACAAACAGAGTTGGGCAACCCCAAGCGGAGGAACTAGGCTGAATGTAACCTTTCTCCATGTACATATCGATTTGCTCCTTCAACAATTTCAGTTCAGGAGGAGCTATCTTGTATGGATGCTTAGAGATTGGAGCAGTACCTGGCTCAAGCTCGATCACGAACTCAACTGCTCTGTCCGGGGGCATCCCTGGCAACTCTTCTGGAAAGACGTCAGGGAATTCACAAACCACCGGAACATTTTCAATTGCAGGAAGGGGTTTGGCATCGAGGTTGAACAGCTGAACAGAACTTGATCCATACGGAGAATAGACTATCTGGCCTGAAGTGTGTGAGAGAGTTATTGACTTTTGAGCACAGTCAATTTTAGCTTTGTGGGTCTTCAACCAATCCATACCCAGGATGACATCAATGTCAGAATTTCCCAGCAACATGAGTGAAGCAAGGAATATGCGACCTCCAATTAGGATCTGATTGTCCATGCTTATCTTGGAAGTAATCATTTGCGGTCCCGGAGAGTGAACAGTCATTTGATTGCTTAGCGGAACCAGAACTAGGTTGTATGCTTTTGCAAAAATCTTTGACACATAGGAATGCGATGCTCCAGTATCAAACAACACTTTAGCTGGAATAGAGTTTACGGGTAATATACCGAGAACAACGTCAGCAGCTTCCTCAGCTTTGTCGGCCTTGATATGGTTCACCCTCGCGGTCCTCCCGACAGGCCTGTTGTTGGAGTTGAAGGCTTTAGCCGGGGGAGCACGAACCATTGCCTGGTTGGTGTTGGGGCGAGGAGGTAGGGGTAGCTGCCTCTGAGTGCACTTATCAGCATAGTGTCCAGTATCCTTGCACTTGTAGCAAGTGACGACACGAGAAGGACCTGGCCTTGGCTGCCCCATTGGAATCCTCTGACCCTGCATCTGAGATGGGTTGGGTGGGCGGGGACCAAAGCCTGGAGAAGCTTGGGCATTTGGAGCCCGAGTGACAGCACCATTTGGCACCCAGATGCGGCGCTTCTGCGGAGGGGTGGTCATGTTGGAGGAGGAACCACCCTCACGCGAGTGCTTGCGGGACTCTTCGAACGCCTTGCGCCCATTCTCCTCATTGAGCGCGGTGTTCACGAGCTCCACGAAGTCCTTGCACTTGATGTTGGTGAGAGCGTACTTCAGTTCCGGGTTAAAACCTCGGTGGAACCTTGCCATCTTCTTGGCTTCAGTGGACACTTCGTCACCAGCGTACCGAGCGAGACGATTGAACTCGTTCTGGTAGCCGAGGACGTCCAGCTTGCCCTGTCTGAGAGAGCAGAATTCCTCACGCATCCTTTCCATGAGACCATCCGGGATGTGGTGCTTCAGGAAGGCATCCTTCAAACATCCCCAGGTGATAGGATAGCCAGCTCTCATGGTCTGGTAGTTCTCCCACCAAGTAGCTGCCTGACCCTTCAGTAGGTAGGTGGCATACTTGACCTTATCTTCCTCAGCAACATGAGATATCTCCAGAGCCCTGTTGATCTCCCTGATCCAGTCATCCGCATCCAGAGGCTCACGTGTTGCCATGAAAGCTCTCGGCCCCACGCTCAGAAACTCCTTAATGCTGACTCGCGGAGCATTCTGGTTGGTGTGCTGGTTAGCCTGGATCTGGGCCATCTGTGTCACCACTTGGGTCATCTGAGCTAACAGTTCCCCCATTGGTGGTGGCGGAGGCGGGTTGTTCCTGGTTGGAGGCATCCTGAACAGAAATGCATTTTAGCACAACAACAGAAAAGGATAGACTTGGTAACCGAAAGATAGATTATTCCGACGCATGAATAGATAACCAACAGGTACATCATCACATGTTCAAATACATCAGAATATCTAACAGACCAAATACATGGTTCGAATGCCAAAGGATAACTAAACATAGCTAGGAATGGATACATCGATACTCCCATGCTCATCACGCAGGACGGCGGTGAGTAGTACGACGAGATATACGGTGCGGAGGAATCCCACGGAAGTAGGTATGACGACGATCCACGTAGAGCGGGACTGCCCTAAGAGCAACTCTCGGTGTGGTGAAGTAGAAAGCGTCGTCTCCCTGTGCTCCATAGCGGGGAATCCCTGTGTAACCAGCTCCGAGGTCGAGAAGTGGGCCTCTGATCGGCTCGTAACCTCCAGCATCTGGCAGCGGTAACCCAGCTGTCTGAACGATACGTGCAAAGCGCTCGTCTCCAACAAAGTCTGTGGTGTACGTCGCCAGACGGGTGAGAGCAAGGTGGAGCTGCTCCCTGACTGAGGCTAACTCCTGAGAAAGTGCGGAAGCAACTGCGTCACTGTGCCTCACGAACTGGGCAGTGGTGTGCAGCCTGGAGCTATCAGACTCGTAGGTATCCAGGTCGCGGTGGACAGTGAAGTGAACTCCCGCTGCCGTGATGTAACCACGGGGGATGTGACGATAGATGGAATCATCAAACCCCCAGTAGTCAGCACGGAGAACGGTGAGACTCACGTACGCTGCCTGTTGCACGGCCATATCCACTGTGGAACCTACTGCCTCGTAGCGGTGGGCAATGCTCCTGCCATCATCCGACAGAATGTAGACGATAGCCCGGTAGCAAGTCTGGTCAAACTCTCGCTGCTGCTCGTAGACCTAGTACTCTGGTGCCCAACGGAACCCCAGATAGGTAACCATGTCTCTCAGCATCTCCGGATAACCGGCGGTGCTCTCACAGCGAGTCATCCGAACCACCTGCGGGTAGAACCTGAGATCCATCTGCAGATGATCGGGGAAGTTTTGATTAGACTCCGGTAGAAGAACAAGGATGTGGAAAACAACAACAAGGTTCAACGGACGAAAAGGATGTTGAAAAGAACATGATATTGAAGCAACATCGGGAAACTCTAGACCAAAAGTCCTGAGGTACTAAGGAGAACCCAAAACACGTGAAATCCTAACTTGAAAGTTTAGGTGAGAACAGAAAACAACGTTGCACTTCCTTACCAGAAAAGGGTGGGTGGGTGGGGAAAGAAGAAAAATGGCAGAATTCCTACTCTCACGTTTCATTTTTCCTATATAGCTACAAAATAGTTTCTAGACTCAACTGCGACCAGTAAAAAGGGATCCTACAGGCAGACAGGCTCTGATACCATTTGTCGCACCCTGGCTTCTAAGGGATACTCATCGTACGAACTGGGTAGCAGGTGCTTGGATTATGGGGCATAACTGCTCCCACGTCCCAGCTTCCTGGTAGGCCTGCGCTTATGCGCGACAACACAAGCCCTGCTATTCCACCGTCGATGTAAACTATCCACTAGAAGTCATAGGCACTACTGTCGACGTACTTCATATCAACCACGCACTGTACGTCAACAGCTTTGAACGAATGATGGTCACAACTTATCTCTAAGACACAAAAGAAATAAATAAAGTTGCAAATGGCCTTCACTAAGGCAGAGATAGCAAATACAATCATCCAGAGGACACATGTCCCAACATAGCATTCATTACATCAGCGGAAGACTTCAAAGGTGTCTGAGTACAGACAAATCCAACAGGCTTAAGAAGCCGGAGAAAAATAAAGAAGACGAAGCCCATCCACGTAGGTCCTGGATCCAGCCCTGGTCCAGCTAACTACTCGTCTGCAGTCTCGTCAAACTCCACGAAGTAGCCATCCTGGTGGTCATCGTAGCCGTAGTCGTAGTCTGCGTAAACCACAGCCCCAACGGGGTCAGTACATCCAAGTACTGGCAAGCAAGACTCACAGTTCACCAAAGTATAGCCCGTCAACACAAGCACAGATGACTTGGGTTCAACGGAAAGAAGGGGATATATAAGATGCTGCAACTGGCTGCGCTAACCAACTACAGAGATTCTATCATTTCCAACTATTAGAAAGGGGATAAGATCGAGGGTTGTAACCAACTGAAAGATAACGTCAAACAAACCCATCCTGGATCTCGCCCCTTATCCAAAGAAGCAATCCGAGGATAACTCACACAGTTGGATTAAGATGAATCAAGTTATTGTGACAATAATCCTATTACTAGGCAAATTGTTAATCATGGGGTGTGAGATAGTGAATCATTAGGTTTAAGTTGTCCTGAGTACTTGTTAGCCAGTACTTTCACCAAGTAATCCATAACCGCGGAAAACACGGCTTCTCGAGAAGATTATCCCTGTAGGGTTGCACCAATTTGGCCGTACACGTATGAATAACCCGCCAGATGGGATGCCTCCCACCAAGCGGGGCACTCAACACAACTCAACTCTTCTCCGCATCAAGCCCAAAGCACCTTGGGCGCACGGCTAATCGAGCCCAGAAGAAAATGGACCCTCATAGCACTCTAAGAACGTGTCCCCCTATATGCCGACTACAAAAGTTCCACCCTGCGCTGGGCTCGCAAAAACATGCATGCGGCAAATAGAAAGCACGAACTAAATGAGATTATTTGGACGAGATGCGAATCGAATCAAATTGAGGGGGGCGCCCATACTCGCTTCCCACATGCGGGTAGTGCGCTCATCATGGATCAGTAGACAAGACCCTTTTCCTATTAGGGTCGACACTAGCAGGCCTCAAAACCACACAAGGCCTCCTGCCGGTGCCTTATCATCAAATTATTATTATCAGTAATAACATTAGCATGATTGATTGATTGATTAAACATCGAGCCCCAGAACATAATAAAGATATAGTAACTGAAAAGTAACGGGTAACAGACTCGAGCAAAACAACCTAAGCATGCTAGTAAGACACTGGCTCAATCAATAGGGTTGTAGGAGGGGTGATGAGGCAATATCAGGGTTAAAGGATTCATGTGATAGGTTCGTAACAGAAACATCTACCACTAAGGCTAGCAAGTATAGACAACGGAAAGTATCGGTAACCAGGGTTGAAAGGAACACAATGGTTCATGTGAGTGATAACTTGCCTGCAAACTCAACAGCCGGGTACTGAGCTAGATCCTCAGAAGGGGTGCTGTAGAGGTCGTCTGTCTCAACGTCGTCGTCTATTCGAGAAGAAGCAAACAAACAAAGCAGGAATGTAAACAATCATTTCCATGGCATTGTGCACAATCAAGATGATGCATGACAAGTTAATAGTTGCATCAAAATAAATTAGCTAACATGATAACACAATTTAAATGGACCCCTATGCTAAAAGAGTTGCATATGGGAAAAGGTCCATAATTAAGTGGAACAAATGATTTACATATAAGGATTAGGTGAAAGTTGTTATCATGATGCATGCATGATGATGATAACAAGATATCAACAAATAACAATAATAGATGCAAAGGAAAAAGGAATAAAACAAATTTAGAACTTATTTATTAAGTTTGGAAAATTTTGGTTACTTAAACATGCCACACATACAATTATTGTTTTCACCAATTTAAAGTGTGCAAAACAATTAACAAAATTTATATTTGAAAGATCATCAAATTTTAGTTGGATTACATGTTTCACATTTTGAAATTTGAATTAGGATGAATTTATTATGAATTAAACAATATTAAACAAGTTTTAATTGAATTTAAAACAAGCTTAAATATTATTTGAATTTTATTTGTTCAAATCATAAATTCAAATTCACATTTGAGAAGTTCATACTTTGGTGGTTTGAAAACATATTTTGCATGTTCAAAAATATTTTATATTAAGCAAGTTATGATTTTTATCAAATTTAATTGAATTAAACAAGTATTAAATTATTTAGGCAATTTAAATTATTCAACAATGAAACAAATTTTATATTTGAATAGAACATTCAAAAAGGTGTGAAAAACATATTTTATTTGTATTATTTGGAAATAGTATGAATTATTTATGAATTATTGCAAATTACATTTGAACTATTCAAATTTGAATTTTAAATGTATTTTGAAAACTCAAAACAGAACACAAATGGAATAATTGGAAAGATTATAAAATTTGGATCAGAATTCATATAAAACTTGCATTAATTGGAAATACAGAATAAAAGTTATTAACTTTTGAAGTTTTGTTTTAATTCTGCTAATTAAAATGAATTTTGGAATTTTTAGAAATTCGCAGAAACATTTGGTACCGCACTGGTGTCTACTCACTCTCACTGCCCCGTGGGCCTAGACAGCGTGGCGCTGAGCAACTGCTTGCGTGGCAGTGACAGGCGATGACAGGTGGGCCTGCTCGCTGCGGAAGAAAAGGAACAAAAAATAGGGCCTTGCGGGGCTCGAACCCGCGCCCTGCGCCACGCGCACAAGATGCAGTACCAGTGCGCTAACTGAACTCGTTTGACAGATAAGGAGACTGAAACAGGTTAAGGTTCAACGCTGCGTTAACTGAAACTTCTGACAATCAAAAGCTTGCTCGTTCGTCAGACAGCGGGGATCGCCGGAGATCAAACGTGTGCGCGTGCTGGTGATGGATGTTTGCGGTGCAGAACGTGCAAGGGTGCGGTGCAGAACATGAGCAAGCAGAGGGGGGAGTTGGTGGACGCTCACCACGGCTGTCGAGGAAGCAGTGGTCGACGGCGAGCTGTGGCCGCGGCGGTGGCGATGACGGCGTCGTGGATCCCGTGCCTCTCCGTGCGCGATTGGGTGTCCAACTCGTAGAAGGGACGGTGGCGGTTTGATTTCAGGTGGTAGTTAGCTAGGTGGAGGCGGGAGGTGGCGGCGCCATTGCCGGATTCAGAGGAGGTGGCCGCCGGTGAGAGATTCAGAGGTGGGGGAGAGCGACGAGGTGGAGAAAATGGCGGCGTGGGCGATGGGACAGGATGCCTAGGGGCTAGGGTTAGGCGCGGGGTGCCCTAGGTCACTTATAGAGGCGCGGAAACCCTCGGGGGCTGTCGGCCGGCGGCGTTCTGTCGCGGTGGCGCGCTGCGATGGCCGCCGTACGCGACAGATCGTTTTGCACGATCTTTGAAGCGTTAAGTGAGGAGTGGGGTGGGCTGGGCTGCGCGCTGTTAGCCGTTAGGTGGGCTGGGTTGCGTTAGATAGGTTAGCTGCCTCCCGTTTTCTCCTTTTATTTTTCTGTTTTTATTTTTTTTTTGCTGAAAACAAAATGGGAAGAAAAAGATAAGGTTTTGGCTAACAAAAATTACAGAAAAATTTGTTTAAGCTAATTAGGTAATTAGAAACCACATTCCAAGATTGGATTTCAAAAATTGACATTTTAAAATAATGTTTGTATTTGAAATCAAATTGGATGAATTTTTAATATTAATAAACCCTTATTTAAAACAACACCTTTAATAGGGTTACCCCTAAGTTTTAAAGTGTTTAAAGGTTAAAAAATAGGGTGGTGAACTTTAAGGTTTCAAAAGGTACTGATTTTGAGACTTGGTTTGAATTTGAAAATGTTTTAGAATTGTTTGATTGGATTAATGGTTTGATTAAACCAATAATTTAAAGAGTGAAAAACAGGGAATAAAATGGTTGTTTCTATTTGTTATTTTTATTCCAAAAGTTGTAACAGATCAAGTATGAAAATACCCATTTGAAATTTGTTTGAGTTTGATTAAGAAAACAGGATAAAACAGATGCAAAACAAACAGTAACAATGCAAACAATAATAAAACAAATACAATGAAATGATGACATGATGCATTGCTTGAAATTAAACAATAAATCAAACATTCTAAGGGATATTTCATACTTGGGATGTTACATATGGTCACTGGCGGAGCCAAATTTCAGATAATGGGTGTACAAAGCTAAAAAAAAACAGTGAAACCTGAAGGATTATACCAGGTGTATTCTTACGCATATACATATTATACATAGGCAGTGTACACCCATGTACTCATCTCACTCCGCCCATTACTATGGTATGCGGAGACTGAAAGTCAAATAGTTGCCCTGAGACTAGGGGTTGCTATTGTTACCCACTGCTCTGTAAGTGGTAAGGGCATCTCCAGCCGTCCCCCCAGAGCCCCCCAAGCGGCGTTTTTCGCGCCGAAAGCGCCGAAAACGCACCAGTCGCCCCCCAGGATCCGATTTAGCGCCGCTTTCCGCCGTTTTTTGCGCCGTTTTGCGCCGCCGAACCCAGGCCAAACCCAGCGCGCTGGGTTCGGCTTGGGGGGGCGAAATGCGTGCATGGGCCACAACTGTCGGCGACGGAAAACGATTTCCCTCCCTTTTTTCGGCGTTTCCCTCCAATTTCCCCCCTCATGTACCTCTCCCCCACTCCATTCCCGCCATTTGCCACCCGACCCGAGATCCAGACGCCATGGCTCCCGCCCGATTCAAAGGACCCCGCGCCGCCACCGCTGCCGTATCCATTCCTGCGACCTCCGATCTCGGCAAGAAACCGCGCAAGCCGAGAGCACCGAAGGAGAAGCCGCCCGGCATGACCAACAAGGAGTGGATCGCCGAGAGAGCGCGCCTGGCAACGGCCAACGTCAAGCGCCGGGGGAGGGAGGCGGCGCAGCGGCAGAGGCAGTTGATGGCGCAGCTGCAGGCGGAGGAGCAGGCCGCCGCCGAGGAAGAGGAGTTGGAGGATGAGGAGGAGGATGAGGTCGCGCCGGATGAGCCGCCTACTCCGGTCGCAGCCACAGCGCCGCTCGTCAAGCGGAAGACCGGCTTTAGCCCCATCTTCGCCGGATGGAAGAACTCGCCGTCGCCGTCGCCACGCCCGTCACCGCACCCGACGCCTGTGTGGTTCGTCGAAGGCGACCCCCTGGGTGGTTTCAACCCCAACCTCACCTTCCCCTACCATCCGCCGATGATGTATGGTGCCTCGTCGGGCTACGCAGCTTCCCCGTCCCACCGCCGTGCGATCATGGCCGGACTGCAGGCCTAGGACAGCAGCTACATGGAGGAGATCATCGTGGCCGACTCGATGACGGCGGCGGCGAGCCCTGGCTTCCTCGAGCAGAGCGGGGAGTTCTTCACGCAGGGAGGTGGTGACTACGGCGAAGGGTGCTCTACCGGCACGCAGGCGACGGAGGTGCAGGGCGACGGAGGTGCAGGGCGACGACGACGAGGTGGACGAGACGCCGGTAGCGCCAGAGGGGCAAGATCCCGCCGGCGAAGGCCGAAAGCGCCGTGGTCCTGGCCGTCCCCGCAAGGAACCCAAGGCACCCCCGCCCCCCGTCGAGCCTCGCATCAAGTGGACGAACAGGGAGGACGTCCTCCTCGCCGAGGCGTGGAAGACGATCAGCATAGACCCGATCGTCGGCGCCAACCAGCACGTCGACAACTACTGGAAGCGGGTGAAGACTGCGTACGACGAGCGCCGGATGATCGACCCCTACTTCGCCTCATGCGTCACCGACCGCGGCCAGAAGGCCATGGCGAATCACTGGGCGAACATCCAGACCTCTTGCAACAAATGGCACGGTATCCAGGAGGAGATCTCGATGAGGCCGCAGAGCGTCGCCAACCGCGAGATGGAGATCGTCCGGATGCTCTAGGCGTACAAGAACGACGAGGGCTCCGACTTCAAGTTCCTCCACGTCTTCGTCGTCATCGAGGGGTGCGAGAAGTGGGCGGAGGTGCGGCGGTCGATCGGCAAGGGCAAGGAGTACGTTCCCGACGCGGTGGCTGCGTGTCCGTCCGAAGGGCATCCGCCGATGGGCCACAAGAAAGCCAAGTTGGCAAGGGACGGCGCGCCGGCAGCGGCAAAGCTCCAGGCGTCCACCGAGACCTGCATCGCCGACGCCCAGGCAGGCCCAGGCCGGCAAGAGGGAGGAGGTCGCCAAACAGAGATGGGCGGCGCTCATGGCCAACTCGCAGGTGAAGATCGACCTCCTCAGGACTGGCACCGCGGCGAAGAAGAGGAACAACGACCTCGCCTTTCTCACGGGGGGCGACCCGGCCGCGATGACCCCCGAGGTGAGAGCTTGGTTCCTGGCGCAGTGCACCCTCATCCTGAGCGACATCAGCACGGCCCCGACCCCGACTATGTCGTCTGGTGGCACCAGCTACACCACCGCGCCGACGAGCACGCACGTCGACCTGGAGGATGCCGCGCCCGTCGTTGACAAGGGTGTCGAGCCCGTCGTCGACCTGGATGCCGCGCCCGCCGTCGACCTGGAGGATGCATCGCCCGTCATCGACCTGGAAGATGCTGCGCCGAGCTCGCCATCTGCTCCGACGCCGGCCGACGCGTCTGCCTGGTCGCCTACGTTTTCCCACGTCGCGCGCGCCCGTCTGTGATTCGATCTAAACTATTTGATCGCCCACCTATGGCGTTTTTTGTAATATGATTGCCCAAACTATGGCTGCCGAGATCGCCGAACTCGGGCTCTATTTTTTGGGGCGGGAAGAGGAAGTTTCAAATGATATCGCCGTTCTCTTTTCTGGGTCGCCGAACGGCTGGTAAAATCGCCCCCCCTCCCCCCAGGTTTTGGTGCGGGGTGGCGTTATCGCTAAAAAGCGCCGAACTGAAACCTGGGGGCGAACGGCTGGAGATGCCCTAATTAATGGTCTATATGTCAGGCTTTGATCGAAATCCTCTCCTGGTTTTTCTATTCTTTCCCTTGATTGAAACGGAAACAGAGTTATCGAAAATAACACGGAACCGTAGAGGAACTAATGGTAAATCTAGAATCTTATCCCGAAGTTCCACAAGTTTGCTGAACACAATTCACCAGCACAAAAATATTTATTTAATACTCATAGCCTCTTAGGTACAACTTATCACCACGTCCGCAAAATTCAGCCATAGCACCATTCATTACGACCAGCAACCACATAAACGTTTTGACTTGCATTCAAATTCTGATGCCACGAAATCACACAAGTTCTTTTCAATGACACGATCACAGCTCGGTTCCACAAGATCGTCATGGAACTGAATATACAGTTTTTAATTAGATAACATCATTAATTCCAGATCGAATTTTCAGCAGCATATGTCATGCTCTCATGAACAAATTTCACCATGCGAAAGGAAGCAGGTAGGCAACAGAAACTACCACTAACAGATGAGCAGGATGCTCATTTCAGTGTAGGCATGTCACAGAGCTTCTCGTGTTCTCACCTTCAGGATGGCACACCGCCAAGACGCGAACTCGTAGTTCTTTTCCTTCTTTACAGCTAAGACATTGCCGCAGTCACGGAAATATATATTTGGCGCTAAGAACCCGACATATAGCTGATCTCTTACATGTCGTTTTGCAGTGGAAACATGAATAGAACAAATTCAATAACCCATTGAGGACCTCACAACCTGCTCGGATAAAAACATTTTCAATCCATCAGAGCCTTAACACAGGAGGTGATGTGTTAGAAGAACTCCCAAAGGAATTCCAAGCTATCCAAAAGTGTCATTTTCCTTGGAACTGTTGAGTTCTATGTTGTGAAGCCCATGAGAAGATGACAGAGCTGGCATTGTTGCATAACAGATCAGAACCTGATAACGATGGCAAACTAAGTAAGTCCGGGGAGTAAATGGATCTCTATATCTTTGTTAATGCTAGTAAATAGCATGGTTGACTCAGCCTCTTAGTTTAAAATAAGTATGAAAGCACACATTCTATATAAAATTTTAAACAAGAACATGCACGTAGGAGGAACATAAAGTTATATTAATGAGAACAAATCAGAGTAAAAATCGAGTCCCCGGTGGTGGAAAGCACACGTATCCTAAATGTAACATAGCATATTAATGCAACAGAAATGGAAACTGCATAACCGGTTACTTGTTTCTATGGTCGGTTCTACCAGTTACAGGTTATGTAGTTGCATGCTTCTAGTCCAGGTGAAGAACATACACGCATGAGCACGGAGAAAGGAATCACATTAGCTTTAGTCGAAAAACTCGTAGCAAATCCACATCGTCAATTATTACTAGCTTGCCAATTGCTAATTATATATAATATATGCAAAAAAGACGAAGCATCAAACCACTAACCTTGTAGCAGCGACGATCACCTAATCCTTTCCAAAAGTCTGTTATGCCTCAGTCGAACTGTAACATTCCTTATGTGGCTAATTTTCATTACATCTTCACTGCATTCATCTGAATCTCTCTGTCGCCGGAGTTTCTCTATCAACTCTTCTGATGTGTCTACCAGACGTAATTTCTCGAGGGCTCTAAGATGTTCAATGCCATCAGGAAGAAACTCTAGCTCGGGGCATAATCCAAACCATAGCTCGACGAGATTTTGCATCGCACCTTCTGCTATTCTAACTTCGTTGAGTTGTGGAGCACCCCATATGTGAAGAAACCGAAGTTTTGGGAATGACTTTGCATAAAAATCCAACCTCTTCCCTTCAAAAGCGTTCATTAGCTCAAGAAAGCATAGACCACGTAAAACATGTAGGCAGGAAAAGGTGTCCTCGTCAATATTGGAGAATGCCAATTGCAAACGAGTGAGGCTATTAAGGTGTGACCAAGAAGAGAAAAGCTGAGGAATCGATGTTTTGTCTAGCTGCCCTGATAAACCAAGCCAGGAAAGGGTACGAGGTAAATATAGCCCTTCCAGCCGCATCACCTCATTCTCAGCTGCAGCAATAATTTCGAGATGAACAAGATGGCTCATTTTGGTGATAGCATTGCTCAAGTAAGAAGAGTGTTCACTTCTCACATTGCACACACTGAATGTTCTTAGCTCTGTTAGAGCTCCAACTGCACGAAGAACCTCTAGACTTGCTTTGATGCACATAAGAGCCCGCAGTCCTGCCAAGTGATTTATGCCATTAGGCACCTTGACCCCACCTATACTTCGAATTGTGTATGCCTCCCCACTGCCTAGCGCATACAGGTATCTTAACTTTTTAAGTTTTACAATACTGTTTGGTAAATACGTCAGCTTAGCGCCAAAAGCGTCCAAGACTTCCAAGTTTTGTAACCTCCCCACTGTTTCAGGCAGGCTTTCGATCTCGGTATATCTAAGGCCCAAATAACGCAGATTATACAAGTTGAATACCTCATTGGGCAGAATGTTGATATGAGAACCTTGCAGATCCAACATCGATAACAAATTCGAAGATGTTAGGATAGGCATCAGGAAATCAACATTGATATACCCCTCAAAAACATGGAGCGCACGGAGATGTGTTGCGCCAGAACGGCTTAGTTGTTCAAGGTTTTCACCCTGGATCAATATGCGGCGTGCACTCTGTACAGAGAATTCTCTAGCAGCAGAGCCGTTATAAACTTCACCAAAGCATTCCTCCTTGGCCTTGTTGAGGGCAAGAAGGCGTATCACATCATGCATCCGACAGTGTTTCAGTCGTCCGGCATAATTCCTTTGCACTACCTGTAGTAGACTTCGGTTCACAAGCTCAGCCAAGTAGCCCTCTGCCACTTCCTCCAGTGTTCTGTGCCCTCCCTTTTCCCTGATAAATCCTGCGGCAATCCACTGCCTCATTATTGTCCTCCTCTTTAATACATAATCTTCTGGGGAAAATGCACAATGCAAGAAACAATTCTTCAAATCGTACGGAAGGTCCTCCAAGCTGACCTTTAGAATCATATCGACATCAGGTATCACATCTTTCGCCAACTGCGAATCCAAACCATTGTACACTTTCTCCCATTCGGTGGAAGTTGGCAGTTTGCAGGAGAGTAGGCGGCCAATGCATGCAATAGCAATAGGCAAGCCTTGACACTTTGCTATGAAATTCTGAGCCAATTCCTGCAACTCCAACGGGCATTCTTTATCAGCATCATTCCAGAAAGCTCCTTTGCAAAATAACACCCAAGAGTGATGTTTTTGTAGTGGTTCCAAGTGAATTGCACACTCCCTAGTTGCCAACAATGATAGCTCATGATTTCTTGATGTGATAACAAATCGACCGGTAGAATCGGCAGTTGGGAAGACATTCCTTATCTCCGACCACATGCGTGGGGTCCAAACATCATCCAGGACCAAGATGTACTTTTTACCTTGAAGATAGTTATGGATGGACTCTGCTACACCTCTCATCTCAATGTTGGCAACATCGACTGCAATACCGAACTCGGCGGCGATCTTCTTCAGCAGATCTTCAAGAAGGTAACTCTTCGACACAGTTACCCATGCCGCAGCGTCAAAATCCACTTTCACGGTGTTGTACACATGAGCAACCAGAGTGGTTTTACCAACACCAGGCATCCCCCACACTGTGGTGACTTTGCTGCTCCACTGCTCCAAATCATCACCACCACCAGTGTCGCCGCCACCAGTCAGCCACTGTATCAGCCTGTCCCTGTTCTCCTCAATCCCCACAAGGTCCTTATCCTTGGTGAAATGCAGAGCTTTACCTTGATTAGCTGATCCGGCGGAAGACGCAGATCTGGCGGTTGAGTAATCCTTCTTCCTCCGCTTGGCATCCTGCAGCTTGGCTTCGATTTCATGGAGCTTGGCCGCCAGGCGGCGCCAGGTCTTGATGTGCTTCAGCCTCTTCTTCATCTTGGCAGTGAACCCTCCTCTGTGCCTGACCTCCTCCAGCTTGTAGGTTAACTCGTCAACGGCGTCCTCAATCTGGAAGGCGAGGCCCCTGATCTCACTGACGAAGATGGCAGTGGTCCTGTCGGTGTTCTTGAACTGCTCAGCCTCCTGCAGGTAGGCCTGCATGCTCTCCAGCTCCGCCTTAGAGTCACGGATCTTGCTGAATAGGCCCCTCAGGGCGGCAGCCTCCTTGCACAGCAGCACCCGACCAAAGGTCAGCGCCTCTTTCGCCAGCGCTACACCGAGCTTGACCACCAGCAGCCCTACCACAGCCTCCGCCATGGTTGTTGAGGCTTTGAGCTCAGTCAAACAATTCTCTTCGAAGCCTACCCATGCAAAAAGCAAATCTGTAAAATTTGACATCTCTCTTACACAATCTGATACAATGGTATTAAAAAAAACATATTCGGCACAAATCCCAATTTAGATATGGATTCGTGTGTACGTACCTTATATTGGTGCGGCGAACATATACCAAAGCTCTTGCAACCCTCGTTCTCTTATGAGAGAAATTGTTAATCCTTGAGTCTAGGCTTGCATCGAGGTGTAGGTGAACTCACTATTACTGAAGCCACACATCTGAAAAATTCATGAAGTGATCTCCGCTGAACCAGCATGCTTCTGACCAAGCGAGAGGATGCTTGGCGATTTCTGTCCTATTGGCTACTTCGACCAGCGTAGCATTTCCCTGACTTCTTCTCCTAACAACTAATCCAAAATTGAGTTTAATCCATTGGTTTCAACGGACATGACGTAGCTACTGGAAAGTTGTGTTAAGAAGAAAAAATTTGAAGGTGAGTCAAGGACGGCAACAGGAAGAATATTCAGTACAAACAATTGTAGTGGGTAAGATGTATCCCTCAAACTATTGTTAAGATATTTCTCTTTGGACATTGAGATTGAATTGGTCAAGTAAACTTGCATTCATTGCCCATAATTTAGTCCTATGAACTTGCAATCTGGCAGACATTGGACAACTAACCCAGTAATTTGACAGCTACTGGGCGAGTTGGTGCTAAACCAGAAATACTTGGAGGTACTTGAGTGAGCCAAGCTTGAGAGGGATCCATGTTCCGAAGTGGCGATTTTGTGATGTTGAATACAAAGGGGAACGGATGGATATCTTCTGTAGTGGCGAAGCAGGGGAGGTGGCTTGGCTTGCTTACCTGTACCCGGACGGCTCCTCTAATCTACCGCACGCCGGTAACCGCGGCCAGGCCAGCGGCTGCAGGAGGGGCTCCAGTGACTGCGCCGCCGAGATGAGCCCTCGCCGGCGGCATGGCCGACTCATTCCTTACAGAATAGCATTTCTTTTTGTTTTTTGAGGGAAAGAAAATAGCAGATGGGTCAACCTTCAGCCCGCAGACCATTCATGGGCTTAGAGCATGTCTAGTAGAGCCCCTAAACCCCCAAACATGTAAATCTAACCGCTTTTTTACAGTTTTGGACGAAAAAAGTCCGTAGACTAGAACCCCTAAACCCCTAAACCCGCAAAAAAAATTACAGGTCGGACCTGGGTATCCCCTCCCAACCTGTAAAATTGAGGGTTCGAGGGGTCAACCCTTAAACCCCATCTTCCCACTCGAGGGAAGGAACCATCCTCAACCGCCGCCTCCTCCTCGCGCCCCACCCGCGCGCCGCCCGCCATGGCCGCCGTCCCGGCGCCGCCGCGCTCGCCCCGGCCCCTCCCGCCCCGTCGCCGGCCGCGGGCGCGCCTGCCACCTCCGTCCCCGCCCCCGGCCGCGCCCGCCATGGCCGCCGCTTCCGCCTCCGCCGACCCGCGCGTCGCGGCCATGGTAGCGGCGACGAACCCCGTCGGTTCGAAGCGCCGGCGCGCGGGGACGCACCTCCTCGCGCCCGCGGCCGCCGCCCGCGCCCCGGCCGTCCAGCCTCCGCCCGCGCCGCCCGCAGCCGCCGCACCGGCCGCACCTCGGGCTCGGGCCAAGGTGGCCTCGGGTGGCCGCGTGCTGCTGCCGCGAAGGTTGAGGCGAGGAAGGCGCTGGCCAAGCGTCCCGCCCCGAGGAAGAAGGATGTGGCCGCCACCGTCGCGCCCGTCGCCGCCGCCCCGGAGGTGCTCGATGAAACGTCCACCCCGGACACGTCATTCATGGACATGCTCCATGAGGCGGAGGTGGATATCACCGCTCCACCGCTCGATCCCTACATGGAGGAGGATGATTTCGACGGAGGAGATGATGCGGAGGAGGAAGGGGATGATGGTGATGTCGCACCCGGACTTCTAAAGGATACTCGACGTTCCGTTGAACAGTAGTAGATTGGATTACGGGGCTTACCGGCACCCGCGTCCTCTTACGAGTAGGCCAACACACGTATGTGTGACAACCAACCCCTATCTGTTCAGCGTCGACGTAAACTATCCCATAGAAATCAGGATACTTCCATTGACGTACTTCAAAACATACACACATGGTACGTCAACGGCGTTTGAACAAGTGATATCACAACAGATCTCTACGACACAAAAGATTGAAATAAGTTGCAAATGGCTCTCATTAGAGCAGAGATAGCAAATACAATCATTCAGAGGACACATGTCCCAACAATACATCATTACATCACAGCGGAAGCATTCAACATATCTGAGTACAGACAAGAACCAAATAGGCCTAAGAGGCCGGAAACGAAAAGACGGAGCCCATCCACGAAGTCTCGGATCCTGCCCGGGTCCGCTATCTACTCGTCAGCAGTCTCGTCATACTCCACGTAGTAGCCATCATGTAGATCCTCGGAAACGTAGGTCTGCGGAAACCACAGCCCCAAAGGGGTCAGTACATAAACGTACTGGCAAGCAAGACTCACAGTTCACCAAAGTGTAACCCGTCAACACCCAACACAGATGCTTTGGGTTCAACGGAGGAAAGGGGATATGAAAGATGCTGCAACTGGCTGCTCTAAACAACTACAGAGTTACTACCACTTCCGGCTACCAGAAAGGAGATAAGATCGCGTATCGTAACCAACCTATCAACTAACCTCAAACAAACGCATCCTGGATCTCGCCCCTTATCCAAAGAAGCAATCCGAGGATAACTCACACAGTTGAATTAATGATGGTTCATATTATTGTGTCAATAAGCCTATTACTAGTCAAGTTGTTAATCATTGGGTGTAAGGTTGTTAATCATTAGGTTTAAGTTGTCCTGAGTACTTGTTAGCCAGTACTTTCACCAAGTAATCCATAACCGCGGAAAACACGGCTTCTCGAGAAGATTTATCCCTGCAGGGTTGCACCAATTTGGCCGTACACGTATAAATAACCCGCCAGATGGGATGCCTCCCACCAAGCGGGGCACTCAACACAACTCAACTCTTCTTCGCATCAAGCCCAAAGAACCTTGGGCGCACGGCTAATCGAGCCCAGAAGAAAATGGACCCTCATAGCACTCTAAGACCGTGTCCCCCTATATGCCGACTACGAAAGTTCCACCCGGGTACCAAGGGCTCGCAAGATCATGCATGCAGCAAATGGAAAACCCGAACTAAATGAGGCGATTTGGACGATATGCGAATCGAGTCAAATTGAGGGGGGCGCCCATACTCGCTTCCCACATGCGGTTAGTGCGCTCATCATGGATCAGTAGACAAGACCCTTTTCCTATTAGGGTCGACACTAGCAGGCCTCAAAACCACAAAGGGCCTCCTGCCGGTGCCTTATCATCAAATTTATTATTGATAATAACATTAGCATGATTGATTGATTAATCATCGAGCCCCCAGAACATAATGAAGTAGTAACAAAAAGTAACGGGTAACAGACTCGAGCAAAACAACCTAAGCATGCTAGTAAGACACGGGCTCAAACAAAAGGTTATAGGTATGGAGGTGAGGTAATATCAGGGTTAAAGGATACATGTGATAGGTTCGTAACAGAAGCAACTACTCATAGGGCTAGCAGAATAGACAACGGAAAGTATCGGTAACCAATGTTGAAAGGAACACGATGGTTCATGTGAGTGATAACTTGCCTGCAAACCCAGTAGCCTGGTACTGAGCTAACTCCTTAGAAGGGGTGTCGTAAGTATCGTCGGTCTCAACGTCGTCGTGTATCCGAGAAGAAGCAAACAAACAATGCAGAAAGATAAACAATCAATAACATGGCATAGTGCACAAACATGGGATGATGCATGTCAAATTAATGGATGCATCAATATAAACTAGTTGACAAGATAACAACATGATTAAATGGACCCACATGCAATTGGATTGCATATGGAAAGCCCATGAATTATGGTTGAATTAATTGTTTTACAACTAAGCATCATGTGTAAGTGAATTAGCATGATGCATGGATGAGGAAAACAACAAAATAACAACAATAGAACCAATTGGAAATAAGGTTTACCAAGTTTAGGATTTTATTTATCAAGTTATGAAAATTTGCTTCTTAAAGGTGTTACACAAGCATTTGTTGTTTTCATCATGTTAAATTGTTCAAAACATATAACAAAGTTCATATTTGAGTAAAACACAAAATTTTAGGTGGATTACATGTTTCACTTGTTGAAAAAGGATTTGGAATAATTTATTTATGAATTAAACAAGTGTAAGCAAGAATTAAATGAAATTAACTCAAGTTTGAATTTAATTGAATTTTTATTTGTTCAAAGCATTAAACCAAATTCATATTTCAAAAGTTTATACTTTTATGGTTTGAAAAGATATTTTGCATGTTCAAAAATAATTTAATTTGAGCAAGTTATGAATTCAGCAAATTTAAATGATTTAAACAGGGTTTAAATTATTTAAGCAATTTTAATTATTCAAACCATGAAACAAAATTTATATTTGAAAAGGTGGTTTAATTTTGCATGGAAAACATATTTCATTTGTGGAAATTGGATTTAAAATGAGCAAGTTATTATTTTGGCAATTTTAAATGCATTAAACAAGAAACAGTTGTTTTCAGCAATTTAAATTATTCAAAACAGCAAACAAAATTTATATTTGGAAATTACATGAAAAGTTGATTGGAAAACATATTTAGTTTGTTGCATTTGGAATTTTTATGCCCAAGTTATGAATTTTGCAAAATTAAGTGATTTAAACAAGATTTCAAATTTTGCACCAATTTAAAATATTCAAAACAGTAAACAAATTTCATTGAAAAGGTTGAAAACATGTAGCAAATGTTTCATTGAACATTTAGAGCTATCAAACATAATTTTAGGGTGATTATTGAATTTATTATGCAATTTCCATAATCATTCTTATTCTGCCCTTTTTAGTAAACAGAGAAAAACATGCTCAAAATTAATTCAATTGTGCCCAAATAAAATACCAATGTGTAGAGTTTGTTAAGAAAAAATTTTAGAGTCCAAGTTTGTTAAAATTGGATGAGTAGAATTAAAGTTATGAAATTCCAAAGTTTCCAAATTTTATTGCATTTTCAGTAATTAATTATTTAGTGCAAAAAATGTTACAGAAACATATTGCAAATTTGACATTACTGGAAGGAGCACAAAATTATGAAACCACAGGATTTTGAATCATTCAAATTCGAGTGATATTCAATTTTATATGGAATTTAGAAGTAATTGATCAGATCTGTCTTTCTGAACTGCGGGCAGAAAAAGAAAAAAAACAGGGAATAAAAAGGTGTGGTGAGGGGGAATCGAACCCAGCACCTGTGGGTTAGGCGCAAGGGGTGTTGACCAGTAGGGTAGCTGCTGTGGGTTGTGACAGAGAGGGGTACTCGGGGGTATAAGGTTCAGATGGGCGCGAATTTTCTCTGAACTGAAGATGGGTCGCTGCCTTTCCTGTAACTGAAACTGCACGAGATGGGGAAGAAGGGCAGCGGTGCTCGCCGGCCATCTGCGCCGTGGGGGGTGGCCGTGCGTGGTGGGGGAAAGGGAGAGGGAGGAGGCGACCGAGGGGAAGGGGAAGGCTCACCTTGGGGCGCTCCCGAGCGGAAGGAGGCGCAGGGGGCGATCGGGGCAGGTGTGGCGCAGCAGGGAGGTTGGCCGCGACGGGAGGGGATGGCGCCGGAGCTGTGGAGTCTCCCGGCCGCTGCCGCGAGGTGGAGGAGGAATCCCGCGGTGAGGGCTTTCCACTCCCGCCCTCACCGCGGCCGGAGGGGGCCCGGACGGCCGGCGACCACCGGAGGAGGAGGAGGCAATTTCGGTTCAGCTATGTGCAGTTACAGAGAAAAGAGAGAGCAGAGGGAAAGGAGGAAGAAGGAAGAAGGTGGCGGGGAAGAGGAAGGAGGGAGAAAAGTTAGGGTTAGGGGAACCCTAGGGCAGGAGCTCAAGGTCTTATAGAAGGGAGGTGGAGCTGATCACCGTCTGCTGTTCTCTCTGAACCACGTGGACACCATGGATGGTGATCGTACAGGAGGAGGAAGAAGGATAGTGAGCGAAGGGGTATGGGCTGAGAGGGAAGTGGGCTTGGGGGGAGAAATTGGGCCTGCTGTGTGTGCTCCTCTCTCTTTTGCTCTTGTTATTATTTGTTCTAATTATTTATTTTTTTTGCTGAAATTGGAAAAGGAAGAGAAATAGAAAGGGTTTTGATGGTGGAAAATTTCAGAATAACTTTGGTATTGACTAGTTATGTAATATTAACAACTTGTCAAGTTTTTGGTTTTCAAAAGATTCAAATTACAATGTTGTTTGTAATTTAATTTAAATTGGATGGATTTAATTATTAATTGCATTCTTTGAAACAAAATTTTAAATGGCATGAACCTTGGAGTTTGAAATAGAAACAACAAATTATAATGTTTGGTAATTTGCACATATTCAATTGGGGTGTTGTTTGATGATTTGAATTTGAGTTTTGAATGCAATTTATATTAGGTGGATTATTAAATAACAAATAAGAGTTGAGCTTTTTTATTATTTCATGGAAACAAATGGAAGTGTTAATTGAACCATTTTATTTGGAGAGTTTTGTTTTGCAATTTTCATAATTTCAACATGGTTGTTGTTTGGAGGAAAATCATAATTGAATTTGAAAAGGGTTTGGTTATTGGATGCATTTTTATAGAAATAAAACAATAGTTTGGAATCACAAATTTAATGGAAACAAACAATTGTTTTATTTTGAAATATCTTTTTAGAAATTGTAACATCACAAGGATGAACAAAAGGTTTGAATTTTGGTTTGAAATTCAAATAGAAAACAAAGGAAAACAAATGAAAACAGTTGGAAAACAAAGCAAAACAGAGAATAACAAATGGAAAACAAACAAAACAATTGCAATCAACATGATGCCATGATGCAAAACATAAAATAACAGAGAGCAAACATTCTAAAGGCTTATTTTTCATACTTGGGATGTTACAAAACGCCCCCCCCCCCTTGAAGGAATCGCGCCCCGAGATTCCTACTGAGAAAAGAAAAGGTCCGGAAACTTCTTGGCAAGATCCTCTTGAGATGTGTCACGTGAAACACATCGTGCACATGGATAGTTTTTCTGGAAGTTCAAGATGACAGGCATTCCTGGCAACCCTTCTGGAAAGACGTCAGGGAATTTGGAAACCACCGGAACATTTTTGAGTAAAGGGAGAGGTTTTGTATCGAGGGTGTATAGCTGAAAAGAATTTGATTAATTTGGAGAATAGACTATCTGGAATGTGGTGCTTTAGGAATGCTTCCTCGAAACAACCCCAGGTGATAGGAATGCCAGCTCTCATAGCCTGGAATCAACAACAACAACAACAACAACAACAACAACAACAACCTTTCTGGCCAGATAGACTTGATATTTGGGAAGTTTTGATTAGACGCCGGTAGAAGAACTGAAATGGAAAGCAACAACAAGATTTGAACGGACGAAAAGGATGTTGAGAAGAACAGGATAACGAAGCAACACCGGGAAAAAAACGAGACCAAAACACTCCTGAGGTACTACGGAAACCCATCCGGGCTTCTAAAGGATCAATATCTACTGCTTAAGGAATAGAGGATCTGCTTCCGGGGCTTATACGCCTCCGTTCTCAATCATGAGTAGGCAACATGATAAATCATGTCACAACCACCTCCATTCCTATGGTCTAGTAGATATAACCATCCTAGAGAAACCAGAATTCGTGAAATCCTAACTTGAAAGTTTAGATGAGAAGGGAAAACAACGTTACACTTCCTTACCAGAAAAGGGAGGGTGGGTGGGGAAAGAAGAAAAAGAACAGAATTCCTACTCTCACATTTCATTTTTCCTACATAGCTACAAAATAGTTTCTAGACTCAACTGCGACCAGTAAAAAGGGATCCTACAGGCAGACAGGCTCTGATACCATTTGTCGCACCCGGACTTCTAAAGGATACTCGCCGTTCCGTTGAACAGTAGTAGATTGGATTACGGGGCTTACCGGCACCCGCGTCCTCTTACGAGTAGGCCAACACACGTATGTGTGACAACCAACCCCTATCTGTTCAGCGTCGACGTAAACTATCCCATAGAAATCAGGATACTTCCATTGACGTACTTCAAAACATACACACATGGTACGTCAACGGCGTTTGAACAAGTGATATCACAACAGATCTCTACGACACAAAAGATTGAAATAAGTTGCAAATGGCTCTCATTAGAGCAGAGATAGAAAATACAATCATTCAGAGGACACATGTCCCAACAATACATCATTACATCACAGCGGAAGCATTCAACATATCTGAGTACAGACAAGAACCAAATAGGCCTAAGAGGCCGGAAACGAAAAGACGGAGCCCATCCACGAAGTCTCGGATCCTGCCCGGGTCCGCTATCTACTCGTCAGCAGTCTCGTCATACTCCACGTAGTAGCCATCATGTAGATCCTCGGAAACGTAGGTCTGCGGAAACCACAGCCCCAAAGGGGTCAGTACATAAACGTACTGGCAAGCAAGACTCACAGTTCACCAAAGTGTAACCCGTCAACACCCAACACAGATGCTTTGGGTTCAACGGAGGAAAGGGGATATGAAAGATGCTGCAACTGGCTGCTCTAAACAACTACAGATTTACTACCACTTCCGGCTACCAGAAAGGAGATAAGATCGCGTATCGTAACCAACCTATCAACTAACCTCAAACAAACCCATCCTGGATCTCGCCCCTTATCCAAAGAAGCAATCCGAGGATAACTCACACAGTTGAATTAATGATGGTTCATATTATTGTGTCAATAAGCCTATTACTAGTCAAGTTGTTAATCATTGGGTGTAAGGTTGTTAATCATTAGGTTTAAGTTGTCCTGAGTACTTGTTAGCCAGTACTTTCACCAAGTAATCCATAACCGCGGAAAACACGGCTTCTCGAGAAGATTTATCCCTGCAGGGTTGCACCAATTTGGCCGTACACGTATAAATAACCCGCCAGATGGGATGCCTCCCACCAAGCGGGGCACTCAACACAACTCAACTCTTCTTCGCATCAAGCCCAAAGAACCTTGGGCGCACGGCTAATCGAGCCCAGAAGAAAATGGACCCTCATAGCACTCTAAGACCGTGTCCCCCTATATGCCGACTACGAAAGTTCCACCCGGGTACCAAGGGCTCGCAAGATCATGCATGCAGCAAATGGAAAACCCGAACTAAATGAGGCGATTTGGACGATATGCGAATCGAGTCAAATTGAGGGGGGCGCCCATACTCGCTTCCCACATGCGGTTAGTGCGCTCATCATGGATCAGTAGACAAGACCCTTTTCCTATTAGGGTCGACACTAGCAGGCCTCAAAACCACAAAGGGCCTCCTGCCGGTGCCTTATCATCAAATTTATTATTGATAATAACATTAGCATGATTGATTGATTAATCATCGAGCCCCCAGAACATAATGAAGTAGTAACAAAAAGTAACGGGTAACAGACTCGAGCAAAACAACCTAAGCATGCTAGTAAGACACGGGCTCAAACAAAAGGTTATAGGTATGGAGGTGAGGCAATATCAGGGTTAAAGGATACATGTGATAGGTTCGTAACAGAAGCAACTACTCATAGGGCTAGCAGAATAGACAACGGAAAGTATCGGTAACCAATGTTGAAAGGAACACGATGGTTCATGTGAGTGATAACTTGCCTGCAAACCCAGTAGCCTGGTACTGAGCTAACTCCTTAGAAGGGGTGTCGTAAGTATCGTCGGTCTCAACGTCGTCGTGTATCCGAGAAGAAGCAAACAAACAATGCAGAAAGATAAACAATCAATAACATGGCATAGTGCACAAACATGGGATGATGCATGTCAAATTAATGGATGCATCAATATAAACTAGTTGACAAGATAACAACATGATTAAATGGACCCACATGCAATTGGATTGCATATGGAAAGCCCATGAATTATGGTTGAATTAATTGTTTTACAACTAAGCATCATGTGTAAGTGAATTAGCATGATGCATGGATGAGGAAAACAACAAAATAACAACAATAGAACCAATTGGAAATAAGGTTTACCAAGTTTAGGATTTTATTTATCAAGTTATGAAAATTTGCTTCTTAAAGGTGTTACACAAGCATTTGTTGTTTTCATCATGTTAAATTGTTCAAAACATATAACAAAGTTCATATTTGAGTAAAACACAAAATTTTAGGTGGATTACATGTTTCACTTGTTGAAAAAGGATTTGGAATAATTTATTTATGAATTAAACAAGTGTAAGCAAGAATTAAATGAAATTAACTCAAGTTTGAATTTAATTGAATTTTTATTTGTTCAAAGCATTAAACCAAATTCATATTTCAAAAGTTTATACTTTTATGGTTTGAAAAGATATTTTGCATGTTCAAAAATAATTTAATTTGAGCAAGTTATGAATTCAGCAAATTTAAATGATTTAAACAGGGTTTAAATTATTTAAGCAATTTTAATTATTCAAACCATGAAACAAAATTTATATTTGAAAAGGTGGTTTAATTTTGCATGGAAAACATATTTCATTTGTGGAAATTGGATTTAAAATGAGCAAGTTATTATTTTGGCAATTTTAAATGCATTAAACAAGAAACAGTTGTTTTCAGCAATTTAAATTATTCAAAACAGCAAACAAAATTTATATTTGGAAATTACATGAAAAGTTGATTGGAAAACATATTTAGTTTGTTGCATTTGGAATTTTTATGCCCAAGTTATGAATTTTGCAAAATTAAGTGATTTAAACAAGATTTCAAATTTTGCACCAATTTAAAATATTCAAAACAGTAAACAAATTTCATTGAAAAGGTTGAAAACATGTAGCAAATGTTTCATTGAACATTTAGAGCTATCAAACATAATTTTAGGGTGATTATTGAATTTATTATGCAATTTCCATAATCATTCTTATTCTGCCCTTTTTAGTAAACAGAGGAAAACATGCTCAAAATTAATTCAATTGTGCCCAAATAAAATACCAATGTGTAGAGTTTGTTAAGAAAAAATTTTAGAGTCCAAGTTTGTTAAAATTGGATGAGTAGAATTAAAGTTATGAAATTCCAAAGTTTCCAAATTTTATTGCATTTTCAGTAATTAATTATTTAGTGCAAAAAATGTTACAGAAACATATTGCAAATTTGACATTACTGGAAGGAGCACAAAATTATGAAACCACAGGATTTTGAATCATTCAAATTCGAGTGATATTCAATTTTATATGGAATTTAGAAGTAATTGATCAGATCTGTCTTTCTGAACTGCGGGCAGAAAAAGAAAAAAACAGGGAATAAAAAGGTGTGGTGAGGGGGAATCGAACCCAGCACCTGTGGGTTAGGCGCAAGGGGTGTTGACCAGTAGGGTAGCTTCTGTGGGTTGTGACAGAGAGGGGTACTCGGGGGTATAAGGTTCAGATGGGCGCGAATTTTCTCTGAACTGAAGATGGGTCGCTGCCTTTCCTGTAACTGAAACTGCACGAGATGGGGAAGAAGGGCAGCGGTGCTCGCCGGCCATCTGCGCCGTGGGGGGGTGGCCGTGCGTGGTGGGGGCAAGGGAGAGGGAGGAGGCGACCGAGGGGAAGGGGAAGGCTCACCTTGGGGCGCTCCCGAGCGGAAGGAGGCGCAGGGGGCGATCGGGGCAGGTGTGGCGCAGCAGGGAGGTTGGCCGCGACGGGAGGGGATGGCGCCGGAGCTGTGGAGCCTCCCGACCGCTGCCGCGAGGTGGAGGAGGAAGCCCGCGGTGAGGGCTTTCCATTCCCGCCCTCACCGCGGCCGGAGGGGGCCCGGACGGCCGGCGACCACCGGAGGAGGAGGAGGCAATTTCGGTTCAGCTATGTGCAGTTACAGAGAAAAGAGAGAGCAGAGGGAAAGGAGGAAGAAGGAAGAAGGTGGCGGGGAAGAGGAAGGAGGGAGAAAAGTTAGGGTTAGGGGAACCCTAGGGCAGGAGCTCAAGGTCTTATAGAAGGGAGGTGGAGCTGATCACCGTCTGCTGTTCTCTCTGAACCACGTGGACACCATGGATGGTGATCGTACAGGAGGAGGAAGAAGGATAGTGAGCGAAGGGGTATGGGCTGAGAGGGAAGTGGGCTTGGGGGGAGAAATTGGGCCTGCTGTGTGTGCTCCTCTCTCTTTTGCTCTTGTTATTATTTCTTCTAATTATATTTTTTTTTGCTGAAATTGGAAAAGGAAGAGAAATAGAAAGGGTTTTGATGGTGGAAAATTTCAGAATAACTTTGGTATTGACTAGTTATGTAATATTAACAACTTGTCAAGTTTTTGGTTTTCAAAAGATTCAAATTACAATGTTGTTTGTAATTTAATTTAAATTGGATGGATTTAATTATTAATTGCATTCTTTGAAACAAAATTTTAAATGGCATGAACCTTGGAGTTTGAAATAGAAAGAACAAATTATAATGTTTGGTAATTTGCACATATTCAATTGGGGTGTTGTTTGATGATTTGAATTTGAGTTTTGAATGCAATTTATATTAGGTGGATTATTAAATAACAAATAAGAGTTGAGCTTTTTTATTATTTCATGGAAAGAAATGGAAGTGTTAATTGAACCATTTTATTTGGAGAGTTTTGTTTTGCAATTTTCATAATTTCAACATGGTTGTTGTTTGGAGGAAAATCATAATTGAATTTGAAAAGGGTTTGGTTATTGGATGCATTTTTATAGAAATAAATCAATAGTTTGGAATCACAAATTTAATGGAAACAAACAATTGTTTTATTTTGAAATATCTTTTTAGAAATTGTAACATCACAAGGATGAACAAAAGGTTTGAATTTTGGTTTGAAATTCAAATAGAAAACAAAGGAAAACAAATGAAAACAGTTGGAAAACAAAGCAAAACAGAGAATAACAAATGGAAAACAAACAAAACAATTGCAATCAACATGATGCCATGATGCAAAACATAAAATAACAGAGAGCAAACATTCTAAAGGCTTATTTTTCATACTTGGGATGTTACAGGTGATGAGGACATCACCGAGATAGAGGAGGAGGCGTTCGCCGCCGTTGCTCGCTCCGTCGTCCGCTCGGCGAACTACACCGAAGCGTAGGATGTGCTCTTGGTTCAAGCTTGGGCGTCGGTGGGGATGGATGCGGGCACCGGTACCGACCAAACCACTAAACAGTATTGGCAGCGTATCGAGGACGCCTATCTACGAATGAAGCCGAAGAGGAGTGGGTTCGCCTCTCGCTCATTCCGGTCGCTTCAAGGCCGGTGGGACTTGATGAAGCCGGCATGTGCGCGTTGGAGTGCGCCATGGACCAAGTGATGGATGCGCCGCCGAGTGGCACCGTGGAGAGTGACTACGTAAGTTTGCAAACCTAAAACTTTCAATTTGTTTCTTATGTGTGTTGTGTGGTTTGTCATGTGTGTCGTTTGGTTTGTAGGAGACCATTGCCGCCTTGAGGTACAAGGAGATGGCTGCTTTCAAGGGTAAACCATTCCCATTCAAGCATGTTTGGTCAATTCTTCAAACATTTGACAAGTGGAAGTTGCGGGATCAAGAAACCGCACCGAAGAAGAAGGAAATGCTTGACATGGATGATCCAGATGTTGAGGAGAGGAACTTCAACAAGCCCGAGGGAACCAAGAAGGCCAATCTTAGAGTGAAGATGGAAGGAGAGGCGACTAGCCTAAGGGGGAAGATGGATCACATGATGAAGGCAAGAGAGGCTATGACAACCAAGACATTGGAGACAAAGCTTCTCATCACCCATGTCAAGAAGGAGGTGAAGCTTGCACAGATTGAAGCAAAACGCGAGGAGGCAAAGCGCAAGGCCGACTTGGAGGAGAGGATGGTCAAGGTGAAAGAAGCCAACGTATGGAAGGAGCTCATGATGGAAGAGAAGGAGCACATGATGATGTCCAGGAAGGACATGGATGAAGATCAGCTGCAGTGGTGGAAGGAGTGCAAGGATGACATCGTAGAGAGGAAGAGGATGTTCCGACAGTCCTCCTCTACCTTTCGAGTTGACACTCCCATGAGCGATGGCGGCGTTGACAACTCGCATAATGGTGAGGTTTGATAGTGGTTGAGTGGCCTAGCAGATGGCGCCGAGGTGCAATTTTTTGGTGATGGTGCCAATGAGATGGGCAAGATGATGATTCTGTGATGTAAAAACTATGAAACCATGCATCCATGATTGTTATTTTGTACTATGTTTGATGGTTCATTATGTTTTTGTGGCATATTGTGATGAATATTCCGTTCTAAGGGTTGGGTTTGAGGGTTCTAGTCTTTGCCCATGTTTTTCAACCCGTAAAAGTGCACAAAACAGCTATTCTCAACCTTTAAAACTGCTATAAGGGTTTAAGGGTTTAGGGGCTCTACTAGACATGCTCTTACATTATACATTTATACTGCCCCGTAAGCCTTAACTAGACCTTATGTGCTCTTTTTCTTTTTGCGGAAATCTAAATCCAGGGCGTGCTGGAATTAGCTTATTGCTAGGGCAACGGTTCACTACTAAATACCAAGCGACAAAAAAGACCTAACCGCCGCCTCTGCGGCGATTAGGGTTTTCGACTCCCGACTCTGGCTTGATTCCGGTGTGGAGTTCATACCGCCTCCGGAGTCTTGATACCCGGAGTTTCTTCCATGATCTGCACCCTGTTCGGCGCCCTTATCTCGGGAAGGATTTTTCTTTCTTGCCTAAAACCGAACTTGGTTTGTGGGTATACCGAGGGTTCCTGAACGAAGAAGAAGGAGGACTTGGATGATATGTTGCTGACGCTGGGAATTGATGATGATGAGATCGACGATCTGGTCTTTGAGGATGAAACCGAAGTGCCGAAAGAAGGTATGAAGTGGACAACCCTAGCTCGGGTGCACACCAAAAAAAATTAGTACACAAACTTTTGAGAAACATATGTTGATTGCTTGGAACCCTGCAAAGGAGATCATGTTCACGCCTTTAAAAAAGAATTTATTTATTGTATAATGCTTATGTGTTGGAGATTGGTTGAAGGTGGAAAAGGGTGGTCCATGGTTGTTTCGTCGAAACGCAGTATCTATCGAAGCATATGACAGATTATCCCTCACTGAATCTATAGATTTAAACTATACTGTTGTGTGGTCACAAATTCATAAATTACTTGTGGGCTACAGAAATAAATCGTTGATCACAAATCTGACTGAAAAGAAGATTGGCAAAGTGGAAGATGTGGAGATCAATGTTCATGGCGTTGAAAATTTTGTCAGAGTGAGGGTCAGACTGGATGTCAGGAAGGCCCTGATGTGTCCCTCGACGAGAGGCTGACGTTGGTAAACCCCAAGAGAAAGGTTGTGAAGAGTGCAGCGGCAAGTTTTTCCTCAGAAAAGAAACCAAGGTTGAATCGACCAGTAGGAGGACAAGAAATCTCTGAAGGTTGATGTAGCTGAGGTGGCAGGGCGCACTACCGGTTCAGCAGCAGCGTGGAACCTACACAACACAATCAAATCACTTTGCCCCAACGAAGCAGTGAGGTTGTCAATCTCACCGGTTTTGCTGAACACAAAGAGGTTAAACGTATGGTATGGAAAACAATATGAAAACAGTATGAAAGCAGTGGAAGCAGTGTGAAAACTGTAGAAGAGTGTGTGTATTATCAGTGTGAGAAAATGGACCGGGGTCCACAGTTCACTAGTGGTGTCTCTCCGTGAAAGATAAATAACATGTATGGTGAACAAATTACAGCTAGGCAATTGACAGAATGAAGGCTGCACCGTAGTGCATATGCAAGACATAAAGATTACTATGTGATTCATGCGGACAATACATCAAACTACATAGACCGTCATCCAGATGCATCTTTGACTAATAATCCACCCTTCGAATATCATTCGAACAAACGTTGGGTATTAAGTTGCAAGCAACAGATTATCACAGTAAGCAAAGTGTGTAATGTAAACAATGTAAACAGCACATCCTCCATCCGTCACGTTTCTGTCACTCGAGCACGGATGCAAAGGAGGGATGAACTCACTATCGAGCATAAATACTCCCTCTTGGAGTTACTAGCATCTACTTGGCCAGAGCATCTATTAATAACGGAGAGCATGCAAGATCATAAATAACATATGCATGAAGATAACATGATAGATTGATAATCAGAAGACATAGCATTCAACATTCATCAGATCCCACCAAACACAACATGTAGCATTACATAAAGATGATCTCGATCATGTAGGGCATCTCACGAGATCTAAACATGAGGTACAAAGTGGAGAAGACAACCATCTAGCTACTGCTATGGACCCGTAGTCCAGGGATGAACTACTCACGCATCAGTTCGGAGGAGGGCATGGTGGTGTAGACCCCTCCGGTGATGAATTCCCCTCCTGGCAGGGTGCCGGGGAGAGCTCTAGAACCCTCCCGATCTCAGGATGACGATGACGCCGGCCTCGGGTGTTTATCGGGAAAAAGTGGCATCTCCTTAGGTTTCACGTATCGGGGGGATTATATAGGCGAAAGGGCGATGGCGGTGGACGCCCGAGGGGCCCACACCACCCCCAGGCGCGGCCAGAGGGCGCCGCCCTATGGTGTGGCCCTCCTCCGGGACTCTTCGGGACTCCGTGGAACCTTCGGGGATTCTAAGACTTCTGGGCTTAGAATTTTCCAATTCCGAGAATATTTCCAGAACAACTTTCCTGAAACTAAAAACAGCAAAAAACAGAGAACTGACTCTGTGGCATCTTGTCAATAGGTTAGTCCGGAAAATCGATAAAAATGGCATAAAGTGTATAGAAAACATGTAGGAAATAACATGAAAACAACATGGAACATCATAAATTATAGATACATTTATGACGTATCAACATCCCCAAGCTTAGTTCCTACTCTTCCTCGAGTAGGTAAACAATAAAAACACATAATTTCTGAGGTGGCATGCTACCAACATAAATTTGATCATCAATAATGTAAAAGCATATGTAGACTGAGATCATAGAACTTCAACACAAGCATGATAAATAAATTTTAACAATAAAGCATAGCAATCACCTTGCATCATGAGAAGTAACACAAATAAAAGATCATGAATAACAATGCATCGAAAGTTATATGTTTGTTTCAATAATAGAGAAAACATGGCAAAGTGATATTTCGCTAGTCCTTAAGAGTGGGGCAAAACATCAATGCCAGGACACCTTCAAAGTTTATGAGGAAGACTAGAACAAATAATTAGAGAAAAAAAATAACCCATCATGAATCAATTAATAATGTTTCTGGGACAAATGCACATTAAACTCAGAATGACAACTATGCTCTCTCAACTGTGCATGAAGTTAGAAGATGGAGACTCAACATAAAAGTAAAAGATAGGCCCTTCGTAGATGGAAGCATGGATCACTCATGTGCTATATCTTTTATTTTATTATACATAGGTATAAATGTTTGACACTCCTCCCATCCATCTCACACAAACCATGGCTAACCGAATCCTCGGGTGCCTGCCAACAATCACATACCGTGGATGAGTGTCTATTTTTTAGAGAGGTGTATGTTTATGTCAACGAATGGTACAGTACGTCATAAGCCAACTAGACTTCACAAGAGCGGCTCCCATAGAAGGACGCATCTGGGTAGAAGGTCATCCCTCTTTCTCTTTAGTTTACACAATTATACTTTGACTGATAAATCAGGGGCAAAAATAGTGAAGAGAATTTGTTGTTATTAATTTGGGGTTGGGCACCCCGCTGCCAGCTTTTCTATCAATTGGATAAGCGAATGAAGCCACTAGTCCAGGGTGTGAAAGTCCAATCAACAAGTGAGATAAATATTCTCTATTTACGTCCTCATGAGCTAAAACAGGAGCACAAAACAGGAGTAATTTTGAAAGTTTTAAAGGTAACACATGAGCAATTTACTTTGGAGTGGCGGTTAAATACCACATGTAGGTTGGTATGGTGGACACATTTGGCAAACTTTGGTTTTTGGGAGTGGGATGCACGAGTAGAGCTCATACTCGGTACAGGTGGAGGCTAGCAAAAGACTGGGAGCGACAAATCAAGAGAGCATAAGAGAAATAATCATGCATCACGACATAAACATCATTAATCAAAGCATAAGTGGTACCAAAAGTCAAAAACTAAATGATCATAGAGGCTATAAGTGACTAGTTCGTAGTCATATACATGGTGTGAGCATGCGCCAAGTCAACCAAATAAAACACTCAAAGGAGAACACCACAAATTTATGCTTCAATATGACAAGAACAACTCATGATTCTTTCAATGGAACATTAAACACTCTCAGCTATTTGAGACTAATCAAGCTACTAAATAACCACTAGGCTTTAGAATTAGAATAACATCTAGCATGATACGAAAAAGTCTAACCACGGTCTATACAAGCTTCTACTTGCACCGTTATAAATTCTACTTCAAGCTGCAGTTTCTTTTTCCAACAAGCACCATACAAAATATGTTTTAACAAAAACTCTCTAAATGATACAGAAGAACACATGAGAGTACTCACATAACACTACTAAAACTAACATCTCTGAATAAGAGATGCAAAGAAAACAAGAGCTAAACAGGAATTTTGCAGCAGCTAGAAGAAAAACTAAGAATACGAGCATAACGAGTATTCAAATGAAAAACTAGAGCGTGACTCTCTCCCAAAAAAAAGAATGCTAGGGTCCAACTATATTATTGCAGCAAGGAAAACAAAAGAAAAGAATAGAAAACAAAATAAAAACAAACAGACGCTCCAAGTAAACTTCATATGATGTGACTGAATAAAAATGTAGTTTCACTAGAAGTGACCTGATAGATTGTTGATGAAGAAGGGGATTCCTTGGGCATCCCCAAGCTTAGATGCTTGAGTCTTCTTAGAATTTGCTGGGATGAACCACGGGGGCATTGCTACTCCTTGATGGTGCCTTGACGGGGAGACTTCTTGATGATGATGAATTTTAAGTCCCCGACAACGGCGCCAGAAGTTCTTGATGCTTGTGATGGCGTGTTGGGAACCCCAAGAGGAGGGTGTGACGAGTACAGCGGTAAGAATTTCCCTCAGTTAAGAACCAAGGTTATCAATCCAGTAGGAGAAATAGGATCTTCGGAAGGTTGATGCCACTGACGGTGGTGATGGCGCCTCATCGGTGTCAGCAACAACGCGGAACCTGCACACAACACAACCAAAATACTTTGTCCCAACGGTACAGTGAGGTTGTCAATCTCACCGGTCTTGCGGAAAACAAAGATTATACGTATAGTGTGGAAAATGGTGTATGCTTGCAGTAAGTAAAGAAAGGAGGGAATTGTAGTGGTTTGTTTAACAGTGTAGGAAAATGGACCGGGGTTCATAGGTTCACTAATGGTGTCTCTCCATAAAAGATAGCATGGTGGGTGAACAAATTACAGCTGGGAAATTGACAAATAAGGGTTGCACCGTAGTGCACATTCATGACATGATGACTACTATGATATTTAGTGCGGGCATCACAACAATATACATAGACCGTAATCCAACTGCATCTATGACTAATAATATCCACCCTCAGGTTATCATCCGAACCCCCTTAGGTATTAAGTTGCAAGCAACAGATAATCACATTAAGAAATGTGTGTAATGTAAGCAATGATTGTGCACGCGGGCACTTACACCGCTGTTTCTCCCTAGTGGCGACAGCACATCCTCCCCCGTCACGTTTCTGTTACTCGAGCACAGGCGAAAAGGAGGCATGAACCCAACTATCGAGCATAAATAATCCCTCTTGGAGTCACTAGCAACTACTTGGCCAGAGCAACCACTAGCAACAAAAAGCATGCAAGATCACAAATAACATATGCAATAAAGATTATAATCAACTTGGCATAAGTTCAATATTCATCGGATCCCAGCAAACACAGCACATAGAATTACATAAGAACAATCTCGATCATGTTAGGCAGCTAATGAGATCTAAAGATTGAGGCATAGGAGGAGAAGACAACCATCTAGCTACTTCTATGGACCCATAGTACAAGGATGAACTACTCACGCATCACTCCGGAGGCAGGCATGGTGATGAAGAGGCCTCCGGTGATGATCTCCTCTCCGGCAGGGTGCCGGGAGACAGCTTCAGAACCCCCCTGATCTAGGGTTGACGACGGCTATGGAACTTTTCGGGGATTTTTTATGAGGTACCCAGGGTTTTCCTTCGGAGGGGAATAAATAGGCGAAAGGGCGACATCGATGGGCCACCAGGGTGGCCTCACCATCCCCAGGCGTGGCCAGGGGCGGCGCCTGGCTATGGTGAGGGCCCCCTGGTGCCCGTCTTCGACTCCTCATCGGACTTCTGGATGCTTCCGAGGAAATAGGAATTTCGGGATTCGTGGGGTCGAATTACGAGAATATTTCCAGAACAACTTTTATGAAATAAAAAACAGTAGAAAACAAGGAACTGGCACTTGGCATCTTGTTAATAGGTTAGTCCTGGAAAATGTGTAAAAATGCTATAATATCAACATAGAACATCAGAAATTATAGATACGTTGGAGACATATCAAGCATCCCCAAGCTTTGACCTTGCACTCTTCTTGATCACATATATCACCCCCTTCTCTTGACCCTTGAAAACTTCCTTCACACCACACTCAAAGAGTAATTCGCATTAGAGGGTTATGCGTGTGATCACGCGTTCATTGGGAGACCCCAAGAGGAAGGTATGAAGAGTGCAGCGGCAAGTTTTCGCTTAGAAAGAAACCAAGGTTGAATCGACCAGAAGGAGGAAGGAGTAACTTCAGAAGGTGAAGCAGCTGAGATGGCAGGGCGCACTACCGGTTCAGAAGCAACATGGAACCTACACAACACAATCAAATCACTTTTCCCCAACGAAGCAGTGAGGTTGTCAATGTCACCGGTTTTAATGAATACAAAGAGGTTAAACGTGTGGTGTGGAAAACGGTAGGAAAAAAGTAGGAACAGTATGAGAGCAGTATGAAAGTAGTAGGTGATTTATCAGTATGAGGAAAAAGGACCGGGGTCCACAGTTCACTAGTGGTGTCTCTCCGTGAAAGATAAATAACATGTGTGGTGAACAAATTACAGCTGGGCAATTGACACAAACGAAGACTGCACCGTAGTGCATATGCAAGACATAAATATTACTATGTGATTCATGCGGGCATTACAACAAAATACATAGACCGTTATCCAACTGCATCTATGACTAAAAATCCACCCTCCGAATAGCATCCAAACAAACGTTGGGTATTAAGTTGCAAGCAACAGATAATCGCAGTAAGCAAAGTGTGTAATGTAAACAATAACATCATCCTTCAATAAAGCATTGTTGTTTTCTCCCTAATGGCAACATCACATCCTCCATCCGTCACGTTTCTGCCACTCGATCACGGATGAAAAGGAGGCATGAACCCACTATCGAGCATAAATACTCTCTCTTGGAGTTACTAGCATCTACTTGGCCAGAGAATCTACTAATACCGGAGAGCATGCAAGATCATAAATAACATAAGCATGAAGATAACATGATAGATTGATAATCAGAAGACATAGCATTCAACATTCATCATATCCCAACAAACATAACATGTAGCATTACATAAAGATGATCTTGATCATGAAAGGCAGATCACAAGATCTAAACATGAGGTACAAAGTGGATAGAACAACCATATAGCTACTGCTATGGACCCGTAGTCCAGGGATGAATTACTCACGCATCACTTCGGAGGAGGGCATGGTGGTGTAGACCCCTCCGGTGATGAGTTCCCCCTCCGGCAGTGTGCCGGGGAGAGCTCCAGAACCCTCCCAATCTCGGGATGACGGTGACGGCGGCCTCGGGTATTTTTCGGGATAAAAGTGGGATCCTCCTAGTGTTTTTGTCTCGGGGGGATTAAATAGGCGAAAGGGCAGAGGCGGTGGAGGCCTGGGGGGCCCACACCACCCCGGCGCAGCCAAGGAGGGGTGCGCCGCCCTATGGTGTGGGCCCCCTAAGCCCCCCCTCCGGGTATCTTCGGGACTCTGTGGAACCTTCGGGAATTCTAAGACTTCCGGGCTTTGAATTTTCCAATTCCGAGAATATTTCGAGAACAACTTTTCCAGAAACTAAAAACAGCAGAAAACAGGGAACTAGCTCTGTGGCATCTTGTCAATAGGTTAGTCTAGAAAATCGATAAAAATGACATAAAGTGTATATCAAACATGTGGGAAGCAATACGAAAACAACATGGACCATCAGAAATTAAGGATACATTTATGACGTATCAACATTCCCAAGCTTAGTTCCTACTCGTCCTCGAGTAGGTAAACGATAAAAACACATAATTTCTGAGGTGACATGCTACCAACATAAACTTGATCATCAATAATGTAAAAGCATAAGTAAGTTGAGATCATAGAACTTAAACACAAGCATGATAAATAGAACTTTAATAATAAAGCATAGCAATCACGTTGCATCATGAGAAGTAACTCAAATAAAAGATCATGAATAACAATGCAAAGAAAGATATACATTTGTTTCAAGTATGGAGAGAACATGTCAAAGTGATATTTCGCTAGTCCTCATGAGCTAAAACAGGAGCACAAAACAGGAGTAATTTTGAAAGTTTTAAAGGTAACACATGAGAAATTTACTTTGGAGTGGCGGTTAAATACCACATGTAGGTAGGTATGCTGGACACAATGGGAAAACTTTGGTTTTTTGGAGTTGGATGCACCAGTAGATCTCATACTCAGTACAGGTGGAGGCTAGCCAAAGACTGGGAGCGACAAATCAAGAGAGCATAAGAGCCATAATCATGCATAGCGACATAAACATCATTATTCAAAGCATAAGTGGTGCCACAAGATCAAAAATTAAATCATCATAGAGGCTATTCGTGACTATTTCATAGTCATAAACATGGTGTGAGCATGCGCCAAGTCAACCAAATAAAACATTCAAAGGAGAACACCACAAATTTATGCTTCAATATGACAAGAACAACTCGTGATTCTTTCAATGGCACATCAAACACTCTCAGCTTTTTGAGGCTAATCATGCTACTCAATAACCACGAGGCTTTAAAACTAAAATAACATCTAGCATGATATGAAAAACTCTAGCCACAGTCTATACAAGCTTCTACTTGCACCGTTAAAATTTCTACCTCAAGCAGCAGTTTCGTTTCCCAACAAGCACCATGCAAATCATGCTTTAACAAAAATCCTCTACGTGCTAAAGCAAGAAAACATGAGAGTACTGATACTTCTCCAACATATCTATAATATCTGATGCTCCATGATCATATTTTGCCAATTGCTACTTGTTTTGTCCCTTATTTATAGCATTTTTATATGTTTTTCGGGACTAAACTATTAGCAAGATGCCAAGTGCGAGTTCCCTGTTTTCTGCTGTTTTTGGTTTCAGAAAAGTTGTTCTGCAAACATTCCCGGAATTGGACCCCACAAAGTGCGAAGTTCCTATTTTCCCCGGAAGCATCCAGAACACCAAAGAGGAGTCGAAGACGGGCAATAGGGGGCCACACCATAGGGTGGCGCGGGTCCCCCTGGCCACGCCACCTCCTTTGCCCTTTCGCCTATTTAAGCCCACTGGATGGAAAACCCTAAACACACCTGATAAAAATCCCCAAAAAGTTCCGTAGCCGCCGTCACCGTCAACCCTATATTAGGGGGGTTCTGAAGCTGTTTCCGGCACCCTGCCGGAGAGGAGATCATCACCGGAGGCTTCTACATCACCATGTCTGCCTCCGGAGTGATGCGTGAGTAGTTCATCCTTGGACTATGGGTTCGTAGCTGTAGCTAGATAGTTGTCTTCTCCTCATATGCCTCCATGTTTAGATCTCGTGAGCTTCCTATCATGATCGATATTGATCTTATGTAATTCTATATGTTGTGTTTGCTGGGATCCGATGAATATTTAACTTATACAAAGTTGGTTATAGTCTTTATTCGCATATGCTATTTGTGATCTTGCATGCTTTCCATTGCTAGTGGTTGCTCTGGCCAAGTAGTTCCTAGTGACTCCAAGAGGGAGTATTTATGCTCGATAGTGGGTTCATGCCTCCTCACCACCTTGCTCGAGTGACAGAAATGTGAAGGGGGGATGTGTTGTTGCCATTAGGGAGTAAACAACTATGAGAGTGCCCGCGTGCATAATCATTGCTTACATTACACACTTTGTTTAATGCAGTTATATGTTGCTTGCAACTTAATACCTAAGGTGGTTCGGATGATAACCTAAGGGTGGATTATTAGTCATAGATGTTGATGGATGTCGGTCTATGTATCTTGTTGTAATGCCCGCACTAAATATCATAGTAGTCTTCATGTCATATTGTGCACTACGGTGCAACCTCTATTTGTCAATTGCCCAGCTGTAATTTGTTCACCCAGCATGCTATCTTTTTTGGAGAGACACCACTAGTGAAACTATGAACCCCGGTCCATTTTTCCACACTGTTAAACAAACCACAACTTCCTGCTTTCTTTACTTACTACAAGCATACATCATTTTCCACACTATACGTCTAATCTTTGTTTTCAGCAAGACCGGTGACATTGACAACCTCACGTACCATTGGGACAAAGTATTTTGGTTGTGTTGTGTGCATGTTCCACATTGTTGCTGACACCGGTGAAGCGCCAGCACCACCGTTAGTGGCATCAACCTTCCTGAGATCCTCTTCCTCCTACTAGATTGATAACCTTGGTTCTTAACTGAGGGAAATTCTTGCCGCTTACTCATCACACCTTCCTCTTGGGGTTTCCAACACACCAGAGCAGGCATCAAGAACTCGCGCCGTTGCCGGGGACCAAACAAACATATATAAGAAGACTTCCTCCCGCCACGGTCGCCACCCACATCATCAAGAATTTATGGCACCATTGCCGGGGAGGAAGAAGTCTTCTGGCAAGGGGAGTCTCTCACTCCCAACCTCTTTATTTTTTTTATTGTCTTGTTTTTATTTTTGTCTTGTTTTTCTTCTCTATATCAAAAACACAAAAAAATTAGTTTACTTCATAGTTGTTATTTTTGTCTCTAAGTTGTTATTTCTCATCATGTTGATCCCTAAGTTTGCCTTGAAAGATTTGCCGGTAGGAAGTGGTTCTATATTTGGAAAGGACACTATCAAAGAATTCTTTGATCATGTTAGTAAGCATGATAACTTTGAGGAAAAATCCATAGTAGAACTTGCTCCCAATTACAAGACTGTTGCAACTTCTTTAGTTCACATGCTAGAAGCTAGGTTTGTTAACCTCCATCCCATAATGCAACATATGTTCCTCAACTTGAATAACATTGAAGATGTTGAGAAAAGAAACTTCATCTTAGAAACTATGCTTAAAGAATTTGGGTATGTTGCTATAGAAGCTAGAAAAGTCTTTGATCGTTTTAATATGCTTGGCTCATGTGTAGACATTGTTGGTGCTCTAGAAAAAACTTAATCTAATAATGAAAACGAGGATAAAATACCAATCCCCTTTAAATTAGTAGCACTGCACGGAGCCCAAGAAAAGAATTTTGATTGGATTGTTCCTGAGAATTTATTTGATGAAGATAGTAAGCCTAAAAGTACTAAGAGAGGAGACTCTGAAACTCACTTAGATAAAATACAATGCATTATTAAAGAATTGCCAAATCTTGATTTGAATGCTTCACTTGAAAATACTTGAATTGCCCTTTTATGCCTAGCTGAAAGGCGTTAAAGAAAAGCGCTACCGGGAGACAACCCGTTTTATTTCGTTGTTTTCAACCTGTTTTCTTTCGTTTTCTTTGGTGTGCTTTGCATATGGGTGTTTTATATTTCCTTAGTATCTTTTGTTTTGAGTTTTTGTTGATCCAATGAAAGCCTCTAGTGGAAATTTGAGCCTATATTTCGGATTTCTGCGCAGGAAACAGATTTCTGCTGTCCACTGTTAATTCCGTTAAAAATCACAGAAAATTCAAAATGACCTGAGTTTTTTTTTGCTTAATCCTGATTTATATACAAAACTTTTCTTGGAAGACCACTTTTTGATTTGAGCAACATAATATTTTTAAAAAAATCAATCTTTACCTGCTGTTCTGTTTTGACAGATTTCTGCCATTTATCGCATTTGCATCTTAATCTCTTTCTTTTGGCGTTCTTTTGAGAAAAAGAGTTTTGAAAAAAGTTGTGACATTAGCTAATGTGTTTTTGAGTGTTAGACTTGTTTTGAAACTGAACCATGTGTATTTATTATTTCAGTTGCACTAACGTTGCTAACGAAGATTGTGAGAATTTTGGTGTGAAGGAAGTTTTCAAGGGTCAAAAGAAGAGGATGATATGATGTGATCAAGAAGAGTGAAAAGCTTAAGCTTGGGGATGCCCCGGTTGTACATCCAAGCAAATTCCAATAATACTCAACTGTCTAAGCTTGGGGATTCCCAAAGCATCCCCTTCTTCATCAACAAATTATCAGGTCACTTCTAGTGAAAGTATATTTTTATTCGGTCGCATCTTATGTGCTTTACTTGGAGCGTATTTTATTTTTGTTTTCAGTTTGTTTTTGCTTTTGATTTCAGTTTGTTTTTTTACTTTTTCAATAAGCTTGTTTGGACCCCATCATTCTTTTATTGGAGAGTGACACGCTCCGCTTTTTCATGAGAATACGTTGTATTTTTAATCTCTTTCTAGCTACTGCATTTATTTAGCTCCTGTTTTGCATGCATCTCTTATTAGAGTTGTTAGTTTTAGTAGTGTTATGTGAGAAATATCATGTTTGCTTTCTGTATCATAAAGAGTATTTTTGTTAAAGCATGTTTTGTGTGGTGCTTGTTGGGAGAAAGAAAACTGTTGCTTGAAGTAGAATTTATAACAGTGCTAGTATAAGCTTGTATAGACTGTGGCTAGAACTTTTCATGCCATGCTAAATGTTATTTTTCGTTTTAAAGCCTTGTGGTTATTGAGTAGAATGATTAGCCTCAAATAGATGAGAGTGTTTAATATGTATTGAAAGATTCATGAGTTGTTCTTGTCATAGTAAAGCATCAATATACGATATTCTCTTTCGAATGTTTTATTTGGTTGCCTTGGCGCATGCTCACACCATGTTTAAGACTACAAACCAGTCAAGAATAGCCTCCAGGACCACTTAGTTTTTTTAACTTGTGATACTTCTTATGTTTTAATTAATGATGCTTATGTCGCTATGCATGATTATGGCTCTTATGCTCTCTTGATTTGTCGCTCACAGTCTTTTGGTAGCCTCCACCTGTACTGAGTATGAGCTGTACTCGTGCATCCAAACTCCCTTAAACCAAAGTTTTTCCAATTGTTTCCACCATACCTACCTACATGTGGTATTTAACTTCCATTCCAAGTAAACTGCTCATGTGTTACCTTTAAAACCTTCAAAATTACTCCTGCTTTATGTTCTTGTTTTTGCTCATGAGGACATAAATAGAGAATCTTTATCTCACTTTTTGATTGGATTTCACACCCTGTACTAGTGGCTTCATCCGCTTATTCAAATGATAAAAGAGCTGACAGCGGGGTGCCGAGCCCCAAATTAATGCAAACAAATTATGTTCACTATTTTTGCCCCTTATTTATCAGTCAAAGCGTAATTGTGTAAACAAAAGAGAAAGAGGGATGAAATTCTACACCAGTTGCGTCCTTCACCATGGGAGCCGCTCTTGTGAACCCAGTTGTATTATGACGTACTGTATTTTCTGTTTACCATTCGTTGACATTAGAATACATCTCACAAAATATAGACACTCCTCCATGGTATGTGATAGTTGGCAGGCACCCGAGGATTCGGTTAGCCATGGTTTGTGAAAGATGGATGGGAGGAGTGTCAAACTTTTAATACCTCTGTTTAATAAAATAAAAGCTCTAGCACATGAGTGATCCCTGCTTCCCTCCGCAAAGGGCCTTTCTTTTACTTTTATGTTGATTCTCCATCTTCTAACTTTATGCACAGTTGAGAGAGCATTTTTGCCATTCCGAGTTCTATGTGCATTTGTCCCATAAGCATCAATAATTACTTCATGATGTGATATCTTTTGTTCTTAAATTATTTGTTCTAGTCTTCCTCATGAACTTTGAATGTGTCCTGGCATTTATGTTTTGCCCCACTCTTAAGGACTATTGAAATATCACTTTGCCATGCTTTCTCTATACATGAAACAAACGTTTACCTTTCTTTGCATTATTATTCATGATCATTTATTTGAGTTACTCTTCGTGATGCAAAGTAATTTTTATGCTTTATTATTAAAGTTTTATTTATCATGTCTGTGTTTAAAGTTTTACGATCTCAGCGTGCATATGCTTTTACATTAGATTGATCAAGTTTATGTTAGTAGCATGTCACCTTAGAAATTATTGTTTTATCGTTTACCTACTCGATGACGAGTAGGAACTAATCTTGGGGATTCTTGATACGTCTCCAACGTATCTATAATTTCTGATGCTCCATGATCATATTTTGCCAATCGCTACTTGTTTTCTCCCTTATTTATAGAATTTTTATATGTTTTCCGGGACTAACCTATTAACAAGATGCCAAGTGTTAGTTCCCTGTTTTCGGCTGTTTTTTGTTTCAGAAAACTTGTTCTGCAAACATTCTCAGCATTGGACCCCACAAAGCCCGAAGTTCCTATTTTCCCCGGAAGCATCCATAACACCGAAGAGGAGTCGAAGACGGGCAACAGGGGGGCCACACCATAGGGTGGCGCGGGTCCCCCCGGCCGCGCCTCCTATAGGTGTGGGGCCCCTGGAGCTCCACCGTCTTTGCCCTTTCTCCTATTTAAGCCCCCCGGATGGAAAACCCTAAACACCTGATAAAAAATCCCCGAAAAGTTCCGCAGCCGCCGTCACCGTCAACCCTAGATCAGGGGGGTTTTGAAGCTATTTCCGGCACCCTGCCGGAGAGGAGATCATCACCGGAGGCTTCTACATCACCATGCCTGCCTCCGGAGTGATGTGTGAGTAGTTCATCCTTGGACTACGAGTTCGTAGCTGTAGCTAGATGGTTGTGTTCTCCTCATATGCCTCCATGTTTAGATCTCGTGAGCTGCCTATCATGATCGAGATTGATCTTATGTAATACTATATGTTGTGTTTGCTGGGATCCGATGAATATTGAACTTATGCCAAGTTGATTATAGTCTTTATTTGCATATGCTATTTGTTATCTTGCATGCTTTCCGTTACTAGTGGTTGCTCTGGCCAAGTAGTTGCTAGTGACTCCAAGAGGGAGTATTTATGCTCGATAGTGGGTTCATGCCTCCTCACCACCTTGCTCGAGTGACATAAACGTGAAGGGGGAATGTGTTGTTGCCATTAGGGAGAAAACAACGCTGAGAGTGCCCGCGTGCATAATCATTGCTTACATTACACACTTTGTTTAATGCAGTTATATGTTGCTTGCAACTTAATACCTAAGGGGGTTTGATGGTGCAGATCTTGCACTCGTTGGGATACCCCAAGAGGAGGGTGTGATGAGCACAGCGGTAGGAAGTTTTCCCCTTAGTTAAGAACCAGGGTTATCAATCCAGTAGGAGAAAGAGAATCTTCAGAAGGTTGAAGCCTTTGACGGTGGTGTTGGCGCTTCACCGGTATCAGCAACAACGTGGAACTTGCACACAACACAACCAAAATACTTTGCCCCAACGGTACAGTGAGGTTGTCAATCTCACCGGTCTTGTTGAAAACAAAGATTAGACGTATAGTGTGGAAAAATAGTGTATGCTTGCAGAAAGTAAAGAAAGCAGGAAATTGTTATCGTTTGTTTAACAGTGTGGAAAAATGGACCGGGGTTCGTAGTTTCACTAGTGGTGTCTCTCAATAAAAGATAGCATGCCGGGTGAACAAATTACAACTGGGCAATTGACGAATAGAGGTTGCACCGTAGTGCACAATATGACATGAAGATTATTATGCTATTTAGTGCGGGCATTACAACAAGATACATTGACCGACATCCATCTGCATCTATGACTAATAATCCACCCTCAGGTTATCATCCGAACCCCCTCAGGTATTAAGTTGCAAGCAACATGTAATTGCATTAAACAAAGTGTGTAATGTAAGCAATAATTATGCACACGGGCAGGCTCATCGCTGTTTTCTCCCTAATGGCAACAACACATCCTCCCCCTTCACGTTTCTGTCACTCGAGCAAGGCAACAAGGAGGCATGGACCCACTATCAAGCATAAATACTCCCTCTTGGAGTCACTAGCAACTACTTGGCTAGAATAACCACTACCAAAGGAGAGAATGCAAGATCACAAATAACATATGCAACTAAAGACTATAATCAACTTGGCATAAGGTCAATATTCATCGGATCCCAGCAAACACAACACAGAGAATTACATAAGATCAATCTCGATCATGATAGGCAGCTCACGAGATCTAAACATGGAGGCATATGAGGAGAAGACAACCATCTAGCTACAGCTACGAACCCGTTGTCCAAAGATGAAATACTCAGGCATCACTCCGGAGGCAGGCATGGTGATGAAGAGGCCTCCGGTGATGATCTCCTCTCCGGCAGGGTGCCGGAAACAGCTTCCGAACCCCCTGGTCCGAGGTTGACGGTGACGGCAGCTGCGGAACTTTTTCGGGGATTTTGATCAGGTGTTTAGGGTTTTCCATCCGGGAGGCTTAAATAGGCGAAAGGGCGAAGGCGGTGGAGGTCGGGGGGGCCCACACCCATAGCTGGAGCGGCCAGGGGCCGCGCGACCCTATGGTGTGGCCCCCTGCTGCCCCTCTTCGGCTCCTCTTCGGTCTTCTGGATGCTTCCGGGGAAAATAGGACTTCCAGGCTTCGAATTTTCCAATTCTGAGAATATTTCCAGAACAACTTCTCTGAAACTAAAAAAACAGCAGAAAATAGGGAACTGGCTCTGTGGCATCTTGTTAATAGGTTAGTCCGGAAAACATATAAAAATGCTATAAATAAGGGAGAAAACATGTAGCAATTGGCATAATATGATCATGGAGCATCAGAAATTAGGGATACGTTTATGACGTATCAGGGTTCGGATGATAACCTGAGGGTGGATTATTAGTCATAGATGCAGATGGATGTCGGTCTATGTATCTTGTTGTAATGCCCGCACTAAATATCATAATAGTCCTCATGTCATATTGTGCACTACGGTGCAACCTCTATTTGTCAATTGCCCAGCTGTAATTTGTTCACCCAGCATGCTATGTTTTTTGGAGAGACACCACTAGTAAAACTATGAACCCCAGTCCATTTTTCCACATTGTTAAACAAACCACAACTATTTCCTGCTTTCTTTACTTACTACAAGCATACATCATTCTCCACACTATACGTCCAATCTTTGTTTTAAGCAAGACCGGTGAGATTGACAACCTCACTGTACCGTTGGGACAAAGTATTTTGGTTGTGTTGTGTGCAGGTTCCACGTTGTTGCTGACACCGGTGAAGCGACAACACCACCATCCTGAGATCCTCTTCCTCCTACTGGATTGATAACCTTGGTTCTTAACTGAGGGAAATTTCTTCCGCTTACTCATCACACCTTCCTCTTGGGGTTTCCAACACACCAGCGCAGGCATCAAGTACTCACATAAAACTAATAAAACTAACAACTCTGAATAAGAGATGCAATAAATACGAGAGCTGAACAGGAATTTTTGCAGCAACTAGAAGAAAAACTAAGAATATTAGCATAACAAGTATTCAAGGGAAAAATGGAGCGTGTCTCTCTCCCAAACAAAGAATGCTAGGATCCAACTATATTATTTTAGCAAGAAACACAAAAGAAAAACAATCAGACGCTCCAAGTAAACTTCATATGATGTGACCGAATAAAAATATAGTTTCACGAGAAGTGACATGATAGATAGTTGATGAAGAAGAGGATGCCTTGGGAATACCCAAGCTTAGATGCTTGAGTGTTCTAAAAATATTCTTGGTTGAACCACGGGGGCATCCCCAAGCTTTGACCTTGCACTCTTCTTGATCACATATATCACCTCTTCTCTTGACCCTTGAAAACTTCCTTCACACCACACTCAAAGAGTAATTCACATTAGAGGGTTAGTGCAACTATTAAAAATACAATGATTATGTATGGCACAAGTGCTATTGACACGTTTAAACATTAGCTACAGCCACCGATGTTTCGTGAAGCAAAGAAATCCACTTGACATCGCTAAAGAGCAAATGCAAGAAAAAATTGCAGAATCTGTCAAAACCAGAACTGTCTGTAAAGAAGAATTTTTTTCGAGGCACTTACGTTGCTCAGATAAAAAAACTTAAATAACGAAAAAGTTGCAGAATTAGCTGAGGAATAAGCACAAAAAAATTCAGATCATTCTGATCTCCAGGATTTTATACGATTTTTTTACGGTGAAGAGCAGAAATCTGTTTCCTGCGCAGAAATCCGAAAACCAACTCCAACTATCGTCAGAAACCTTACTTGGCACTACTAGAACATGAAAATAAAGATACAAAGGAGTTCCTACAGAAGTATACAACCCCTTGACTCAAATAAAACAGAGAAAAACAAAGCAAAAATAAAACCATGGGTTATCTTCCAAGAAGTGATTTTCTTTAACGCCTTTTAGCTAGGCCCAGAAAAGTGGAATCAATTAGATGCTCACATAAGAAATATGAATTAAACAAAAGAGAGCATCAAGAAACAAGTATAAAACAAATTTAAGTCTAACCCACTTCCTATGCATAGGAATCTTATAAATAAATAAATTAAAGAACCTCAAACTAGAAGTCATGGGAATGTAGAACAAGAGCAACTTCAAAACTTTCAACAAAAAGAGAGGAGTCTTAGTAACATGAAAATTACTACAAAAATATTTTCCTCTCTCATAATAATTTTCAGTAGCATCATGAACAAACTTAACAACATAATTATCACATAAAGCATGCTTGTCATGGTCTAAAAGCATACAATTCATATCAAGCTAAAAAACAGTAGGATCAAAATTTAAAATCAACTCCTGTTTTTTCCCACTTTTAGCAATATCAAAACAAGATGATTGATCACTCATAAAAGGTATAGGACACATTATAGCAATCCTATTTTTAGTAGCATTATAATTTATAACATCAAGTAACATAGGACCATCATCAAGAGCATTTTCATATTAATTTTCTAAACAAACTTCCTCATTATCATGCATATCAATAGTTGGAATAAATAGAGGATTATCATAATTAATAGTAGCAATATCATTCTCACAAGTTTCATTCATAGTAGTATCAAGGTCACAAGTATTGCAAGTATCAATTTCACCAAAAAGGGATATTTCAAAAGAATCAATAGGATCATCACAATTATGAGTTAAAGAGTTACTCTCATTTGGAGGTGGACATGGGTTCCATTCTTCCTCCTCTTGATCATTACTCTCCTCCTCTTTTTCATCCAATGAGCTTCCAGATTCAGCGATTTCCTCTTCCATAGGCTCATGCAAGGCATTAGTCTCTTCCTTAGGTTGAGATCATTTATTAAGATATCTTATTATGTAGTAATTACAATCCTTGTAATTATCAAAGCAACATTCAAGCATATCATAAATCTCATATTTATAAGGCGCATCATCAATACTTTCAAGTAAATAGGCACTTTCGAATGCACCCTTCCAAGCAATAAATTCTTTAATTTGTTCCACATTATATAATTCATAACTTCCCTTAGCATAAGAAGATATGGTAACATTATCATTATACTCACATTGAAAAGGGAGGTGTTTATACCTCCTACAACAACGAGATTTATCAAAGCAAAAAAGTAACATTATAAGTAGAGCACAAGTTTCTAGCATAGTCATGCAATTTATTAATTTGTTCTCATAAGTGTTTCCCTTTTGTGACAAGCGGTGTTCCTTATAATATTTTTGTTGATCTTCCGTGAACCCACCTTGCCAATAAGATCTAGTTTCAAAGACATCAAACATTGATAGCATGCATAATAAAGCAAAAAATAACAACTAAAATAAGAACTATTTTTTTATGTTTTTGATAAAGAGAAGCAAACAACACAAAATAAAATAAACTAAGCAAAACAAAAACAAAGTAAAGAGATTGGAGGTGAGAGACTCCCCTTGCAGAAATTCTCATCCTCCCCGGCAACGGCGCCAGAAAATATGCTTGATGCGTGTGATCACACGTTCGTTGGGAGACCCCAAGAGGAAGGTATGGAGAGTGCAGCGGCAAGTTTTCCCTCAGAAAGAAACCAAGGTTGAATCAACCAGTAGGAGGAAGGAGTAACTCCAGAAGGTGAAGCAGCTGAGATGGCAGGGCGCACTACCGGTTCAGAAGCAACATGGAACCTACACAACACAATCAAATCACTTTGCCCCAAGGAAGCAGTGAGGTTGTCAATCTCACTGGTTTTGCTGAATACAAATTGGTTAAACATATGGCATGGAAAACAGTAGAAACAGTATGAGAGCAGTATGAAACTAGTATGAATGCAGTAGGTGATTTATCAGTATGAGGAAAAAGGACCGGGGTCCACAGTTGACTAGTGGTGTCTCTCCGTGAAAGATAAATAACATGTGTGGTGAACAAATTACAGCTGGGCAATTGACAGAAATGAAGACAGCACCGTAGTGCATATGCACGACATAAAGATTACTATGTGATTCATGCGGGCATTACAACAAAATACATAGACCGTTATCCAACTGCATCTATGACTAAAAATCCACCCTCCGAATAGCATCCGAACAAACATTGGGTATTAAGTTGCAAGCAACAGATAATCGCAGTAAGAAAAGTGTGTAATGTAAACAATAACATCATCCTTAGAGAAAGCATTGTTGTTTTCTCCCTAATGGCAACAACACATCCTCCATTCGTCACGTTTCTGCCACTCTATCATAGATGAAAAGGAGGCATGAACCCACTATCGAGCATAAATACTCCCTCTTGGAGTTACTAGCATCTACTTGGCTAGAGAATCTACTAATAACGGAGAGCGTGCAAGATTATAAATAACATAAGCATGAAGATAACATGATAGATTGATAATCAGAAGACATAGCATTCAACATTCATTAGATCCCAACAAACACAACATCTAGAATTACATAAACATGATCTTGATCATGAAGGGAAGCTCACAAGATCTAAACATGAGGTACAAAGTGGAGAGAACAACCATCTAGCTACTGCTATGGACCCGTAGTCCAGGGATGAACTACTCTCGCATCACTTCGGAGGAGGGCATGGTGGCGTAGACCCCTCCGGTGATGATTTCCCCATCCGGCAGGGTGCCGGGGAGAGCTCCAGAACCCTCCCGATCTCGAGATGACGGTGACGGCGGCCTCGAGTATTTTTCGGGTAAAAGTGGGATCCTCCTAGGGTTTTTGTCTCAGGGGATTAAATAAGCGAAAAGACACATGTGGTGGAGGCCTGGGGGTCCCCACACCACCCCCCCGGCGCGGCCAAGTGGGGGCGCTGCCTTATGGTGTGGCCCCCCTGAGGCCCCCCTTCGGGTCTCTTTGGGACTCCGTGGAACCTACGGGAATTCTAAGACTTTCGGGCTTCAATTAGTCCAATTCCGAGAATATTTCGAGAATAACTTTTCTGAAACTAAAAACATCAGAAAACAGGGAACTGGCTCTATGGCATCTTGCCAATAGGTTAGTCCGGAAAATCGATAAAAATGACATGAAGTGTATAGCAAATATGTGGGAAACAATAAGAAAACAACATGGAACATCGAAAATTAAGGATACATTTATGACGTATCAGAGGGTTAGTGCAACAATAAAAAATCCATGGGTTCTGTATGGGCACAAGTTCTATTGATACTTTTTAACATTAGCTACAGCCACTGATGTTTCGTGAAGCAAAGAAATCAACTTGACATCGAAAAAGAGCATATGCAAGAAAAATGGCAGAATCTGCCAAAACCAGAACAGTCTGTAAAGACGAATTTTTTCGGGGCACTTACGTTGCTCAGATCAAAAAATTTAAAGAACAAAAAAGTTGCGGAATTAGCTGAGGAATAAGAAAAAACATTCAGGTCCTTCTGGTTTTCCTGTGAATTATACGATTTTTTTACGGTGGACAGCAGAAATCTGTTTCCCGCGCAGAAATTCAAAACCAACACCAACTCTCGTCAGAAACTTTACTTGGCACAACAAAAACATGAAAATAAATATACAAAGGAGTTGATACATAAGTATACAACCCCTTGACTCAAAGAAAACAAATAAAAACAAAGAAAAAATAAAACCATGGGTTATCTCCCAAGAAGTGCTTTTCTTTAACGCCTTTTAGCTTGGCCCAGAAAAGTGGAATCAGGTGTTCTCAAGTGAAGAAGCATCCAAATTGTTAAGAGGCTTACATTTACCTTTCTTACCCTTATTATTTCTTTTAGGGAACTGATGGTCTGCACATTGTTTCGGGGTAAAAGTCATGGTACCTCTCCCCATATCAATAGTCGCTCCTAATAGCTTCAACAGAGATCTTCCAAGGGTAATTTGGCCCTCTCCTACACGTTCAATAACAAGATAATCAGTGGAGACCATTCTTCCTAGGATTTTTGTAAATATTCCCTCAGCTATCCCAATGGGAAATACAGTGGTGTTATTAGTGAGACGTATTTCTTCTCCTCCCTCAAAAAGTCTCCAACTATTCAAAGATTCATAAATTTCTTTAGGCATAAGAAAAAATTCAGACATAATATCACAACGAGCATGAAAAGTTTCACCATTAATAGTAACATTCACAGTAGGGATTATATTTGAGGCTTCAGATTTTATTGGAACATGATCAAGGTGTTCACGAATCCGATTATGACCTTCACTTAAGCAAGAAACATGCGACTCAAGAGTATTCAATCTAGCATAAATACTTGCAAAGGCTTTATTAGAGCTACTAGGTGAGTTGTAGGTTGCAATTAATTTTTTATGGCATTAAAAGCTTGATCTCCATCACAATGAAGGAAATCTCCTCCTACCATAGTATCCAAATCACATCTGTAGTAAAGAACAAGACCAAGATAAAAGCTACGCGGAAACAGGCTTAGAGTCATTTTAGGTTCAATTTTGCAATAGAAAATTAAAAACTCTAGACCACGCTTCCTTGAAACTCTCATCATTCCCTTGTTTGAAAGTAAAGACCATTTACTCATGTGACAAGGCAACAGGAACATGAGTACTCATTTTAACAAGACTAAAAACAGGAATATAACTACAACTAGAATAAGAATTTTTTTTTTGTGTTTTTCATAAAGAGAAGCAAACAAGACAAAATAAAATAAACTAAGAAAAACTAAAACAAAGTAAAGAGATTGGAAGTGAGAGACTCCCATTGCAGAAATTCTCTTCCTTCCTGGCAACGGCGCCAGAAAACTTGATGTGTCCCTCGACGAGAGGCTGACGTTGGTAAACCCCAAGAGAAAGGTTGGGAAGAGCGCAGCGACAAGTTTTCCCTCCGAAAATAAACCAAGGTTGAATCGACCAGTAGGAGGACAAGCAATATCTGAAGGTTGATGAAACTAAGGTGGCAGGGCGCACTACCGGTTTAGCAGCAACATGGAACCTACACAACACAATCAAATCACTTTGCCCCAACAAAGCAGTGAGGTTGTCAATCTCACTGGTTTTTCTGAACACAAATAGGTTAAACATATGATGTTGAAAACAATATGAAAACAGTATGAAAGCATTGGAAGCAGTGTGAAAACAGTAAAAGCAGTGTGTGTATTATCAGTATGAGAAAATGGACCGGGGTCCACAATTCACTAGTGGTGTCTCTCCGTGAAAGATAAATAACATGTGTGGTGAACAAATTACAGCTAGGCAATTTACCGAATTGAAGGCTGCACCGTAGTGCATATGCAAGACATAAAGATTACTACGTGATTCATGCGGGCATTACAAAAAAAAAAATACATAGATCGTCATCCAACTGCATCTATGACTAATAATCCACCCTCCGAATATCATGAGAACAAACGTTGGGTATTAAGTTGTAAGCAACAGATTATCACAGTAAGAAAAGTGTGTAATATAAACAATTTAAACTAAGTAAACACCGTTGTTTTCTCCCTAATGGCAACAACACATTCTCCATCCGTCATGTTTCTGTCACTCGAGCACATATGCAAAGGAGGCATGAACCCACTATTGGGCATAAATACTCCCTCTTTTGGGTTTACTAGCATCTACTTGGCCAGAGCATCTACTAATAACGGAGAGCATGCAAGATCATAAATAACATATGCATGAAGATAACATGATAGATTGATAATCAGAAGACATACTATTCAACATTCATCAGATACCATCAAACACAACATGTAGCATTATATAAAGATGATCTCGATAATGTAGGGCAACTCACGAGATCTAAACATGAGGTACAAAGTGGAGAGGACAACCATCTAGCTACTTCTATGGACTCGTAGTCCCGGGATGAACTACTCACGCATCACTTGGCATGGTGGTGTAGACCCCTCCAATGATGAATTCCCCTCCCGACAGGGTGCCGGGGAGAGCTTCAGAACTCTCACGATATCGAGATTACGATGATGGTGGCCTCGGGTGTTTCTCGGGAAAAGTGGCATCTCCTTAGGGTTCACGTATCGGGGGGATTATATAGGCGAAAGGGCAATGGCGGTGGACGCCCGAGAGGCCCACACCACCCCAAGCGCGGCCAGTGGGCACGCCGCCCTATGGTGTGCCCCCTCCGGGCCTCTTCGGGACTTTGTGGAACCTTCGGGAATTCCAATATTTTCGAGCTTCAAATTTTCCAATTCCGGGAATATTTCCAGAACAACTTTTCTGAAACTAAAAACAGCAGAAAACAGGGAACTGACTCTGTGGCATCTTGTCAATAGGTTAGTCCGGAAAATCGATAAAAATGACATAAAGTGTATAGCAATAATGTAGGAAATAACATGAAAACAACATGGAACATCAAAAATTAAGGATACGTTTATGACGTATCAGACCCTAGCAAGATTTGTCATTGTTTCTCGTGGTGGGCATAGGGAATTTTATGAGGTCAAGTATGAAAAAATACCAAAGTTCTGTGATGCTTGTGGTTTATTTTGTCATATACATACAGAGTGTGGCACAAGAGAACATGCTGAAGATGAGCTCAAATGGAGCGATTTCCTGAAAGCTGAGTTTTAAACTTGGAGAAGCCGGACCACAACTGAAACCCGAGGATTCAGAGGGGTCGAGGTAGAGGTCCTGGAGGTAGGGGACGTTTCAGGCCTAATGACACGGGTGAAAATATCAGCTGGTGATACAATGCCATTCCTTTGGTTAATGAAAAGGTGGTAAATGATGATGCTTTAACGGACATAGCAACCACCCCCCCTAAAATTGAAGGACACAGAGATGGAAATTCCATCTGAGAGCTTCTAAGAACAGTACTAAGAGAAGAATAGGCATAGATGTTTTGGCTAAGGCAAATACCGTCACTCCCAAGGTCGCAGGGGAGAAGGGAACGGGTGATATGCAATTATGCGATGAACAACATAAAAACAGTTTGGGGGTGACTGAGATTGAAAAGGAGAAATAGGCAAAGAAGAGACCCGTCCAGACGCAATGAAAATCATAGCTTGGAATTGCCGCGGTTTGGGTAATGCCGCGGCAATTCATGTGCTTCTGGACGTCTTGAGGCGCTATAACCCCGAGGTGGTGTTCCTGTCGGAGACCCACCTTGAATTATTTCATGCTGAGTGTCTGAGAAAATGAATTCACATGGACTTTAAAATTGTACAACATGTTATTAGTGATAGAAGAGGGGGTATTATTTTGTTTTGGAAAATGGAGGTGAAAATTACACAGGTCTTATCGCACCCAAGTTATATTGATGTTAAAGTGGAAGAAGAAAACAATAAGGTGTGGAGGTTCATAGGCATGTATGGAGAGTCCAAATGGACGGAAAAACACCAAACATGGGACAGAATTCGCTGAATTCACCAACAGAATAATCTTCCATGGCTGATTATAGGAGACCTCAATGAAATTCTCTATTCTCATGAGAAGGAAGGGGGTAGACCAATACATAGTAAATATTTGGAGGCTTTTCACAAAAATCTTTAGGATTGTGAGTTATCTTTTTTGGGTTATGTTGGTGATGTTTTCACATGGCATAGAGGAGCGATTGGCGAGAGACTGGACAGAGCAGATGGAAATATTGCGTGGAAATTGGACCGTTCAGATGCAACCATTGTGAATCTCGAATACAATCATTTCGTTCATAGACCTATATTGCTAGATCCGGAATATTGGGCTACATATCCTAATCCACATGGGTCTAAACAACTGTTTCTTGAAGCCAAATGGTTTAGGAGGATAGCTTTGTTGACATTGTTAATACCGAATGGTTGAAAGTGAAGGACCGGGGTGAGTCGAGATACGTACTGGCTAAATTGAAGACCATGCATGCTAGGCTACATGCATGGTACCGCTCTGTGCTGAAGCATCCTACAAGCGTGTGAGATCGGCCCAACGGGAGCTCGACAGGCTGATGCGTGGCCCGTTATCTCATGACAGTGAACAGGAAAAATACCTCTTGGCAAAACATATTGAAAACCTACTTGAGCAAGAAGAAATTTAGTGGTGCCATCATTCTCGTGTTAATTGGATTAACAATGGTGATAGAAATACCTATTTTTCCACAAATATGCTACCGTAAGAAAAAAAAAGAACCATATCAAAAAATTGAAAGATGAGCATGGGGTCTTTGTTGAAGGTACGGCTGGGCTAAACCCATTAATTTTATCTTATTTTACTAATCTTTTCTCTTCCGAGATTATGGATACGGATCTGAATTTTCTTGAGAAAATCACCCCTAGAGTAACAACGGAGATGAATTATAATCTTCTAAAATAGTATACCGTAGAGGATGTGAAGCATGCGGTGTTTAGTATTGGAGATTTTAAAGCCCCGGGACCGGATGGGCTTCACGCGATATTCTTTAAAAAAATTGGCACCTAGTTGGGGAAGATATTAATACAGTTGTCCTGCAAGCGATAAACAATAGAGAAATTATGCAGGGCTGGAATGAAACCGTTATTGTGTTACTGCGAAAGATTGAGTCCCCAGAGGAGGTATCTCAATTTCGTCTCATCTCTCTTTGCAATGTGGTGTATAAGATCATATCAAATATGTTAGCTGCTAGACTCAAACTAATCCTTCCTGAGATCTCATCTCCTACTCAAAGTGCTTTCGTCCCAGGAAGACTTATTACAGACAATGTGCTCATGGCTTATGAGTGCATACATAAAATCAAGAATACAAAGAAGGGTAAATCAGTTTTCTGTGTAGTGAAACTTGACATGCATAAAGCTTATGACAAAGTTGAATGGAATCTTCTAAAGAGAATGCTGCTAAGAATTGGTTTTCATCACCATTGGGTTGATCTGGTTATGTCTTGTGTATCTATGGTCTCATATCAAATTAGGTAAAATTCATAGATGACTGAGTATTTTATTCCCACGAGAGGTATCAGGCAAGGGGATCCCCTATTCCCGTATTTATTCCTTATTTGTGCAGAAGGGTTATCTAGTTGTTTATTGCAAGCTGAGGAGGTTGGTGGTATAGAAGGGATTAAAGTGTGCTGGAATGCACATCAGTTTCACATCTTTTATTCGCTGATGATTCTTTAATTCTCTTGAAAGCAGATTTGAGCAACACAACCTCATTACAGCAGGTACTTGATAATTATTGTGCAAATTCGGGATAACTTATTAGTCTTGCCAAATATAGTATTTTCTTTAGCCCAAACACTGATATTTCTAGAAGGGAAGAAGAGTGCTCTATCCTTAATATCAATAACGAAGCTCTCTCTGATAAATACTTGGGTCTCCCTACACTGGTTGGAGCGGATAGAAGTGATTGTTTCTTGCATTTTGTGGAGAGAGTCATGGAAAGGATCAAAGGGTGGAAGGAGAAAATCCTGTCAATTGGAGGTAAAGAAATATTGCTTAAGGCGGTGGCTCAATCAATCCCAATCTATGCTATGTCTATTTCCTAACTTCCGAAAAAAGCGTGCAAGAAAATCACAGATGTCATTGCTCAGTTTTGGCAGGGTGATGACGACCAAGGAAAAAAATGCATTGGTATGCGTGCTGGAAGTTATGTTTCCCTAAAAGGGAAGGAGGTATGGGGTTTCAAGATCTTCACTCCTTTAATTTGGCTATGCTGGCAAAAAAGTGTGGAGATTAATTACCAATCCAGAATCCTTAGGTGCTAAAATCTTGAGAGCAAAATATTATACATCAGGGGTACATTTTAAAAGCTGGTTCGAAGGCTGGTTCATCCTTTACTTGGCAGAGTTTGGTTGCGTGTATACAAACTTTTAATAGAGGCTATATCTGGCGAGTGGGAAGCGGTGAGTCTACAAACATATGGAAAGATCCATGGGTTCCAACCAGTGTTACCAGGAAAGTGGTGACCCTAAGGGGGAATTGCATTCTCTCTCGGGTTAGTGAGCTTATTGACCCTGCCATGGGGTATTGGGATGTGGATATAATCAGTAGTATCTTTAACCCTTTTGATACTAAGAGGATCCTGGAAATTCCTCTAAATACAAATAACTTTGATGATTTCATTGCATGGCATGCCAACAAAAATGGTGTGTTTTCCGTGCGGTTATTCTATCACTTGGAGTGGAGACAGCAGTATAGTGTCTAGACCGGTAGGAATCTTGTCCAAGGAACTGCTATTTATAGCCCAAACTGGAAAATTCTATGGAGTCTAAACGTGCCCACAAAAAATAAGATATTTTGTTGGAGGTTATTAAATGGGATCGTCCCTATTAAATCTGTGTTGGCAGCACATTATATTGGTGACTCCGACACCTGTCCAACATGCAATTTATACCCTGAGGATTCTCTTCATATGATTTTTCTTTGCCACAGGGCTGCTCGACTTTGGAGTGCTCTGCAGTTGGATTGGCAGATTGGTATCGCATGCACTGGTTATAGTTATGGGTCCGAAACATTGGAAAAACTATTCACACTGAATTCTGAAGTTAGCCCGGAATTTCCTGACATACGGTTACCAGAAACGGTAGCTACCACCGCCTGGTACATTTGGTGGCTACGTAGATGTTCTACCGATGTCGAGAAGATCCCCCCGATTGGGAATTGTGCTACTTCGATCAGGGCAATGGTGGCCAATGGCTCTTCCAGGAAATCTACAAATATTGCACCAGATAAGGTAATTTGGTCAAGACCAAAAGCAAAGTTTCTGAAGCTAAATGTCGATGTAGCTTTTTCAACATTTCTCACACCGGGACGGCAGGCGTGATTATTAGGGACTGCAGGGGAGGTTTTGTGGCAGCATCATGCTTATTTTCCTCACATCGCTTCTTTCTACACCGCGGAAGCTATGGCTATGAAACATGGTCTAGATCTTGCTAACCTCATCGGGTGCAATGCTATTGAAGCCGAGTGTGACTCTACTGAAGCGATCAAATACTGTTCAGGAGAAGAGCAGCTATGGAATGATGCAACTGCAATATTTTCATATTGTTTTTATCTTATTGGTTCTATTAGCAAGTTTGAATTCAAACACTGCAAAAGGGTTTGCAATGGTGTTGCTCACTTACTAGCTAGGGAAGGTTTTAGCAAAGAGTTAACTTGTAATTAGGTCGATGAACCCCCTAGTTTCATTCTGTAACCCCTCCTAGATGATTTAAGCATGGTTTAAACTCTGAGAAACATGCTTTTTCGCAATCTTTTCCTTACCAGGGTACCTAAGGGGAGTGGAAGGTTTTTAATGAGGAAGCTTGCTTGCTTTTAATATAGTTGGTTTTAAATTTTAAATAAAAAATTATTGCTAGGACAGGCGCGTTTGTTTCCCTCAACGCCAAGTTCAGATCCGACGCGATTTTTTTCCTCAGCATCAAGCTCTGATCCCCAAAGACAGCAAAAATAAAAGCGAACAACCCAGGGTTCGAACCTGGGACGTCCTCCTGATGGACACAAGCTCTCATAGCCAACTAGTCAAAGGTCACTCATTGATGTAGAGAATGGACAAATTAATTAGTATCATAGATTTGGGACACCATAGTTACAAATAAATTTCAGTTTTCCTCCGTGAACCACCAAAGGAGAACCATAAATAGATTGTTCAACCCAACGAACTAGTGATTTTAAACTATGCCGGCGGTGCATTGTGCTCTCCGCCACATATTAAAAGGGTTAGATTTCTACGTCATTTGGACGATGTCGTGCTTGTTCTTACTGATAGTGCGCACACACAAGACCAAACTCCATGAACTTATGACTGGTTACATTCGCACTTAGTGGAACCACCTCTTCGAATAGTCGACAACTACGCATTCTAGTTATAACGGAAGGTCTCCATTATAAACTTCCTGTATTTGAATAGCTATTACAGCCTGAGCATTGAAAATTGAAATGACCCACTTTACAGCAAAGTTCACAAATAAAAGGATAGAGGGCACAAACTTTTTTACCAAGATCATCTAAAGCCATGTCCCACTTTCTAGTTTTTTCATTCCTATCATGGACGCAATATTCTTCTTCGGTTTGATTCTTTTCACAAGGTCTAAGTTCTCCACAAAAATTAACATGCTTATAAGAAATAGTACTTTCAGAAGTTTGAGCATGTTCATTGCAATCATTAATAACAGTTTCATTTTTCATGCAAGTGTCTTTAAAAGGTTCATGATGATGTCCCCATTTGATTTAGGAACATTAATATAAGAAGAAAAGGATATATACCAACCAACAATCATTTGAGGATCAAGACCATATTTAGCAATAAGCTCTTGAAAATCAGCAGTTTCAACGAAAGACCTAATGCAATCATACTCATAATTTATACCTGATTCTTTACCTTTGTCGTTATTCCAACCTTCATTATTGCTTTCAATTGTTTCAAGAAGATTCCATTTAGCTTCAACCTTCTTACTTGAGAAAGAACCCTCTGAACATACATCTAGATAATCCATGTAATGTCCTGAAAGCCTTGCATAAAAATTAGTAATAATTATTTCCTTAGGAAGCTCATGGTTAGGACATTTAAGTATCAATGTTTTCAGTGTTCCCCAAGCTTGAGCAATGCTTTCTCCATCACGAGGCAAAAAATTATAAATGTAATTCCTATCTAAATACAGTTCATGAGAAGAATAAAATAGAGATTCGAGCTCCTTCCACTCCAAATGATGAGGATCATCTAGTAGCTCATACCACTCCCTTGCTTTGTCCTTAAGTCATAAAGATAATAGCCTCCTCTTAACTTTGTCCGTTGAAATACCTGCACACTTGAACAACCCGCATAATTCATGTATAAACAGTAAATGCTCACGAGGATGGACAGTTCCATCTCCAAAATAGCAGTTATCCGTGACATGTTCAACAATTTTCATAGGTATTTTAAAAGGACACTTTCAGCAGGAGGTTTTAAAATATCACAAGCATCATTAGATTTATCACATATGGGAGATAAAGTATCATCAGAGCAAATTTTCTCCTCTAAAGCTGGGGAACTAAAAAGTTTAGAAAAACTAGCTTCCCCAAGCTTAGAATTTTCCATAGTATTAGAAATAATGGTATCCAAATAATAATGCTAATAACATTGCTACTAGCATGCAAATAAAGCTCTCTCATATTTTTGTTGTTTTCCATTAAGACTAACTAGTAAAAATAAAAACAAGCAACCAGTGAAAACAAGCCTAACTAGTGAAAATAAAAATAAGAAACAAAAAGATATAATTGCAGAATCTAAAGGAAATAACTTCGAGCACTCACACCCGAGGATGTAAGTACCTTTTACCTTACCTCCCCGGCAACGACACCAGAAAAGAGCTTGATGTCTAGCACGCTTCTATTCTTGTAAACAGTGTTGGGCCTCCAAGTGTAGAGGTTTGTAGAACAACAGCAAGTTTCCCTTAAGTGGATCACCCAAGGTTTATGGAACTCAGGGAGTTAGAGGTCAAAGATATCCCTCTCAAGCAACCCTGCAATTACGATAAAAGAAGTCTCTTGTGTCCCCAACACACCTAATATAGTTGTCAGTTCTATAGGTGCACTAGTTCGGCGAAGAGAGAGTGAAATACAAGTAATATGGATGATTATAAGTGATAATAGAAATCAGAAATAAAAATGGAAGAAAGCAAACATGTAGCAGAACTGGATGTAAACGGCGTTTCAATGCTTAGAAACAAGGCCTAGGGATCCTACTTTCACTAGTGTACACTCTCAACAATGATAAAATAATTGAATGCATAAATATCTCTGTTCACTACGCCACAATGAACCACTCTTCGGTCGAATAAAAAACACAAATTCATTGTGTAGGGCTGCAAAAAGCACTCCTCAAAATCGCATTCCCATGTCTAGTTAACCCCACGCTGTCACTATGAGCCCCTAGAAGGTACTAGACAAATACCACAATTTCATAGATTCATCTCCAACCCAAGATATAAATAGCATGCTAAACCACATGGTGCACACACTGTCACCATTACACCGTGCTCAAAGTGTTTACGGAGATCTCATAACAAAACAACTCGAGTAGCATAACAGATGAAGAGTAACATCTACTAGTTCAACTAGATTACAAAGCTCATGATCACATAAAGATCACACCATGGGAGACAGAGATGAAACACATAACTGCCGGTAGAGCCCTCAGCCCTGGGGAAGAACTACTCCCTCCTCATCATAGGAGACATCCACGACGATGAAGATGGCGGTGGAGTTGATGGAGATGGCTCTGGGGGCACTTCCCCGTCCGGCAGGGTGCCGAAACAGAGATTTCTGTCCCCCGAAACTTGTCCACGGCGGCGGAGCTACGGAACTTTTTGGTGGAAAAGGCCGATTCATTTAGGGTTTATGCATCGGGGGGCATATATAGGCGCCGGGGGTGGCCAGGGGCCCCACACCCCCCCTTGGCGCGGCCAGAGGGGGAAATGCGCCCCCTATGGTGTGGTGGCTCCTGGGCACCCCTCCGGGTCTCTTTGGGACTCCGTGGACCCTTAGGGACTTCTAAGACTTCTGGCTTTTGAATCGTCGAATTCCGAGAATATTTCCAGAACAACTTTTTTGAAACTAAAAACAATAGAAAACAGGAACTGGCTCTGTGGAATCTTGTCAATAGGTTAGTCCCGGGAAATCGATAAAAATGACATAAAGTGTATAGCAAACATGTGGGAAACAACATGAAAACAACTTGGAACATCAGAAATTAAGGATACGTTTATGACGTATCAGCAGGGCGCCAGAACAGGAACTTCTGATCCCCGAATAAAGTTTCGAGGTGGCGGCGGCACTATGTTGTGTTTCTGTGGAATATGATGAACCCCTCGGTTTTTAGGTTACGGGGCATAAGTAGTCGAAAGGGGAGCCCGAGGGTAGCCTAGGTGGCCCACACCTATAGGCGGCGCGACCAAGAGGGGGCGCGCCAGGGGGTGGTGTGGCCCCTTCCTGGCCCCACTCCGGGACTCCTTCTGGCTCCCGGGGTCTTCTGGTGTTTTAAGCTCAGTGAGATCTTTTCTGGGCAATTTCCCGAAAGTTGATTTTTCTGCACAAAAATGAGACACCAAGAAAATTCTGCTGAAAACAGCGTTAGTCCGTGTTAGTGGTATCCAAAACTCACAAGCTTAGGGGAAAACAATAAGAAAAGTGTTCGGAAAAGGAGATACGTTTTGGACGTATCACACTGATCCTTTAAGTTTGTCAATCTGCTGCTGGTGGTGGTTAATTCTGTCAACCAACTGGTTGAACCTATCTCCCACCTCCTCTTGTTATCGCTGCTTTGCTCTCGCTCAACTTCTGTAAGTTTCTATGTCTTTGACAAACGCAAACCACCACGGTGTCTTGCCAAGGCCTCATGCTCGTGCTTCGTGTTTCTCATTCTCGAGGACCAGTTTGAGCAAGTCTGTCTCTCTATCAGGAAGGAACTTTAACTTCCCCTCTTTAATTTCTTTCACCACTTTAATCCAATTTTCCCTAGGTACCCTAATCCCGTAACTACAAACAAGGTCCCATGTTGTTTCGACGTATGAATCCCCATGCGCAAGGAACCAATTTCTTGCCCTCAATTCCCATTCTTCGCGCATCTATTTTGTGGTGATCCCTTTGTCAAGCAGCTCTTGCTCTTTTTTTTATCCCACTTTGGCACGGCGGTCTCGTAGCCCCCCGACGCCAATTTATATTGGTATTTCTTCTTGTCAACATTTTTTCTTTATCTTTTTTGACATGTCCTTGGCATCTTATGACTCCTTGTACTCCTTAAATGCATTCTAGTGATTCTCCTACTTCGCTAGATAGCCTTCGAATACTGGAGTCGTCTTTTTCTTCTGATAGTCTTGCCATAATCTTTTCTTCCACACCCGGAATAGTTCGGCCATCTTCTTAAGAGTACACTGCTTGACTTTCTCCCTCAATTTTGCAGTGTCGGCAAGATCCTCACATTTCGGTAGGGTGAAATGTGCCATGAGGTCATTCCAAAGACCCTCTTTGTACCTTTCGGCGAAATAGTCACTATCGTTCGCCCCTTTGCGCTTATTCCACTATCGAGTGGTGATCGGGACGTGATCTCTAACCAGAACTCCGCATTGTTTTTTAAGTACATCGGCAACCTTCTTGGGTTCCTTCGATTCGCACGCAGGGGTTATGACCACAAATGTATAATGCATAGTTGTGGCCACCTTTTTGGTCGGGCCTCGTGTAGAAGATTTGCTCGATGTGGAGGCCTAAGAGAAGAAACATTTTTCAATTTATATATATACAACTGAAGTAATGCGTGTACTAATCTCCGAACTTCATATATATACCTCGTCAGACTTCGTTAAGGTTCCACTGGCTTCTCCATCATCGGAGCTATCGCCTTTTCTATTATCGGAACCGTCAACTCCATCCTCTCGGTCAACCTCCATTCCATCTCGGAGGGGTTCAGATATGACGAAGGAGATTTGGCTGGATCAACATCTGGAGCGTCATGGATAATATCCTCGAGGATTTCTTCCTATGCCAGTTCTCTGCGGACTGGACTAGGTGGATTCATAGTTTCTGCAAAATGCATAATATTAGTACATCCAGCTATCATGTTTTTCTCGGGCGTCGTGGACAATGAAGTTTTCAAAATACATAATATTATCTCTATCTCTATCAATATTTGAACATAGGAATATTTGAACATGTTCTTTTAGCACATCAATCATGTTGACTCCAAGGGTAACAAAGGGAACATCTTTCTTGCACTTTATTTTTTTTCACAATTCCAGACTTAGTGGTTTCAACAAGATGGGCCAACTAGAACAAAATTACATGGACATGGTTTCAAGGCATCCAAAGGCTTAGGTTTTGGTCTCTCTGATCTAATGTGAGTACTTAGAACAAATTTTCTAGAGAAAACATATTGGAAGTATTTACATAATTTAAACTAAGTCAAAACTAAAAAAAACCAAACAGATCTAAATTCAAATTTAATTGGTTCAAAATTATTTTGGGACAAATAATATGAAAGTACACATCTTAAGATTTCCAAATATATTTTATTTGCAGTTTTTGGATTTGTAAAATTTGAATTATGTCCAAATTCATCCAAATGGCTCATCTGATTTTGCACAAATTTGAAATATAGCAATTTCAATTTTAACAGTGCTAAAAGTTTTTACATGTCATGGGCTTTTCAAAAAGTTCAAGTTTGCTAAATTTGGGCTTCTTGATATAAAGTTGTGACGGTACTAATATCTAGGGGCTTTTCTAAAAAATGTCAATTTAATTTATCAGGGAAAAACGTGAAAATTATTGTCACGCTGACGTCTCACCTCGCCGGCGTTTGGCTGGAATTGGAGGCCGAGGGGCACGACGACGTGCTGCAGCTCGACGTGTCCAGAACATACGGAAATGGTTGGATTTGCGTCTGCTGGACTTCGAAATATTCATTGCGTCATTAACTGATCCACGAGAAGCCAAGGAGACTGCAATATGCAACGCAAAGAATTCAATCCAAATTCATTGATGAAGCACCGAAATCTGTTCGCCTCCTTTCCTCCTCTCCTATAAATCACCTCCACCAGAAACCTGATCGAGCACCACCCAAGAACCGTCAGCCATGGCTTCCAGCAATAAGATCTCCCTGAAGCTGCTGGTGGACACCAAGTCGAAGAAGGTCCTGTTCGCGGAGGCCGGCAAAGAGTTCGTGGACTTCGTCTTCAGCCTGCTCACCCTCCCCGTCGGCGCCGTCGCGAAGCTCATCTCCGCGGGCGCCATGCACGGCAGCATCGGCCGCCTGTACCAGAGCGTCGACGACATCGCCGGCTGCTACCTTATCCCGGGCAAGGACAAGACCGACCTGTTGCAGCCCAAGGTGCTGCACCCGGACACCCGCGAGCTGCTGCTGCTGCAGGGCGGCGCCCGCGCCGGCAAGGCCGAGGATGGCGCCGCATCTTCTCCCCTGGCGAGGTTCAAGATGTACACGTGCGCCGGGTACTGCGCCACGGCCACCATGGAGGCCAAGGCGGCGTGCCCGCAGTGCAAGCAGGCGATGGCGACGGAGGTGACCTTTGTGCTGCCCTCCGCTGCGCCGAAAGCCTCGGCGTCGTCCTCGGCGGCCGGCGGCGACGAGAACGGCGGGTACGTGAAGGGGCTGGTGACATACATGGTGACCGACGGGCTGGAGGTGACGCCCATGTCGGCCATCTCCAGCATCACGCTCATCAACAAGTTCAGCGTGAACAAGGACGTGGAGCTCGCCGAGAAGTTCGTCTCCGTCGGGATGGACGAGGGGCTCGGGCTCCTCAGGGCTGCCCTCCGCTCCGACACCGTGCTCTCTGACGTGTTCCTCGCCAAGAAGAAGTGACCAGAGCACGTGTAAAGGGAATAAAAAGTTTGAACTGTTGTGATTGGCGTGCGCATGATGCTCAGCTTGCACATCTGGGTTTCAGTCTGCGTTTCCAAATTAGTTAATCTTCTGATTTTTCAGTTGTGCCAGTATTTTTGCTATATTACGTAACTCAGTTCATCAGTCGATTGAATTGCGTCCAACGGTTCACCCTTAAAAAATTCTGTGGAATACATAGGAGAAATCAACCAACGCTTTAAATTAAACCTTGAATATTGTTACCTGACGGAGAACGCCCAGCCTGGAAGCTGGTATGGAGCTGCCCAGTACCGTTAAAAATGCGTATCCTGGCTTGGAAATGCGTATCCTAGCTTGGAAAATACTGTATGTCGGAACGTGATTGCTACGAAAGCTAATTTGAAGAAGCGCAATATTATGCCTAATGATACCTGTGATATATGTGGAAGTGAAGCTCAGGACACATACCATGTGTTTATCAGATACCCTCATGCTCGCAAGTTATGGAAAGCTATGTCAGAAATCTGGGACTTGCCATTGTTGACATGCTCATCCACTCTGGACTGGAATGGTTACTGCAATACTGAGAACCAGAGAGCGCAAACGCTACTGACACTATAGAGGATTTGGCATAATCACAATGAATTGACACATGATAAACCGTGCCCATCGATTGAAGGCTCGAGACGATTCCTGGCAATCTATTTAAAATCTCTCTACCTAATCAAGCAATTCCCTGTCGAAGATCCGACAAAAGGCAAGATGGTCATCAACGAAAACCAGGGGGTTAAGAGGACGACTAACTGCTCGGATGGTCGTCAGAAGGTGCGGAAAAGATGGATACCGCCGGAGCCATGGGAGACTAAACTGAATGTAGACGGTGCATACACCCAAAATAGAGATGCAGGGGCAGGGATGGTACTACGTGGCCGCAAAGGGGAGATCATCTTCACTGCCTGTCGGACTCTACATCATAGCAATGATGCGACTGAAGCTGAGCTCTGTGCCATCAAGGAAGGCATCAAACTTTCCTTTATATGGACTGAGCTAAGAATTTCAGTGGAGTCTGACTATGGGGAAGCTATTGAGTTGATCAAGGATAAGCACCCTAAATACTTCAGCCTACGCATTCAGAGTCAATTCAATCCGTGAGCTCATAAGGGAAAGGAATATTGTTTTAGCTAAAATCGGTCGTGAAGTTAATGTTGTCAGTCATGAGTTAGCTAAGATGGGTAGGATCCAGGATAGAACTGCCTTTTGGCCATGAGATTATCCTCATGAAATCTGTAATTTTATAAGAGACGATTGTAACACTGCCACAACTTAATATATTTCTTTTCTTCGAAAAAAAAAACCTTGAATATTTTTTTAAGGATCTATCTACTCTCACTCAAGAATTGGACACACCATCACAAGTTCAAGCTGACGCCTCCTCAGTAATCAGTTACAAGCCAAACTCATGCAATGCACGCCTCCTGATTTTTTTTATAGATAATCCTAAATAGCTGTCCGCGCAAGACGATGTGGGTTCAGGTAGCCTAATTTCCATCAGTGAGCCAGCTCGGGGCCCATGTCTTCTTCTTGGGCCTGTAGTTCTTCGTTATGCTAGTGGAGTTACCCCTCCGGTCCAATATAATTGTCGCTGAGATTGTGCTGCCCTAATGCAAAATCGGTATACAGTTTTTCTGGATCAGAGGTAGTAGATGTTTTCGTCCTTAAATCTCAAAAATAAAAATGATGTTTTTGTCCTTGTCACTTTTAAGTGAGGGTCGATAGCTAGCCACCTATTCATCTTCTGAATCTATGTCTTCAGATCCAGGTTCCGACTCCAATTTTGCCTCTATGGCAGCTAGTACGGAGTCGGCTTCCGAGTTCGTCGTTTCATTGACGGGTGTCAGATCTTCCACTTGTTCTGAGGGATTGTTATTTTCTGCTTCTTCCACGGTATTGCTTACTTCCGTGTTTTCAGTGACCTTGGACTGCACCATGCCAATGAAGTGAGATCTGATTGCAGGCATCTCCGAAGAGGCAGCAAATTCAGGGTTTTGGTGATCTGAGCAGAATCCGGTATCATAGTTTTCTTCAACTGGGTATAGGGCGGGTGGGCTAAATTTGCTTCCATCATAGAACCCCATTACTTCTGCAGTTAATCCGATAAAGATGTTTGCATATCCAATAGGTAAAACGCAGGCACTTACCAGATGACTCCGTGCTGGCATGTACGATCCATTGTCAAGGAAGCACCCGACGCCGTTGTCGAATTCCAAGCTTCCGACAGTTATGGTACTGCAGATTCCGCCGAGTATCCCCGATCAAAACAAAACGCCTGGCGTCGCTGGCCCCACGGTGGGCGCCAATTGTCGAGACATCGTAGTAGAGTTCATAGACGGGGGTGCCATGAGTCTACGGGTACAGACGTGGGGGGACCTGGTAGTATGACAACCAGGAACACCAAATTTACCCAGGTTCTGTACGGTGCAACTAGGCGACGTTTCTACTCCTGCAATCTCCCTAAATCAGTACTGAAGCCTGAAGTATACAAAGTACAATGCGATTTGGGTTTCGCTAACTCGGCGAGGATCAACTTCTCGGCGGGTTGGCTTCTAGCTAATTTGTCTTGTCTCTTTCTTCTCTCCCACCCGGCTTTATATAGATAGCCAGGTTAGGACTTACATGAAGGAAACCTAGATGACTAGGAAAGCATCTAACTTGGAAAGGAAGGAATCCGTCTTCTACTCAAAGCCACACCACTTCGGGTTGTGGTCCGGGTTCTTCTAGAATCCGTCTTCTGTGCGTCAGCTTACTGGGCCGCCCAATGGACTGCGGTCCATTACCAAAAGGCCACCCTGGTAATCCGACTCTTTAGGACAATGCCGGATATACCCCTAATCGGTATATATCCGACACATGTGTTAGATACTCTTACGGGTGGAAATTTTCTAGGAACTTCTACTTTGGAAGCCTACAATTTGATTGAAAGTTTAGCAGGAGCACCTCCCATTACAACTGTTAAAACTGAGATCACTTTGGAGGATGTTATTGATAAACTAAATTCTTTGGAAATGAACTTACCAATTTTCCTCGATAATGCTAGCAAAGTTAATGAATTAATAATTAGTATTGGTAAAAGAATCACTGCTCTAGAGGCTAGCAACACTCATGATAATCAAAATTTTAGGATTAGTAAACTAGAGGATGCTATGGGAACTTTAAGCTCGACCTTTTCATCTCTTAAATTAAAAAAAGGAGAAAGCCTTTGTGGGAAAGGAGCAAAGATTCATGTATGTTCCCAAGATAACTAAACCCAAATCTCAATATGTGCTGAAAATTGCTAAAACAATTAATAAAACTAAGAGTGACCTCCATGTTGAATCTTCAAAAACATCTAGAGTGCCTATTGCTACAAATAATGGTTTAGAGGAAGTTATAGAGGAAGTTAAAGAAAAGCGCTATCGGGAGACAACTCGTTTTATTTCTCTGTTTTCAACCTGTTTTTCTTTGTTTTCTTTGGTGTGCTTTGCACCTGGGTGTTGTCTATTTCCTTAGCAACCCCTATGTATTTTTTCTTTTGTGTTTTTGTTGAGCCAAGTAAAGCCATTAGTGGAAAGTTGAGACTATATTTCGGATTTCTGCGGAGAAAACAGATTTCTGCTGTCCATTGTTAATTACGTATAAAATCACAGAAAATTCAAAATGACCTGAGTATTTTTGTGCGTAACCCTGAGTTACATACGCAACATTTCTGAGTTTACCACTTTTTGATTTGAGCAACAGATGATTTTTGAAAAAAATCGATCTTTACCTGCTGTTCTGTTTTGACAGATTTCTGCCATTTATTGCATTTGCATGTTAATCTTTTTCTTTTGAGAAAAAGAGTTTTAAAAGAAGTTGTGACAGTATCTAATGTGTTTTTGAGTGTTAGACTTGTGTTGAAACTGAACCATGTGAATTTATTATTTCGATTGCACTAACGTTGCTAATGAAGATTGTGAGAAGTTTGGTGTGAAGGAAGTTTTCAAGGGTCAAGAGAAGAGGATAATATGATGTAATCAAGAAGAGTGAAAAGCCTAAGCTTGGGGATGCCCCGGTGGTACATCCCAGAAAAATCCAAGAAGACTCAACCGTCTAAGCTTGGAGATGCCCAAGGCATCCCCTTCTTCATCAACAAATTATCAGGTCACTTCTAGTGAAACTATATTTTTATTCGGTCACATCTTATGTGCTCTACTTGGAGCGTCTTTTATTTTCGATTTCAGTTTTTTTTTGTTTTTTTTTCAGTTTGTTTTTATTTTTTCAATAAACTTGGTTGGACCCCAGTATTCTTTTATTGCAGAGTGACACGCTCCGCTTTTTCATGAGAATACTTTGTATTCTTAACCTTGTATGGCTACTGCATTTATTTAGTTCCTGTTTTGCATGCATCTCTTATTAGAGTTGTTAGTCTTAGAAGTGTTATGTGAGTACTCTCATGTTTGCTTGTTGTATCATAAAGAGTATTTTTTGTTAAAGCATGTTTTGTATGATGCTTGTTTGGAGAAGAAAACTGCTTCTTGAAGTAGAATTTATAACAGTGCTAGTAGAAGCTTGTATAGACCGTGGCTAGAACTTTTCATGCCATGCTAAATGTTATTTTAGTTTTAAAGCCTTGTGGTTATTGAGTCATGAATAGCCTTAAATAGCTGAGAGTGTTTAATATGTATCGAAACATTCATGAGTTTTTCTTGTCATAGTAAAGCATCAATATATGGTATTCTTTTTCGAATGTTTTATTTGGTTGACTTGGCGCATACTCACACCATGTTTATGACTATTAAGCAGTCACGAATAGCCTCCATGACCACTTAGTTTTTGAACTTGTGATACTGCTTATGTTTTAATTAATGATGCTTATGTCGCTATGCATGATTATGGCTCTTTTGCTCTCTTGATTTGTTACTCCCAGTATTTCGCTAGCCTCCACCTGTACTGAGTATGAGCTGTACTCGTGCATCCAAACTCCCTTAAACCAAAGTTTTTCCCATTGTGTCCACCATACCTACCTACATGTAGTATTTAACTGTCACTCCAAGTAAATTTCTCATGTGTTACCTTTAAAACTTTCAAAATTACTCCTGCTTTATGTTCTTGTTTTTGCTCATGAGGATGTCAATAGAGAATCTTTATCTCACTTGTTGATTGGATTTCACACTCTGGACTAGTGGCTTCATCCGCTTATCCAAATGATAGAAGAGCTGGCAGCAGGGTGCCTAGACCCAAATTAATACAAACAAATTATTTTCACTATTTTTACCCCTGATTTATCAGTCAAAGCATAATTGTGTAAACAAAAGAGAAAGAGGGATGACCTTCTACCCAGATGTGTGCTTCACATGGGAACCGCTCTTGTGAATCCAGTTGGCTTGTGACGTACTGTATTTTCTGTTTACCATTCGTTGACATTAGGATACATCTCCCAAAATATAGACACTCAGTGTCAAACTTTTAATACCTATGTTTAATAAAATAAAAGCTCTAGCATATGAGTGATCCTTGCTTCACTCTGTGAAGGGCCTTTCTTTTACTTTTATGTTGAGTCTCCATCTTCTAACTTTATGCACAGTTGAGAGAGCATTTTTTCCATTCTGAGTTCTATGTGCATTTGTCCCATAAACATCAATAATTACTTCATGATGTGATATTATTTGTTCTTAAATTATTTTCTCTAGTCTTCCTCATGAACTTTGAAGGTGTCCTGGCATTTACGTTTTGCCCCACTCTTAAGGACTATCGAAATATCACTTTGCCATGCTTTCTCTATACCTGAAACACACGTTTACCTTTCTTTGCATTATTATTTATGATCCTTTATTGAGATACTCTTCCTGATGCAAAGTAACTACTATGCTTTATTATTAAAGTTATATTTATCATGTTTGTGTTTCAAGTTCTATGATCTCAGCGTACATATGCTTTTACATTAGATTGATCAAGTTTATGTTAGTAGCATGCCACCTCAGAAATTATTGTGTTTTATCGTTTACCTACTCGAGGACGAGTAGGAACTAAGCTTGGGGATGCTTCATACATCTCCAACGTATCTATAATTTCCGATGCTGCATGATCATATTATGTCAATTGCTACTTGTTTTCTCGATTATTTATAGCATTTTTATACGTTTTCCGGGACTAACCTATTAACAAGATGCCAAGTGCCAGTTCCCTGTTTTCTAAAGTTTTTGGTTTCAGAAAAGTTGTTTTGGAAACATTCTCAGAATTGGACCCCACAAATCCTGAAGTGCCTATTTTCCCCGGAAGCATCCAGAAGACCGAAGGAGAGTCGAAGACGGGCACCAGGGGGCCACACCATAGGGTGGCGCGGCCCACTGGCTGTGCCAGCTATGGGTGTGGGGCACCTGGAGCTCCACCGCCTTTGCCCTTTCGCCTATTTAACCCCCCCGGATGGAAAACCTAAACACCTGATCAAAAATCCCTGAAAAGTTCCGCAGCCGTCGTCACCGTCAACCCTAGATCCAGGGGGTTCTGAAGCTGTTTCCGGCACCCTGCCGGAGAGGAAATCATCACCGGAGGCCTCTTCATCACCATGCCTGCCTCCGGAGTGATCCGTGTGTAGTTCATCCTTGGACACCGGGTTCGTAGCTGTAGCTAGATGGTTGTCTTCTCCTCATATGCCTCCATGTTTAGATCTTATGAGCAGGCTAACATGATCGAGATTGATCTTATGTAATTCTCTGTGCTGTGTTTGTTGGGATCCGATGAATATTGAACTTATGCCAAGTTGATAATAGTATTTATTGCATATGTTATTTGTGATTTTGCATGCTTTCCGTTGCTAGTGGTTGCTCTAGCCAAGTATTTGCTAGTGACTCCAAGAAGGAGTATTTATGCTTGATAGTGGGTTCATGCCTCCTCTTCTACTTGCTCGAGTGACAGAAACGTGAAGGGGGAGGATGTGTTGTTGCTATTAGGGAGAAAACAACGGTGAGAGTGCCCGCGTGCATAATCATTGCTTCCATTACACACATTGTTTAATGCAGTTATCTATTGGTTGCAACTTAATACCTAAGGGGGTTCGGATGATAACCTAAGGGTGGATTATTAGTCATAGATGCAGATGGATTTCGGTCTATGTATATTGTTGTAATGCCCGTACTAAATATCATAGTACTCATCATGTTATAATGTGCACTACAATGCAACCTCTATTTGTCAATTGCCCAGCTATAATTTGTTCACCTAGCATGCTATCTTTTATGGAGAGACACCACTAGTGAACCTATGAACCCCAATCCATTTTCCTACACTGTTAAACAAACCACTGCTATTTCCTGCTTTCTTTACTTACTACAAGCATACGCCATTTTCCACACTATACATCTAATATTTGTTTTCAGCAAGACTGGTGATATTGACAACCTCACTGTACCGTTGGGACAAAGTATTTTGGTTGTGTTGTGTGCAGGTTCCACGTTGTTGCTCACACCGGTGAAGCGCCAGCACCACCGTCAGTGGCATCAACCTTCCGAAGGTCCACTTCCTCCTACTGGATTGACAACCTTGGTTCTTAACTAAGGGGAATTTCCTACTGCTGTGCTCATCACACCCTCCTCTTGGGGTTTCCCAGCGAGTGCACGATCTGCACCATCAGCTGGAAGGACAAAAGATGTTGTGCAAGTTTCTCATTGTGAGCACGTATGACTATATTGGAACACATGCCTATGGTTTTCCTAGAAGTTGGATACTTTATTATTATCTGCAATGCCCATGTTTAGATTATTACATGACCTATGTTATCCATGCAACGCCCGTCCATCTATTCCCTCTATGCCTATCGTACTTCCCATCCCGTTGTTTTCCGCGATTGCTACTGTTGTTACTATTTTACTACTGCTGTTATTTTATTTCTACTTGTCGGATATATACTGAATAGGGGTATATCAGATGGTAGTCTAAAAGTGCCGGATTACCCGGGTGGCCTAAATGGTAGTGGGCTACGGTCCATTGGGCGGCCCAGTAAGGTGACACACAGAAGCCGGATCACGGCCCACGTGATCTGGCTTGGAGTAGAAGGCGGATTCCTTACTTTCCAAGTTAATAGTTACCGTAGTCTTCTAGGTTTCCTACTCTATATGCCCTAACCCGGCTATTATATAAAGACGGACGGGAGATATGATAGACAAGAGAGAAGAAGCTACTAGCTAACTCGCCGAGAGGTTGATCCTCGACGAATAGCCAACAGAACCTCACGCTGTACTTTGTATACACAGGCTTTAGACCTGAATAGTGAGATTGCAGGAGTAGGAACGCCGTATTACTACGACGTACCGAACCTGGGTAAAACCTGTGTCTTTGTCCTTAGCGCAACCACGTTCCCCCACGTCTCTACCCGTAGTCTCATGGCACCCCCGTCTATGAATTCTACTACGATGTCTCGAAAGTTGGCGCCCACCGTGGGGCAAACGGCGTCAGGCGTTAAGTTTCGATCTGGGATACTCGGCGGAATCGGCAGTTCCATAACTGTCGGAAGCCTGGAGTTCGACGACGATGTTGGACGCTTCCTCGACAATGGATCTTACATACCGGCGCAAAATCATCTGGTAAGTGCCTGCGTGTTACCGATTGGATCTACAAATATCTCTATCGGACTAACTGCAGAGGCCATGGGGTTTTGCGGTGGAAGCAATCTTTTCCTACCCGCCCTATACCAAGTCGAAGATGACTACGATACCGGGTTTCGTTCAGATCGCCGACAAAAAAGTGATTCACACTTTATCGGTATGGTGCAATCCGAGGTCACCGAAAACACGGATGAGAGTAACCCCGTGCAAGAGGCAGAAAACAGCAAACCCACTACAGAGGTGGAAGATCCGACATCCGTCAATATAGAGATGAACTCAGAAGCTGACTCTGTGTTAGCCGCCATTGAGGCGAGATTAGAGTCAGAAATCGGATCAGATGACTTTGATTCCGAAGACGAAGACGAGGATGCCTTCGAAAGAAAGGTTAAATCTCTTCATGAGGGATTCCACGAAGTACTAATGGCGAAACCGGCTGAAAACACGGATGCCGGCAGTCAGGGAAGCCCTAGAACTCCTCCGCCAGAGGAAGAGAGAGAAGACGGAGAAACCTCTCCAATATTTCCCAATGTTAAAGAACTGACAGAGGATGAACCTGTCAAAAAACCTCCCTCTTCCAAGAAAAAGCACAAAGCCGCTAAAAAAACTCCAATACAAACTCCGGAAGAAGAAATCGGCTGATCCAGCTGATGAAAGCCCGGAAGTAGGAGATGCAAGCGGAATAAAACCTGCGGAGAAGAAAACAAAAGAAATCCTTGTTCTGCCAATGACAGAACAAGAAGAATATGAATTGCTACAAACACCAGTGGGATTGCATGAACCCCCTAAAGTGCTAGAAGCCAGGAGACAAGCTCTCCAAAGGCAACAGCAACATCTATTCAGAACTCGTGAACACCTCCAAAAAACCCAGGATGACATCAAGCTCATGAAGGAAGAAATCGAGGAGCATGAGAAAAAGAATAGATCTGCCATTAAACCTACAAGGTTACCCGGAATCGTAAGACCGGAAGTACTGCCGCCAAAATAAAGGTTTCACAACCCATCTTGGCAAAAGCAGGTAAACGGCAAAGATGCCAGAGGCGAACCAATATACAAAACCGCAGCTGAAAACGCGGAAGCAGCGTTCTCCATCCTCAACAACGATATGTACTCCAACGGTGAAAAACTTCAAGGGGTGTATGCTTTCCTAGGAAAAGCATTGCAACAACAACAGCGGGGGCAAGACCCATCAGGGAAGTTGCATGATGACTCCGCCCTATGCAAAACAGCCACTTGCGCCGCTGGAGCACCTGGACCGGAGGAGCCTAGAGATTCAAACAACTCAAAAGAGAGGAAAACGGATCCGAGAAAAGACAAGAAAAATCCTGATTACAAGGATGAAGCGTCTAGAACCGGATCCCATCTCCCGAAAGGTGGACTTAGCCCCCACGATCGGGAAGAAAAACACCGGAATGACGGCAAAGCAATGCCACCTCCGAGACACCCAGCTGAAAAAGCTGGAAGACAGGGTATACCTCACAGACGTGAGAGATCTCGGACACCCCCCAGGGATAAGGAAAGACACAGGAGTAGAACTCCACCTCATCCAAAGGGGCGTGATACCGGAAGAAATAGAGATGATCCCGGAAAAGCGCGTCCGCGGAACAATGGAAAAGAAAGGAGTAGATCCCCTTCTGTCCAGTCAGCCGGCAGGTACTCCGCACACATGGATAGGGCGGAAAGAGACGATCTATACTTTGGACCTAAGTGCTTCATAGATAGGATCCGAAGGGTAACCCTGCATTCTGGTTTTGCCAAAGTTGCTCCAACGTACCAAAAATACACCGGTAGTACAAACCCGGATACCTGGCTCTCAGACTATTATACAGCCGTCCAGATTAACAATGGGACAGACCTGGAAGCTGTAAAGTTTCTTCCCCTAATGTTACTGGACGGAGCCAGAGATTGGATTAACGGATTACCTTCCAGAACTGTCGACAGCTGGGATGATATGACTCGAGTATTTACTCAGCATTTCCGGGGAACCTACAAACGCCCGAATAGCATCAACCAGCTAAACCGTTGCACCCAATTTGAGGACGAACCATACGTGGATTTCATCTCAAGATGGACTGCAATGAAGAATAGCTGCTCTGGAGTAACTGACGTACAAGCAATGCATGATTTCGTCAATGGCCTAAAACCCGGACTTGTACCGTTCATGGTTGGTTCCAAACAGCACAAAGATCTCGGATCTATGCTTACAACCGCCAATGAACACGCTGCAGCCGAAGACGACATCAGAGCTAGGGGAGGCAATATCGATACACTGATACAGGCCAAAAAGAATCCTCCCCGTCTATGAATTCTACTACGATGTCTCGACACTACTGCTGCTATAAAACCGTTACCATCGATAATTGTTGCGAGCAAGTCTACTTTCAGGTGAAGCTGAATTGACAACTCAGTTGTTAAGGCTAATAAATATTCTTTGGCTCCCCTTGTGTCGAATCAATAAATTTGGGTTTTACTTCCCTCGAAGACTGTTGCGATCCCCTATACTTGTGGGTCATCACAGTGCAGTTGCAAGATCCTGCACTTGATATTACCGCCGACCCATCTCAGTGGAAAAGCAGCGTGGCTGACTCAAAGGTCCTGACTGACGATGCACAGAGGATAGAGGGTGGTCCCGGATATCTCATGGATGGAATCAATGATTCAATATCTTGTGTGCTCCATCAGAAACTAAAGACCATATCCATGAAGGTGGCGGTCGGCTATGCTTTACCTTGTCCACTTGACGCATGCTGGCATGGCTGTAAGATTCCAGTTGGCTATGCTAAAGTCGGATGGATGAAATCGTAACGGGGTTTAATGATATGGACCTTGACATCCCTGGACCTGAAGATGAGAGCACACTCCGAGAAGTAGTGGGTGGCATCATTCTATGGGACAAGAACTACATCAAGCTTCTAGGCTCGGCTCCAAGGACAACACCGCCTCCGAGTCGTCGCATGTCACCTACACCTCCATCACCTCCAAGAAGCCCAGCCCATGACTACTCCCACCACAGCGCGAGTCCATCTCGATCTCCGCCGCTGGACTTGGGTCGGCCCTCTTCGCCGCTGTCGCCGCCTCTGCCCGCCAAGGAAACTAAGCGGAAGCGTGCGGAAAATGCTTCGTCGATGAGCTCTAACCGACGGAGCCCAAAGCGAATCTTCGCATAAGAACTTATCCAAATCTTCGCATAAGACCTTATGATCTAACTGACGAGCAAAATTCTGCGATCGTGAAGGCCCATAAATATGCGCAGTTGCATAAGAAGAAACCCGAGCCCCGCCCGGCATACACCGAGAAGCACAAAAACTATGGCCTTGGTTTTTCTGACCACAAAATCTCAATATGACTTGCACCATAAGCCAGATGACTATCTACGCACTCTTCAGAAGGAACTGAGGAAGAGAAAACCAAGTGGAAGTGCAAGCGGGAGAAAATCAAGTAAAAGTGTAAGCGGAAAAATATCAGACGTTCCACAGCTCGGATAACAGGCCAAACAATCGATCCCACCCCTCTTGGTGTTATCCGATATGGGTGTGCAAATAAATATGGAAGAATCTGCGAAGTGGGCGGCCGATATGGGTGTGAGTGTTGCTGACTTGCTAGGTTCCCAAGACGACAAGTTACCCAAGGCTGTTGTAGCCCCTCGGCCTACATATGTCCCAGGGGAGCCTTTGGTGAGCAAAGAGAAGTCGAACACCTGCCAACAGATATGCGTAATTTGCATGAATGGTACTTGAGAGCCAACAGAAAAATGATCATGGCGGAAGTCCCACGGGAGTACTACTTCCGACACGACGAGATCCATGTCGAATTTGAAGAACTCTTCCAGATGTACAATTTCGAAGCCCTTGACAAATCTCTCATCATTTGCTATTGTCTGTGAGTTGTTAAATTCATTGTCTACATATAAGTTGTTAAGTTATTTTAGTTGTTCAGTCATTGCATGTAATTATCCTCATTATATCCTTTTGTACTCTGTTATGCAGAATAAAGATCCTGGTCTGTAAAAGTAGGAAGATTTGTAATGTTGGATTCATTGACCAAGATAAAGTACATATAAAGACGCTAACAAGCTATCCCAACAAGACGGAGGAAAACATTCTAAGGTTTCTAACGGGGCAACATTTTTGTGAGCACATATTGTTTTCTTACAACTTCAGGTGAGGGTCTTACTCTGTTGTGTCCATACACTTTTGCTGTCACTCGATGTTAAGTGCAATTGATGAGTTACTTACGTATATATAAACGTGTGCAGCTTCCATTGGATTATGCTAGACATTCAAATTGATAAGGGAAGAGTTGAAGTCTACGATCCATTAACGAGAAACATGGAACCGTTCCGCAACATGCAGTTAATGCTCCAGAGGTAATTTCAGTCATTCTCTCACTACATAGGTCTCTTCCGATGATTTCCTGAGATATCAAGTAATGAATAACTCATTCATTCATTTTCCTTGTCGGGCAGAGTCTGGAAGCGGTTCAAGAGTGTGACTAAGGGTATCTCTCATGAGGAGCTAACGTTTAAGAGGGCCTCGGTAAGTAGTACGAGATAGGGCCGCGCGTCTCTTTACTTCTAGATTTTCAATACAATTATGATGTTAGATTATTATTTTGATTGAATTCTATTCTCGTAAAGTGCGCACAACAGCCACCGGGGACGCATCTATGTGGATACAACGTTTGCGAGATCATTCGCACGTTTACCTCTCAGCACAAAGATAATAGAGTCGACGTAAGCAATACATTCACAACTTTATTTTCTTGCCATCACTTTTTGTTATCATGACTGATATTCATATTGATGTCCTTTTATTATATAGTTCAAGGCCATGCGGGATAGACTACTACCAGAGCAACGCCTAATAGGAATTACAGAGGAGATGGCGGGTTTTATGATGACAGATATGATAGACGATGTCAGACTATTTAGTGTAAATAGTCGCTCCTACTGATGATCCCCATGTAATCGAATAGACGGGCTCTAGTCCCGGTAATTGTGTGATCTCCGTCGTAAGACAAGTTATCTTATATATTTGGAGCTGATGGCATCAAAATTTTATATATTTGTGTATGCTCTATCGTAAGACAAGTTATCTTATATCTCACGAATGTGTACGGTATATATGTAGTAGCGTAGAAATTACGAAAACTATTTTGAAATGAAGAAATAAATAAAGAAAAGAAAAGAAAATGAATTCTCTACCGCGGCATAGAAAGTGCCCAAATTTTTGCCGCGACAGAGAATCAATGATCGTGGCCCGTTATACGAACTGGGACTAAAGGGGGTGCCCCCAGCGCGCTCTGCGGCGGCCGCCTGGAGGGCCATGGTCCCGGCTGGTAACAGGGCCGGGACTAATGGTTGGGCCTTTAGTCCTACTTGGCCTGTCCCGGTTGGCCAGCCGGGACTAAATCCCCTCACGGGCTGGGACAATTGGCCCCGTCTCCACTAGTGCGCCCAACAGTTAGTATGCATAGTGAGTAATGGCTCCTTGTTTGAAAGTTCAAAGTTTAAATAATACTATAATGTTCCAGAGTTCTTATGATTCCCTACACTGCCATCAAACGTCCACTTGTGCAAATTCCCATGGTTTTCATTCCCATAGGATTCCAAAATAGAAATGGACATGCCATATACCAATCCTCCCTCAAATTTTCCTATCCTACAAATCAAATCACTTGAATTTTAGCTGAAAGTTCAAACATGGTCCTTCCTTCTTCCCGCGAAACAATGAGGACTTATGGATACAGGCTTTACTCGAATGATGGCGGCCGTTCGGGCCATTTACAGCCATGGTGAGTGTCTTAATGTGCGGCATTTAGATGCATAACTTTGTTATCTTTCTTTGGTTGGTTTTTGTGGCCACTTTATGTGACCCATGAGTTGTAAGCGGATACACTTTGGACGTTTCTATCATTTAATAAAACTATCATTTAATAAAACTAGTTGAATGCCCGTGCGTTTCTACGGATTTCAAGTTTTTTATCGCACTTGTAATAAACATATAATATAAACAAAACTATATGTACAAAATTGAGATTTTTCTTTGCTAAATATATACTTCCGTAAAATATATATTTTGACAACATATGCATAGAGCCTGACAGTTATCTTTTATTTCCAAATATCCTTGCACAACCAAAAACAAGAAAAAACACACAAACAACAACTAAAAGATCGTTTTATTCAGCGAGGACACACTCAACGACACTATGACAATCTTGTGTTTTCTTTCTCTCAATCGCCTAATGCAATGGGCTTCCCTTACTGCAAACAATGTCTTCTCAACGATATTACAGACCAAAAGTCCACATAATGCATTAATGCATACTGAACAAAAGGATGAGTAGAGTAAGATAAGAAGCCTCCATTTTATATGACACCACTCCTAAAGCAATTTATTTAAAACTACTTTACATATCAAAAGCTAAATAATAAAAAAAACATATGGTTCAGGTAGTAGTACCATGGTAGTATCTACTGAACAGAGAGACGGTAAACTATGACCTAGGGAGCATATCAATGTGCGAAAAAAGCACACCGTAAGTCCTATGTGGCATGTTTTAAGTTGACCTTATATATTTTGGATAAAAATGAACCTATCCATAAGGCTAAGGTGCACCTCAAACTTATGGGTTGTCCACAAGTAATAAAAAATTATTTCTCTCTTCTCTCCCTCACATATGTGTGCATACCAATAGTACATGTGGGTCCTGCCTTATGACTAAACATCACCTTATACATTGTGAGAAATTCCATAAGATAAGTGGGTCCCAGTTTATGGCAAAACTAGACCATATACATTACGGATGCCCTTAGCTTTTTCTGCTTGTTGTTGGCATTGCTTCAGAAATTTTTGTGATTGCATTAATTTATTTACACATGAAGCCTTGAGCATTTTAAATACTTGATGCCCCGCGTGTTGTTGCGGAACATTTTGCTCAAAGTCATATAGTTATAAGTCAAATAAAAAAATTAGGGCATCTCAAGGGAGTGAGACTTTGAGCTTAGCTACAAGTACAGATATATCCAGCAAGAAATATGCTGAAATGAATTTGCAAAGACTAAAATAAATAAAATGAATTTGCAAAGACTAAAATAATTGAATATAAAAGAACGAATTGCATATTCTTACATTTTTTATATTTTGTACAACCTGTTAAAATTGCACAAATATGTACATAGTTCGTCGAGACAACAATGTCATTCAGAATATTATTCCACCCCATGGCAGTGTGCATCCAGGAAGATCTAACACATGGGCAAGCGTCGGCTTTGAGCTCGAGGATCAAAGAATGGTACCGCAGGTAGACAAAATTACAGGTGAGAATACATAAATGGGGGCGTCATGGCTTCTGGTGTTGGTCTCTGTTCATTGCTACAGACCACAAAATAAAAATGGATGGAAAAGATGCATACGTTAAAACCATAGCTAAACCCAGCCAAGAGATACGTAGTGACCTGAATTTATTATGGGACGTAAGGAAATAAAATAAAGGGAGGGATCCGTTACAATGAGAATCAATCGCCAAGAGGGATCACGTAGCAGTACAAATTAGATTAAGCTGGCGCAAATATGTGCCAGCCTTTTTTCCATCTGCAAGTTAGCTGTGGCAGAATGGGAACCTGCCGCTGCAATACAAAATAGGGAGATCATCAAAGCAGTTTTAGAAGGACAGATAGAGGTCTGATTGCTCTTGATTTCTCAATGGGAGAGGAGCAATAAAACCGAGGCTTCCCAGCAAGACATCGAATCAAGGAGCATCTATCAGTGGAGATGATGCTCTGACACCGATGGTGGCCGGAGAAGGGGCGTGCCGAGTGCAGTAATGGGCGAGACTCGGCAGAGCGAGGATGAGGTTGGCACTTGCGTATCGTGAATGTTTGGCATGCGTGGTGGTGCAGTAGGCTCAGGGTGAATGTTTGGCAGGCATGGTGGCACTTGCTGACCGTAAGAAGATGGCGCGCGCTAGGCGTATGATACGGATCAACGTGATTCGAGAGAGGTTTTAACCCGATCTTTCACGGCGAATCAAGAACAACGACAAATAACTTCGGTCGATGAGCAGATTTGATCTACTCCACGACGTGCACAACATATCCTCACGAATCAGCAAGCAAAACAAACGATATGGATGTCCCCCGATATAGGACCTTTTATGTATTCTCAATCTCAAATAATTTTTAACTCCCCTATTACATGGCCGGACCCGGCTTTATATATTAGCCAACCCAACTTGACTTACAAGCAATAAAACTAGAAAAATAAAATAACTTTATACGGGCCCACTTTTCCTAAACAAAAAATAAAACGACACACTAAAATTAAAATGACTCTTTAGTAGGTGCGCCATATTGTCAGGCCTATAGGTGGATCCCAGCCGGACTCCTTCAAACACAACACACTCCACCAAACTGTTTCAAATATAGTCACGCCTCGTTTGATCTTCTCTTTGCGCGGTAAGAAAAGGAACAGTAACCGCTGCTTGATAGCATCAGTAGTAGGGAAAAGAATATACGCAACACACATAGGAGGTGCCGTATCAGGCTATCAGCGTAGGTCACCCTACGCGTGCGATTTCTAGGTCCCCTTCCCCGCTGTCCGATTGAGTAGTCGTGGACCGTCAGATTCACCGTCCGGACATTGCACAATAACGACACAACTCGTACAACTGTCGAAACAAACCGCGAAGTTGCGACGCCACAACGGCTCTCTCTCTCCCCGCGCGGCGACAGAGCGCCGTCACGCCGACAGAGCTGCGGTGGCTCCACCACTCCACGGCGTGCCGAAACCCTACCAGAGAAGCTTCCTGGAGCCATGGCGCACCTTCTCCGCGACATCCTCTTCCCGGAAGAACGAGGTGGGCAGAGATCGAGCCACCGCCAAGCTCCGCCGCGGCGAGCAAATTCCGACCCCATGGGCGGAAATCCGGCGAGCTCCGGACGACAGGGAACTCCGACGAGGTTTCAAAATCCCCGCGTCGTCTTCCCTACGTCTCAACAATGAGCTGCCGGCGGTGACCAGGTGAATCCCGCCTCCGATCTCTGGAAGTTGCGATGAAACAAAATTACTTCACTTTTGATGCTATCACGGAGAAAACTAGATAATCTGCAAAAATTAGAATATTGTTTCACCAACAAAAAGTTGCAAATCACTAGTAGAAAAAAGGCCTTCGGTACGCCAGCATCAGTCCCCAAACGTCGCGCCCCGTGACTAATGAGTCTTTAGTCCCGGGTCGGGAGGAGACCCGGGACAGAAGGTCATACGTCGCGGGTTGGGAAGCGCGTTGCGGCGCGTGGAGGGAATTAATTCCGGTTGACCTGGCCGCCCGGGACTATTGGTCCTTTATTCCCCGTTCCCGTGGCCAACCGGGACTATTGATCCTTTATTCCCCGTTCCCGTGGCCAACCGGGACTAAAGATCAAACTTCTCGCCTCCCCAGCGGCGGTTTTTATTTCGCGAGCGAGGCAGAAGGGCGCCATTCCACTCGCTCTCTGTTTCTTCCTCTCGCTCTCTGTACTGTACTCTCTTCTTCCTCCTCATCTCTCTCGATCCACCAAGCACACACACGCAATGGCTGAAGCAGTTTTTCAGCAATACGAAGGTCCCACACCATGCGGCAAGGTTCTGGACGTGCTCTACACCAACAGTTCCGAGAGGCTGCCCTTGGCTCTTGGTTATTTGACCCAGCTCTATCATGCATCTCCCGATGAACACCGGTTCTTTGGGCTCGATCTGGAGTACACGGCGAATCAGAGGGATGTTGCCGTCATCCAGATCGCGTTCAAGCAGTCTGTGTTGATCTTCCAATGGTCAAGGTAAAGCACCCGTACACTTGCATAATTCGATTTTTTTGTTGCATGTGAAGAATACATGTGTTGTAACATATCTAACACATATCCTATTTTTGTTGTTGCAGTAGTTCAAAGAATTGTCCGGCCCTTGTTGATTTTCTTGTCAACATGGGGTTTGACTTTTGCAGCGTTGACATCACGCAAGACCGTGTGAAGTTGATGCGCATTGGTATTATGATTCCTGAAGATCACTACATTGATCTTCAGAGTCTTATCCAGTTGAACGGGCCAAAGACCGGGATGGCTGTCATGGCAACTACCTTCATCCACCAGGGCTACGACAGGATGAAGACTGATTTCCCCTCGAACAATCACCGTTATTGGGAGAAGACCCCACTGGACTTGACGAACGTCTAGTATGCCGCCATAGATGCATATGTCTCGTACGAGTTGTTCCGCATCTACTCGGCGGAGCCATAGATATGTATATATGCGTTCGATATATATGCGCGCATGTAATGGGTATCTTAGCTAGTATATATATGTAATGGGTATCTTTTGTGAATGTGATCGACTCTATGTTTTGAATGTGATCGACTCTATGTTTGTGTTATGTGTGATCTACTACATGTTATGAATGTGATCGACTTTGCGTTATGTGTGATCGACTCTATGTTTGTGTTATGTGTGATCGACTCGATCTATGCATGTAATGAATATTATTTGTATTATTGTTCTTCATTTTTGATATATTTTTTCATTTTAAGATTTTAAAATGAATTAGTATTATTTTTCTTCATTTTTTGATATATTATTTGTATTTTTAATATTTTAAAATAAATTAGTATTATTGTTCTTCATTTTTGATATATTCTTTTCATTTTAAGATTTTAAAATGGATTAGTATTATTGTTCTTCATTTTTTGATATATTATTTTCATTTTTAAGATTTTAAAATGAATTAGTATTATTGTTATCATTTTTCTTCATTTTTTGATATATTATTTGTATTTTTAAGATTTTAAAATGAATTAGTATTATTTTTCTTCATTTTTGATATATTATTTGTATTTTTAAGATTTTAAAATGAATTAGTATTATTTTTCTTCATTTTTGATATATTCTTTTCATTTTAAGATTTTAAAATGAATTAGTATTATTGTTCTTCATTTTTGATATATTATTTGTATTTTTAGATTTTAAAATGAATTAGTATTATTGTTCTTCATTTTTTATATATTATTTTCATTTTTAAGATTTTAAAATGAATTAGTATTATTGTTCTTCATTTTTGATATATTATTTGTATTTTTAAGATTTTAAAATGAATTAGTATTATTGTTCTTCATTTTTGATTTATTTGAAATTCAAACAATAAAGAAATGTGGCATCGACTAACATGTTAATAAGATTGATATGATACTACTATCACATACATGCGTGAGAAACACTTGGATGCGGGACGGGATGGAACTCGGAAGTTAAGCGTGCTAGTGCTAGAGTAGTGGGAAGATGGGTGACCGAGCGGGAAGTTTGACCATGAGTAAGTAATTTGACTAGAGATAATCTTAGTTAGACCAAATGAATTAAATAGAGTGAAAAAAAGGGAGTGAAAAAAGGGAGTGAGGGAGTGAAAAAAAGGGAGTGAAAAAAGGTGAGAAAAATAATTAGAAACCAAATGAATTAAAAAAATTACGAAATAAATCTAGTCCCGGTTCATGTGGCCAACCGGGACTAAATGTCCTCCGCCTCCCGGCTCCGCCACCCGCCCACGTGGACGGGCCTTTAGTCCCAGTCCATAAGTGGCGGGACTATAGGCGGAGGCCTTTAGTCGCGCGTAGCTAGTCCCGGTTGCCCGGACGGGATTAATGGGCCTGGCGAACCGGGACTGAAGGCCTTTTTTCTACTAGTGAATGCAGCAATCTAAAGTATGCAGATGCAAAATTGTTCCAATCTTCTGAGATTTATGAAAAGTTTCAATGCAACACAATCTTCTCAATTTTTAGTTTTGATGCTATGCTAGGAATTATTAGAAGTCGTGAAAAAAACAAAAACAATAATGTTTCAAACATAAAAAGTTGCAACCAGCGATTTCATATGCATATGAAACGTGTCGCTACATGTTCCTACCAAGCTTCATAACTATAAAAGCTGCAGCGCTACACTAAAATCTTATTGTTTTACAAAATGTTGCAATGCATCTGTTAAAGTTTCTTTTATTGTTAACATATATCATAAGTTTAAACAAGAGCACAAAACAACTAACACATTAACCCAATTGTTTATTTTTTGTTCCTCAACAGAGTTTCGCGGATAACTTTGCAGAGTCAGGGGATTTCTTTGATGATGAAAATTCAGCTAGTTCAGAAGATGAATCGAATGCAGCAAAACAGTCATCAGATGTTGCAGGGAGTGGTAATGATGGAAACATAGATGAGGATGTGACATCGCAGCCAGTAGTACCTTTTGTTGGGATGACGTTTGATGATCATGAGGAAACACACAAGTTATACATATAAGATAGTTTTTGGCACACGGGTTTCTAGCTCAAAGAACAGCCGTAAGAGGGGGCAAGAGAAAGTTGTCATCAACAAGACCTTCGAGTGTGTGCACGCGGGCAAGACACTTGATACATCAACGACTACCAGGAGCATGTCAGGCAGTGCTGCGATGTAACAAGGTACAACTACGGACATGAGCACTGAAGGGAAGGACAAGAAACAAGCTGGTTCAGCAATGCAGATGTCCGACACGCGTAAGAGGAATAGGTTGCTACGACACAACTGCAAGGCGCACATGATTGTATCGTTGCAGCAAGGGCGCTACGTGATCACAACTTTCCAAGATGAACACACTCACCCATTGGTGCAACAACTTGGTCGGCGTAGATACTACCAGTCACACAGGCAGATACCTGCAAAAGATCGAGAATTCCTGGAGCTGTTGCATAACCGCAACTTGAGAACTTCAGATATCATGGGGCTTTTGGGGGATGCATATGGAAGTGATACAAGAAACTTGGGCTACGTGAAGAGAGATGTTACAAATGAAAGGTCAAGAATGAGAGCGAAATTATTGATTCGAGACGTTGACCTTACTGTTGAGTATTTTGAAAAGAGACGTGCCGAGAATCCAAACTTTTACTATGCAACACAGGTTGATAATGATAACTCGGTATTGTCATTGTTTTGGTGGTAGATGGAAGGAAAAAGTTGTTGTAAACAAAATATAGAGACTGTGTCTTCTTTGACACAACATTTTGCACGAACATCTACAACATGACGTTCACACCCATTGTTGGGATCAACAACCACCTACAGACAATTGTGTTGGGTTGCGTTTTGCTTTCTAATGAGACAACCGAAGGGTTCAAATGGGTATTTGATAAATGGCTTGAAGCAATGGATGGACTTGCACCAGCGCACAACATGACGGACCAAGATCAAGCAATGGCTACAGCCATTGGTATGGTTTTCCCAGATGCTATTCGTAGGTGTTGCTTCTGGCATGTGTGTTGTATTGCAAAATCAAAAATTGGCAAGCCACTCCGAGATGGTGAGCCATTTGCAATTGCATTTTGGGCATCCATCTTTGGTACCGACATGGTAGAACAGTTCGAGAGCAGTTGGAAACATATGTTGCAATGCATGTGGAGAACACAAAAAACATGGGCTCCAGTGTAGTTTAGGCACAACTTCTTTCCCTTCACAAGCACCACCGGAAGATCTGAAGGTTTAAACTCGTATTTCAAGACTCTTGTCCACCCATCGGATTCGGTGTGGACATTTGTTAGGCAATTTGAATTGTGCCAAGATATGATGCTGGACCGTGAAGACAATGTTGGTTTCACTGTTGAGGCAACATTCCCTCCACTGTGGGGCAGGTTAGTTGCAACAAAAACCAATTTATGTTTGTATTAAACAATTTTGACACATCTGTCTCATGTGCACAATTATTTTTTTATAATGTTACTGATAATTACAATGGTTGATGCAAAAAAAAATATGCAGTTACAACATTGAGAAGCAGGCAACAACCTTATACGCAAGAAAGGTCTTCAAAAGATTTCAAGAAATCATTGCAGCAAATACTGGGTACAGTCTACAGCAACAACAACATGAAGGGAATCATCAATTGTTCACGCTTGTATCTAATTGTGGGGAAGACCCTACAACATACAGGGTGCAAGCTGATGACACAAGTGGAATCTATGATTGCAGCTGCAACATGTTTGACATGTGTGGCCTGATATGCCCGCACATAGTGAGCGTGATGGTGCACCTTAACGTGCAGTTGATACCCGAAAGATACATGATGGAAAGATGGTGTGAAACAGCCTAAAGAGATAATCCAGTGCCAAACACCAACAACCGTCCACGCTTGTTTCGCAATCCAGGCACAAACACCTTGAGGTACAACATATTGTGCAGAAAAATGAACCGCTTACCTTCCGATGATTGCTTTAGTGACGATACATATGAGTTTGTGTCGGCCACAATTGATAGTGCTCAAGTTTTACTTGCTGCTAAACGGAGGGGGGCCAATTTAGAAGATCAACAAGAGCAAAATAAACAAGATGATGTTCCAGTGCAGATGCAACAAGAAGGAGAACACCCAACTGGTTATGAGGAAACTATGCATAAATGTGGATTGAAGAACCCTGTAAGGAAGAAGAAGAAGGGTCGGCCAACAGAAACTGAGCAGAGAAGAAATCCCAACATTGAAAAAGTAGAAGATGATGCGAAGAAGAAAGCAAAGAAAGAGGGAGAGACTAATAAGCCTGCATAGAAGAGAAAGAAAGGTAAATCAGCAAAGGTCAAGTGTGCATTCTGTTGGGGAGAACACCATGTGGAGGTGTGCAAATTTTCAAATGATGCAAAAGGTGCGATGGAAATTATTGCGGCAAAGCAAGGAGGTGTGAATCCACAAATTGCTGCTGCCGACAGTGCTGTTGCGTCACATCAGATCAGTGGGGTTCACTCTGGATACTCGATGCAAGGTGGTGATCCTCGACTAGCTACTGCGCTGCAACAACTATTAGGTATGCAACAAGCTTTCCCAATGCAATCTGACAGTGTTGGAGTTGGTGCTGCAATTCAACAGGGGGTGGATGCAATCTGGTTATCCAATGCAAACTTCAATGACACAAGAAGGTGCGCAATTGCAGCAAAGCTTTTGGGTACCACCTAACTGCATAATGCAACCCACTGGTCATCAGGGAGAAGTCGCCATGCATACTAGGAAATGGATGCAACCTAGTAATCACATGAGTGGAGACGGTGCTATGATGAAACAAGCTGATTGGATGCAACCTGGTTATCAAAGGCAAACTTTCGAAACACAAAATTTGATCTCGCAATTTAAGATGTAGAATCCTTACATGTAATTATCTTACATATAAGAGAAAAAGGAATCACATGATAGATGCATTCAGCTTGATAGCATCTGGGAAAAAAATTATGTAAAGAAACAAAAAATTATTCATTCTGTGATACTTGCTTGTTGTTTTGAAAAACTGCCAACAAGAATTTATGACTGATACAACAACAACATTAAGCATGTACAACATGAAAGGCTTGTTGACCAAAAAAGGTTTGTTCACAACAAACTTAATGTATGTGACAACAACTATTTAAACTAATTGCAACACCAAGGTTCTGGCTAAAATAAAAACAAAATAATTGTGCACAATTAGATGCTATATTACTGCCTTCCATTGTTTGTCAACAAATATCTATGTATATTACAACAAAATTATGTAACATTCGGTACAGAATGACTGATGGGGGATTTTTTTTCAGAACATAATATCCTCTGTCAACAAAAATAATAAGCTAACCCAACAAACAAATATGCTATTTGCAACAAATTAAAAAAACGTGAAGGCAAGATTCAACCGAAACACTCACTTCTGAACTTAAATAAATTGCTTGTTTCAACATATAAGATATAAAAATAATACAACTTCTCCTTTCGACAATTACATCGAAAACAAAACATCATCAAAAACATAAAGGAATAACGGTTTCAACAAAAAAAACATATAATGAAACATATGGAGAAGAATACACAACCATAAGTAAGTACACATACGAACTATACTGATGAAACAGAAAAATCCATCTATTTCAACAAAGAAAAACCATATATGAAACAAGGGTGTAATGAATGGAGTATCCATCATGACTATCACTAATGTTCCTATTTTTAACAAGTGAATAAGCTAAATGTTACAACAACTAAGCCCTGTTTCAACAAGGAACTTTGCATATCACAACACAAGCAGAAGAAGAGAAAGAAAATAAATGGTTTCCACATGAGGATTCAGCTACCACAAAACAGACACCCTTTTGAAACAAAAATAAAGTACTTTATCCACAAAAAAAGACCATATTGCAACATCATAGTTCATTTACAGAAAAATGAAAAGGAAGAACAAAGATGTACTCACTGCTCGTTCTTCTTCAAATGTTTTTGTTTTCGCGTATGAAGAATGAATTTATCATACAATGCATCATCTTCAGCTGAGACCTTCAGCTTCTTGACTTTTTGTGGACTAATATATCTCTTAGCTGCCCTCTTGTAGCGTTGCTTTTTTCTCATGAGTGGCGGGGCCGCTAGTGACATCAACACCGCTGGTTACATCAACCCAAGTCTCCCCTGCTACAAAAATGGTGGCTGCTGCCAAACAACAAAAAGAAATTTGGTCAATAGCATAGAAAAAAGATGAGAGCACAGAGGTAGAAAAGCTGGATTGTTTTGAGAAAAATACCATCTTGCGCAATTGGCTGTCTAGCATCAATGGTTTTCATCGGGGTTTTGGCAGGAGAGGCGCAGCCAGCAGACTCTGCGCTAGTGGCAGGTGCAGGAGATTGCAACATCGTCTCCAGTCTAGAAGGACTATCTGGAATATTTGCAAAAAAGGTTATATTCTTCTGAACCTTCCTTGAACAATTCCATTGATGGTGTATCATCCCAATAGCCCCTTGGAAGATTCCTATACTTACATGGAGATGAGATTGGCAGTGGAGATAATGATGTTGTTGTAGGAGATTCCACGCGAGGAGGCGAGCCAACAATTTTTGCAAGCTGTTCAGTCACAACTGGTATAGCAACATCAGAAGGCTGGGCAACAATGGTTGGAGCATGCTCACTGGATTACCCTTGCTCTTCCCTTGAAACGCTGGCAACAACAGAAGGCTGAATAGTGCCAATGTCTTCTACACTCTCGGGGATGACTTGATCAGTTGGCTCTTTTTGCTGGCACGTGTTGAGATGCACTAACAACACCATCTGTAGGCCCCTCTCCAGTTTGCTGTGGTGCAATAACAATTGGGACTGCAATATCCTTTGCTGGCTGATTCTGAGATGCACCGAAGTCTGAAATTTCACCACTAGCCATGGGACTTTGGATTGTGAAGCTCGCACCAGCTGTCTTGGCGCCATGAACATCCAGTAGAAGTGATGCCTTCTATTTACCCTGAATTTTCTACACAACATTCCCAAAAGTCCCGCAGGCCTCGTCAATTTCAACAGCAAACAAGCCCTTATGCTTATTGTAGATTGCAGACAAGTGTGGAGGCACCTGCAAAACACAACAAAAGGAACACAAGCAAATAAAAAGTTATTCACAAGTGTGTCGGCAGTTGAGATGCAACGAAATTGCATGAAAAACCCCAAAAAGAAAGATACATATATATGGACAAACTAGAACTACACAAAAACATCTAAAATTGGGGATAGTAAACACAATGTAGGCATTACAACAAAAGATATCAACTAGTGTTACAGATATGCACAATAACAGACACAATAAAAAATAGTTGTTACAACAACCAAATGCAAAGTAGAAACCTAAAGAAAAATATACAGAGGTAACAGATAAAAAAAAAGAACACAAAGTATTCATCTCCAATTCTTGGCTGCTTGGCATCGCCTTTTGCAGCCACTCATTGAGAGAAGCTGAAGGAATCACCTCAGTTTCTTCCGCAACAACCTCTCCTTGAATTTCCACTTGGGGGCATTGACATTACCAATAGTAGGAGCATCAGCATACACTGTGTGACGAATGTTCAGAAGCTACAAAACACAAAAAGCAAGCAAAGTAAAGTAAGCAAAAAGAATGGCTACTGCTGCATCGAAACATGGACATAAAAAACAACACGAAGAACAAAACAAAAAAGGAGAGGATGAAAAAGCGCAGTGAGTTAGTGGACGCATCTCAAAGGCAGCAGATCTGAGGCTTAACTTGTTCTTTTCAGTCTCCACTACAAGAGGAAAGTCAGCATCGCAAACAAAGCAAAACCTTGGGGTCCCACAATTGATGCTAATCTCACTAGGAGGTAGTGGAGGGAAGCTAAGGAAATCCATGTAAATGATCAGTGATGAAACAGTGAGGCAAAATTAGTGTATGCAACCAACACATCAATAACGCAAGCAAGAAACACATAAAAATGTTGTAAAGCAAACAAGGATGCATACCGCAAGTGCAGGAAGGCACTGTCCAATCCATTGAATGCTAGAAGCATCTAGTTCAGAACTCCTTTTCATCTTCAACTGGAATACCTCAACTTCCTTCATAATCTCAGCAAGTATATACTCATCAACAACATACTGATCAATAGCATGAACATCCATCATGTTGCCAAGGTATTCACACGTAACCATGTTTCCGGTGCCGGGGCAAAGAACGGTCCCAAAAGCAATAAGACCAAAGCTCCTGATGACTGTTTCTTCATCTGTTTCATCGCAGAACTTGAGCACTTCAATTTCCTTGGCTAAAGATGTACAACCTTTGTCATTCTTGAACATATCTCGGAGATCAGATTGCACACTCCTCTTCAGCAAACCCATCGGTCTGTCACCAGAAGGGACACCGAGAACCTTCTTCACCATTGCTCGGGTAAAAAGTATGGTCTTGTTTTTGAATCTGAACTTGCAGAGCTTGTGATTTTTGTGCATAGCAACAAATTCAATCAGTTCCACGGGGGCTCCAAAGGCAGGGACATATAGCAGGTCCTTGAAGGCACTCCTAGCAATTATATGTTCCTCTTCCCAACACTCATGACTTCATCAATGACATGCCACAACCGCTTAGCCGCAAACCGCATCTGAAAAACAGCTTCCTTCGATCCCAGTTGTACAACTCTACAAAAAACCAAAATCACACAAACACAAACCAAAAAAAAATTAAACTTCAGTAGCAGAAATATGAACATAGATGCATCACATGTAACAAAAAAAAACAGTGGTGAAATACAAGGTTCACGGTGAGATAGTTGTTACAACAAGCAACAGAAAAAACAACAAAAATGGTGCATATCATGTAATAGAGGTGCAAAAAAGAAAATGTAGCATAGACACAAAACTCTGCATCATGGCACAGAGTTAACATGCATCATTTATTTCGTAGTCACAACAAGGAAATTATGCACTTGAAACAAAACAAGAAAGCACACTGCACATATCATGTACCGAATCATCACAACAAATGAAAAATAGAAATGAAAATCGTTTAAAAAACAAGCTACCTGTAAAACCTATGGCATCACTCTCAACATCAACCAAATGCTCCTTTGATCCACATCAAACCCTAGGCAAATAACTAGATCTGGAAAATTATACACATGATTTGAGCTACCGGTCGACGGAATAAACCCTAGAACACTACAACACGGCGGTTTCGCCTCTGGATTTTGAGCTACTCGGTCGCCGGAAATGGACAAATCTGGCTGGCTACTTTGGGCCGTTGAGCTCGTGAAGGGGACAAGGACTATCGGGAGAGAGAGGACAAGGAGGTGCAGGGTGTGACCTGATCTGCGAGTGCACGCTTGACGTCGGGGAACGAGCTCCACCCGCCGCCACCCTCGCGGCCAGGATGAACTGCCTCAGCGTCGCCTCTGCGTCGCCTTGCATGCCTCCGGAGATCGCTCGTGGAGACAGAATGAATGTGTCGGGGTGTGGAGTAGTTGCGTCGAAACAAAACTATCGATGCGCGGCGCAACGATGCAACAAAGTTGTCGGAGCCGTCCGATGGAACTTGATCCAACGGCGCGCGAGGCGACATACGCGTGCGCGTGATAGGTCCCCCTAAAACAAGAATTTTCCTAAGAAGATGGAAGAAGGATGCGAGGAGTCCAACTCTAGGAGTCTAGGACTTAATACTGAGTCATGACCGGGAAGGGAGAGTAGGCGTATTTCCAAGGATGCGTGGAAATTAATGATGAATTGGTGGGAGGGAAGAAGGCATATGCGTTACAACATTAAACATAAATTAACATGCACTATCACACAACCTTGTGATGTGGCTTAAGAAGACCACGTGGAAGGCTGAATGAGTTTGTGGGATGAACCGGGCAAGCCATGTGGGCAGAAAAACTGAGGTGGCAACAAAGATAAGGTGTCATAGCTACATGTTAAGAGAAATGAGATAGTGGGTGTTACTATTTAGATATAGAAGATCCGGTCGTGCGCATCATTTTGATGCAGAGTCTGTTGGGGCCATGCCTCCCATTTCTATAAAAAAACTGAAAGTTCACTTTCATGACGGGAGGAGTTAAGAAACTGTAAAATTTGGTCACAGTTGACGTGGTTTGACTTTTGGAATTTTTCATTTGCTTTTGTGTGCGGAACAAAGGAAGTATTAAGACCAAAGCCCAACACCCTCCCCCCCCCCCCAATTTGGATATTTTGATCCGTTTTGGTCCGCGGACCGGGATTTGTTCAAAAAAACTCCATCCCAATGCCTCCCAAACGGACCGAGGAGAGGGGCACATGCTAACTCTCGACCAAACACGGCCCTACTTTGGTCCACGTTTGGTCGAGTCCGCGAACGATGCCGCGCCCTACCTGGCCCACGTGCCACGCGCGCACGGTCACTACGTATCCCGCGGCCCCACCTATCATAGGCACGGGGGGCTTTGCCTAACTTTGACCGGCCTTTGACCGGCCCTTCTTAATGGGACCGTGTCGAGGCGCCAGTTCACTCGCGCCCTGATACGTCATAAACGTATCCTTAATTTCTGATGTTCTATGTTGTTTTATTATTGTTTCCCACATGTTTACTATACACTTTATGTCATTTTTATGGATTTTCTGGACTAACCTATTGACAAGATGCCATAGAGCCAGTTCACTGTTTTCTGCTGTTTTTAGTTTCAGAAAAGTTGTTCTGGAAATATTCTCGGAATTGGAAAATGCGAATCCGTAAGTCTTAGAATTCCTGAAGGTTCCACGGAGTCCCGAAGAGACCCCTCAGGGGCCCTCAGGGGCCCACACCATAGGGCGGCGCCCCCCTTGGCCACGCCGGGGGGTGGTATGGGCCCCCAGGCCTCCACTGCCTTTGTCCTTTCGCCTATTTAATCCCCCCTGAAACATAAACCCTAGGGGGTTACCACTTTTACCCAAGAAACACCCGAGGCCGTCGTCACCATCATCCCGAGATCGGGAGGGTTCAGGAGCTCTCCCCGGCACCCTGCCGGAGGGGGAAATCATCACCGGAGGGGTCTACACCACCATGCCCTCCTCCGAAGTGATGCGTGAGTAGTTCATCCCTGGACTACGGGTCCATAGCAGTAGCTAGATGGATGTTCTCTCCACTTTGTACCTCATGTTTAGATCTTGTGAGTTCCCTATCATGATCAAGATCATCTTTATGTAATGCTACATGTTGTGTTTGCTGGGATCTGATGAATGTTGAATGCTATGTCTTCTGATTATCAATCTATCATGTTATCTTAATGCTTATGTTATTTATGATCTTGCATGATCTTCGTTGTTAGTAGATGGTCTAGCCAAGTAGATGCTAGTAACTCCAAGAGGAAGTATTTATGCTCGATAGTGGGTTCATGCCGCCTTTTCATGTGTGCTCGAGTGACAGAAACATGACAGATGGAGGATGTGATGTTGCCATTTGGGAGAAAACAACAATGCTTTGTCTAAGGATGATTTTATTGTTTATATTAATCACTTTTCTTACTGCGATTATCTGTTGCTTGCAACTTAATACCCAACGTTTGTTCGGATGATATTCGGAGGGTGAATTTTTAGTCATAGATGCAGTTGGATAACGGTCTATGTATTTTGTTGTAATGCCCGCATGAATCATATAGTAATCTTTATATCTTGCATATGCACTACGGTGCCGCCTTCATTTTTGTCAATTGTCCAGCTGTAATTTGTTCACCACACATGTTATTTATCTTTCACGGAGAGACACCACTAGTGAACTGTGGACCCTAGTCCTTTTTCCTCATACTGATAAAACACCTACTACTTTCATAATGCTCTCATATTGTTCCTATTGTTTTCCACACCATATGTTTAACCTCTTTGTATTCAGCAAAATCGGTGAGATTGACAACCTCACTGCTTCGATGGGGCAAAGTGATTTGATTGTGGTGTGTACGTTCCACGTTGCTGCTGGACCGGTAGTGCGTCCTGCCATCTCAGCTGCTTCAACCTTTTGAAGTTACTCCTTCCTCCTACTGGTCGATTCAACCTTGGTTTCTTTCTGAGGGAAACTTGCTGCTGCACTCTTCATACCTTCCTCTTGGGGTCTCCCAACGAACGTGTGTTCACATGCATCAACTCCCACTCCCACCGCCCGTACCGACCAAACCCTAGAGTTCGCCGGCGCCATGGTGAAGAAGGAGCACGAGGCGGGGCCGTCTCGCCGCCCCCGAGAGCGCCACCACGTCGAGTACGACGTCGCCATGTGGTACTGGCAGCACAACCGGCCAGTATCATGGCCCGACGTCAAGCTGCCCGACAATGGCACGTCAATGCGAAGCGGGTCCCCATCCTCCCGTGCTTGAGTACGGGCGCGAGCGGCGGGAGGATATTGAGCGGCAGCGCAGTTTACTCCCGCTAGATCTACGGAACGACTCCATGTTCAGACTAGACATCGGCCTTTGGGACCGCTGGTTCGTGTATGGCGTCGTCCGCGACAGGCACCGCCGCGAGTACTATGTGTCTTTCGGGCCGCAGTCGTCGAGGCCGAAGGCACCTGGACGGTTGGACCATAGGAGGGGGTACCCGAGGAGGAGGAGGAGCCCATTCCGGCACCCCGGACCGCGGCGGAGGAGGAGGAGCAGTACCGCCACGCCGTCGAGGCATCCAACCTGGAGGAGCTCGGGATGTGGCCCGACCTCACCCGTGCGCTCCACTACTCGTCGACGGAGATGACGCCCGATGCTATGGTGCCTCCACCTCCGCCACCGCCACCGGTGCAGGCGCCACCACCTCCGCCACCTCCCGAGCCAGCGACATCCGTTGGCTTTGTGGCGTCCAGCCCCGACACGTGGCGATCAGCCACCAGCGCATCTCTACGCGACGCCACCCTACACCATCCTTGATTAGGGGCGGTCGCGAGCGCATCGGCGGCCGAAGCTGATGAAACTGAGGCGGAGGAGGGATAGATGTACAGCAGCGGCTAAGCCCATTTTTGTTTTTTTTTGTTTGTATTGTCTATATTTTCGCCCCAAAAATGTATAAAAATCCCGCTATATATAATTTTTTAAATAAATTTTGTGTTTTTTATTTTGAAAAGCAATTGGGCCGTTAGGATGGACGCAGACCAGATCTGCTGTCTGGCCCGTTTTTTTTTGAATGGTCACCGGGGGAGGGAAAAAACCCTCCACCTGAATTGTATTCTTTTTTTTGCCTATAAGGCTTTGCAGCCTATTACAAGATGGATTCAAATGAATCAGAATTACATAGAGAAACAAAGAGGAGAATAACCAAAAACACACACACCAACACACAACAAAGAAGAAAACATGGGAGGTCATTCTAGGAAAAACCCAGAGGCTGTTGCTTGACAAGAAGAGCCACCATCAGGCAGCAAAACCTTTCAAGACCCAAGCACATCGACCACCAGGAGGAGCTAGACATGACGTCAGGAGGCACAAAACAAAACGAAGAGCACCTTTGGCGCAATCGAAAGGCCCGACCAGCCGAGTCTAAACCGCGACACTGTGTCGTCGACGTAGTCAAAAGGCGATGCACATCCGAGACCACACAACGCCACGACACCACCTTTGTCGGGGCTGAGGTCGAAAGGTTATGCACAACCGAGACGACGCCACGGCACCTGCGCGCCAACTATGTAGACGAAGGGCATCACGGCACCGAGATACGCCAAAGAGTGCCCTCTCCTGAACAACCTCGCTGCATGTGAGGGCCGTCAGCGTACTCGAAGGGCATACCGTCACCGAGGCCACAACACCGACCCCACCTGGGTCGAGTGTGCCCGAAGGGCGAGCTAGCCGAGAGGACTCCACAAGCCACCCACGCAAGCATGGCACATAGCTCCGACATGGAATTGATGCTTGAAAGGGGCAACAGGCAAGGAGACACCACCACCACAACTGCCACGGATCACCCCGCATCGGGAGCACACCGCCACCATGGCCGCCATCTGCAACACCATGGAGCTCACCAGCACACGGAAGGAGCAGCGCCCGCCGCCGCTGATAGCAAGACAGAGGAGGCTCAACACTTAGCCACGACGGCCCCCTGGGTAGGGAGCAACGTCACCACCATGGCCGCCATCTGCGAAGCCATGGACCGCCAACTGCAGCGACATCCACTACAGGCCGGTGGCTGAGCAAAGAGGTGGTGAACCCCTGCGACCACCTGCCCGAGAGTCAGGGCGACACCTCCCCACCGACCCTGCCGAGTACAAGACCACCGGCAAGAATGGGGTCCAGGGGATCCACCATCGGAGGGGGCGCCCAAAACTGCCAGGAAGCGAGGACGCTAGAGGAACCGGGCACGAGGTGCTGCCCAACACCACACCGACCAGCAGAACGGCCACTGGCCAGAAGCACCCAGCCCACACGCCGGAGTAACGAGCGGGAGGACCCCCACAACCTGAACCAGGTCAGATCTGGGGCGTACACCTTGGCTGCGCCCAGATCCCTCCTGCCTCGCCGGAGCACACTAGGGTGAGCTCAGGCCAACCACGGAGGGGAGAGGGGAGGCACGCTGTGTCGCTCACACGGCTGTGAGAAACAGGCTTCACCGCCGCTCGCCGGGACGCCCAAGATCGGGACGCCGCGCTACAGGAGATGGGAAATGGTGAGAGGAGCAGCCTCCTTTGGAGGCCAGCACACTGGTAGAAAAATGGCCTTCGGTATGCCAGCATCAGTCCCCAAGCGTCGCGCCCCGTGACTAATGAGTCTTTATTCCCGGGTCGCCAGGAGACCCGCGACAGAAGGTCAGACGTCGCGGTTTGGGAAACGCGTTGCCGCGCGTGGAGGGAATTAATTCCGGTTGACCTCGCCGCCCGGGACTATTGGTCCTTTATTCCCCGTTCCCGTGGCCAACCGGGACCATTGGCTCTTTATTCCCCGTGCCCGTGGCCAACCGGGACTAAACATCGGCTTCTCGCCTTCCCGCGGCGGTTTTTATTTCGCGAAGAGGCAGAGGGCGCCATTTCCACTGCTCGCTCTCTTCTTCCTCTGTTCTTCCTCGTTCTTCCTCTGTTCTTCCTCTCTCGCCATTTCAAGCACACGCACGCAAAATGGCTGAATGGACGGAATACGATGGGAAGACACCATGCGGCAAGGATTTGGACGTGCTCTTCAGCAACAGTTGCGCGCGGCTGCCTGAAGCTCTAGGTCGTTTGGCCGATCTGTATTGGGCAGCTCCCGAAGAACACCGGTTCTTTGGGCTCGATCTGGAGTACACGGCGAATCAGCAGGATGTTGCCGTCATCCAGATTTCGTTCAAGGAGACGGTGTTGGTCTTCCAATGGTCAAGGTACGTAGAAGCTAGCACACGTCCACGTACAAATCTTGCATGCATGCATTTCGGGTTTTTTGGTTGCATGTGAAGATCATATGTGCTGCAACTAATCTAACACATAGCCTATTTTTGTTGTTACAGTAGCTCAAGGCATTGCCCGGACCTTGTTGATTTTCTTGTCTACAATGGGTTTGACTTTTGCAGCGTTGACATCACGCAAGACCGCGTGAAGTTGGCGCGCATCGGTGTTGTGATACCTGAAGATCACTATATTGATCTTCAGAATCTTATCCAGTTCACCGGGCCAAAGACCGGGATGGCTGTCATGGCAAGCTACTTAATCGACCCCTGCTATCACCGGATGAAGACTGATTTCCCCCGGCAGAATCATAACTATTGGGAGGAGACCCCATTGCGCATGACGAACCTCAAGTATGCGGCTATAGATGCATATGTTGCGTACGAGTTGTTCCGCATCTACTCGGCGGGGCCATAGATGATGTATGCGTTCGATATTGCGCATGTAATGGTTATCTATAATTAGTAGTATATATATGTAATGGATAACTTTTGTGATCGACTCTATATATATATGTTAATTATGAAATGTGATCGACTCTATGTTTGTGTTATGTGTGATCGACTCTATGCATGTAATTAATATTGTTTGTATTATTGTTCTTTATTTTTTATATATTTTTTCATTTTAAGATTTTAAAATGAATTAGTATTATTTTTCTTCATTTTTTGATATATTATTTGTATTTTTAAGATTTTAAAATGAATTTGTATTATTGTTCTTAATTTTTGATATACTATTTGTATTTTAAGATTTTAAAATTAATTAGTATTATTGTTCTTCATTTTTGATATATTATTTGTAATTTTAAGATTTTAAAATGAATTAGTTCTATTTTTCTCAATTTTTGGATATATTATTTGTATTTTTAGAAATAATACAAATTAAAAGTTAATGTTTATTTATTTATTCAAAATTATTAATTACATCATTACTTTTGTTTATTAAAAGATTTATTTGCAATTCAAACAATTAAGAAAATGTGGCTTCGACTAACATGTTAATAAGATTGATATGATACTACTATCACATACATGCGTGAGAAACACTTGGATTCGGGACGGGATGGAACTCGGAAGTTAAGCGTGCTAGTGCTAGAGTAGTGGGAGGATGGGTGACCGAGCGGGAAGTATGACCATGAGTAAGTAATTTGACTAGGGATAATCTTAGTTAGACACTAAGCAAAGCAAATAATACAAATTGTGAAAAAAAGAAGGGAGTGAAAAAAAAGGGAGAGGGAGTGAAAAAAAAGGGAGTGCAAAAAGGTGAGAAAAATAATTAGAAACCAAATGAATTAAAAAAATTACGAAATAAATCTAGTCCCGGTTCATGTGGCCAACCGGGACTAAATGTCCTCCGACCCCAGGCTCCGCCACCCGCCCACGTGGACGGGCCTTTAGTTCCGGTCCGTAACTAGCGGGACTATAGGGGGGGGCCTTTAGTCGCGCGTAGCTAGTCCCGGTTGCCTGGACGGGATTAATGGGCCTGGCGAACCGGGACTGTAGGCCTTTTTTCTACCGGTGGCAGCTCCGGCCGGCGGAAGCGGTCGGCCTCCGCCGGCGAGGGGTGGGGCCGGAGGGTGGGGGACTCGTCGCGGGAGGCGGGGGCGCCCCGGTGTCGGCGCTCAAATCTTCTTTTCTGGCCTTCCTCGTCTGGCCCGTTTTTGGTCCGTGGACCGCGCCAAACGGGCCCATGCGGACCAAAATCAGTTCCACGAGGTGTTGGGTTTGCTCCGAGAACTGATCCCTGGAACCAAAGTTTGCTTGTGGTTAGCACGTCCCTTCCTGTTCACATACTAATAAAGAACGACCTGTGAACTCCTGCAGGTGGTCACACAGGAACATTTTGGCTGGCAGTTGTCCAAGAACCTGTACGCACATATATCCTTTACAGAACGGCCGAAGGACGTTCTGCGTGCAGGGGATCGATGCAGTGTGCCATGAGCAAGGAAGAATATAAAACTCGCACGCTATAGCCAAGCCAGCTACGGTCCCTATATATATACATGTATGAACCGATGGACATTGTACCTATACGAGTGCATGCATGCAAAGACAATAAGTACAGTACATAGAGATGGAGATACACATAAGGTCGGCGCCGCTCTCCAACCCGGAGAAGAAGGCAAGTGATCATGACGGGGCCGGCGTCGACGTGCAAGACCTCCCCGTGCCCTGGCTTCTCGAGCTGTTCATGGCCGCAAGCTTCGGCAATAGCGAGCTGCTAAAGGAGCTCGTGAGCTCGGCCATGGCGAGCGAGGAGGCCGTCTACAGAACGGCACTTGAGGCAGTCACCACCGAGAACAACTCCGCGCTCCATGTGGTGGCAACCGACGGGGACGGCAATGGGTTCTTAGCGAGCGCAACGGTGATCCACGGCAAGGCCAAGCAGCTGCTGCTCGCGCGCAACAAGCACGGCGACACGCCGCTGCACTGCGCCGCCCGCGCCGGGAACACGCGCATGGTCTCGCGCCTGATCGAGCTGGCGCGCGACGACGGGGCGGCAAATGCCAAGGCCATGGTAGGGTTGCGGAACAAGGATGGGAGGACGGCGCTGCATGAGGCGATCGGCTCCGACGACATGGAGATGGTGAAGGAGCTAATGTTGGTGGACAGGGAGCTGGCCCGAGTCGATGCGGAGGACGGTACTTCACCACTCTTCCTAGCCATCTCCTTGGGCCATCACCGGATCGCTCGACACTTACACCAGCGTGACAATGAATTGTCCTACTCCGGCAACCAAGGACGAAATGCCTTGCATGCTGCTGTTCTTCACAACAATTGTAAGTATATATACTTGATTACTGCTCTATACATTTCTAAATACACTTCATTTTACTATTCCGTTGCATATACTCTTCTCTTTACCTATCTCCAAATAAATTTATCCACGTGCACTAGAGGAACACACAACATTCAATGGTATCTAGTAGAATCTGGCATGCAGCATTTTCTATATGCATCTTCTTGCATTCTGAAACGAAGGGAAAGCGGTATTTGAGTGCCTCTCGACTACAAACTCTTGTAAAATGCCGGTCGTTTCCGCAAGCATAAGATGTTGATCGGACGGCAGTTGAGGGATGCATATTTATGAAATCATGCGTAAATCTAGATATAGAAACGCACAAGCGACTAGTTGCGTTTGGAGCCCCAATATATACAACAACAAATATCAATATGTACAATACCAAATAAATACACAATGAAGATATGTTTTATGATAAATTTAGTAATATTAATTTGGTAGTATAATTTTCAATATTTTTCTATAACCTTAATCAAAATTTAGACTTGATATCTTGCCATTGATTTAGAAAAATTAGAAATATTAAATTTGTTATTTTTATGGAAGTAATCCTATTGCTATCACTACATCATCACCATCATCAGTTTTCACCATCATCGTCATCATAAAAAATCGACAACATGATTATAGATTTATCAAATGCTAGGAATTACAAAACCAGTTTAAAGATACCATCATATTGTAAAAAATAATTTATTACTGTAATTTAACTTTTGAAATAACGAAACACATTATAAGAAGGAACGGAATGAGTACATGCTAGTCCCCTATTTTGAAGTACATACACAAATCATGTTGAATGGAATGAATGTTCATGCATTTTTCATGCAATTCACATCGAAATAAACATATTTTTTTATTACTATTGCATTATTTTAGATAGGATGAAGGAAAAAACACATGATAATTACTATTTTGGTTTTTTGTAATAAACGGAAGGCATTTTCGTAACAAACATAGGTTACATACATCAAAGTATCATAGAAAACCTTTTCCAGACATTTAAAATTATGCTTTTTGTTGTCATAACTAAACTTGTAGGCTATCTCCGCCTTTGTGCAGATATATTTTCAAACTATTATTATAATATGTTATTTTTCTATTAATATTAGCACCCAAAATTGATCATTATTTATCATCTGAGCACATATGTATAAAAACAATAAGAGATAGCATTATGGAAAATATCATATACTAATAAAAAGATACTATTTATGACCCACTAAATATTAAATTTATAGATATAGAAGTTAGAAAATTTTGATTACACACATTGCAGAATGTACTCTACTTAAAATACCAAGTGAAAATCCGAGGTATTGCTTTTTATCTATAGTTATTTACCCTAGTAGCCAACAATTTTTGATTTAACTCATTCAATCTTGCTTTATATGAGATATGTGACATTTGGTACTGAGATTTATAGTTTATTTAGAATTTAGAAATTTAGGATGTGGTTGCTTTGTTTTCTATTGATTCAATAATATAATAGATGATTACATATCACCCAAGTTATGGTGAGAAAACACCATAAAAATATGTATATAGTGTAATATTATTGTAATGCAAAATTATACTATACTGCATAATCTAATAATGATAGTTATTTTTCTTTTAAACCATTGCATTTATCTTTCACAATATTTAAAAATATTAACATTTTAAATAACTAGCAAGGTGACCCTCATAAATACGAGGGCGTCTTTTTTATTGTGCTACATGTGGTAGGGAAATAAATCAAATGTTTCAGGATATTAATATTATATCACGCAAAAAAGTGATACTCTATAACACAATAAAATATTAAATATATAGAAACATGTTTTGTTATCTTCAATCCTATGAGTGAATGGTTCTTATATCTGGACACAAAATCTTGTTAACCATTGCATGTTCTTTACACTATATAAGGACAATGGATGTTACTAACGTCGCAATTATGCTTTATCCAATAGTTATCATGTGATGTTGAATTAATATGTGAGGCTCACATTTAGACCGCCGGCTGCTTCAGTATTAGATATATAATATTACATGTGTTCCAGGATACATAGAGTTCACTTGAGAAATTGTTTGAAGGTGTTTAGATCATTTGTCAAACCGGTTAGAAAATATTAGTAATAAATTTAAACACAAATCCATTTATCTCCATAACATGTATGCTCGCAACTAAATAGTAAATTTTTATTCTAGTTTATCCATCTTCTCGAAGAAAAATTAATATGCCATGTATTTTTTTTCTAGACCATCCTAGTTAATTCGTTTGTCTTAGAACATAAATCTTGAATTGAATGTATAAGTTGCTCACAAATTGTATTGATAGACTTTAAATAATTAGCGGTTAATGTTAGAATGTAGCTATTGGATGAAATAGTTGTTCCTTCAACATCGATTGTAGATGCGAGGAAAGATGCCAGGAATAGATAAGGCATGTCTAGTATTTTACTTTGTAAGAAACAAAAAATATTAGATACATATAGAAACTACAGTATATTAGCCGGGTACTTATGAATGCTTCAACTCTACATGTTATCCATCTTAGTTCAATTATAGTAGTAGTTTGATGCGTGTCCACTACATTACTAGAATGTTCAATATTTTGTAACTAACTAAATCGCTGAAACTTAATTGTAAATTATCATCATCCATGCATACAATATTATTATCGGACATACTCCCTCTATTCCATATTAGATGACTCTCATATAGATGTATCTAGACATATTTTAGTACAAGATACATCTAGTTGAGAGTCATCTAATATGGAACGGAGAGAGTATAATATAACACTTCTACAAATTAAATTCTTTGATAGGATCAAAAGTGTTTAACTCCAAGATATTTTGGTTATCACTACAAAAAAAAATTAAGCTTTCAATTTTCACTCTTGATCTAGCTAGTTTAAATAGAAATATGCAATCTATTTTTGGCTCCTTTTCTTATTTATTTTCAATATAAACATATATAGAACATATAAAACTATTTTGAAAATGAGCTAAGCGCACTTTTCCGTGTGAGTATAAATTTTGACCGTTCAAATAATCTATGTATATGAGAACCAATGAACCTTTTTGCGGGTTCTGGTGGTACCGTTATACAATGAACCGACAATAAAAATTGAAATCCCTTTATCAGGTCGTGGTCTCTTTGATGCTGCAAGATTAGTAAAATTGTATTCAATGAATTCTTTCATGCACATTTGTCAAAAATATCATATACATACGTGCCATTAAGTTTTCTATACACGTTTAATTTTTTACGTAACACCTCTTACCATAATTTCATGACTAAATCTTAGCGGTTAATTTTAGATCTAACAGTTGAAATAATTATGATGATGTGACTTAACATGGTGGCTCCATTAGACATCCGTATATTGCTTTTAGTATGTGATAGATAAATAAATATCATGAAAATATATTCCATGATGAATTTAATGATACTGATTTTCTAAAAACTTGGTCAAAGGTAGTGATGTTAGACTTTTCAAAAAAGCAGTACAACTTATAAAAAAGAATAGAGAGAGAGTATATAGCTATAAATGGTGGGTTCCATGTGAGTGCATCAATCAGTTTTAGTTGGACAATATCATAAAAAATTAATTTTTATAGCTAAAAACATCTCTATATTAAACAAATCTCATGTTATGTTCCATCTATCTTCAATGATCTACCTGATCTTGTGAGGCATGCTTGTGTGTGGGTGGTGCAACACCTTTGTGCTGTCCGGCTATCCTGGAACTTGTTTGGTTTCTCTTCTCTTGTACTTTTGTTCGTAAGACACATTATTTTTTTATATGAAATGAACAAGGAGAGCTCGTGGTAAAAAAAAAATTAAAATAGTTTTGAAATAAACTTGCTATAAATTATTTCCATATGTATTTTTTTCCTTACATTTACATCATGCTACCAAGGATTGTTGAAAATAGGTCTAGAAAAAGCTAATTAGTATAAAAAATAGTGAAATAAGAGTTGGCATTTCGTTTATTTTCTCCAAATTTTATGGCATATGAATGAGTACAGAAAATATACATTTTGAGAAGAGTCTTATATTGTTCATATCCTTTTGAGTTAGCATGCCTATTTTCGGTTTAAAATAGCAATACATTATTGTAGTACGAAAAGAATATATGGCCCTTTATTGAAGAAGTTAGTTTCAGGAGAGGAACAAGATTAGATGGCCTTAACACAATAACTCTGCAAGAACGCGTGAATCCCTACAAAACAATGTACATATGTATGAATACCAATCTGTTAGTGATGTTATTACTTATGTCATATTTACCAACAATAGTCTAAATTTCCAAGATATTTTGATGAAATAATAAGATAAGAGTGCAAAAATTCAAAAATGATAATGTCATTTGCAATTTTGCCAGAAATTAAAAACAAATTTGGTACGTGATTTCTTCCAAAATGCGCTAGTATTGCCTTTTAATTTCAAAATAATATAGCACTGTTTAACATTAATAACGACAACTGTAGGGATAGCAAAGGATTTGCTTGCGTGGAATGAGACAAACATGGAAAAAACGAAGAAGCTCATGGAACAACAGGATTGGTGTGAGAGCACGCCAATGCACTTGGCTGCATCAGCAGAAGACCCCTCTCTGGAGTTTTTCCTTTTCGCTTTCGTCAACAGGAGCCTCGAGATGAATTCCTTCAGCCTCTTCTATAATATCGTCCCAACCAAGTGGTTGGATAAGTTTTTTGTTTGGAGGAAACATCCAATTATCCAACTAGCGAAAGCTAATCCTTCTTCGGCATTTCAGCCTGACAAGGAGGGGTTGTTTCCGGTGCATGTCGCTGCCTCGGCAGGGAGCTTGGTGCCTATTATCATCTTGCTCAGTTGCTGCCCTCCTGGGTGTGCCAGATTGCGTAATGCTATGGGAATGACCTTCCTTCATGTCGCTGTAAAGATGGAGCGGCTTAACGTCGTTAGGTTTGTGTGCAACAGGTCATCAGAGTTCAAGTCAATTGTGAATATACAGGACAAGAACGGGAACACTGCCCTGCACCTAGCCGTCCTTGGAGGGAACTGGGATATATTCAGAACACTCATCTGGAACCGACATGTTGTCTTAAATTTACCAAATGAGGACGGAGAAACTCCCATGGATATTGCCGAGAAGAAAGCTCCTTCGGCTTCGGGGTTTAATTTTGGAATGGTACGTAAATTATCATGAATTAATGATCATCATATATATGCTTCTTCTTGCAATGCAAGCTCAGTACATACAGTATGTATTAAGGTTTAGTAATTAATGTAGCCTGCTTTGAAAACTCAGAGCTTAATCATCTTATTTTGATGCAGCATGCACGTCGTAGGATACTTGGGTCGCTAACCTTTGCAAACGCTCAGAATGGAAACCGTCGGCGCGACCAGCGCGTCTTGGAAGATAAATATGTCGAGAGCCGTGAGGACAATAAAATCACAAGCTTCGCACAGATTGTGGGCATTGGGTCGGTGCTCGTGGCCACAGCGACGTTCGCTGCAGCCTTCACAATGCCCAGCCAAGACAAAAACAAAGCTGCAGGCGGCAAGCTTGCCGGGGGATACTACTACACTTTCGACGGGTTCGTCATCTCCAACACCTTGGCATTCATCTGCTCGACTCTAGCCACCTTCAGCCTCATCTACACCGGGGTAGCTGCGCTCGACATACAGAAGCGGATAGAGTTGGTGTCCTTCTCTCTAGCGCTGCTCATCGGCGCAGCCCGGAGCTTCTGCGCCGCCTTCGCCTTCGCGTTATATGTGCTGCTTGACCCAGTGGACCACAGGGAAGCCATGGTATCCTGCACCATGACAGTGGTTGCGCTGCTGGACGCAGTTTGGTTCTTGAGGGCGATTTTGACCGACACGGCACTTGTTTTTAAGAGGGGATGGGTCAAGCTGAAAAGGAACACGGGATGGAGGTCAGTCGGCGGGCGTTTGCTGAGACTATTGACTAGATTCGTAGCCAACATTGTCTACCTGTTCTGGCCCTACATCGTCATCTTCAGTCTCTTGGAAAGCAGAAAGAATATCACTGGACGACACACTAAGCTGGGCTAAGATTCAAAATCATTACCTCGCCTGATGTATGGTTGTGCCTGGCCGTTATATTATACTACGTATTACATTGGTTGTGTTATCCATCATCATCCATTCGTTCCACATACGACGATGTATGTTTAGAATTACAGAAAAATAATGTCTTGACAACTATTTCCCGTACGTGTATTTTGTTTGCCACCATGTATAAAAGTGTAATCATATGTTCTAAGTGTTGTATTATCAAACATATATTATGAAATAAAAAAATAAGGTTGTGTGCCTATTTTTAGTAAACATATTTTGTTGCAGGTTGTATCGTTATATCCAAGTAGATTAACCATCGGAAGCTCCTAAAGAAGGAGTGGATATGGACAGAGGATCAGTTTGAAGGAAAACTCGGCGATTGGAAAGGCAAGCTTTTGCCCTGTTATGGGAATTGTTAAGATTAACGTCCGCTAGTTCAGAGCCACTCTATGAGCATCGTTGAAAATCTTCTTCGGCAACGGAAAAATGCTCCGTCACCCCTGGAGAGGACTCTATGGAAATCGTGGTTCACTTAAGCCTGTGGCCGATGTTAGCAACTCTCATCTATAACGGATCTAGATGTTTGTCTGTGCACGATGTTTGCTGCATGAGTAACGGTGGTTTATCTTTTCTCGTTTGCATTGCTTTTTGCATGCCACGGTCTGGCTTATGCCACGTGCCCATGATGTAGAAAAAAGGTAATACATTTCCTCACTTATATCATAGCCAATGAAACACATATACTTAGTTCGCACTTATTGCAATAATACATATAAGATAAAATGACATTGTGGTACAACAGAAAATGAATAGTACTTGTGAGAACACCATTTGTTGTTCTCACAAAAAAAAATAGAAATGCAGAAATACAAGATTATAAGTTAAGACATGCATGAAGAGTTTTCGAATTGTCCCTTGGGATGCAATACTGGTTCAGTATAAGCATTGCTAAAGTGGATCCAATCTAGATAGTTCTTTTTTTCAAACATTTTGTAACAAGTACGGCCACCATGTGCAGAGAGGTAAGAAGATAGTTGGATTACCTAGGTTTATTGGCATATATAGTTACAAAGTAAGAAATCTATAATATTTTAGTGATTATGACTAAATTGACTAACCGTGCAAACATGCGTGCAAAATCTATTAATTACATGTACTTATGATTGGAACCATTAGTTGGCATCCACATATACTAAAATATTTTTTAAGGTAAAACTGAACCATAGTCTTAAGATATATTAGTCCCATTTCATTCCCATATGCTTAAATTAGTATAAAGAGGAAAGGTATTCTGCCACTCTAGTATCCAATTATATATTTCTCGACATACTACTAACCAATTGGTGTGATCCACGCAACTATCATATGAAGGGAACCAAAGGACAATAACATAACATACAACTCAAATCAATCATAGAGATGTCACCAATTAACCATATGACAAAAAGGAAATACTCAAACGTATAAGAGAGGTGTAATAGATCACTGGTACATAAGTTATAACATTAGACATCATGTTCACATAGTAGATTACAAATATTTACTGGAGCATCGTAGAGAGGAAGGAAATGGTGGTGAAGATGGTGTCAAGGTAATAGGGGCATACCGGTGGCGGCCAAGGTGGGGCGGTGGCCTCGCAGCGGCCGTCCATCCAAGGGGAGTGCCATCCTTTGGTCGTCTTTCTCCATGACTCCTTGTTATTGTAGATGTGCCCTCCATCGTGGAGATGTCAGCCAGGGCGGCATAAAATTTGTGATAATGCTTGGGTCCCTCCAAACTTAGAGTTTACTCTCTTTATATAGGTCGAGGCAATGTTTCTCGGCCCTCCGATCGATGCTCTGGTGAAAATATTCCCTAGAGGTAATAATAAAAGGATTACTATTCATATTTATGTTTCATGATTAAGTTTATGTTCTATGGTATAATTGCGTTAGTCCAAGATAGTGAGTATTTGGAGGAAAACCCTAATACATGTGTGTACTGTAAACACCAAAGTAATCCCTAGCTATGACTCTATGATTGGTTCATGTATTATTTGATAGTACCGGTTTCCTCACTATGTGGCAAGGAGTTTGCTAATAATATATGAGATTAGATATGCTGGATAATAATGACGATGAATACACCAAATTGATATACCGTTGAAACACGCTGTTAATATTTTTATCAGTAGTTTTAGTACTGTCACTATGATCGTTTGACCGTAAGAAACATGTAGGACTGGTTCGATATGGACGTGAAGAGGTCCTCCAAATGTTACACTATAACAGGGTAATTATAAAGTTTGCCTTTCATTCTTACCGGATAGTATGCAAGGTTTTTATTTGGTGTACTGATGACCCACAAGTGTAGGGGATCGATCGTAGCATGTTCGAGAAATAAGAGTGTCGAACCCAACAAGGAGCAGAAAGTATTGATAAATAGTTTCGATCAAGGTTTCGCTGTAAACACTAGAGAATTTTTTTTAGGGATTTTTGTAATAGTGTCGGATATATACCAAATAGGGGTATAGAAGATGGTAGGCCAAGTGCCGGATTACCAGGGTGGCCTAAGTGGTAGTGGGCTTAGGTCCATTAGGCGGCCCAGTAATCCGACGCGCAGACGCCGGATTCTAGAAGAACCCGGATCACAGCCCATGTGATCTGGCTTGGAGGAGAAGACGGATTCCTTGCTTTCCAAGTTACAAGTTACCGTAGTTTTCTAGGTTTCCTATTCTGTAAGCCCTAATCCGGCTATTATATAAAGCCGGACGAGAGATAAACAAAACAACCAACAAATAGAGAAGCTCTACGCCAACTCGCCGAGAAGCTCATCCTCGCCGAGTGGTTTAGATCTAAAACCCTCAGATTGTAACCCTGTTTACGGGCTTTAGTCCCAATTAGTGAGAAGTGCAGGAGTAGGCACGTCGTACTGTCGCGACGTACCGAACCTGGGTAAAATCCTGTGTTCTGTGTTACTACGTTATCCCGTTACCCCACGTCTCTACCGTAGTCTCATGGCACCCCCGTCTATGAAAACTACTACGATGTCTCGACAGTTGGCGCCCACCGTGGGGCAAACGACGTCAGGCGTAAGATTCCGATCTGGGATACTTGGCGGAATCGGAAGATCAATCACTGTCGGAAGCTTGGAGTTCGACAACGACGTCGGGCGCTTCCTCGACAACGGATCCTACATACCGGCGCAAAACCACCTGGTAAGTGCATGCGTACTACCGATAGGATCTGCTAACATCTTTATCGGGCTAACTGCAGAAGCAATGGGGTTTTGCGGTGGAAGAAAATTTATCCCACCCGCCCTATACCCAGTCGAAGATGAATATGATGCCGGATTCTGCTCAGATCGCCGACAAAAAAGTGATACACACTTTATCGGCATGGTGCAATCCGAAATCGCCGAAAACACGGATGATGGAAATCCCGTGCAAGAGGCAGACAACAACGCACCCGTCATGGAGACGGAAGATCAAACACCCGTCACAGAGGCGGAAGATCCGACATCCGTCAACAAGACGATGAACTCGGAAGCAGAATCCGTGCTTGCCGCCATTGAGGCGAGGTTGGAGTCGGAAACCAGATCGGATAACTTCGACTCTGAAGACGAAGATGAGGACGCCTTCGTAAGAAAGGTTAAATCCTTTCAAGAGGGATTCCATGAAGTCTTAATGGCGAAACCGGCTGATACCACGGACGCCGGCAGTCAGGAAAGCCCTAAAACCCCTCCGCCAGAGGAAGAGAGAGAAGACGGAGAAACTTCTCCGATATTCCCCAGTGTCAAGGAGATGACAGAAGATGAGCCTGTCAAAAAACTCCCTCTTCCAAGAAAAAGCACCGTGCTGCTAAAAAACTCCAATACAAAATCCGGAAGAAAAAATCAGCTGATCTCGCTGATGAAAACCTGGAAGTTGGAGATGTTAGCGGAACAAAGCCTGCGGAGAAGAAATCTAAGGAAATCACTGCTCCGCCAATGACGGAACAGGAAGAGCAAGAGCTATTGCAAACACCAGTGGGACCAGATGAACCCCCTGAGATGCTGGAAGCCAGGAGACAAGCTTTCCAACGGCAACAACAACATCTACTCAGATCTCGGCAACATCTCCAACAAACCCATAATGACATCAAGGTCATGAAGGAAGAAATAGAGGAGTACGAGAGAAAGAATAGATCCGCGTTAAAACCTACTAGGTTACCCGGAATCGCAAGACCGGAAGAACTGCCGCCAAAAGAAAGGTTCCATAACCCGTCTTGGCAAAAGCAGGTAAACGGCAAAGATGCCAAGGGCGAACCAATATACAAGACCGCAGCAGAAAACACGGAAGCAGCGTTCGCGATTCTTAACAACGATCTGTATTCCAACGGGGAAAAACTCCAAGGGGTGTATGCTTTCCTAGGAAAAGCATTGCAACAACAACAGCGCGCTCAAGAGCGATCAGGGAGGCTGCATGATAATTCCGCCCTATGCAAGACAGCTACTTGCGCTGCTGGAGCACCTGGACCGGAAGAACCCGGGGATTCAGACAACTCAAAAGATAAAAAAGAGGATCCGAGAAAAGACAGGAAAAACCCCGACAACCGGGATACAGCGTCTAGGACCGGATCCCATCTCCCGAAAGATGGGTATAAACCCCATGATCGGGAAGACAAACACCGGAAGGACGGCAAATTAATGCCACCTCCGAGAAACCCAGCTGAGAAAGCTGGAAGATACGATATACCTCACAGGCGTGAGAGATCCCGGACACCGCCTAAGGACAAAGAAAGGCACAGGAGTAGAACTCCGCCTAATCCAAAAGGGCGTGATCACGGAAGAGATAGAAACAATCCCGGAAAAGCGCGTTCGCGCAACAATGGAAGAGAAAGGAGCAGATCCCCTTCTGTCCATTCAGCCGGAAGATATTCTGCACACATTGACATAGCAGAAAAAGATGATCTATACTTTGGTCCTAAATGTTTTACCGACAGGATCCGAAGAATAACGCTGCATTCTGGCTTTGCCAAGGTCGATCTAACGTACCAGAAATACACTGGCAGCACAAACCCGGATACCTGGCTCTCGGATTACTATACAGCCGTCCAGATCAACAATGGGACAGACTTGGAAGCTGTCAAGTTTCTTCCCCTAATGCTGCTGGACGGAGCCAGAGATTGGATCAATGGATTACCGTCACGAAGAGTCGACAGCTGGGACGATATGGCTAGAGTATTTACTCAGCATTTCCGGGGAACATACAAACGCCCGAATAGCATCAACCAGCTAAACCGTTGCACGCAATTTGAGGATGAACCATACGTGGATTTCATCTCCAGATGGACAGCAATGAAGAATAGTTGCTCTGGAGTAACTGACGTACAAGCAATGCATGCTTTCGTCAATGGCCTAAAACCCGGACTTGTACCGTTCATGGTTGGTTCCAAAAAGCACAAGGATCTCGGATCCATGCTTACAACCGCCAATGAGCATGCCGCAGCCGAGGATGACATCAGAGCAAGAGGAGGCAATACTGAATCATTGATACTCGCCAAGAAAACCCCTCGTTCTGACAAAAAAGCCACTCCAGAAACAACGACGAAGCCCAAAGAGGTGAACATAGCCTTTGGAGGAGAAAAGGGAAACAAGTGGAAAGGACGCAACCCAGATCCAATCAATTACACTCCAGATGAGTGGGAAAGGATTAAGTCGGAACCTTGCGTTCACCACTCGCAATTTGGGAAACCCACCCATACAAAAGCGCAATGCCGGCTGAATAAGCACATGAAAGGCACTGCAGGATCCGGAAATAAAGGGAAGGGTTCCAAAAGGAAACCCGCCAAACAAAAGCCAGAAGCTGACAAAGAAGACAGTGAATCGGACACTGACGAAAAAATCCAGGAACAACAGCGTAAAGGCGAACCCAAGTTTCCGAGAGTTGATGGAGAAGCAATGCTAACTTTCTTAGCAACCCCATCAGCAAAGGTGGCAAAAAGAACACTTCGAGAAATAAACGCGATTGTCCCGGCAACCCCGAAATTCTTGAAGTACTCCAACACACCGATAATCTGGGATCAGTCTGACCATCCCGGAAATATCCCTGAACCTGGCACACAAGCTCTTGTTGTAAGTCCTATTGTTCAAAATACTAGGCTAAGAAGAGTGCTGATGGATGGAGGATCCAGCATTAACATAATGTACCTGGATACACTGAAGCACCTGAAGATTTCCGAGTCCCGGCTCAACTACAGCAACATACGCTTCCATGGTATCGTCCCTGGCAGGCAAGCACGATCCCTAGGAGAAATTTCCCTAGATGTCACCTTCGGAGATAAAGATCACTTCCGGCAGGAAAAAGTATCCTTCGAAGTAGTGCCGTTCGAAAGCGTGTATCACGCAATACTCGGACGTCCAGCTTTCGCCAAATTCATGGCAAGATCCTGTTATATTTATAACAAGCTGAAGATGCCAGGACCCAAGGGAGGAGTAATCACTATAGCTGGTGATTTTAAGCTGGCAAATGAGTTGGAGAAAGAAAACGCCCTTTGCGCTCAGAGAGTTATAGCAAAGGAAGAACTGAAGGAATTAGCCAAGGAGGTATCGCCGTCAGAAATGCCGGCAGGAAAAGAAACTCGGAAGCCAACAGACAGCTTCAAGGCATCCGAGAATACAAGACAGGTAATCCTAGATCCCAAAGATCCGACAAAATTTGTCGTCGTAGGGACTGGGATGACTGATAAATAGGAAGGCGAGCTCATCAAGTTCCTCCGTGAGAACTGGGATATTTTTGCCTGGTGTCCAGCGGACATGCCAGGTGTACCCAGGGAACTTGCTGAGCACCAACTTAAGGTTATTCCTGGATCAAAACCCCGTCAAACAAGGTCTCCGTCGATTTGACGGAAGAAGACGGAAGGCTATTGGCAAGGAAATTATCCGGCTTTTAGCAGCGGATTTCATCAAGAAAGTGATCCATACTGACTGGTCCGCAAATCCGGTATTAGTACCGAGGAAGACACTACTGCTCTTAGAATGTGTATAGATTACACAGGCTTGAACAAATTGTGTCCGAAAGATAGGTTCGCATTACCGCGAATCGATCAAATAATAGACGCCACAGCTGGCTCTGAGCTTTTGTGCTTTTTGGATGCATACTCCGGGTATCACCAAATACGCATGAAAAAGGAAGATCAAATTAAGACTTCTTTCATAACCCCATACGGGACGTATTATTACGTAACCATGCCGTTTGGCCTGAAGAACGCCGGTGCAACCTACCAGCGCTGCATGCAACGTTGTTTGCTGTCGCACCCTGGCTTCTAAGGGATACTCATCGGACGAACTGGATAGCAGGTGCTTGGATTATGGGGCATAACTGCTCCCACGTCCCAGCTTCCTGGTAGGCCTGCGCTTATGCGCGACAACACAAGCCCTGCTATTCCACCGTCGATGTAAACTATCCACTAGAAGTCATAGGCACTACTGTCGACGTACTTCATATCAATCACGCACTGTACGTCAACAGCTTTGAACGAATGATGATCACAACATATCTCTAAGACACAAAAGATTGAAATAAGGTTGCAAATGGCCTTCACTAAGGCAGAGATAGCAAATACAATCATCCAGAGGACACATGTCCCAACATAGCATTCATTACATCAGCGGAAGCAATCAAAGGTGTCTGGGTACAGACAAATTCAACAGGCTTAAGAAGCCGGAGAAAATAAAGAAGACGAAGCCCATCCACGTAGGTCCTGGATCCATCCCTGGTCCAGCTAACTACTCGTCTGCAGTCTCGTCAAACTCCACGAAGTAGCCATCATGGTGGTCATCGTAGCCGTAGTCGTAGTCTGCGTAAACCACAGCCCCAACGGGGTCAGTACATCCAAGTACTGGCAAGCAAGACTCACAGTTCACCAAAGTATAGCCCGTCAACACAAGCACAGATGACTTGGGTTCAACGGAAAGAAGGGGATATATAAGATGCTGCAACTGGCTGCACTAACCAACTACAGAGATTCTATCACTTCCAACTATCAGAAAGGGGATAAGATCGAGGGTTGTAACCAACTGAAAGATAACTGCAAACAAACCCATCCTGGATCTCGCCCCTTATCCAAAGAAGCAATCCGAGGATAACTCACACAGTTGGATTAAGATGAAACAAGTTATTGTGATAATAATCCTATTACTAGTCAAATTGATAATCATGGGGTGTGAGATTGTGAATCATTAGGTTTAAGTTGTCCTGAGTACTTGTTAGCCAGTACTTTCACCAAGTAGTCCATAACCGCGGAAAACACGGCTTCTCGAGAAGATTATCCCTGCAGGGTTGCACCAATTTGGCCGTACACGTATGAATAACCCGCCAGATGGGATGCCTCCCACCAAGCGGGGCACTCAACACAACTCAACTCTTCTCCGCATCAAGCCCAAAGCACCTTGGGCGCACGGCTAATCGATCCCAGAAGAAAATGGACCCTCATAGCACTCTAAGAACGTGTCCCCCTATATGCCCACTACAAAAGTTCCACCCTGCGCTGGGCTCGCAAAAACATGCATGCGGCAAATAGAAAGCACGAACTAAATGAGATGATTTGGACGAGAGGCGAATCGAATCAAATTGAGGGGGGGCGCCCATACTCGCTTCCCACATGCGGGTAGTGCGCTCATCATGGATCAGTAGACAAAACCCTTTTCCTATTAGGGTCGACACTAGCAGGCCTCAAAACCACACAGGGCCTCCTGCCGGTGCCTTATCATCAAATTATTATTAAGTAATAACGTTAGCATGATTGATTGTTTGATTAAACATCGAGCCCCCAGAACATAATAAAGATGTAGTAACTGAAAGTAACGGGTAACAGACTCGAGCAAAACAACCTAAGCATGCTAGTAAGACACTGGCTCAAGCAATAGGGTTGTAGGAGTGGTGGTGAGGCAATATCAGGGTTAAATGATTCATGTGATAGGTTCGTAACAGAAACAACTACCACTAAGGCTAGCAAGATAGACAACTGAAAGTATCGGTAACCAGGGTTGAAAGGAACACAATGGTTCATGTGAGTGATAACTTGCCTGCAAACCCAGTAGCCGGGTACTGAGCTAGATCCTCAGAAGGGGTGATGTAAAGGTCGTCTGTCTCAACGTCGTCGTCTATTCGAGAAGAAGCAAACAAACAAAACAGGAATGTAAACAATCATTGCCATGGCATTGTGCACAATCAAGATGATGCATGACAGTTAATGGTTGCATCAAAATAAACTAGCTAACATGATAACCCAATTTAAATGGACCCATATGCTAAAATGAGTTGCATATGGAAAAGGTCCATAGGTTAAGTGGAACAAATGATTTACAATTTATTATTAGGTGATAGGTGTTATCATGATGCATGCATGCTGGTAACAACAAAATAACAACAAATAACAATAATAGATGCAAAGGAAAAGGAATAGAACAAGTTTGGAAATTATTTATTAAGTTTGGAAAATTTGGTTACTTAAACATGTCACACAAACAATTATTGTTTTCATCCATTTAAAGTGTGCAAAACAATTAACAAAGTTTATATTTGAAAATAACATCAAATTTTAGTTGGATTACATGTTTCAAATATTGAAATTGGAATTTGGATTATTTAATTATGAATTAAACAATATTAAACAAGTTTTAATTGAATTTAAAACAAGCTTAAATATTATTTGAATTTTATGTGTTCAAATCATAAATTCAAATTCACATTTGAAAAGTTCACACTTTTATGGTTTGAAAACATATTTTGCATGTTCAAAAATATTTTATTTTGAGCAAGTTATGATTTTATCAAATTTAATTGAATTAAACAAGTATTAAATTATTTAGGCAATTTAAATTATTCAAACAATGAAACAAATTTTATATTTGAATAGCATATTCAAAATGGTGTGAAAAACATATTTTATTTGCCTTATTTGGAATTAGTATGAATTATTTATGAATTATTGCAAATTACATTTGAATTATTCAAATTTGAATTTTAAATGTATTTTGAAAACTCAAAACAGAACACAAATGGAACAATTGGAAAGATCAGGAAATTTGGAACAGAAAACATATATAACTTTTATTTATTAGACTTATAGATTAAAAGTTATTGATTTTTAAAGTTTATTGTTTATTCTGCTATTTAAAAGAAATAGGAGAAATAAAACAGATTTGTTTTAATCATTTTGTTACCGCACTGGATCTACACCAGTCGCTGACAGGGGGGCCCGTGGGCTCGCTGCGCTTGCGCAGCACACGAGCGACTGACGAACGGGCCCGGGTTGTCAGCGAGGAGGGAAAAAATAAAAAGGGGTTTTGTGCGGCCGCGGGGATTCGATCCCTCGCCCGCGCGCTCGCACACAAACGCGCTAACCACTGCAGCTGCTCGCACTCGCTTGACAGGTATAGGGACGCAGGGAGGTTAAAGGTTCAGACTTGCACGATGTCTGACGAAACTGACGAGCGCTCGCTTGCTCGACTGACAGAACACTCGCCGGCGGCGATCTGCACGGTGGTGCTAGCGATTGGGTGCGTGGGTGTGTGCAGAACGTGCACTGGGCCGTGCGCAAGCAGAGGGAGAGAGAGGAGGCGAAGGTGGAGGCTCACCAGGAGGTTGTCGTGGTTGTTCTGACGGCGGAGGGGAAATGCCGCGGCGGTGACGAGGTAATCGAGGACGGCGGCGTGGTCTCCGGGCTCCTCCGTGCGAGTTCAGATGTCCAACGCGAAGAGGGAAGGGTGGCGATCTGATTTCAGTGGACCAGAGGCTAGGTGGGGGTCGAGGGTGGCTGCGCCATGGATGGATTCAGAGGAGCGGCCGCCGGTGAGGTGGCAGCAGAGAAGGAGATCGTCGGGGAGGAAGCGAACGACGGCGGCGGAGAGGGGATAGGACCTAGGGGAGCTAGGGTTTAGGTCTGCGGGGGCCCTGGCGGCTTCTTATAGGCGAGGAGAGCGAGGGTGGCCGCCGGAGTCGCGCGCGGTGTCGCGGTGGCGGCACGGATGGGCGCCGTACCGGAAACAGACGGTGCGCACGCTTTTCAAAGCGGTAAGTGACGCGCGGGCGGGCTGGGCTGCGCTCTGTTAGCCGCTAGGTGGGCTGGGCCAGGTAGATAGGTTAGCTGTCGCCCGTTTTATTTTTCTGTTTTACTTTTTTTTTTAAACAGATTTTGGAAGAATTTGTTAAGGTTTTGTTCAAGAAAAATTCCAGAAAAATTTAGTTCAGCTATTTAGGTAATTAGAAACCATATTCCAAGATTGGATTTCAAAAATTTGAGATTTAGAAAGATGTTTGTATTTGAATCCAATTTGGAGGAATTTTCAATATTAAATGCTCATTATTGAAAACAACAATTTTATTAGGGTTACCCCTAAGAATTAATGTGATTAAGGATTGCATTTGTTGATGAATTTCATGGACTCAAAAGGGTACTGATTTGAAACTTGGTTTGAATTTAAAAGATGATTTGGGAATTATTGATTGAATTAATTGATTGATTAATGGTTTGATTAAACCAACAACTTAATGAGTGGTTAACAAGGAATAAAATGGTTGTTTTTATTTGTTATTTTTATTCCAAAAGTTGTAACAGATCAAGTATGAAAATAACCATTTGAAATTGTTTGGGTTTTGATTATGAAAACAAGATAAATAGATGGAAAACAAATAATAACAAATGCAAACAAAAATAAAACAAATGCAATGAGATGATGACATGATGCATTGCTTGAAATAGAACAACAAGAAATAAAGCAACTAGGGGTTTTTCATACTTGGGATGTTACAAAACGCCCCCCCTTGAAGGAATCGCGCCCCGAGATTCCTTACTGAGATGTGAAAAGGTCCGGATACTTCTTGCGAAGATCCTCTTCGGTCTCCCACGTTGCCTCTTTATCGGAATGATGCGACCATTGGACTTTCAAGAACTTGGTGCTCTTGTTGCGAGTCTTACGCTCGGTCTCATCGAGAATACGAATAGGGTGCTCCTCATAAGATAGATCATCTTGCAGTTCAATGGAATCATGATCAACTGCACGATCTGGATCTTTGAAACACTTCTTGAGCTGTGACACGTGGAACACATCGTGCACCTTGGATAGTTTTTCTGGAAGTTCAAGACGATAAGCATTCTCTGCACGTCTTGAGAGGATGTTGAAAGGACCAATGTATCTTGGTGTAAGCTTTCCTTTCACACCAAAACGATGAGTGCCTCTGAGGGGAGTTACACGGAGATATGCCTTATCACCAGGTGCATAGATCATATCCCTGTGCTTGCTATCATAATAGCTCTTCTGACGAGACTGAGCAATCTTGAGATTGTCACGAATGATACGAACTTTCTCCTCGGCTTCCTTAACAATGTCAGGGCCTAAAAGTGAACGTTCACCAGCTCCAGACCAATTGATTGGACTCCTGCATCTGCGACCATACAGTGCCTCAAATGGTGCCATGCCTAGGCTTGCCTGGTAGCTGTTGTTGTAGGAGAATTCAGCATATGGAAGGCAATCCTCCCATTTCATGCCAAAGGAGAGACCACATGCTCTGAGCATATCCTCGAGAATCTGATTGACTTTTTCGACTTGCCCCTGAGACTGAGGGTGATAAGCTGTGCTGAACAGAAGTTTGGTGCCCAAAGCTTCTTGAAAGCTTTTCCAGAAATGAGAAGTGAAGATACTTCCACGGTCTGAGCTTATTTCCAATGGAACACCATGAAGGGGAACAACCTTTGCTGTGTAGAGCTCTGCTAACTGGCTAGCTGAGATAGTTTCCTTTACAGCAAAGAAGTGAGCAACCTTAGTGAGACGATCAATAACAACGAAGATCGCATCGTTGCCCTTCTTGGACTTTGGAAACCCAGTAACGAAGTCCATTTCAATCATGTCCCACTTCCACTCAGGAATTTTGAGAGGTTGGAGAAGACCGGCTGTTTTCTGATGGACTGCTTTAACACGTTGACAAACGTCGCATTCAGAAACGTATTGAGCAATTTCATGTTTCATGCCAGACCACCAATACAGAGTCTTGAGATCCTGGTACATCTTTGTACTTCCAGGGTGAATGGACAGAGGAGTTTCATGAGCCTCCTTGAGAATGATATCCTTGAGACTTTGAATCTGAGGAACTGCAATGCGTCCTTCGAAGAACACAGTTCCCTTGTCATCAATTGTGAAGGACTTGAATTTAACACTTCCCTCTTTGATGTGCTCTACAATCTTCTTGATTTCAGTATCACGAAGTTGTTCAGAACGAATCTTGTCCTCGATAGTTGGACTGGCTGTCAAGCTAGCAAGGTATCCTTCAGGGACAAGACCAAGGTTCAGCTTCTGGAATTCTTCATGAAGTGGAGGTTGGCTTTCCATGATCATGAGATTATTGCAATAGGATTTGCGACTGAGAGCATCGGCCATAACATTAGCCTTGCCTGGAGTGTAAGAAATGGTGAGATCAAAGTCTTTAATCTTCTCAATCCATCTCCTTTGCCTGAGGTTTAGATCTGGCTGAGTGAAGATGTATTTCAGACTCTTATGATCGGAAAAGATTTCAGTTTTGTTACCCAACAAGTATTGTCTCCATTTCTTGAGGGCAAACACAACTGCTGCAAGTTCTAGATCATGAGTGGGATAGTTTTGCTCATGTGGGTTCAACTGACGTGAAGCATAAGCCACAACTTGACGTTCTTGCATAAGAACTGCTCCTAGGCCTTGGAGAGATGCATCACAGAATATCTGGAAAGGTTTGGTAGTATCTGGGCCAACCAGAACTGGGGTGGAAGTTAGTTTAGTCTTCAGGAGGTTGAAACTCTCATCACATTGTGGAGTCCAAACGAACTTTTTGTCCTTCTTTGTGAGATCAGTGAGAGGTTTAGCAATCTTGGAAAAGTTTTGGACGAAACGACGGCAATAGCTAGCCAAGCCAAGAAAACTTCTGACTTGCTTCACCGTCTTAGGGGGTTTCCAATCAACAATTGTCTTAACCTTTTCCGGGTCAATGGCAATGCCTTTGGCAGAGATGATATGACCAAGATATGCAACTTCTGGAATCCAGAACTCACATTTGGAAAACTTGGCATACAGACGATGCTCGCGAAGTTTCATGAGAGTGAGACGAAGGTGTTCTCCATGCTCTTCCTCGGATTTTGAGTAGACTAGAATGTCATCGAGATATACCACAACGAACTTGTCGAGGTATTCATGGAAGACAGAATTCATAAGTCTTGAGAACGTTGCCGGTGCATTGGTGAGACCAAAGGACATGACGGTGTATTCATATAGACCGTAACGAGTGGTGAAAGCTGTCTTAGGAATATCATCCTTTCTGATCTTTATCTGATGGTACCCCATCCTCAAGTCCAACTTTGAGAATATTGAGGCTCCAGCAAGTTGATCAAAAAGATCATCGATACGAGGAATTGGATACTTGTTCTTGATGGTTTTCTCGTTGAGAGGACGATAGTCAACCACGAGTCTTTTTGTTTGATCCTTCTTGGCAACAAACAGAGTTGGGCAACCCCAAGCGGAGGAACTAGGCTGAATGTAACCTTTCTCCATGTACATATCGATTTGCTCCTTCAACAATTTCAGTTCAGGAGGAGCTATCTTGTACGGATGCTTAGAGATTGGAGCAGTACCTGGCTCAAGCTCGATCACGAACTCAACTGCTCTGTCCGGGGGCATCCCTGGCAACTCTTCTGGAAAGACGTCAGGGAATTCACAAACCACCGGAACATTTTCAATTGCAGGAAGGGGTTTGGCATCGAGGTTGAACAGCTGAACAGAACTTGATCCATATGGAGAATAGACTATCTGGCCTGAAGTGTGAGAGAGAGTTATTGACTTTTGAGCACAGTCAATTTTAGCTTTGTGGGTCTTCAACCAATCCATACCCAGAATGACATCAATGTCAGAATTTCCCAGCAACATGAGTGAAGCAAGGAATATGCGACCTCCAATTAGGATCTCATTGTCCATGCTTATCTTGGATGTCAACATTTGCGGTCCCGGAGAGTGAACAGTCATTTGATTGCTTAGCGGAACCAGAACTAGGTTGTATGCTTTTGCAAAAATCTTTGACACAAAAGAATGCGATGCTCCAGTATCAAACAACACTTTAGCTGGAATAGAGTTTACGGGTAATATACCGAGAACGACGTCAGCAGCTTCCTCAGCTTTGTCGGCCTTGATATGGTTCACCCTCGCGGTCCTCCCGACAGGCCTGTTGTTGGAGTTGAAGGCTTTAGCCGGGGGAGCACGAACCATTGCCTGGTTGGTGTTGGGGCGAGGAGGTGGAGGTAGCTGCCTCTGAGTGCACTTATCAGCGTAGTGTCCAGTCTCCTTGCACTTGTAGCAAGTGACGCCACGAGGAGGACCTGGCCTTGGCTGCCCCATTGGAAACCTCTGACCCTGCATCTGAGATGGGTTGGGTGGGCGGGGACCAAAGCCTGGAGAAGCTTGGGCATTTGGAGCCCGAGTGACAGCACCATTTGGCACCCAGATGCGGCGCTTCTGCGGAGGGGTGGTCATGTTGGAGGAGGAACCACCCTCACGCGAGTGCTTACGGGACTCTTCGAACGCCTTGCGCCCATTCTCCTCATTGAGCGCGGTGTTCACGAGCTCCACGAAGTCCTTGCACTTGATGTTGGTGAGAGCGTACTTCAGTTCCGGGTTAAAACCTCGGCGGAACCTTGCCATCTTCTTGGCTTCAGTGGACACTTCGTCACCAGCGTACCGAGCGAGACGATTGAACTCGTTCTGGTAGCCGAGGACGTCCAGCTTCCCCTGTCTGAGAGAGCAGAATTCCTCACGCATCCTTTCCATGAGACCATCTGGGATGTGGTGCTTCAGGAAGGCATCCTTGAAACATCCCCAGGTGATAGGATATCCAGCTCTCATGGTCTGGTAGTTCTCCCACCAAGTAGCTGCCTGACCCTTCAGTAGGTAGGTGGCATACTTGACCTTATCTTCCTCAGCAACATGTGCGATCTCCAGAGTCCTGGCTATGTCACGGATCCAGTCATCAGCATCCAGGGGCTCACGTGTTGCCACGAAAGCTTTCGGGCCCAAGCTGAGGAACTCCTTGATGTTGACCCGTGGAGCATTCTGGTTGTTGTTCTGGTTAGCCTGGATCTGGGCCATCTGTGTCACCACCTGGGTCATCTGAGCTAACAGTTCCCCCATTGGTGGTGGCGGAGGCGGGTTGTTCCTGGTTGGAGGCATCCTGAACAGAAATGCATTTTAGCACAACAATAGAACAGGATAGACTTGGTAACCGAAAGATAGATTATTCCGACGCATGAATAGATAACCAACAGGTACATCATCACATGTTCAAATACATCAGAATATCCAACAGACCAATACATGATTCGAAAGACAAAGGATAACTAAACATAGCTAGGAATGGACACATCGGTACTCCCATGCTCATCACGCAGGACGGCGGTGAGTAGTACGACGAGAGATACAGTGCGGAGGAATCCCACGGAAGTAGGTATGACGACGATCCACGTAGAGCGGGACTGCTCTGAGAGCAACTCTCGGTGTGGTGAAGTAGAAAGCGTCGTCTCCCTGTGCTCCAAAGCGGGGAATCCCAGTGTAACCCGGACCAAGGTCGAGAAGTGGACCTCTGATCGGCTCGTAACCTCCAGCATCTGGCAGCGGAAACCCAGCTGGCTGAGTGAAACGCGCAAAGCGCTCGTCTCCAACAAAGTCTGTGGTGTACGTAGCCAGACGAGTCAACGCCAGATAGAGCTGCTCCCTGACTGAGGCTAACTCCTGAGAAAGTGCGGAAACAGCTGCGTCACTGTGCCTCACGAACTGAGCAGTGGTGTGCAGCCTGGAGCTATCAGACTCGTAGGTATCCAGGTTGCTGTGGAGGGTGAAGTGAACTCCCGCTGCCGTGATGTAACCACGGGGGATGTGACGATAGATGGACTCATCAAACCCCCAGTAGTCAGCACGGAGGACGGTGAGACTCACGTACGCTGCCTGCTGCACGGCCATCTCCACTGTGGAACCTACTGCCTCGTAGCGGTGGACAATGCTCCTGCCATCATCCGACAGAATGTAGACGATAGCCCGGTAGCAGGTCTGGTCAAACTCTCGCTGCTGCTCGTAGACCTGGTACTCTGGTGCCCAATGGAACCCCAGATAGGTAACCATGTCCCTCAGCATCTCCGGATAACCGGCGGTGCTCTCACAGCGAGTCATCCGAACCACCTGCGGGTAGAACCTGAGATCCATCTGCAGATGATTGGGGAAGTTTTGATTAGACTCCGGTAGAGAACTGATGTGGAAAGTAACAACAAGGTTCAACGGACGAAAAGGATGTTGAAAAGAACAGGATATTGAAGCAACATCGGGAAACACTAGACCAAAAGTCCTGAGGTACTAAGGAGAACCCAAAACACGTGAAACCCTAACTTGAAAGTTTAGGTGAGAACAGAAAACAACGTTGCACTTCCTTACCAGAAAAGGGTGGGTGGGTGGGGAAAGAAGAAAAATGGCAGAATTCCTACTCTCACGTTTCATTTTTCCTATATAGCTACAAAATAGTTTCTAGACTCAACTGCGACCAGTAAAAAGGGATCCTACAGGCAGACAGGCTCTGATACCATTTGTCGCACCCTGGCTTCTAAGGGATACTCATCGGACGAACTGGATAGCAGGTGCTTGGATTATGGGGCATAACTGCTCCCACGTCCCAGCTTCCTGGTAGGCCTGCGCTTATGCGCGACAACACAAGCCCTGCTATTCCACCGTCGATGTAAACTATCCACTAGAAGTCATAGGCACTACTGTCGACGTACTTCATATCAATCACGCACTGTACGTCAACAGCTTTGAACGAATGATGATCACAACATATCTCTAAGACACAAAAGATTGAAATAAGGTTGCAAATGGCCTTCACTAAGGCAGAGATAGCAAATACAATCATCCAGAGGACACATGTCCCAACATAGCATTCATTACATCAGCGGAAGCAATCAAAGGTGTCTGGGTACAGACAAATTCAACAGGCTTAAGAAGCCGGAGAAAATAAAGAAGACGAAGCCCATCCATGTAGGTCCTGGATCCAGCCCTGGTCCAGCTAACTACTCGTCTGCAGTCTCGTCAAACTCCACGAAGTAGCCATCCTGGTGGTCATCGTAGCCATAGTCGTAGTCTGCATAAACCACAGCCCCAACGGGGTCAGTACATCCAAGTACTGGCAAGCAAGACTCACAGTTCACCAAAGTATAGCCCGTCAACACAAGCACAGATGACTTGGGTTCAATGGAAAGAAGGGGATATATAAGATGCTGCAACTGGCTGCACTAACCAACTACAGAGATTATATCACTTCCAACTATCAGAAAGGGGATAAGATCGAGGGTTGTAACCAACTGAAAGATAACTGCAAACAAACCCATCCTGGATCTCGCCCCTTATCCAAAGAAGCAATCCGAGGATAACTCACACAGTTGGATTAAGATGAAACAAGTTATTGTGATAATAATCCTATTACTAGTCAAATTGATAATCATGGGGTGTGAGATTGTGAATCATTAGGTTTAAGTTGTCCTGAGTACTTGTTAGCCAGTACTTTCACCAAGTAGTCCATAACCGCGGAAAACACGGCTTCTCGAGAAGATTATCCATGCAGGGTTGCACCAATTTGGCCGTACACGTATGAATAACCCGCCAGATGGGATGCCTCCCACCAAGCGGGGCACTCAACACAACTCAACTCTTCTCCGCATCAAGCCCAAAGCACCTTGGGCGCACGGCTAATCGAGCCCAGAAGAAAATGGACCCTCATAGCACTCTAAGAACGTGTCCCCCTATATGCCGACTACAAAAGTTCCACCCTGCGCTGGGCTCGCAAAAACATGCATGCGGCAAATAGAAAGCACGAACTAAATGAGATGATTTGGACGAGAGGCGAATCGAATCAAATTGAGGGGGGGCGCCCATACTCGCTTCCCACATGCGGGTAGTGCGCTCATCATGGATCAGTAGACAAGACCCTTTTCCTATTAGGGTCGACACTAGCAGGCCTCAAAACCACACAGGGCCTCCTGCCGGTGCCTTATCATCAAATTATTATTAAGTAATAACGTTAGCATGATTGATTGTTTGATTAAACATCGGGCCCCTAGAACATAATAAAGATGTAGTAACTGAAAGTAACGGGTAACAGACTCGAGCAAAACAACCTAAGCATGCTAGTAAGACACTGGCTCAAGCAATAGGGTTGTAGGAGTGGTGGTGAGGCAATTTCAGGGTTAAAGGATTCATGTGATAGGTTCGTAACAGAAACAACTACCACTAAGGCTAGCAAGATAGACAACTGAAAGTATCGGTAACCAGGGTTGAAAGGAACACAATGGTTCATGTGAGTGATAACTTGCCTGCAAACCCAGTAGCCGGGTACTGAGCTAGATCCTCAGAAGGGGTGCTGTAAAGGTCGTCTGTCTCAGCGTCGTCGTCTATTCGAGAAGAAGCAAACAAACAAAACAGGAATGTAAACAATCATTGCCATGGCATTGTGCACAATCAAGATGATGCATGACAGTTAATGGTTGCATCAAAATAAACTAGCTAACATGATAACCCAATTTAAATGGACCCATATGCTAAAATGAGTTGCATATGGAAATGGTCCATAGGTTAAGTGGAACAAATGATTTACAATTTATTATTAGGTGATAGGTGTTATCATGATGCATGCATGCTGGTAACAACAAAATAACAACAAATAACAATAATAGATGCAAAGGAAAAGGAATAGAACAAGTTTGGAAATTATTTATTAAGTTTGGAAAATTTGGTTACTTAAACATGTCACACAAACAATTATTGTTTTCATCCATTTAAAGTGTGCAAAACAATTAACAAAGTTTATATTTGAAAAGAACATCAAATTTTAGTTGAATTACATGTTTCAAATATTGAAATTGGAATTTGGATTATTTAATTATGAATTAAACAATATTAAACAAGTTTTAATTGAATTTAAAACAAGCTTAAATATTATTTGAATTTTATGTGTTCAAATCATAAATTCAAATTCACATTTGAAAAGTTCACACTTTGATGGTTTGAAAACATATTTTGCATGTTCAAAAATATTTTATTTTGAGCAAGTTATGATTTTATCAAATTTAATTGAATTAAACAAGTATTAAATTATTTAGGCAATTTAAATTATTCAAACAATGAAACAAATTTTATATTTGAATAGCATATTCAAAATGCTGTGAAAAACATATTTTATTTGCCTTATTTGGAATTAGTATGAATTATTTATGAATTATTGCAAATTACATTTGAATTATTCAAAGTTGAATTTTAAATGTATTTTGAAAACTCAAAACAGAACACAAATGGAACAATTGGAAAGATCAGGAAATTTGGAACAGAAAACATATATAACTTTTATTTATTAGACTTATAGATTAAAAGTTATTGATTTTTAAAGTTTATTGTTTATTCTGCTAATTAAAAGAAATAGGAGAAATAAAACAGATTTGTTTTAATCATTTTGTTACCGCACTGGATCTACACCAGTCGCTGACAGGGGGGCCCGTGGGCTCGCTGCGCTTGCGCAGCACACGAGCGACTGACGAACGGGCTCGGGTTGTCAGCGAGGAGGGAAAAAATAAAAAGGGGTTTTGTGCGGCCGCGGGGATTCGATCCCTCGCCCGCGCGCTCGCACACAAACGCGCTAACCACTGCAGCTGCTCGCACTCGCTTGACAGGTATAGGGACGCAGGGAGGTTAAAGGTTCAGACTTGCACGATGTCTGACGAAACTGACGAGCGCTCGCTTGCTCGACTGACAGAACACTCGCCGGCGGCGATCTGCACGGTGGTGCTAGCGATTGGGTGCGTGGGTGTGTGCAGAACGTGCACTGGGCCGTGCGCAAGCAGAGGGAGAGAGAGGAGGCGAAGGTGGAGGCTCACCAGGAGGTTGCCGTGGTTGTTCTGACGGCGGAGGGGAAATGCCGCGGCGGTGACGAGGTAATCGAGGACGGCGGCGTGGTCTCCGGGCTCCTCTGTGCGAGTTCAGATGTCCAACGCGAAGAGGGAAGGGTGGCGATCTGATTTCAGTGGACCAGAGGCTAGGTGGGGGTCGAGGGTGGCGGCGCCATGGATGGATTCAGAGGAGCGGCCGCCGGTGAGGTGGCAGCAGAGAAGGAGATCGTCGGGGAGGAAGCGTACGACGGCGGCGGAGAGGGGATAGGACCTAGGGGAGCTAGGGTTTAGGTCTGTGGGGGCCCTGGCGGCTTCTTATAGGCGAGGAGAGCGAGGGTGGCCGCCGGAGTCGCGCGCGGTGTCGCGGTGGCGGCACGGATGGGCGCCGTACCGGAAACAGACGGTGCGCACGCTTTTCAAAGCGGTAAGTGACGCGCGGGTGGGCTGGGCCAGGTAGATAGGTTCGCTGTCGCCCGTTTTATTTTTCTGTTTTACTTTTTTTTTGAAACAGATTTTGGAAGAATTTGTTAAGGTTTGTTCAAGAAAAATTCCTGAAAAATTTAGTTAAGCTATTTAGGTAATTAGAAACCATATTCCAAGATTGGATTTCAAAAATTTGAGATTTAGAAAGATGTTTGTATTTGAATCCAATTTGGAGGAATTTTCAATATTAAATGCTCATTATTGAAAACAACAATTTTATTAGGGTTACCCCTAAGAATTAATGTGATTAAGGATTGCATTTGTTGATGAATTTCATGGACTCAAAAGGGTACTGATTTGAAACTTGGTTTGAATTTAAAAGATGATTTGGGAATTATTGATTGAATTAATTGATTGATTAATGGTTTGATTAAACCAACAACTTAATGAGTGATTAACAAGGAATAAAATGGTTGTTTTTATTTGTTATTTTTATTCCAAAAGTTGTAACAGATCAAGTATGAAAATAACCATTTGAAATTGTTTGGGTTTTGATTATGAAAACAAGATAAATAGATGGAAAACAAATAATAACAAATGCAAACAAAAATAAAACAAATGCAATGAGATGATGACATGATGCATTGCTTGAAATAGAACAACAAGAAATAAAGCAACTAGGGGTTTTTCATACTTGGGATGTTACATTTGCATAGTCAGATTGGAAAAAATGTCCATGTTTATGTGGACGATATTGCTGTCGTAACCAAGGAAAAAGATACACTCCTTGAGGACTTGCGAGAAACTTTCGAAAACTTACGCACCTACAAGATGAAGTTGAATCCATCTAAGTGCGTATTCGGGGTTCCCTCAGGAAAACTTCTGGGTTTCATCGTTTCTCACAGAGGAATAGAAGTTAACCCGGAAAAGATCAAGGCAATCTTGAACATCACAAAACCTACCTGCGTCAAAGATGTCCAAAGATTGACGTGTTCCGCAGCTGCCGTTAGCAGATTTATTAGTCGGCTGGGGGATAAAGCATTACCACTCTACAAGCTGCTGAAAAAATCCGACAAATTCGAATGGACAGAAGAGGCCGATGCGGCGCTGACTCAGCTGAAGGAAACCTTGATGAAAGCTCCGATTTTGGCATCCCCAAAAGACGAAGAGCCCATGTTATTGTACCTTACGGCTACAAATCGGGTTATTAGTGCGGTAATCGTTGTGGAACGGTTAAAGGAAGAACAAAGCATACCAGACCAACATCCGGTATATTACATAAGCGAAGTTTTTTCCGAGTCAAAACAAAGGTACCCACATTACCAGAAACTGGCGTATGGTGTATTTTTCGCATCTAGAAAACTACGCCATTACTTCCAAGGGCATTCCATAACAGTGGTTAGTAAAGCACCACTAGGAGACATTATAAACAATGCAGAGGCAACCGGCCGAGTAGCCAAATGGGGCATTGAGCTGGCAGCCTTCGACATTAAGTACCAGCCAAGGACGGCCATAAAATACCAGGTTTTGGCAGATTTCGTTGCCGACTGGACAGAAGCAATGGAAAAAACACCAATGCCGGAGTCCGAGTACTGGATCATGCACTTTGACGGATCCAAGATGAAGGAAGGAGCTGGGGCTGGTGTAGTCTTAAAATCTCCTAAGGGAGACACAATGGAGTACGTGTTGCAAATACACTTCAACGCCAGTAATAACGTGGCAGAATACGAAGCTCTGCTTCACGGCTTGCATATCGCAAAAGGAATAGGAGTGAAGCGCATCCTGTGCTATGGCGACTCGGATTTGGTGCAGCATCAGCTCAACCAAACCTGGGACGCAAAAAGCCCTATAATGGCCGAATATCGGAGAACGGTAGACGAGTTCGCCATCTGTTTCTTTGGATTCGAGGTCCTTCACATCAAAAGGGAGGAAAACTGGAACGCGGATACGCTAGCCCGCATGGGATCAGAAAGGGTAAAAACCTTACCGCCAGGAGTATTCGTTCAGCACTTACATGAGCCATCCATAAAAGGTGGAGACGTTGATTACCCTCTGGCGTCTGAATCAATTGAAGTCATGATCGTTAAACCGGACTGGACAATTCCGTACTTAAACTTCTTAGTCAATCAGAAGTACCCGGAAGGAGCAGACGAAGTCTTGCAAAGACAAATACAGCGTCGATGCAAAGGATACACAGTAATTGACGGCTGCTTATATAAACGCAGTATTTCTGGAATTTTTCAGCGGTGCATCTCACCAGAAGAAGGAAGAGAAATACTGGAAGAAATCCATGCCGGCGATTGCGGACATCATGCTCAATCAAAAAGCATAGTCAAAAAAGCATTCCGCGCGGGTTTTTTCTGGCTAACAGCCAAGACAGATGCCGAGCATATAGTTAACACATGTGCAGGATGTCAATATTACGCTAAGCAGACCAATTTGCCGGCCCAAGCACTTAAAACTATCCCTATTACGTGGCCGTTTGCGGTCTGGGGGCTAGATATGATGGGACCGTTCAAAACCGCAAGAGGTGGACTTACTCATTTGCTGGTAGCAGTGGATAAATACACCAAATGGGTGGAGGCCAAGCCCATCAAAAAGCTGGATGGTGCAACTGCTAGAAATTTCATCATCGACTTGGTGATGAGATATGGTGCGCCACACAGCATAATAACCGACAACGGGACAAATTTCTCCATCGGAGAGTTGGCAAGATATTGCCGACAAACGGGAATTCGCCTAGATCTAGCATCTGTGGCACACCCGCAATCCAATGGACAGGTTGAGCGAATGAATAGCTCAATCCTGCAAGGAATACGCCCAAGACTCGAAACTCCTCTTCACAGAGCGGCCGAAGCATGGGTAGAAGAGTTACCTTCCGTGATTTGGAGTATAAGAACGACGCCAAATAGGTCAACCGGGCAAACCCCGTTTTTCCTAGTTTACGGCGCGGAAGCTATTCTCCCAACAGATATGATCCATGATAGCCCAAGAGTGCAAGATTTTGACGAATTAGACGCCGAAGAGGCACGACAGAATGTCGTTGATCTCCTAGAAGAGGAACGAGAGCTTGTGCTTCAAAGATCCGCCATTTACCAGCAGGGTTTGAGACGTTACCATAGTCGGAAAATCAGGCATCGCTCTTTTAAAGAAGGTGACCTAGTGCTGAGGTTGGTGCAGCAAAGGAAGCACAAATTAGCCCCAGTATGGGAAGGGCCATTTGTCATAAGTAAAGCCATGAAAAATGGATCATACTATCTTGTTGACATTCGAGATACGGAAGACGATCCCGAGAAACCGAATCGCAAAAGAAAGAGAAAGATAGATGATGAGCTAGGAGAGCCAAAGAGACCTTGGAGTATCCAGCAGTTACGTCCCTTCTATACTTAGTTCAATATCTATGTAAACATCTTTTGAGATCATGAAATAAAGTCATTGGAATTCTGATATCCATGTTTTTTACAAGTTCATTATAGTAAAAGCATGTTTCCACCTTTTCTATTTCCCAATGATCTTACAAAATACTCAATGTTAACCCGAATTGTGCCTGCGTGCTCGGCGTTAAAAAACTGAATGATTTCAGCCTGTTAATGGCTAAAGGAAACTCGGATTGTGTCTGCGTGCCCAAGTTTCAAGAAAGTTCCTTACAAATCTTTAAGCATTACCTGATCGAATATATGTTGGGTCACTGGATCTGGTTAGTACAAATGCCTTTAGTATGGTCCATGTTTCCGAGTTTTAACTGATTGGTTATACCCAGTTACTCGTCATGACGATCATAATGCTATCGAGTCATTTGAAACACTAAAGACAGTCAAAACACATATGCCAGAGAACTTAGTAGATAAAGGAGCAATTCAACCCGACAAACTTGCAAGGAATTTCATAATTCAAAGCTGCAAAAGGCGGAGTTCTTGTTTCGACAAATGAAATAGAAGCGTTACAGTATGAATTACAGTGTAAATAAGCGCTCCTATTATACAAATCCATCATCCAGGTTAAAGGCAGTTCTTCAAGCATCCGAGTCTTCCTCGCTGCTTTCATCTTCGGGGACTGCGGGAACCTCTTCTTCTGGATAAGTGATAGAAATGTTAACCATGGAAGCAATCTTGGTGGCGTGGCCTTTGACTTCATCAAAGATGGCGGTTCGCTGATCCTCTGTATACCCTTGAGGGACACCAGAGGCCACGCGCCAAGATTTCGCATCAGGATAGTGCAGGCGCATAAGGCCTAGCGCCATGCGTGCACCACCTCGTGCAGCGGAGCGTAGGATGAATTCCTTTGATCCCGCAACTTCCATGATGGCACCCGGGAGTTTGTAAGCTTCCGAGAAATCTATAGTACTTGCGGGAAGGAATTTCTTAATCAATTGCATTCCTGCATTTCTGATTGCGTTCCATACCTCCCCAAAAGCTCGGATTTTCTCAATCCGAGAAATGCTTAGAATATTCCCTATTTTGATGGCAGAAACGAGTTTAGGCCGCAAAGTAAATGAAAGTAAGACATGGATAAATTGGTAAAAGGAACTAACTTACCAAGAACCTTATCAATTTCGGTGCCTTCTTTCATGCGCGGGAATAGTATACTTTCAAAATCATGGATAATAGATTTATTTTCCGCCGCTTGTAAAGAAGTCTGGGATTGAGCAATCCCAAGGGCCAGATTACTGGCTTCCAGGTCTTCTTGAACTTTCGTAAGTTCCTTGCGAAGGCTCGAGTTTTCTGCACGAAGCTGAGATGCATTGCTAGCGTCCTTGGCTACTTTGTTGGCTTTTGCTAAAGCCGCTAGGGGACACAAAAACATTTCGAGCTTATGAAAATTCGGGAAAAATGTTATCCGGATAAAAACTGCAGAGAATACACACCTGTTGTTTTAGATAATTGTAGCTGAGTTGATGCCAGCTCGTTGCTTTTCAACTCAATCATAGATTGAAGGGTTTTTACTTCTCTACTTTTGAGATTAAGCTTCTTAAAAACTTCCAAGTTTATGGCATCTGCGGAATGCTGAATATGGAAATGAAAGCCAAATGCTTAAGTATGAACAAGCATATGATGAAACATTAAGAAGAATTTAGGTTTTCAACTTAATGCTTGGGGGCTAGAGGTGTCACCTGGCTCATTTCTCGCAAGTCGGCTAAGTTCTCGTTGAATTCTTTGGCATATTCAGCAAAAAGAATCCCAACGTGATGAAGGCCATCTTGTAAGACCTGGCGAGGGGAAAATATAATATCATTGCGAACAACTAATCCGCCCTGTGGCCAAGGACGAATTAGAGGGGCAGGAGCGAAGAATTTTTTAGCCTCCGGACGAATATATCCAAGATCGTCAAACGGTTCTTCTTTTATCCGGATGTTACTGTCCAAATTGAGACGGGTTCGTTTCCAGCAGAGGTCCGGAGATTTTCACTTGTCTGTGCTTCCGTTCTACCCCTCGGGCCCATGGCTGCGGGAGAAGATTCTTCTTTGATAGCAGTCTTATGTTTCTTCAGCTTCTTTGTTTTCAAAGGAGTTGGGGCAAGACTGAAAGAAGAATATCCGAGAGTTAAAAACCTCGAAGAACTAAAGGAGGATGGTAGCCAGGAAAACCCCGGTAGAATACCTGGATGTGGCGACAGGAATTCCGTCAACAGTTACCATTTTCTCGAAATTCACCTGCCTTTTGCGCTTCCGGTCGTTGTAAAACTTAGCATGTAGTTCGCTGAGGTCGGCATCGGAAGCAAGATCATTTCCTCCGAGTTCGTTGAACTGGGAAAGAATTAACAACATGATTAAAAGGCGGAGATACAAGTTAATCTGAGGAAAACTCAGAAACAAGGAAAGAATAATTACCTTAGGAACTTGATTTTCCACGTGATAAATGGCTAGGTTTTCTTCGATTTGGGCGCTGGAGGCAACCAGCTGATGAAGCCGCTTTATAAAGTCTTTTTTGGTATAGGCTTTATCTGTTCCCCTCATGCTATCTTCTGGTCCTTGGTATTCGCAAAGAAGCCGAGAACGAAATGAAAGGGGCTGAATGCGACGTCCGAACCAGCATAAAACAGTGTCTTTCCCAGTTAAGGAAGGATTGGAAGAAGTAAGCTTGGCAATACGGCGCTTTATCTTCATTAAATTTTCCGGCAATGTCTCAACTGCTTCAACTGTCCAACTCTTTCGAGGAATGGCGGCGGAATTAACGAATGAAGGAACCCCGATTTCCTTGCCAGGGAATGGGATGTCCTGATGATAAAAGAAAGAACCCAGCCAGGATTTGGTGGGTTCCGGCATTTGTATTCTCGGGAACCAATCCTCTCTATTTTTCCGAAGAATGAAAAATATAGTTCCACAGATAGGGGAAATACCTTCTGTGATGTTATGTTTTACTTCAAAACAGTATTGCCAAAAATCTAGGCTAGGAGTTATTCCGAGATATCCCTCAAAAAGGGCTTGGAAGCTAGCTAGATGGAGGATGGAGTTTGGAGAGAGGTTATGCGGTTGGACGCCGTAATAGTTAAGGATGTCTACGAAGAAGGCAGAAGGGGGTAAACTCATACCTCGCGTAATGTGAGATGTAAGGAGGACACATTCTCCGTCTTTTGGTCTGGGCTCGAGCTCACCATCTGATTTTCTCCATTTGCCTTTAACTATTAATCCCTCTTTTGACATTTGTCGAAGGAGCACGAGGGAAGAGTTACTCGGATTCCAGTCGCCGACAAATTCTACTTCTTCAGTCGCAGTATGTTCGTTGACTTGAAACTGGATCTTCTCCTCCGCCATTTCTGGAGCAAACGGCAGGGAGGCTGCGGAGCTCGATCCCGCAACGTCCGCGGCGGCGGAAGAATTCGCTTCACCGGCCGCGGAGGCCGCGGTCTTCTCCGGCTCGCCGCCGGTGTGCTTGGGCGATCCCAGTTGGGGATCTAAGTCGCTGATGATGTCGTTGATGGCCGCGCGGGTCGGCGAGGACGGCGAGGAGGCCATCTCGTGGTGGCGCGTTGCGTTCCGGCGTGCTTGGATGCTAAGTGCGCTTGGGACGGTGCTTTGCTCTCGAGCTCGTTCGCGTCAATGGCGTGGACAGTGGGGAGTGTGGAAAGTTTTCGTTGAGGACGAGGACGGCTATTTATAGCCTGAAAACCGTTTAGATGCGTGCCAACAGCTATTTTTACCGTTGGATGTTTGACGCGTGTCGCTCGCCGGAAAATCCGGGAAATGAAACGACGGGGTAATGATGGCTATCTCCTCGTTTCCCGCGAGAATCTGTCAGAGATATGTTTCTGGGTTTTTCCGAGTAAATCTCAAACGTCGCTTACGTCAGCATGGTTGAGTGCGCTGACGTAGGAAGTTTCTTCTCCGCGAAGGATCGTGAGAGAAAAGCCGGATTTTCAGGATTCCGAGTTTCATGCCACCATCTTTTTCAAAAGAAGAATAAGAAGAATCAAGACTGCTGAATCAATATTTCTCGGACAAAGAATATTTGGCGAACGGCGGAGAATCAGAGTTTTGATCCTTCTTGGGGGCTACTGTCGGATATATACCAAATAGGGGTATAGAAGATGGTAGGCCAAGTGCCGGATTACCAGGGTGGCCTAAGTGGTAGTGGGCTTAGGTCCATTAGGCGGCCCAGTAATCCGACGCGCAGAAGCCGGATTCTAGAAGAACCCGGATCACAGCCCATGTGATCTGGCTTGGAGGAGAAGACGGATTCCTTGCTTTCCAAGTTACAAGTTACCGTAGTTTTCTAGGTTTCCTATTCTGTAAGCCCTAATCCGGCTATTATATAAAGCCGGACGGGAGATAAACAAAACAACCAACAAACAGAGAAGCTCTACGCCAACTCGCCGAGAAGCTCATCCTCGCCGAGTGGTTTAGATCTAAAACCCTCACATTGTAACCCTGTTTACGGGCTTTAGTCCCAATTAGTGAGAAGTGCAGGAGTAGGCACGTCGTACTGTCGCGACGTACCGAACCTGGGTAAAATCCTGTGTTCTATGTTACTACGTTATCCCGTTACCCCACGTCTCTACCGTAGTCTCATGGCACCCCCGTCTATGAAAACTACTACGATGTCTCGACAAATAGTAATAGAGAGATAAAAAGTATATAACAATAAAGGTAAGTAGTTGCTGCAAGTGGCCAAATCCTTTTTAGCATAAAGGACAGGCCGGTGGTACTTCTTATAAAGGCTAAAACGTTTCTGAGGACACACGGGAGGTTTCTTCTAGTTATTTTCATCACACTCCATTGATTAATCTTTATTATTTTGGTAAGTGTTATGTGGGTATACCTATACTAGTGCACCATCCTATCCAAGACTAAAGCACACTTACAATTACACTACTTGCAAGCGTCCGCAAATACAAGAAAGTAATTAAGAAATAAATCTAACCGTAGCAATAAACTCGTGGTATCTACTACTCCCTTATGTGGAGTATTGCAAGTTGGGGTTTAGCTTTCTGTCACTCCGGAAACCCACCACAAGAAATCCAATACACAATACATTCCTCTAGGCCCTTGAAAGGTGAAGTGCTATATAGTCAACTTTCACATAATACCACTAGAGAAATAACAACATAACTTAAATATCAAACCGGTAAATATTACTCAATGAAACATGACTACGAAGAACTAGATTTCTCCCATGTCTTCAAGAACTAAATGATCTACTCACAACATATCATAAGGTACATGATCAGAGGTGATAAATGGATGAATAATAATATGCTCATAAAGTGCAAACACCGATAAATCTCAAAAGCATCAACTACAATCAAGTAAATCACACCTGGAGAGAGATCTAGTGGAAAACAACGATATAGAACCATAATTGTTACAGCAGGACGGAGGTAGATGGTTAGGATTATGGTGCTTATGGTGATGATGATGACGATGATGATGATGATGATCTTGATGATGCCCGGTGCGACGACGGTGATGATGGTGACGATTCCCCACTCCGGGAGGGAATTTCCCTCGTGGAATGTTCCCGCCAGGAAGGTGTTTTCTTCTCTCTGTCGTATCCGTCGTGAAGAGGCAGCGAAAAAATTCTACGAAGTGCCTCCTCGGTATTTTTAGGTCACGGGGGGTAAGTACCGCGAAGGAGAGATGGAGGGATTCCTGGAGCCCACCAGGCACGGCCAAGAGGGGGCCGCGCTTGGCTGGCGCTGGCTGCCCCTGGCTCCCCACTGGCAGCCCTTCGGGCTCCCCCAGTGATTTCTGACGAAACCTTGTTTGACTGATTTTTCTGACGTCCAGAAAATTTTCCTGTGCCTTTTCCAACTGTTTTCTGACTCTGATAAATAATTTCGGAAAACTGTAAAACACAAAGAAAATAACGAAATAACATAAGTTTAATGATCTAATAGGGAAAATATCATTGAATAAAGGAAACTTATCATAGGAAATAGTGATGCAAAATGGACGTATAAACTCACCCAACCTTAGACTCCGCTTGTCCCCAAGCGAAAACTGAGCTCGAAAAATAGCTTGGTGGTGCATATCTTACACTCGTTGGGAGACCCCAAGAGGAAGGTATGATGAGCACAACAACAATTTTCCCTCAGTAAGAAACCAAGGTTTAATCGACCAGTGGGAGGAAGGAGTAACTTCAGAAGGTTGAAGCAGCTGAGATGGCAGGACGCACTACCGGTTCAGAAGCAACGTGAAACCTACACAACAAAATCAAACCAATTTGCCCCAATGAAGCAGTGAGGTTGTCAATCTCACCCGTTTTGCTGAACACAAAGAGGTTAAACGTATGGTGTGGAAACAGTAGGAAAACAGTATGAAAGCGGTAGCATCAGTATGAAAGCAGTAGGTGTTTTATCAGTATGAGGAAAAAGGACCGGGGTCCACATTTCACTAGTGGTGTCTCTCTGTGAAAGATAAATAACATGTGTGGTGAACAAATTACAGCTGGGCAATTGACAGAAATGAAGGCTGCACCGTAGTGCATATGCATGACATAAAGATTACTATGTGATTCATGCGGGCATTACAACAAAATACATAGACCGTTATCCAACTGCATCTATGACTAATAATCCACCCTCCGAATATCATCCGAACAAACGTTGGGTACTAAGTTGCAAGAAACAGATTATCGTCGTAAGCAAAGTGTGTAATGTAAACAATGTAAACTAGGTAAACATCGTTGTTTTCTCCCTAATGGCAACATCACATCCTCCATCCGTCATGTTTCTGTCACTCGAGCACAGACGCAAAGCAGGCATGAACCCACTGTCGAGCATAAATACTCCCTCTTGGAGTTATTAGCATCTAATGGGCTAGAGCATCTACTAATAACGGAGATCATGCATAAATAACATAAGAAAGAAGATAACATGATAGATTGATAATCAGAAGAAATAATATTCAACATTCATCAGATCCCAGCAAACACAACATGTAGCATTACATAAAGATGATCTCGATCATGATAGGCAGCTCACAAAATCTAAACATGAGGTACAAAGTGGAGAGAACAACCATCTAGCTACTGCTATGGACCCGTAGTCCAGGGATGAACTACTCACACATCACTTTGGAGGAGGGCATGGTGGTGTAGACCCCTCTGGTGATGATTTCCCCCTGCGGCAGGGTGCCGGGGAGAGCTCCAGAACCCTCCAGATCTCGGAATGACGGTGACGGCGGCCTCGGGTGTTTCTCGGAAAAAAAGTGGGATCTATTTAGGGTTTACGTCTCGGGAGATTAAATAGGCGAAAGGGCAAAGGTGGTGGAGGCCTGGGGGGGGCCAAACCACCCCCTAGCGCGGCCAAGGGGGGCGCGCCGCCCTATGGTGTGGGCCCCCTGAGCCCCCCCTCCGGGTCTCTTCGGGACTCCGTGGAACCTTCGGGAATTCTAAGACTTTCAGACTTCGAATTTTCCAATTCCGAGAATATTTCCAGAACAACTTTTCTGAAACTAAAAACAACAGAAAACAGGGAACTGGCTCTGTGGCATCTTTTCAATAGGTTAGTCTGGAAAATCGATAAAAATGCATAAACTGTATAGCAAACATGTGGGAAATGATAAGAAAACAACATGGAACATCAGAAAATAAGGATACGTTTATGACGTATAAACATCCCCAAGCTTAGTTCCGACTCGTCCTCGAGTAGGTAAACGATAAAAACACAATAATTTTTTAGGTGACATGCTACCAACATAAACTTGATCATCAATAATGTAAAAGAATAAGTAAGCTGAGATCATAGAACTTAAACATAAGCATGATAAATAGAACTTTAATAATAAAGCATAGCAATCACCTTGCATCATGAGAAGTAACTCAAATAAAAGATCATGAATAGCAATGCAACAAAAGATATACATTTGTTTCAAGTATAGAGAGAACATGTCAAAGTTGTATTTCGCTAGTCCTTAAGAGTTGGGCAAAACATAAATGCCAGGACACCTTCAAAGTTTATGAGGAAGACTAGAACAAATAATTAGAGAACAAGCAATAACACATCATGAATCAGTTAATAATGTTTCTGGGACAAATGCACATAAAACTCAGAATGGTAACTATGCTCTCTCAACCGTGCATAAAGTTTGAAGATGGAGACTCAACATAAAAGTAAAAAAAAAAGGCCCTTCGCAGAGGGAAGCATGGATCACTCATGTGCTAGAGCTTTTATTTTATTAAATAGAGGTATTGAAAACTTGACACTTCTCCCAACCATCTTTCACAAACCATGGCTAACCGAATCCTCGAGTGCCTGCCAATAATCACATACCGTGGAGGAGTGTCTATATTTTAAGAGAGGTGTATGCTTATGTCAACGAATGGTAAACAGAAAATACAGTACGTCACAAGTCAACTAGACTTCACAAGAGCGGCTCCCATAGAAGGACGCTTCTAGGTAGAAGGTCATCCCTCTTTCTCTTTTGTTAGTAAATTATGCTTTGACTGATAAATCCGGGGCAAAAATAATGAAGAGAATTTGTGTTATTAATTTGGGGTTGGGAACCCCGCTGCCAGCTCTTCTATGATTGGATAAGAGGATGAAGCCACTAGTCCAGGGTGTGAAAGTCCAATCAACAAGTGAGATAAAGATTCTCTATTTACGTCCTCATGAGCTAAAACTGGAGCACAAAACTGGAGTAGTTTTGAAATTTTTAAAGGTAACACATGAGCAATTTACTTTGGAGTGGCGGTTAAATACCACATGTAGGTAGGTATGGTGGACAAAATGGGAAAACTTTAATTTTTGGGAGTTTGATGCACGAGTAGAGCTCATACTTAGTACAGTTGGCGGCTAGCAAAAGACTGGGAGCAACAAATCAAGAGAGCATAAGAGCCATAATCATGCATAGAGACGTAAACATCATTAATAAAAGCATAAGTGGCACCACAAGTTAAAAAATTAAATGATCAAGGAGGCTATTCGTGACTGGTTCATAGTCATAAACATAGTGTGAGCATGCGCCAAGTCGACCAAATAAAACATTCAAAGGAGAACACCACAAATTTATGCTTCAATATGACAAGAACAACTCATGATTCTTTCAATGGCACATTAAACACTGTCAGCTATTTGAGTCTAATCATGCTACTCAATAACCACAAGGCTTTAAAACTAAAATAACATGTAGCATGATATGAAAAATTCTAGCCACAGTCTATACAAGCTTCTACTTGCACCGTTAAAAATTCTACCTCAAGCAGCAGTTTCTTTTCCCAACAAGCACCACACAAAACATGCTTTAACAAAAACTCTCTAAATGCTACAGCAAGCAAACAATATAGGACTCACATAACACTACTAAAACTAACATCTCTGAATAAGAGATGCAATGAAAACAAGAGCTGTCGGATATATACCAAATAGGGGTATAGAAGATGGTAGGCCAAGTGCCGGATTACCAGGGTGGCCTAAGTGGTAGTGGGCTTAGGTCCATTAGGCGGCCCAGTAATCCGACGCGCAGAAGCCGGATTCTAGAAGAACCCGGATCACAGCCCATGTGATCTGGCTTGGAGGAGAAGACGGATTCCTTGCTTTCCAAGTTACAAGTTACCGTAGTTTTCTAGGTTTCCTATTCTGTAAGCCCTAATCCGGCTATTATATAAAGCCAGACGGGAGATAAACAAAACAACCAACAAACAGAGAAGCTCTACGCCAACTCGCCGAGAAGCTCATCCTCGCCGAGTGGTTTAGATCTAAAACCCTCACATTGTAACCCTGTTTACGGGCTTTAGTCCCAATTAGTGAGAAGTGCAGGAGTAGGCACGTCGTACTGTCGCGACGTACCGAACCTGGGTAAAATCCTGTGTTTTGTGTTACTACGTTATCCCGTTACCCCACGTCTCTACCGTAGTCTCATGGCACCCCCGTCTATGAAAACTACTACGATGTCTCGACAGTTGGCGCCCACCGTGGGGCAAACGACGTCAGGCGTAAGATTCCGATCTGGGATACTTGGCGGAATCGGAAGATCAATCACTGTCGGAAGCTTGGAGTTCGACAACGACGTCGGGCGCTTCCTCGACAACGGATCCTACATACCGGCGCAAAACCACCTGGTAAGTGCCTGCGTACTACCGATAGGATCTGCTAACATCTTTATCGGGCTAACTGCAGAAGCAATGGGGTTTTGCGGTGGAAGCAAATTTATCCCACCCGCCCTATACCCAGTCGAAGATGACTATGATGCCGGATTCTGCTCAGATCGCCGACAAAAAAGTGATACACACTTTATCGGCATGGTGCAATCCGAAATCGCCGAAAACACGGATGATGGAAATCCCGTGCAAAAGGCAGACAACAACGCACCCGTCATGGAGACGGAAGATCAAACACCCGTCACAGAGGCGGAAGATCCGACATCCGTCAACAAGACGATGAACTCGGAAGCAGAATCCGTGCTTGCCGCCATTGAGGCGAGGTTGGAGTCGGAAACCGGATCGGATAACTTCGACTCTGAAGACGAAGATGAGGACGCCTTCGTAAGAAAGGTTAAATCCTTTCAAGAGGGATTCCATGAAGTCTTAATGGCGAAACCGGCTGATACCACGGACGCCGGCAGCCAGGAAAGCCCTAAAACCCCTCCGCTAGAGGAAGAGAGAGAAGACGGAGAAACTTCTCCGATATTCCCCAGTGTCAAGGAGATGACAGAAGATGAGCCTGTCAAAAAACCTCCCTCTTCCAAGAAAAAGCACCGTGCTGCTAAAAAACTCCAATACAAAATCCGGAAGAAAAAATCAGCTGATCTCGCTGATGAAAACCTGGAAGTTGGAGATGTTAGCGGAACAAAGCCTGCGGAGAAGAAATCTAAGGAAATCACTGCTCCGCCAATGACGGAACAGGAAGAGCAAGAGCTATTGCAAACACCAGTGGGACCAGATGAACCCCCTGAGATGCTGGAAGCCAGGAGACAAGCTTTCCAACGGCAACAGCAACATCTACTCAGATCTCGGCAACATCTCCAACAAACCCATAATGACATCAAGGTCATGAAGGAAGAAATAGAGGAGTACGAGAGAAAGAATAGATCCGCGTTAAAACCTATTAGGTTACCCGGAATCGCAAGACCGGAAGAACTGCCGCCAAAAGAAAGGTTCCATAACCCGTCTTGGCAAAAGCAGGTAAACGGCAAAGATGCCAAGGGCGAACCAATATACAAGACCGCAGCAGAAAACGCGGAAGCAGCGTTCGCGATTCTTAACAACGAGCTGTATTCCAACGGGGAAAAACTCCAAGGGGTGTATGCTTTCCTAGGAAAACCATTGCAACAACAACAGCGCGCTCAAGAGCGATCAGGGAGGCTGCATGATAATTCCGCCCTATGCAAGACAGCTACTTGCGCTGCTGGAGCACCTGGACCGGAAGAACCCGGGGATTCAGACAACTCAAAAGATAAAAAAGAGGATCCGAGAAAAGACAGGAAAAACCCCGACAACCGGGATACATCGTCTAGGACCGGATCCCATCTCCCGAAAGATGGGTATAAACCCCATGATCGGGAAGACAAACACCGGAAGGACGGCAAATTAATGCCACCTCCGAGAAACCCAGCTGAGAAAGCTGGAAGATACGATATACCTCACAGGCGTGAGAGATCCAGGACACCGCCTAAGGACAAAGAAAGGCACAGGAGTAGAACTCCGCCTAATCCAAAAGGGCGTGATCACGGAAGAGATAGAAACAATCCCAGAAAAGCGCGTTCGCGCAACAATGGAAGAGAAAGGAGCAGATCCCCTTCTGTCCATTCAGCCGGAAGATATTCTGCACACATTGACATAGCAGAAAAAGATGATCTATACTTTGGTCCTAAATGTTTTACCGACAGGATCCGAAGAATAACGCTGCATTCTGGCTTTGCCAAGGTCGGTCCAACGTACCAGAAATACACTGGCAGCACAAACCCGGATACCTGGCTCTCGGATTACTATACAGCCGTCCAGATCAACAATGGGACAGACTTGGAAGCTGTCAAGTTTTTTCCCCTAATGCTGCTGGACGGAGCCAGAGATTGGATCAATGGATTACCGTCACGAACAGTCGACAGCTGGGACGATATGGCTAGAGTATTTACACAGCATTTCCGGGGAACATACAAACGCCCGAATAGCATCAATCAGCTAAACCGTTGCACGCAATTTGAGGATGAACCATACGTGGATTTCATCTCCAGATGGACAGCAATGAAGAATAGTTGCTCTGGAGTAACTGACGTACAAGCAATGCATGCTTTCGTCAATGGCCTAAAACCCGGACTTGTACCGTTCATGGTTGGTTCCAAAAAGCACAAGGATCTCGGATCCATGCTTACAACCGCCAATGAGCATGCCGCAGCCGAGGATGACATCAGAGCAAGAGGAGGCAATATTGAATCATTGATACTCGCCAAGAAAACCCCTCGTTCTGACAAAAAAGCCACTCCAGAAACAACGACGAAGCCCAAAGAGGTGAACATAGCCTTTGGAGGAGAAAAGGGAAACAAGTGGAAAGGACGCAACCCAGATCCAATCAATTACACTCCAGAGGAGTGGGAAAGGATTAAGTCGGAACCTTGCGTTCACCACTCGCAATTTGGGAAAACCACCCATACAAACGCCCAATGCCGGCTGAATAAGCACATGAAAGGCACTGCAGGATCCGGAAATAAAGGGAAGGGTTCCAAAAGGAAACCCGCCAAACAAAAGCCAGAAGCTGACAAAGAAGACAGTGAATCGGACACTGACGAAAAAATCCAGGAACAACAGCGTAAAGGCGAACCCAAGTTTCCGAGAGTTGATGGAGAAGCAATGCTAACTTTCTTAGCAACCCCATCAGCAAAGGTGGCAAAAATAACACTTCGAGAAATAAACGCGGTTGTCCCGGCAACCCCGAAATTCTTGAAGTACTCCAACACACCGATAATCTGGGATCAGTCTGACCATCCCGGAAATATCCCTGAACCTGGCACACAAGCTCTTGTTGTAAGTCCTATTGTTCAAAATACTAGGCTAAGAAGAGTGCTGATGGATGGATGATCCAGCATTAACATAATGTACCTGGATACACTGAAGCACCTGAAGATTTCCGAGTCCCAACTCAACTACAGCAACATACGCTTCCATGGTATCGTCCCTGGCAGGCAAGCACGATCCCTAGGAGAAATTTCCCTAGATGTCACCTTTGGAGATAAAGATCACTTCCGGCAGGAAAAAGTATCCTTCGAAGTAGTGTCGTTCGAAAGCGTGTATCACGCAATACTCGGACGTCCAGCTTTCGCCAAATTCATGGCAAGATCCTGTTATATTTATAACAAGCTGAAGATGCCAGGACCCAAGGGAGGAGTAATCACTATAGCTGGTGATTTTAAGCTGGCAAATGAGTTGGAGAAAGAAAACTCCCTTTGCGCTCAGAGAGTTATAGCAAAGGAAGAACTGAAGGAATTAGCCAAGGAGGTATCGTCGTCAGAAATGCCGGCAGGAAAAGAAACTCGGAAGCCAACAGACAGCTTCAAGGCATCCGAGAATACAAGACAGGTAATCCTAGATCCCAAAGATCCGACAAAATTTGTCGTCGTAGGGACTGGGATGACTGATAAATAGGAAGGCGAGCTCATCAAGTTCCTCCGTGAGAACTGGGATATTTTTGCCTGGTGTCCAGCGGACATGCCAGGTGTACCCAGGGAACTTGCTGAGCACCAACTTAAGGTTATTCCTGGATCAAAACCCGTCAAATAAGGTCTCCGTCAATTTGACGGAAGAAGACGGAAGGCTATTGGCAAGGAAATTATCCGGCTTTTAGCAGCGGATTTCATCAAGGAAGTGATCCATACTGACTGGTCCGCAAATCCGGTATTAGTACCGAAGAAAGACACTACTGCTCTTAGAATGTGTATAGATTACACATGCTTGAACAAATTGTGTCCGAAAGATAGGTTCGCATTACCGCGAATCGATCAAATAATAGACGCCACAGCAGGCTCTGAGCTTTTGTGCTTTTTGGATGCATACTCTGGGTATCACAAAATACGCATGAAAAAGGAAGATCAAATTAAGACTTCTTTCATAACCCCATACGGGACGTATTATTACGTAACCATGCCGTTTGGCCTGAAGAACGCCGGTGCAACCTACCAGCACTGCATGCAACGTTGTTTGCGTAGTCAGATTGGAAAAAATGTCCATGTTTATGTGGACGATATTGCTGTCGTAACCAAGGAAAAAGATACACTCCTTGAGGATTTGCGAGAAACTTTCGAAAACTTACGCACCTACAAGATGAAGTTGAATCCATCTAAGTGCGTATTCGGGGTTCCCTCAGGAAAACTTCTGGGTTTCATCGTTTCTCACAGAGGAATAGAAGTTAACCCGGAAAAGATCAAGGCAATCTTGAACATCACAAAACCTACCTGCGTCAAAGATGTCCAAAGATTGACGGGTTCCGCAGCTGCCATTAGCATATTTATTAGTCGGCTGGGGGCTAAAATCCTAACACTATACAAGTTGTTGAAGAAATCCGACAAAGTCAAGTGGATAGCAAAGCTTTGGAATACATAGCAGTTATGTCTCTTCTATACTTAGTTCAATATCTATGTAAACATCTTTTGAGATCATGAAATAAAGTTGTTGGATTTCTGGTATCCATGTTTTTTACAAGTTCATTATAGTAAAAGCATGTTTCCACCTTCTCTATTTCCCAATGATCTTACAAAATACTCAATGTTAACCCGAATTGTGCCTGCGTACTCGGCGTTAAGAAACTGAATGTTTTTTCAGCCTGCTAACGGCTAAAGGAAACTTGAATTGCCTGCGTGCCCAAGTTTTGGTCAAAAAATTCCTTGTTTCTCTAAGCATTATCTGATTGCGTATGTGTTGGGTTACTGGAACTAGTTAGTAAAAATGCCTTTAGCATGGTCCATGTTTCCGAGTTTAAACTGATTGGTTACGCCCAGTTACTCGGCATGACGATTCATATTGCTATTTGAGCCATTTCAAACACTAAGGACAGTTAAAACATATATGCCAGAGAACTTAGAAGATAAAGGAATAGTAACATCCGAAAAACCTTGCAAAAAATTTCATAACTAATAATTGCAAAAGGCGGAATTTTCCATTCATACAAATAGAAGCATTACATTGCAGATTACATTGAAAGAACAGTAATGCTCCTATTGTCTATTTTTGCTATCCAGGTCAAAGGTAGCCCTTCAAGCATCTGATTCCTCCTCGCTGCTGTCGTCTTCGGGGATTGGAGGGATCTCCTCTTCTGGATAGTTGACGGAAATATTTACCATGGAGGCAATCTGGGTGGCGTGGCCTTTGATTTCATCAAAGATGGTATTTCGCTGAGTGTCCGTGTATCCCTGAGGGACACCGGACGCCACGCGCCAGGATTTAGCACCGGGGTAGTGCATGCGCATAAGGCCGAGTGCCATACGCGCACCACCCCGTGCAGCGGAACGCAGGATAGAATCCCTGGATTCCGCCACCTCCATGATGGCTCCCGGAAGTTTTTCAACCTCCGAGAACTCCCCGGTCCTTGCGGGAAGAAATTTGTTCACCAGCTGCATTCCAGCAGCACGGATCGAAGTCCACATCTTCCCAAAGGCTTGGATCCCTTCAAGCCGGGTACCATCTGGGATATCTCCTGTTTTTTCCGACAAAACAATCAAAAGTGTTAGGCAAAAAACAGAGAAGAAAAACAAGATATGGAAAAATAAAAAAGGTAACGGAAAATTACCGATAAGCTTGTCAATCTCGGAGATTTCCTCAAGGCGAAGGTTCAGAGCATTTTCTAAATCCTGAATGGTGGATTTATCTTTCTCCGCCTGTTCAGAAGAATTGGAGTTGGCAACTCCAAGGGCCAAGTTGCTGGCCTCCAGATCCTTTTGAGCCTTCACAAGATGCTTGTGAAGCTCCAAATTCTCCTTCCGGAGATTCTCGGCATTGCCGGCGTCTTCAGCTATTTGCTTGGCCTTAACCAAAGCAGCTGGAAAGCAAAGAAAATTCCGGGTTTAGCAAATTTTCGGAATAAGTACTTAGACAAAAAAATTGAATCGCAAACCTCAGAGGAAAAATGTATACCTGATGTTTCCGACAAAGCGAGCTGAGACGATGCCAGTTCCGCCTCTCTCTCCTCAAGAATAGAAAGGAGATTTCTAACCTCCTTATTCTTGATGGTGAGTTTGTTGAAAACTTCCATGTTTATGGTTTCGGCGGTTTGCTGCAACATAGCAAGGAAAAGAATGGTTACAAAAAGCATCAAAGCAAAACAGGCATACAATTTTGTTTAATGCTTGGGGGCTAGAGTTACATACCTGGCTCATTCGGTGCAAACCCGCCAAGTTTTCCTTGAACTCCTTTGCGTATTCCGCAAAAGCAGTTCCGGCCGCGCTTAGGCCGTCGTTGATAATCTTGAAGTCCTTGTCAAAGGTGGGAATTTCTTCGTCGAAAGTCCGAGAAAATTTCTCCACCTCTGGAACCGCCCTTTTCCCTCGTGTCCGTGTCCGGCACAACGGGCTGGCTGGGCTCTGACGGCCTGGTCGTGGGGGCTGCAGCGTGCTCCTCCGCCATCGAGGACGGTGTGTCCGGGGCAACGGCGGGAGAAGGTTGGCTGCCTCGGCTGGAAACAACTTTGTGTTTCTTGAGCTTCTTCGGCTTTAGGCTGGAGGGAGGTAGGCTAAAAAACAAAAAACCCGGAAAAGTTAAACACGGAAGAAGGATGAAAAGTTCTCATGAAAGGAAAAGAACCCAGATGAAAGAACCTGGAAGTGGCGACGGGGATTCCGTCAAGGTCGATAATTTCCTCAGAGGAAATAATCTTCTTGCGCTTGCGCCCACCTGTAGCGGCGGTGCGCAGCGCGTCCAGCTCAGCCTCAGAGACCAAGTCCGAATCTGAAAGATCCGCGAACTGTCGGATGAACAAGATCAAAATCAGAAGCTAGAAAATCCGAGAAAAAATAAAAAACTGTACCCAAATGACTGAAAAATTACCTTGGGAACCGGATTGTCGGCCGTATACATTGGCCGACTCGCTTCGTATTGGTCGCGTGATGCGACCAACTGGTTGATGCGCCGTCGAAGCTCCTTTGCGGGCCAATCTTTGGTGGTTGTCCGCATCGGATCCTTGACTCCCGTGTATTCGCACAGGAGACGGCCACTGTGGTTGGCAATTGGCTGAATTCGCCTAGTCAGCCAGCATAGAACCGTGTCCATGCCGGTTAGAGGCGGATCCATGGAGGTGAGCTTGGCGATGCGCCGCTTGATCTTTAGTAGATCTGGCGGCAGAACCTGGACGGCTTCCGTTCCCCAGTTGTCTTGGGGAACTGCGGCAGAGTTCACGAAAGGAGGAACCCCGACGGCTTCCTTAAGGAAAGGCACGTCGGGGTGATAAAAGAAGGAACTCGTCCAAAATTTGACGGATTCCGACGTTTTTATCTTGGGGAACCAATCTTCTCGGAATCTCCGAAGAGTGAAAGATATGGTCCCGCAAGTCGGGAGTGTGCCCTCCGAAGAGTTCCGCTTAACCCCGAAGCAGTAAGTCCAGAAATCTAACCTAGGTTCTAGCCCTAAGTAGCCCTCGAACAAAGCCTGGAAGCCGGCCATGTAGAGGATGGAGTTGGGAGGAAGGTTATGGGGCTGGATGTTGTAGTGAGAAAGGATTTGGAGGAAGAAGGAAGAAGGTGGAAGTCCCATACCTCGAAGAAGGTGGGAACAAAGAAGGACCCTTTCGCCATTTTTTGGCGTTGGCTCGGTCTCGTCTTCTGGAAGCCGCCACTTCTTCTTAAGAACCAGGCCCTCCTTTTCCAGGTTTGGAAGGAGAGCCGGAGGAATGCTGCAGGCAATCCAATTGCCTGCAGACTCCGCCTCTTCGTCTGCTCCGGCGGTGGCAGAGGCGGCAGCCTCCACGGCGGCGAGCTCGTCGCCGAGGAGTTGGATCTTTTCCTCCGCCGTTTCTGGAGCAAATGGCGGGGAGGCTGCGGAGCTCGATCCCGCAACGTCCGCGGCGGCGGAAGAATTCGCTTCACCGGCCGCGGAGGCCGCGGTCTTCTCCGGCTCGCCGCCGGTGTGCTTGGGCGATCCCAGTTGGGGATCTAAGTCGCTGATGATGTCGTTGATGGCGGCGCGGGTCGGCGAGGACGGCAAGGAGGCCATCTCGTGGTGGCGCGTTGCGTTCCGGCGTGCTTGGATGCTAAGTGCGCTTGGGACGGTGCTTTGCTCTCGAGCTCGTTCGCGTCAATGGCGTGGACAGTGGGGAGTGTGGAAAGTTTTCGTTGAGGACGAGGATGGCTATTTATAGCCTGAAAACCGTTTAGATGCGTGCCAACGGCTATTTTGACCGTTGGATGTTTGACGCGTGTCGCTCGCCGAAAAATCCGGGAAATGAAACGACGGGGTAATGATGGCTATCTCCTCGTTTCCCGCGAGAATCTGTCAGAGATATGTTTCTGGGTTTTTCCGAGTAAATCTCAAACGTCGCTTACGTCAGCATGGTTGAGTGCGCTGACGTAGGAAGTTTCTTCTCCGCGAAGGATCGTGAGAGAAAAGCCGGATTTTCAGGATTCCGAGTTTCATGCCACCATCTTTTTCAAAAGAAGAATAAGAAGAATCAAGACTGCTGAATCAATATTTCTCGGACAAAGAATATTTGGCGAACGGCGGAGAATCAGAGTTTTGATCCTTCTTGGGGGCTACAGTCGGATATATACCAAATAGGGGTATAGAAGATGGTAGGCCAAGTGCCGGATTACCAGGGTGGCCTAAGTGGTAGTGGGCTTAGGTCCATTAGGCGGCCCAGTAATCCGACGCGCAGAAGCCGGATTCTAGAAGAACCCGGATCACAGCCCATGTGATCTGGCTTGGAGGAGAAGACGGATTCCTTGCTTTCCAAGTTACAAGTTACCGTAGTTTTCTAGGTTTCCTATTCTGTAAGCCCTAATCCGGCTACTATATAAAGCCGGACGGGAGATAAACAAAACAACCAACAAACAGAGAAGCTCTACGCCAACTCGCCGAGAAGCTCATCCTCGCCGAGTGGTTTAGATCTAAAACTCTCACATTGTAACCCTGTTTACGGGCTTTAGTCCCAATTAGTGAGAAGTGCAGGAGTAGGCACGTCGTACTGTCGCGACGTACCGAACCTGGGTAAAATCCTGTGTTCTGTGTTACTACGTTATCCCGTTACCCCACGTCTCTACCGTAGTCTCATGGCACCCCCGTCTATGAAAACTACTACGATGTCTCGACAAGAGCTAAACAGGAATTTTTGCAGCAACTAGAAGAAAAACAAAGAATACTAGCATAGCAAGTATTCAAACAAAAAAGCGGAGCGTGTCTCTCTCCCAAACAAGGAATGATAGGGTCCAACTATATTATTTCATCAAGTAAAACAAAAGAAAACAAAGGAAAACAAAATAAAAACAAATAGACGCTCCAAGTAAACTTCATATGATGTGACCGAATAAAAATATAGTTTCACTAGAAGTGACCTGATAGATTGTTGATGAAGAAGGGGATTCCCAAGGAATCCCCAAGATTAGATTCTTGAGTATTCTTAAAATATTCTTGGATGAACCACGGGGGCATCCCCAAGCTTTGCCCTTGCACTCTTCTTGATCACATATATCACCCTCTTCTCTTGACCCTTGAAAACTTTCTTCACGCCACACTCAAAGAGTAATCCGCATTGGAGGGTTAGTGCAACAATTAAAAATCCATGGGTTATGTATGGAACATGTTCTATTGATACTTTTAAACATTAGCTACAGCTAATGATGTTTCGTGAAGCAAAGAAATCCACTTGACATCGCAAAAGAGCAAATGAAAGAAAAATGGCAGAATCTGTCAAAACCAGAATAGTCTGTAAAGACGAATTTTTTCGAGGCACTTACGTTGCTCAGATAAAAAACTTAAAGAACAAAAAATTTGTGTAATTAGCCGAATAATATCACAAGAAATTGCAGGTCATTCTGATTTTTCTATGATATATACGATTTTTTATGGTGAACATCAAAATCTGTTTCCTGCGCAGAGATCCAAAAACCAACTCCAACTCTCGTCAGAAACCTTACTTGGCACTACTAAAACATGAAAATAAAGATACAAAGGAGTTTCTACAGAATTATACAACCCCGTGACTCAAAGAAAAAAGAGAAAAAATAATAAAAAATAAAACCATGGGTTATCTCCCAAGAAGTGCTTTTCTTTAAAGCCTTTTAGCTAGGCATGATAATTTGAGAAGATGCTGACATAAGAAATATGAATTGAAGAAAAAGAGAGCATCAAGAAGAAAAATTAAACAAACTTAAGTCTAACCCACTTCCAATGAAAATAATCTTTTAGAAAAACAATTCATGAAAACACAAAGTGGCTAGCATAGGAAGACAAAATAAGTGCAACTTCAGCATTTTCAACATAAAGAGGGGAAACTTGATATTGTTGAGATGCATAAGACTATGTTTCCCTCTCTCATAATAACTTTCAGTAGCATCATGAATAAAATTAACAATATAACTATCAGATAAAACATTCTTATCATGAGTCACATGCCTAAAAGAATTAATACTCTCCACATAAGCATAGTCATTCTTATTAATAGCAGCGGGGAGCAAATTCAACAAAATAGCTATCATTATCATTCTCGTCAACATAATCATCAAATATAGGAGGCATATTATAATCATAATTAACTTTCTCCTCAATAGTAGGTGGACTGAAAATATCATATTCATCATTGTAATCATCATAAGGAACTCCAACATGATAGACAAGTTGTATATTAGGGAGATGGTTTTGGGTAATCCCTCCATAACTATGCCAAGTTTCATAAGGATAATTGTAATCATAGCCTATGTTATAGAATCTTTTATAATATTTATCAAAGACTGGAGGCATAGTATCATCATAGGCAATATAATAGTTATCTTCCAAAGTGCATTCATTTGTAAACATATCATCATTTTTACTAGAAATAGATCTATCAAGCATATAATCATTAGTAGCAAAAGGATTTTCAAACACATCATCCACAAGCTCAGAGCTTTCTATATCATCATTGGAAGGAACATGGATGGTACTAATAGTACATCAATTATCATCATTTTCAGAATTGCTACCAAAGAGATTTTCAATATCAAAAGTGGTGTGTTTCTCCCAATCATGATCACTTTCATAAATAATAGGCATAGGAAAATCATCGAGTTTAGACTCATAAAAAACTATTATAGGAGCTACATGCTTAGGGGGAGATACCATTACCTCTCTCCTTTTACTCCTCTTCTTCTTCTTCTTCTTCTTCCCATAGCATTAGAAATAATGGTATCCAAAGAATTAATGCTAATAACATTGCTACTAGCATGCAAAGAAAGCTCTCTCATATTTTGTTATTTTCCATTAATCCTAACTAGTAAAAATAAAAACAAGAAACAAGTAAAGATAAGCCTAACTTGTGAAAACAAGAAACAAAAAGATATAATTGCAGAATCTAAAGGAAATAACTTCGAGCACCCACACCCGAGGATGTGAGAACCTTTTACCTTACCTCCCCGGCAACGGCGCCAAAAAAGAGCTTGATGTATATGCACGCTTCTATTCTTGTAGACAGTGTTGGTCCTCCAAGTGCAGAGGTTTCTAGAACAGCAACAAGTTTCCCTTAAGTGGATTACCCAAGGTTTATCGAACTCAGGGAGGAAGAGGTCAAAGGTATCCCTCTCAAGCAACCCTGCAATTACGATACAAGAAGTCCCTTGTGTCCCCAACACACCTAATACAATTGTTAATTGTATAGGTGCACTAGTTCGGCGAAGAGAGAGTGAAATACAAATAATTTGGATGTTTATAACTGATAATAGCAATCTGAAATAAAAATGGCACCAAGCAAACATGTAGCAGAACAAATTGTAAACGGTGTTTCAATGCTTATAAACAAGGCCTAGGAACATACTTTCACTAGTGAACACTCTCAACAATTATAACATAATTGAATTCATAAATATCATCTCTTCACTATGCTACTCCGAACCACTCTCCGGTTGAATAACAAACACCAATCCATTGCGTAGGGCTGTAACAACACTCCTCAAAGTCGCATTCCCATGTCTAGTTAACCCCACGCTATCACTATGAGCGCCCTAAAAGGTACTAGACAAACACCACAATTTCATAGGGTCATCCAACAAAAGATATAAATATCATGCTAAACCACACGGTGCACACACTGTCACCTTTACACCGTGATCAAAGTGTCTACGGGGTTCTCATAACAAAACCACTCGAGTAGCATAATAGATGAAGAGTAACATCTACTTATTCAACTAGATTACAAAGCTCATGATCACATAATGATCACACCATGGGAGAGAGAGATGAAACACATAGCTACCGGTAGAGCCCTCAACCCCGGGGAAGAACTACTCCCTCCTCATCATAGGAGACATCAACGGCGATGAAGATGGCGGTGGACTCGATGGAGATGGCTCCGGGGTCACTTCCCCGTCCCGGCAGGGTACCGGAACAGAGATTTCTGTCCCCCGAAACTCCCCGGCAACGGCGCCAGAAAATAGCTTGATGGTGCAGATCTTGCACTCGTTGGGAGACCCCAAGAGGAAGGTATGATGAGCACAATAGCAGTTTTCCCTCAGTAAGAAACCAAGGATTAACCGATCAGTAGGAGGAAGGAGTAACTTCAGAAGGTTGAAGCAGCTGAGATGGCAGGGCGCACTACCGGTTCAGAAGCAACGTGGAACCTACACAATGCAATCAAATCACTTTGCCCCAACGAAGCAGTGAGGTTGTCAATCTCACCGGTTTTGCTGAACACAAAGAGGTTAAACGTATGGTGTGGAAAACAGTAGGAAAACAGTATGAAAGCAGTAGGTGTTTTATCAGTATGAGGAAAAAGGACCGGGGTCCACAGTTCACTAGTGGTGTCTCTCCGTGAAAGATAAATAACATGTGTGGTGAACAAATTAGAGTTGGGCAATTGATAGAAATGAAGGCTGCACCGTAGTGCATATGCAAGACATAAAGATTACTATGTGATTCATGTGAGCATTACAACAAAATACATAGACCGTTATCCAACTGCATCTATGACTAATAATCCACCCTCCGAATATCATCCGAACAAAGTTGGGTATTAAGTTGCAAGCAACAAATTATCGCCGTAAGCAAAGTATGTAATGTAAACAATGTAAACTAGGTAAACAACGTTGTTTTCTCCCTAATGGCAACAACACATCCTCCATCCGTCACGTTTCTGTAACTCGAGCACAGATGCAAAGGAGGCATGAACCCACTATCGAGCATAAATACTCCCTCTTGGAGTTACTAGCATCTACTTGGCCAGAGCATCTACTAATAATGGAGAGCATGCAAGATCATAAATAACATAAGCATGAAGATAACATGATAGATTGATAATCAGAAGACATAGCATTCAACATTCATTAGATCCCAGCAAACACAACATGTAGCATTACATAAAGATGATCTTGAGCATGATAGGCAGCTCACAAGATCTAAACATGAGGTACAAAGTGGAGAGAACAACCATCTAGCTACTACTATGGACCCGTAGTCCAGGGATGAACTACTCCCGCATCACTTCGGAGGAGGTCATGGTGGTGTAGACCCCTCCGGTGATGATTTTCCCCCTCCGGCAGGGTCCTGGGGAGAGCTCCAGGACCCTCCCGATCTCGGGATGACGGTGACGGCGGCCTCTTGTGTTTCTCGGGAAAAAGTGGGATCTATTTAGGGTTTACGTCTCGGGGGGATTAAATAGGCGAAAGGGCAAAGGCGGTGGAGGCCTGGGGCCCCACACCAGCCCCCAGCGCGGCCAAGGGGGCACCGCCCTATGGTGTGGGCTCCCTGAGGCCCCTCTCCGGGTCTCTTCAGGACTCCGTGGAACCTTCGGGAATTATAAGACTTCCGGGCTTCGAATTTTCCAATTCCGAGAATATTTCCAGAACAACTTTTCTGAAACTAAAAACAGCAGAAAACAGGGAACTGGCTCTGTGGCATCTTGTCAATAGGTTAGTCCGGAAAATCGATAAAAAAAGGCATAAAGTGTATACCAAACATGTGGGAAACGATAAGAAAATAACATGGAACATCATAAAAGGATACGTTTACGACGTATCAATGACCACAGATTTTATGATGTGAAGTGTCGATAATAAAGAATACGGACATGAAGCATCAGCAATTACTCAATAAACACTAACAATTCTCTACAACAATATTTACCAATAATTCTTCTCAAATAAAAGTAATGATTCAATCATATAAAGGTAAAGTGAGTGCAAATTCACTAAGTTATGGCAAACTGTGTTATTGGCCACAGAACAACTATCATATCAATCTTATCTTTCCCGAAGAGTCGATGTCAGAGCTATTAAGCAAATAACACATACTTCAATTATCACAAAGTCTTTTCATGAATAGAAAACTTTCAGGGATTATGTTCTTAATAAAGGAGGTGAAATCAACTAACACAAAGAAATATGCTAGTTAGCAAAGCTCAACTTTTAACTTGTTTACCATGATGGTAATGTCAATTGCAATAAACATGGTTAAATATCATCATGGACATATAAAAGAATGCATCTCAATTCAACATCATAAGTTTGTTGGTAGAGAATAGAGGAAATAGGTAAACTGACTCAACCATGTTAGTAAAGAAGGGCCATTCGCAGAGGGAAGCAAGAATTACTCATGTGCTAAAGCTTTTTATTTTCATAAAACATAGGAATTGATAACGTAATTTTGAGAGATATGTATGTCTATGTCAACGAATGGTAGTGAAAAACTTATCATAACCCATGTGAAGCAAGGTGTTTAGACTTTTGAGAGTGGTTTCCGTTTCTTTATTAAGGTTGGCACTTCCCCCCACATGCCTTTCACAAACCTGGGCTAACCATATCCACAGGTACCCACCAGCTTTCATCAAACCATGGGGAAGTGCTTTTATATTATATTATTTGTCACCAGCTCTCTTGCACTTTTAGATGAGCACTGATTCCATACTCATCGGTTGAAATAAGAAATAAGAACCTTGCTTGACATAAGACATGGTAAACATCAAACTACTTCCTCATGAGCTCAAACAGGGACACAAAACAGGTTTGATATTTTGAAGGTTTTAAAGGTAGCACACGAGAAATTTACTTCGAGTGGCGGTGAAATACCACATATAGGAAGGTATGGTGGACACCTGTGGAAGACTTTTGGTTCAGGTATTTGGATGCACGAGTAGTGATCATACTCATTACAGGGGTTTTTCCTAGCAAAGGCTTTGTAGCAAACATACAAAGTTGAGAGATGCAAACAGATATAAAAAAACCATGCAATGATATAAAACATGAGGTATTGCAATTCCCTTCCTTGTCAGCATAACACGTCAATCACAAAAACATTAACATGAAGGTTTTGCAGGCATAAAAAATCTACGGGGTAATATATCTTCATGTGAAGCCTCTGTTCTTTGTTCTAAGTCTCTAAGTGTTGTTGCTATGACCAATGCTATGTTTGTCAATACTCAATAAATTTCTGCTACTATACCTAACATGAGATCAGTACTAAACACAAGACAAGCATGCGAGAAAAATTGCCATGAATAGAACATATAGTGCAACTATGTAAGAAGAAGACTTCATATTAATATTTTATCATAGGAAAACTCACACCAAAAGATACAAAGCTTCACTTATAAAGGAGTGATAACCCAACTTGCAAACGACCATACTATAAGATAACCTCCCTAACCATGATAAGACACTTGACTCTAATAATAAAAACAAATATAGTGATGTCGGGTCAGCTCCCCCAAGCTTGGAACAAGCCAAGGGGTGCATGTTACCCATAATGGTTAAACTTGGTTCTTCGGTGGTGCTTGGAGGGCCTCAATAAGCTTCTTAATCATTCCTGAGTTCTTCAATTTGGAAACTTAGGTTACAAATCATCTCGGTGTTTCTCTCAACAAGGCACTGAGTATGTCCATAGGTGAATCCCAACTCTTGCTCGAATCTCCCCACTCTTCTTACTCTTCTTCGACTTTGGGACCAAACCTACTAACCCACTCACACCATTTAGGGTAAAAACCCTTCACGCCGAGTGTGTGTTGCAGAAACGACCACTTTACTTTATCATAAATCTTTTCAAAATCAATTTTGAAAAGCACCCCATCTAAATATTTCCTCTTAGGCTCATGCATAGTTTCATGTAAAGTGACCACTTCTTCTAAGATATTTCTCCCGGGAATAAAAGCAGTTTGTGTCGGCCTACTCACCTTCGTAGCCAACGAGGAGACCATGTTTGTTCCCACTTTCGTAAAAAAATTAAACCTGACATTAGGAGACAAATAGGTATGTACTTCTCAATTCTACTTACATCCACCTTTTTGGATAATAAAGTAATTACCCCCAAAATTTAATTTAAAAAGAGGAAGATCGACAATTTGGTGCTGGACAAATATGGCCATCAAATCATTCTTAACGACTTCCCAAAATATCTGATGGAACTCCGCAGGAACCCATCTGGTCATGTGTCTTATTATGCTCCATTTAAAAAATGTCTTCGAACACCTCCTTTTCAGTGAAATTCGATGCCAAACCACAATTGGTGAAATCTGAGGCAAATCCTCATTGTAGGACTCAATCAGCAAGAAAGAACTAGGAGACGGCGCTCCAAACACATTTTAATAATATCCGGATATGAACACTTTCGGATTATTCTCCCCTATTATCGTTCCCTCATCTTGTTCCAACTGAAAAATTTTCTTTTTTTTTCTACATTTTTCATTAGCAATAATATGGAAATATCTAGTATTGTTTCCTCCTTTTTGAATGTGTTTAACCTTCACACGCTGAGCCCATTTAAACTCTTCTTCTCTTCGCAGCCTTTCTAAACAATCATCGGCCTCTTTTTTGGCTGGCCGTTCTCCTTCGAAAGACATTAAAAGCTTGTCTTTTAATTTTTGATACTCTTCACTCGCATTTATTGCCCACCCGCTAAGGAATTCTCGCATGTGGCTAATCTTACACTGCCATCTCTCCACGGGAGACGTGGTTAACCATTCCTTCTGGACCATCTTAAAGAAACCTTGTTGGCGCAACCAATAAAGTTCAAATGGAAAATTGCTTTTATTGCCCAAGAGAGCTTGGTTACCTAATTTGATTGTGAGGGGTCTATGATCTGATCTGACTCGTGCCTGCTACAACTACTTTGAACCAAAAACAAGCCAATGAACACAATTTGGAGATTCTTTCAACTAATGGTTCAACCCTTGTAAAATATACACATTTCACTTCCGAATTTATAACTAACCAAAAACATGGACAATGAGAATTCATGTTATCTTCGGGGTGGGTGCTAGGGCCCTATGCTTGCAAATCTAGCTGGACACGAGCCAACTCGGTCCGGCTCGGGCTGAGCCCAGAAAAAACTCGAGCCAGAAATGGCGAGCCGCGAGCTGGCTCGTTTTGCTGACGATCCGGAAAAGTAAGCTCGGCCCGAGCTTGTCCATAACTCGGGCTTGCTCGGCGCGGCTCGCGAGCTGGACAACCACGGGTCGCTGACAGTGGGGCCAATCTTATCCCAAACTCCAATCCTACCACGCATGGTGTCGTCCTCGTCCACGGCCAGGAGCAGCGCCTTCATGTGCTGGAGCGGAGCCAGAGGGAGGCGGGGCTGCAGGAACCGCCGGAGTGGGGCGGGGCTGCAGGGACGGCCGGAGAGCTGCGGGGCTGCAGCCTGCAAGGACGACCGGAGGAAGGCGGGCCGCGGGGCTGCATGGACGGCCGGGGGGCTATGACAGCCGGACGCGGGCGGAGCGGGGCGGAGGAGCACGCCGGCGGGCAAATAGCGACGGAGCGGAGGGGCTGACCTACTGGGCGGCGGCGGAGGTTCTCCCTGCCTCGCTCGTATCGAGTTCTATTGTTTTCGCATTGTTCGTAGACAGAATCACAGAAACAGGCCAACGTGCTGACTTACCTGCAAATCTGGCGAGCCAACGGGCCGGACCGAGCCGAGCCAGGCTCGTCCCGTGCTCCCAGCAGTCCAACAGAAGAAGCTCGGCTCGGTCAAAATAACTTGCGGGCCGAGCCCTACTCGCACCGAGCCTGTCTCAGCTAAGGCCGAGCCAAAAAGCCCGAGCTGAACGTCCAGCAAGTTGCAAAGGATCTCAGTATATTGGAGCAATAAAGGTTACTTTATCTTTCGTCCACGAAGAACACATCGGTTATACACACAGTTCTAAGGGAGAACATAACAGGTAGAGTTCAACACTAGCCGATCGACCCAACTCATTTCTCCATGCCAAATTGCCCATGTCATCATCGCTCTTCCCTCCTGATTTTTGTCATATCACACCGTAGCTATGTTGTTTGCTGTCAGTCATTTCCTTGGTCTGCTTGAGACATGAAGATGGAACCATGGCCGGCCAACATCTGCTCCCTGAGGTTCTTGATGGCCTGGTACCTCTCCGAGTCCTGGTCGATGTCCCTAGTAGTGTCGCTGCACCCGTCTTCCTCGACGTCCCAGTCCCACTGCTGGCCTCCATCCGACTCCTCGGTTCCCCTGCTGCCCGCAGACGCTGCCTTCTTGGACGTCGTCATGTCCTTGGAATTGGCAGCAGTGCTGTAGCTCCAGCCGCAGTCCTCCTTGATGTTGCCATCCATGTTCAGCTCGATGGAGTGCATGTCGCTGCCTTCTGAATCATCGTCTTCTTCGCGGTCAGGAACACGAGCAATGCCATTGGCACCTTCACCTTCAGATGCATGGTGATCATCACGGGTTTGGCGTTCATTTGCGATAGATGATTCCTGCTTCTTGGTCTCCAGGAAAGCCTCGAGCTCGCCGCGCAGCTGCTCGACGACGGCGTTCTTCTCCTCGAACTGGAGCCTCGCCTCGAGCAGCTTCATCTGGACCCTCTCCTCGCGGAGATCATCGGCGAGCCGCAGCATCTCCCGCTCCTTGTCCAGCTCCGCCTGCGCCCTCTCCACGGTCGATGACGACGACGAGGCGGCGCCCCTGACGAGCTCGTCGCACACTTTCTCCAGGCGCTCCCTCGACCTCCTCTCCCTCTCAAGCTCCCTCCTCGCCGCCTCCAGAGAGCTCTCCGTCTCGGCCAGCGCCTTCCCGAGCTTGCCGTTCACCCTCTCCGCCCTCCGCCTGGACCGCCTCTCGCCGTCGAGCTCGTCGGCGACGACGCGCACGGTGGCAGCCACCTTCTCCCTCTGCTTGCTCTTCCACGCGTGCGCCTCCGCGGCGAGCCGCTTCTTCAGGTGCTCGACCTCGTCGCCTCGGCGGGTCTGCTCTTTGGCGAGCTGCCGCGCGTGGGCGCGCGCGAGGTCGAGCTCGGAGCGCAGCGCGGAGAGCAGCGATGCCGTGGACGGGTTCAGGGCTCCGGGGCCCCAGACGTTGGCGAGGACTCTGACAAGCTCCTTGGACGCCGTCAGGCTGTTGTACATGTCATGCAGGTGTGCCATTCTGTCCACTGAACATGTGGAACTCGAGTCTGCAGCGCCCGCGTGCACCTGAACCTGAAGAAGAACAAAAAAATTACCAGCAACTATTCAGAACATTTGCTAGGACTTGGTAACTAAACATGTGATTTTACTCGATTATTACTTGTGCTAGGGGCGATTAATTAGGTGCAGAAGGAACTACTAATGATTAGCTAGATTCAGGACATGTGTATGATGAGGCGCTCCTGTCTGGACAGACACACAGTCGCAGCTGAGGCTGTCATGGCCCTCCCTCTTTCTACAACTGCTGCACACCAATTGAAAAACAAGTCTCAACTAACTTGGACAACCGCCGAATCCGCCATGCCGTTCGAGATGGTCAAGTTCCAACTGAAAATGGACTAGTTTACGCGCGCCGTCCACGACCGCCGACGCCGCATATACCTAAAAGATCGCAACTGCCCAATCACTAGCGCATCCCCTAATTCATTCACAGCCTAGGCACGATGATGGGAGGAGGAACAGCAATAGTAGGTGGATAAATCTCAAAAAAAAAGCAATAGTAGGTGGATAAACAAGTCAGGTTTTGTACAATGATAATGCAGGAGAAATGCTAGAGAAAGAAGCCTAGTTTGTAGCCTATTGAGGAAGTGGACAAAGGTGCATGTGGCTATCACAAAGCATCTTGGAAATGCAAGCCATGTTTAGTGTCAGGCTGTATATAGTGCTACTACTATCCCGTACAATATACATGTGTGACATAGCTAAATGTCCAGAGACAAGTGACTCTCCATGACTTGCATCCAGATTGCAGAGTTGGGGACAAACTTTCACTTCTTTGACTCAATAATGGTAGAATTATTACTCTGAATAATGGGAGAAATTAAGATAGATGAGCATTTAGTACTTACCGAAGATAAATTGTGTTCCATTCCTTCAAATTTTATCAAACAAGAAAAGAACAAATGAACAGTATACAGAACGAACACTGTGATGGTACAGAGTTAATTACCCCAATCCGGCCGCCGTTACTCCGCTTATCTGAAAACCACTCGTCGTGATCAGCATCCAAAACCTTGCTCTTCGTTCTTGACCTTTTTGTGATCTATACGAAACAGAAGCATCTCGATCAAACCGCAGAAATAAAACGGTTATTATTGATGAATAAACGGCAACATGGCGATCAACAGGCATGCGACACTCACCTCCACCAACGACGCGCAGCGCCGGTGCGCTGCCGACCCTCGGCGCTCCACCGACTCCCTCGCGATACCGTCCGCCTCTTGCTCTAACAAGCCGCCCTCGTTCATCTGCCACAGAGCGCTGACGAGCTTCCGGGCCGACACCGACGAGTGCATGCCGTCGGCGCGGCAGCGCCCGTTCCAGGACGACTCTGACATCTTCCTCCTGTTCCCCAGGAACGGCCGGCGTAGCAACACAACGCCTCGCTTCAGCCTCAGCTTCCTGAGAGTGTCCGACGCGCCGGACGACGGCGATGACAGCGCACACCGCTTGCGGATCTTGGTGGCGCAAGGCCTCGGCGAAACCTCCTCAACAGCAGCAGCAGCGGCGCGCCTCAGCATTGCAGCCTTGGACTCGGGCCTGCGCTTGTTGCTTCTTGACAAGAACAGTAGTAATGGCGTTAGGCTATATATCAGTAAGTGATCAAGACTAGGATAGACAGCGACTTGATGCAGCTAGCGGTAGTAATGGAATCAAGAAATAGTAGCTGGATCAACAATGTCATGTCAAACTCAAAGGGGAAAAGGGGATGATGGGGGCAGCTTTAGTACTAGAAGGTATCAGAAGCAAGCAAGCGAGGACCGGATGTGACCTTCACACACACATCTAATGGGAAAGGAACTATGATCTGCAGAATGCTTACCGAGTAAGGTGGTGTGTCCATATTACTGTACTAGGACCACGGGCTCAAATGGGTTCCAAGAGTCTAAATCAATGGCAAGAAAGAGTACAAGAAGACACCACCAACAAAAGTAAGGAACTTTGAGCCAGAGTTGCTGCCAGTTAAAACAGTAATCCGGGAAAGAAATATAAAGATGTCAGCATCTGCTGAACAAAGTATCAAGGCCTCGAACAGAACGCCGCCGGGACACAACAAAATCAGCTTGGAAACAAAAGGCGGCAAGAATTATCGTAAACAAAAAAGAACGTGTCAATTTGTGCAACTTACCCATCAAAGAAGAGGAGGAGGAGGAGGAGAAGCTAAGCCAAGCCCCAGTTAGTTGCGACGCTTAAATCATGTGCTCCATGATGAGATGATCAGCAGCTGTTTGGGCACACGAGTGGGGCGAAGAGGAGACAGGGTGATGGATGCCTATATGGGGTGTGTGGGGATGTGTTTATGTGTGTGCGTCCTCTGCAGCAGATTGAGAGCAGCATGAGCTGTATCCGTATGTCTGAATCTGATACGTATGATTGGAGACTGGATATGTCTGATTTGTGTTCCTGATTGGTTCTTTTATTAGCTTAATCCGAGACATTAGTCAGTTAGTCAGTCAGTCAGAGAACCTTAATGCTGCATTTTGACATGCTTGTCCAGGATGAGAGGTAATTCATTCAGCAAATGAAACCAGACAGAACTGATTTACATACTAAGTAAGGTTTACTTTGTAGTTTGTGCAGCTCACTAACAATATTGCTGCTACTCTAGCAGTCTAGGTAGGAGCAATTTAGTAGGGAATAGCTAGGTGATTACACAATTAAGACTTGTGCTTAAGGCTTAAGTAGCAGGTGACACCCAATCTAACCTCGATCCAGGGAAAAACAAATCGCCCGACACCGGCAGCTGCGTTAATCCTCAGGCACTGTTTAAATAAACAGAAAGAGATGGATTCCATTCATGGCGCACATGGGCACGAGATCAAGAGAAGCTTTCGTGTTCTCCCACAGGGTGGCAGGGAAGGAGAATCAGGCGGCCGGCGAAGCGGGCATGTGCTCTCAGATCTCGAGGAGCAAAGCAGGGTAGCAGACATCCATCGAGCACTGGCCCTTTCCTCCTCGGCCTCGGGTCGTGCTCATCACACGCACGCACGCGGCGATGCGTGCCGGATTTGGCCGCGGCCGGCACGGCGGTGCGTGCGTGAGGTGGTGCTCGGGCATCGGCGTGCACGTCGTCGGACGGACGGCCACGGCCGGGACGGCGTGCAGATCTGGCATGCGCGATGGGTCTGGCTCGTGGTCGGTCAATTGGTTCGTCTGAGTGTCTTTGACTGTTGCAAGGATCGGGATCGTGGATTGCATGATTAATGCTGCGGATCTGGATGGAACGTTCCGATGTGTCGATGGGTTTCAGCAGGCCGCGAGGACAGGCTGTGCAGCCGACGCCCGGCGGGCAAAGCTGGCACCACGCTCCCCGTATGCGGCGATAACCGTGCATGACAACGATAGCTCGATATTTTGATTTTTTTTTTCCCGCTTTTATTGCAAAAATATGGTCGTAGCAACGTTAAATATGGTCATAGAGAATTTCACTATTATAATACTCCCTCCGTCCATGATTACTAGTCCCCTAAAGAAGAGCATCGCGACCAAGGCGCAATTCTATTGGTGTCATTTCCACCAATCAACGGCACAGTTTTCCAATATCTAATTAATTGCGCAATTAATTTGGCCATGCAAACCAATCAAAATAAGACTAGGTGGGATTTCACAATTATTATGGCACAGTTAATTAGGAAATTAAATGCTTACAGGCCTTATGGGGGCTTCATTTCTGGACAAATAGATTTTGAGTAGGGGACTAACAAACCCGGACGGAGGGAGTACTATATAAAAGTCAGTTTTAAATGCTTCACAAAATTCTACTCCATAGGAAAAAGAGTGAATATCCACAAGGAATTTGTTTACAACCTCCAAAAAATTCAGATCCAAAATTAATACGCATTGAGAAGCAAATAAGACAAATCTAGCATGAATGGTGTCATAAAAAGTTCAAAGGCAAAACTGACACTACTCGCATGACTTTGTCTTTTTTCTTTCTCAATTTGATTTTCGTTTTTTGAATCTGAAATTTTTGGAGGCTATAAGACACTTTTCTTGTGAACATTCACACTTTTTTCTAAAAAAAAATACAATAAATATAGCATGGTAGCACCTTTTTGTTTGTTTTAGTTAGCTTATCCCGTGTGCCACGCGATATAGCATGGTAGCACCTAACATATGAGATACGGTAGCACTGGATATATCCTCTGTTCACATACGTAGTATGTCTAGAAGGTAGGCCTTGTCAAGATTAATGCGTGGGTGCAAGGAATTGCAGCGGGACTCACCAAGTGTCAACCAAGAGAATTGAAAAATATGTGAACGTGTCCCCATGTTAATTTTTATTAAATATTTTAATCTATTGAGATTGCGACTTTTCAAAAATAAAAATGGTAGAAACTTTAAAAAAATAAATTCCTTTGAGATGTGGGTAGGTATTAAGATCTTGTTACTAGAAATTTTTTGAAATATGAATTTCGACTTTCTGAGCAAAGTCGTAAAACGGCCATAATTTTTGTATACGATGTCGGAATTTAAATTTTAATATACCAACTGAAACTAGAGAAAAAAAAAGTAACTCACTCTCACTGGCTTTCGGCCTGTGAGCTTTTATTAGATTCTCCAAACTCCAAAAGAAAAAAAAAAGATATTTCAAACAGAAAGTTTTTTCCTACGAAATAAAAAAAAAGTAAAATAAATAAATAGGCGTGGCACACCGCAAGTTTAGTGCGCCACGGCTAAGTCTAGGCGCAATTTTTGAATTTTTGACCCGGGAGAGGCCCCCACCTATATATACTCCCCTTCCTCCTCGTTCCTCCACTCTCCTCCATTCTTTCTCTTCCTTCTTTTTCCTCTACTCTCCATTCTCCCTTTCCTTCTTTCTCCTTTTCCTTCTACTTCTCCTTCTCACTCTCTCATCTCCCTTCCTCCTCCGACCACCACCACCACCTCACGTCCACTCCGGCGACAACCTCCTCGTGTCCGCCCCGGCGACAACCTCCACTCCAGCGGCCACCTCATCTCCGGCGACCACCCTCCTCTCCGGCCAACACCACTACTCTGGCCCACCTCCTCTCCACGGGCACCACCACTTCTTCGGCAACCACCTCCTCTCCATGGCCACCACCACTTGAAACTTGAAATTTTTGGGCGGCCAGATCCAGATCTGGATCTGTCCAGCCTTTTTTTTTTGAAATTTCAAAATCGATAGCCATGACGCACCAAACATGTGGTGCGCCACGGGTAACAAAAGATAGACGTGACGGACCGAACAGGTGGTGCACCACGGATAAACGAGATAGCCGTGATGCACCAAAATGTGACAGGGTGGCACACCATGGTGCGCCACGCATAAGGATATTTGGTGCGCCACGCATTAGCTTTTCTGTAATAGTGAGCTGTGAACTGTATTTGTGGATCCTTCTATGGCCCTTTAGAATAATAAGGAAATGTTATTTTTAAGCATAAAGTCCAATAGTTTTCTAGAATTGCCGATGAACTGCAATTGGCCAAAGATGAGTGTACTTTCTTATGTTCACTGGATGGATCTCTGTAATGAAAAAAGAGAATGACTACAAAACATTTTACATTATATTTTGTATACTCTAAATGAGCCTTGAACTCTTGAAGCAACAGAAGCTAGTCAAAGTACAAAATTAAGTTAAATCTCTCAGCATGCCCCGGTCATATAGTATTTGTGTGCATATCCACCGCAAGACATGCTTGAATATTAAGTAATAGAGAGGAATATGTCTCATCTTGCTTTATAGATAATTAAAGAGAGAGGCCAAGGGCGGTGACATGTATGGAATGCATGCTTCACGAAATAGCTCTATGTTCGACGAACTATGTCTGATTCTCGTCCGACGGTAGCACTGTATGTCGGATTTTTCCATATGTATCCCACGCACGGTTTTCCAACACTATCGAACAAACATCGGATGTAAAGTTGTAAACTGTTGTGCTGCACAAACCTGAATAGGTTTCGTCCCTGAGGAAGACTCCATGTGCGAGCATGCTGATCCAAGGGCGGGTCTGGAGCAGGCGAGTGCATCGGCAGGAGGTCAGAGGCGACCTGGGGCACGCCAGTGTGGCGCTTAGCAGAGTATAGAGCTGCTTTTTTTTGAAAAGGGAAAACACAGCCTCTGCATGCATCTGGTTGATGCACACGGCTTTTATTAAAAGTATAATCATCCAAGCATCATATTACAACCAGCATCACTGACACAAGAGTCTCAATAGCTCCTATACAGAAAACTACCGGTGTAACAACGAACCAAGCACCCCACTCCAACAGCTATCGGCTAAGAAGGACAAATACGACTATTATGCAACCAGCCACCCTTGATGTAGATAGCATGAACGACCGCCATCATTCGAGAGCAGCCACCATCGAAACGCACACGTTGGTCCTCCGGTAGAAGGTGAGACCAGAGATGAATCCAATAATTTGCCTGATGAACCACCTGCAAAAAAATCCCGGCTCTCTCATTGTTAAAAACCACTCCATTCCTGTGATTCCAAACAGCCCAAAGTAAAGCACATACTCCTATTCGTATAAGTGCTTTCGTAGAGTTATCTACCCCATATAACCAATTACCAAACAAATTAGTAATGGACAACGAAGGTGAAATGCTAAAAGTGAAATGCACTAGCCTCCAAATCTTTTTAACAAAATCGCAAGAGACAAAAAGATGATCCACGGTTTCTGGATCTCCACAAAAAACACAATTATGAGAAACAACACAATTCCTCTTGATCAAATTATCTTTCGTCAACAATTCTTTCCTAGAGAGAAACCACATAAAAATCTTTATTTTGAGAGGCACCTTTATTTTCCATAAGTACTTCTTCAAAAATCTAGCATCCTCGTTCATCAAATCGGTATAGTAAGAACGAACAGAGAAAATACCCGAAGTAGTAATTGTCCAACGACACTTATCCTGACTGTCCACTAAGGACACATCCCTTAGTCTTTCTATGAGATGCAACCATCTCTCCCATTTGTCCCCAGTAATAGCACGTCGAAAATGTATATTAGGTGGTGAGTGGCCTAGAACATCTGAAACTAAAACATTCTTATGACTCACAATTGAGTATAAGGTAGGATATTGGGCTGCCAGGGATGAATTCCCTAGCCAACAATCTTCCCAAAATCTAATGCTCTCACCATTACCTAAAGAGAACTTTACTCGTTTGAAAAATTCATAGTATAGAGCTGCTGAACCGGCAAAGAACTGAACTTGTCAAAGTATAGAGGGCATAGGCAGAAGAACTTCTGAAGCCAAAAGACAGAACTGCAAAAATATATAACTGAAATTTAGCAGACGCAACCGCGTCCTAGCATAGTAGCACTCCATTGCTGCAGGGGAACCTGGGCGGTGCGCACGGCAGTTCCTTCCTCGTCTTCTCCATCGAGAAGGGCAGGTTGGGCATGCGTCAATTGTTCGCCAGGTCTGGGGCAGCTCGGTTCAGCGTTGGTCGGGAGCTCGGAGCAGCACCAGGGATTGGTTGAGAAGGGTGTGGAGGAACAGTCTTTGTTAATCAGCAGGCCGAGGCGGGTGAACGCCACAGGAGATGAGCTTGCAATTCATGGCCAGGAGCAGCCCCGCGCTTGTCGTCGGGGAAGAGGGAGCTCCGGGCCGATCTCGATGTGCTCGACAACGATGCAACTGTGCGTCGTGGATGCGGACCGTCGAGTCCCGCTTGCGCCTTGGTGATCCTTGGCACGATACCCTACGCTAGCCGGACGGGATCCTCTGACTTTGAAATCCCTGCAGTTCCCTGACTTTGAGTGGCTGATGTCGAGACATCGTGGTAGATTTCATAGACGGGGATGCCATGAGACTACGGATAGAGAAGTGGGGGGACGTGATCGTATGATGACAAATGACACAGGGTTTTACCCAGGTTCGGTACGACGCAGTAATGCGGCGTTCCTACTCCTGCAATCTCACTATCCAGGACTAAAGCCTGGAGTATACAGAATACAATGTGAGGTTAGGTTAGCTACTTGACAAGAATCCACCTCTCGGCGAGTTAGCCTTTAGCTTCTAGTCTATCTTTCTTATCTCCCGTACGGCTTTATATAATAGCCGGGTTAGGGCTTACAGAAAAGGAAACCTAGAAGACTACGGTATGCGCTATCTTGGAAAGTAAGGAAACCGCCTTCTACTCCAAGCCGGATCACGTGGGTCGTGATCCGGGTTCTTCTAGAATCCGGCTTCTGTGCATCAGCTTACTGGGCCGCCCAATGGACCGTAGCCCATTACCATTCAGGCCACCCTGGTAATCCGGCACTTTATACTACCATCTGATATACCCCTAACTGGTATATATCCGATAGTAGCCCCCAAGAAGGATTAAGACTTCGATTCGTCGTCTTTCGTCAAACGCACATAATTTCTGAGAAATACTGTCTTTCTGTCTTGATTCTTCTTTTTCTTTAAGCAATGCCATAACGCAAAACTCGGATTTCGGAAAGTCCGGCTTTTCTTCCACGAATCTTTATGGAGAAAGAACTTCTTACGTCAGCGTTTTAATCCTGCTGACGTCAGGGATGCTTGGGTTTCGAGCGGGAAACCCTGAAACATATCTCTGACAGATTCTCGTGGGAAACGAGGAGATACCAATAATCACCCGCGTTTCATTTGCCGGAATTTCCGGCGAGTGACACACGTTGATCATCCAACGGTCAAAAGAGCCGTTAGCACGTATCGCGGCGGATTTCCGGCTATAAATAGCCGTCTCCATCCCCTCCGGCAAACCTTCCGCTTCCCAGTTCTCATCGCCTCACGCACTCAACGCCCAAGCACTATGAGCAGAGCAAGTCCTAAACGCGCACTCGCACAGCATCGTTCGCAACCTCGCAGGAGTGCACGGATCTTCCCTCGCGCCGCCCCAACAATGGCTTCTCCGAACGCTTCCCCATCTCGCTCCACCGCGGCGGAGATAGACGACATCATCAACACCCTGGATCCCACGGTGGATTTGCCTCTCCACGCCACCGGCGACGAGCCGGAGAAAACCACCGGCGGCCCATCTAGCGAGGATCCACCTCTCGCCGCCACGAACCTGGCCGCGCCCTCCTTCGCGCCTTCTCCGCCGTTCGCGCCCGAGACGGCGGTGGAAAATATACTTCTCGTCGGAGAAGAGCTCGCGGCCGCGTCTACCGCTGCGTCCGCCGCCGCCGGGGCGGAAGACGAAGGGGAAAATGCCGGCAACTGGATCCAGAGCAGCATTCCTCCCTCCCTTCTTCTGACAATGGAGAAGGAGGGGCTTTTGGTGAAGGGCAAATGGTGGAGCCCGGAAGACAAGTCCGAGCCGTTGCCCAAAGACGGGGAACGCGTTCTCCTCACCTCCCATATCGCCAGAGGTATGGGTTTTCCGCCATCCGCCTTTTTTCTTCAAATTCTGGACCACTACCACATTCAACCCCATAACCTTCCTCCCAACTCCATCCTCTACTTAGCCGGATTTCAAGCTCTTTTCAAAGGATATCTAGGTTTAGCTCCTAGGTTAGACTTTTGGCAGTATTGCTTTGGAGTTAAGCGGAACCCTTCCGAGGGCGCACTCCCGACTTGCGGGACCATATCCTTCACCCTGAGTAGATTCAGGGAGGATTGGTTCCCCAAGATCAAAACCTCGGAATCCGTAAATTTTTGGACGGGTTCCTTCTTCTACCATCCCGATGTTCCCTTTCCCGGAAAAACCACCGGGGTTCCACCTTTCACCAATACCGCTGCCACTCTCCAAGAAAACTGGGGAACAGAAGCAGTGCAATCTTTGCCGCCAGATCTTCTTAAGATCAAGCGGCGCATCGCAAAACTCGTCTCCTACGATCCACCTCTATCCGGCATGGACACAGTCCTATGCTGGTTAAATAGGCGAATTCAGCCTTTGGCTGATCACGGCCCTCGCCTTCTGTGTAATTACACGGGAGATGCTGACGTTATGCGGACGACGAGCAAGTCTTTGTTGGCAAAAGACTTGCGAAAGCGCGTAAACCAATTGGTTGCCTCGCGCGACCAATATGTAGAAAGCCGGCCGATGTATACAACATCTAACCCGGCCCCCAAAGTACACTTTTCGCCCCTTGAGTTTGTATTCTTTCTATTTTCTCGGATTTTGTTTTAACCCGGCCTTTGTCTCTTTGACAGTTCTTCGAACTTTCCGAGTCGGATCTTGCTACTGACGCCGACCTGGACGTGTTGCGCGCCAACTTCGCTGGCGGACGCAAGCGCAAGAAGATTTGCACCTCGCAGGAAATTATCGATCTTGACGGTGTTCCCGTCACTACTTCCAGGTTTGTTCGTCTGTGGTTTTTCGATTTATCGGAGTAGTTTCCTTTGTCTCGGAGTTTTAACTTTCCGGTATTTCTCTCTTTTAGCTTGGCCCCCTCAACTCTGAAGCCTAAGAAGCTAAAAAGGCTTAAATATGTGGTTAGCAGAGGTCCACACCCTTCTCCTGTTGCCCCGAAAACCCCGGTAGTGATTGCAGAAGAGCATGCTACTGCCCCCAATGCCAAAACCTAACAGACCAGCCAGCCTATTGTGACGGAAACGGACACGAGGGAAAGGGCGGTCCCGAAAGTGGGAGGTTCTTCTCGGGCAACTGAGGAGGAAACCATTCCTACCTTCGATAAAGATTTCAAGAATATCAACGAGGGCCTTAGCGCTGCCAGGACTCTGTTTGCAGATTTTGCAAAAGAGTTCACCGAAACTTGGTCAAGTTTACAGCGGATGAGCCAAGTAATATCTCTAACCCCCAAGCAATAAGTCAAATGCACGCTTTAAACTTAATGCTTTCAACCTTATTATGATTGCTGCTAACTTAAGCATTTTGTTTCATTTCCGTGTTTCAGCAAACTGCTGAAAGTATAAACCTAGAAGTTTTTGGCAAACTTACCGTCAAGAATAAGGAGGTTAGAAGCCTTCTTTCTATTCTTGACGCTAAGGAAGCGGAGCTGGCATCATCTCAGCATCAGCTGGAGGAAACGACATGTATTTTATTTCTCCGTGGTTTAATTTTTATGCCTTTTTATAAATATTTTTCCTAGTTTTTCTAACTCGGTATTTTTACTTGCTTTTCAGCTGCTTTGGCGAAAGCCAAGCAAATTGCTGAAGATGCCGGCAATGCCGAGAACCTCCGCCGGGAGAACCTGGACCTTCATAAGGACCTTATGAGGGTTCAGAAAGAACTAGAGGCCAGCCAGCTGGCTTTTGGCATTGCTCAATCCAATGCCTCCAACCAAGCTGAGAAGGACAAAGCAACTATCCGAGACCTGGAGAATGCTTTGACCCTTCGTCTGGAGGAAGGCTCCGAGATGGATAAGATCCTCGGTAAGTTTTCTACTTTTACCGGATTTTGAATGTTTTACAATCTTTCCCTGCTTTCTTCATAACCCTTTGGTTATTTGTCTGAAAACAGGAGATGACCCAGCTCTTACTCGGATTGAAAAAATCCGAGCCTTCGGGAAGGTCTTCACCGCGCTCAAGGCTGCGGGAATGTTGCTCATCAACAAGTTCCTTCCACTAGGACTGGGGAGTTCTCGAAAGTTGAAAATCTTCCGAGGGCTATCGTGGAGGTGGTGGAGTCCAAGGAATCCACCTTGTGCTCCGCGGCACAGGGTGGTGCACGCATGGCTCTAGGGCTCATGCGTATGCATTACCCCTCTGCCAAATCTTGGCGCGTAGCGTCCGGCATCCCGCAAGGGTATACGGAAGCCCAACGGACCAGCATTTTTTACGAGATCAAAGGTCACGCAACCAAGATTGCTTCCATGGTCAACGTCGCGATCTCTTACCCGAAGGAGGCAATTCCGGAAAAACCAGAAGAATCCTCCAGCAAAGATGACTCGGATGCTTGAAGGAGAAGTCCGGGTCCTGGGTAGATAGAAAATAGGAGCATTACCAAAATTATGTTGTAAACATCATTGTAATGCTTCTATTCTTTTGAATGAACAAGTACTCCGCCATTTGCAGTTAATGTTATATAACTATTTTGCAAGTTTTTTCGGGTTATTATTCCTTTATCTTCTAAATTCTCTGGTTTTGTATGCTTTAACTGTCCTTGGTGCTTGAAATGGCTCGATAGCGTTTTAATCTTCATGCCGAGTGACTGGGTATGACCGATCAGTCTAAAACTCGGAAACATGGATTATGCTAAAGGCATTTTTGCTTACTAGCTCCAATGACCCAGCACAAAAACAATCAGATAATATTTAGAGAATAGTTAAGGAATTTTTTGTATGAAACTCAGGCACGCAGGCACAATCTGGGTTCCTTAAGCCTTTTTTAGGCTGAAAATCATTCAGTTTTTTTTTAACACCGAGCACGCAGGCACAATTCGGGTTAACATTAAGTATTTTGAAAGATCATTGGGAAATAGATAAGGTGGAAGATATGCTTTATACTATAATAAACATGCAAAGACATAGAAGTATGGATTCCGACAACTTTATTTCATGATCTCAAAGATATTTACATAGAAATTGAACTAAGTATAGAAGGGACGTAACTGCTGGATACTCCAGGGCCTCTTTGTCTCTCTTAGTTCATCATCTATCTTTCTCTTTCTTTTGCGATTCAGCTTCTCGGGATCATCTTCTGTATCTCGAATGTCTACAAGATAGTATGATCCATTTTTCATAGCTTTGCTGATGACGAATGGTCCTTCCCATACTGGGGCCAATTTATGCTTTCTCTGTTGTACCAATCTTAGCACTAGGTCACATTCTTTAAAAGAAGGATGCCTGATTTTCCGACTATGATAACGTCGTAAACTTTGCTGATAAATGGCGGATCTTTGAAGCACAAGCTCTCGTTCCTCTTCTAAGAGATCGACGGCATCCTGCCGTGCGCTTTCGGTATCTGATTCATCGAAATCCTGCACTCTCGGGCTGTCATGGATCATGTCCGTTGGGAGAATTGCTTCCGCACCATAAACTAGGAAAAAAGGGGTTTGCCCTGTTGACCTATTTGGCGTCGTTCGAATGCTCCAAAGCACGGAGGGTAACTCTTCCACCCATGCTCCAGCTGCTCTATGAAGAGGAGATTCGAGTCTTGGGCGTATTCCTTGCAGGATTGAGCTATTCATTCTTTCAACATGTCCATTGGATTGCGGTGTGCCACAGATGCGAGATCTAGGCGAATTCCCGTTTGTCGGCAATATTTTGCCAACTCTCCACTAGAGAAATTTGTCCCGTTGTCAGTTATTATGCTGTGTGGAACGCCATATCTCATGACTACGTCAATAATGAAATTTCTGGCAGTTACACCGTCAAGTTTTTTGATGGGTTTAGCCTCCACCCACTTGGTATATTTATCCACTGCAACGAGTAGATGTGTAAGTCTGACTCTTGCAATTTTGCATGGTCCCATCATATCTAGCCTCCAGACCGCGAACGGCCATGTAATAGGGATAGTTTTGAGTGCTTGGGCTGGCATATTTGTCTGCTTGGCGTAATACTGACATCCAACACATGTGTTCACTATGTGCTCGACATCTGTCTTGGTTATTAGCCAGAAAAACCCTGCGCGGAATGCTTTTTTGACTATGCTTTTTGATTGAGCATGATGTCCGCAGTCTCCGGTATGGATTTCTTGCAGGATTTCTCATCCTTCTTCTGGCGAAATACATCGCAGAAAAATTCCGATAGTACCGCGTTTATACAGGCAACCGTTGATTACCGTGTATCCTTTGCATCGACGCTGTATCTGTCTTTGCAAGACTTCGTCTGCTCCATCCGGGTACTTCTGATCAACTAAGAAGTTTAAATATGGGATTGTCCATTCTGGTTTAACGAGCATGACTTCAATTGACTCGGACACCAAAGGATAGTCGACATCTCCACTTTTTATCGATGGCTCGTACAAGTGCTGGACAAACACACCAGGTGGTAGGGTTTTCACCCTTTCTGATCCCATGCGGGCTAATGCGTCCGCGTTCCAGTTTTCTTCCCTTTTGATGTGAAGCACTTCAAATCCCAGGAAGCAGATTGCAAACTCGTCCACCGTTCTCCGATATTCGACCATGATGGGACTTTTGGCGCCCCAAGTTTGGTTGAGCTGGTGCTGTACCAAATCTGAGTCGCCATAGTATAAGATGCGTTTTAACACCTATTTCTTTTGCGATATGCAAGCCATGAAGCAGAGCCTCGTATTCTGCCACGTTATTACTGGCATTGAAGTGTATTTGTAATACATACTCCATTGTGTCTCCTTTAGGGGATTTTAGGACTACACCAGCTCATGCGCCTTCTTTCATCTTAGATCCGTCAAAGTGCATGATCCAGTATTCCGACTCTGGCATTGGTGTGTTTTCCATTGTTTCTGTCCAATCGGCGACAAAATCTGCCAACACCTGGGATTTTATTGCCGTCTGAGGTTGGTACTTAATGTCGAATGCTGCTAGCTCGATGCCCCATTTGGCTACTCGGCCTGTTGCCTCCGCATTGTTTATTATATCCCCTAGTGGTGTTTTGCATACCACTGTTATGGAATATCCTTGGAAGTAATGACGAAGTTTCCGAGATGCGAAAAACACGCCATATGCCAGTTTATGATAGTGTGGGTACCTTTGTTTAGACTCGGAGAAAACTTCACTTACATAGTATACCGGATGCTGATCTGGTATGCTTTGTTCGTCTTTCCCCCTTTCCATAACTACTACTGCGCTGATAACCCGGTTTGTAGCCGTGAGGTACAATAACATGGGTTCTTCGTCTTTTGGGGACGCCAAAATCGGAGCTTTCATCAAAGTTTCTTTCAACTGGGTTAATGCTGCATCTGATTCTTCTGTCCACTCGAACTTGTCGGATTTCTTCAATGATTTGTAAAGTGGCAGAGCTTTGTCCCCTAGCCGGCTAATGAACCTGCTAACGGCTGCTGCAGAACCCGTCAATCTTTGTACATCTTTTACGCATGTGGGCTTGGAGATGTTTAAGATTGCTTTGATCTTTTTCGGGTTTACTTCTATTCCTCTATGAGAAACGATGAAACCCAGAAGTTTTCCTGAGGGAACTCCGAATACGCACTTTAATGGATTCAATTTCATCTTATAAGTGCGCAAATTTTCGAAGGTTTCTCGCAAATCTTCAAGGAGTGTGTCATTTTCCTTGGAAACGACAGCAATATCGTCCACGTAAACATGGACGTTCTTGCCAATCTGACTATGCAAACATCGTTGCATGCAACGCTGGTAGGTTGCACCTGCGTTCTTCAGGCCAAATGGCATGGTTATGTAATAGTACGTCCCATATGGGGTTATGAAGGAAGTTTTGATTTGATCTTCTTCCTTCATGCGTATTTGATGATACCCGGAATATGCATCCAAAAAGCATAAAATCTCAGAGCCAGCAGTGACGTCTATTATTTGATCGATTCGCGGTAACGCAAATCTATCTTTTGGACACAATTTGTTCAAGCCATTATAATCTATACACATCCTAAGGGCGGTGTTGTCTTTCTTCGGGACTAATACTGGGTTTGCAGACCATTCAGTATGTATAACTTCCCGGATAAAATCTGCTGCCAAAAGTCGGATAATCTCCTTGCCGATAGCCTTCCGTCTTCTTCCGTCAAATCGACGGAGACCTTGTTTGACGGGTTTGGATCCTGGAATCACCTTAAGTTGATGCTTAGCAAGTTCCCTGGGTACGCCTGGCATGTCCGCTGGACACCATGCAAAAATGTCCCAGTTCTCACGGAGGAACTTGATGAGCTCGCTTTCCTATTTGTCGGCCATCCCAGTTCCTATTACGACAAACTTTGTCGGATCTTTAGGATCTAGGATTACCTATCTTGTGTTCTCGGAAGCTTTGAAACTATCTGCCGGCTTCCGGCTTTCTTTTCCTGCCGGCATTTCTATCGGCGATACTTCTTTGGCCAGCTCCTTCAGTTCTTCCTTTGCTATCACTTTTTCTGCGCAAAGGGTGTTTTTTTCTCCAGCTCGTTTGCCAATTTGAAGTATCCACTTATCGTGATTACTCCTCCTTTTGGCCCTGGCATCTTCAGCTTGTTATAAATATAACATGACCTTGCCATAAATTTGGCGAGAGCTGGACGTCCGAGTATTGCGTGATACACGCTTTCGAACGGCACAACCTCGAAGGATACTTTTTCCTGACGGAAGTGATCTTTCTCTCCGAAGGTTACATCTAGGGAAATTTCTCCTAGGGATCGTGCTTGTCTTCCAGGGTCGATGCCGTGAAAACGTATGTTGCTGTGGTTGAGCTGGGTCTCGGAGATTCGCAGATGCTTCAGTGTATCCAGGTACATTATGTTAATGCTGGATCCTCCATCCACCAGCACTCTTTTTAGCCTAGTGTTTTGAACAATAGGACTTACGATTAGAGCTTGCGTGCCGGGTTCTGGGATATTTCCGGGATGATCAGACTGATCCCAGATAATTGGTGTATTTGAGTACTTCAAGAATTTCAGGGTTGCAGGGACATTCGCGTTTATCTCTCGAAGTGTTCTCTTCATCACCTTTGCTGAGGGGGTTGCCAGGAAAGTTAGGTTGCATTCTCCGTCAACTCTTAAAAACTTACGCTCGCCTTTTCGCTGTTGTTCCTGGATTTTTTCGTCAGTGTCCGATTCACTGTCTTCTTTTTCAGTTTCTGGCTTTTGCTTGGAGAATTTCCTCTTGGAGTTCTTCCCTTTGCTTCCGGATCCTGCGCTGCCTTTCACATGCTTGTTCAGCCGGCATTGTGCGTTAGTGTGGGTGGGTTTCCCAAATTGCGAGTGGTGGACACAGTTTTCCGACTTTATTTTTTCCCACTCTTCCTTGGTGTAGTTTATCGGTTCAGTACTTCGTCCTTTCCACCTGTTCCCATTTTCTCTTCCAAATGCTATTTTAACTTCTTTGGGTTTTTGTGTTGCATCCAGAGTTCCTTTTTTCTCGGGGCGAGGGGTCTTTTTGGCCTGGATCAAAGTGTCAATATTTCCGCCTCTCGCTCTGATGTCGTCTTCGGCCGCTGCGTGCTCATTGGCGGTCGTAAGCATAGATCCGAGATCTTTGTGCTTTTTGGAACCAATCATGAACGGTACGAGTCCGGGTTTTAAACCATTGACGAAAGCATGCATTGCTTGAACGTCAGTTACTCCAGAGCAACTATTCTTCATTGCCGTCCATCTTGAGATGAAATCCACGTATCGTTCATCTTCAAACTAGGTGCAACGGTTTAGCTGGTTGATGCTGTTCGGGCGCTTATAGGTTCCCCGGAAATGCTGAGTAAACACTCTAGCCATACCATCCCAGCTGTCGACAGTTCTTGATGGTAACCCATTGATCCAATCTCTAGCTCCATCCATTAACATTAGGGGGAGGAATTTTACTGCCTCCAGGTCTGTCCCGTTGTTAATCTAGACGGCTGTGTAATAGTCTGAGAGCCAGGTATCCAGGTTTGTGCTACCGGTGTATTTTTGGTATGTTGGGCCAACTTTGGCAAATCCAGAATGCAGAGTTATTCTTCGGATCCTATCAGTGAAACACTTAGGTCCAAAGTATAAATCATCTCTTTCCGCTCTGTCAATATGTGCGGAGTATCTGCCGGATGAATGGACAGAAGGTGATATACTCCTTTCTTTTCCATCGTGGCGCGAACGCGCTTTTCCGGGATTGTCTCTATTTCTTCCGTGAACGTGCCCTTTGGGATAAGGTGGAGTTTTACTCCTGTTTCTTTCCCTATTCCTGGGGGGCGTCCGGGATCTCTCACGCCTGTGAGGTATATCCTGTCTTCCAGCATTTTCAGCGGGGCGTCTCGGAGGCGGCATTGCTTTTCCGACCTTCCGGTTTTTCTCTTTCCGATCACGGGGATTAATTCCGTCTTTCGGGAGATGGGATCCGGTTCTGGACGCTTCATCCCTATTGTCGTGTTTTTTCTTGTCCTTTCTCGGATCTGATTTCTTCTCTTTCGAATTGTTTGAATCTCCAGGTTCTTCCGGTCCAGGTGCTCTAGCGGCGCATGTAGCTGTTTTGCATAGGGCGGAGTCGTCGTGCAACTTCCCTGATCGCTCTTGCCCCCGCTGTTGTTGTTGCAATGCTTTTCCTAAGAAAGCATACACCCGTTGAAGTTTTTCACCATTGGAGTACATATCGTTGTTGAGGATGGCGAATGTTGCTTCCGCGTTTTCTGCTGCGGTTTTGTATATTGGCTCGCCTCTGGCATCTTTGCCATTTACCTGCTTTTGCCAAGATGGGTTGTGGAACCATTCTTTTGGCGGCAGTACTTCCGGTTTTGCGATTCCGGGTAACCGCGTAGGTTTAATGCCAGATCTATTGTTTCTCTCGTATTCCTCGATTTCTTCCCGCATGAGCTTGATGTCAGCCTGGGGTTTTTGGAGGTGTTCTCGAGTTCGAAATAGATGTTGCTGCTGCCTTTGGAGAGCTTGCCTCCGGCTTCCAGCACTTCAGGGGGCTCATGTGGTCCCACTGGTGTTTGGAGTAATTCCTGTTCGTCCTGTTCTGTCATTGGTGTAACAAGGATTTCCTTTGTTTTCTTCTCCGAAGGTTTCACTCCGCTTGCATCTCCTACTTCCGGGCTTTCATTGGCTGGATCAACCGATTTCTTCTTCCGGAGCTTATACTGGAGTTTTTAGCAGCTTTGTGTTTCTTCTTGGAAGAGGGAGGTTTCTTACAGGGTTCTTCCTCTGTCAATTCTTTGACATCGGGAAATTTTGGAGAGGTTTCTCCTTCTTCTCTCTCTTCCTATGGCGGAGGCGTTCTAGGGCTTTCCTGACCGTCGGCATCCGTGTTTTCAGCCGGTTTTGCCACAGTACTTCGTGAAATCCCTCTTGGAAGGATTTGACCTTTCTCTCGAAGGCGTCTTCATCTTCGTCTTCGGTATCGAAGTGATCCGATCCGGGTTCCGACCCTAATCTCGCCTCGATGGCGGCTAGCACAGAGTCAGCTTCCGAATTCGTCGTCGTGTTGACGGATGTCGGATCTTCCACCTCTATTGTGGGATTGTTGTTTTTTGCCTCTTGCACGGGGTTGCTTTCATCCGTGTTTTCGGCGATCTCGGATTGCACCATGCCGATAAAGTGCGAATCAGCGGCATATCGGCGATCTGAGCAAAATCCGGCGTCATAGTCGTTTTCGACTGGGTATAGGGCGGGTGGGATAAATTTGCTTCCACCACAGAATCCCATTGCTTCTGCAGTTAATCCGATAAAGATGTTTGTAGATCCAATCGGTAAAACGCAGGCACTTACCAGATGATTCCGTGCTGGCATGTATGATCCATTGTCGAGGAAGCGCCCGACGTCGTTGTCGAATTCCAAGCTTCCGACAGTTATGGTACTGCCGATTCCGCCAAGTATCCCAGATCGAAACATAACGCCTGACGTCGCTGGCCCCATGGTGGGCGCCAACTGTCGAGACATCGTGGTAGATTTCATAGACGGGGGTGCCATGAGACTACCGATAGAGAAGTGGGGGGACGTGATCGTATGATGACCAATGACACAGGGTTTTACCCAGGTTTGGTACGACGCAGAAATGTGGCGTTCCTACTCCTGCAATCTCACTATTCAGGACTAAAGCCTGGAGTATACAGAATACAATGTGAGGTTAGGTTAGCTACTCGACAAGGATCCACCTCTCGGCGAGTTAGCCTTTAGCTTCTAGTCTATATTTCGTATCTCCCGTCCGGTTTTATATAATAGCCGGGTTAGGGCTTACAGAAAAGGAAACCTAGAAGACTAAGGTATGCGCTATCTTGGAAAGTAAGCAAACCGCCTTCTACTCCAAGCCGGATCACGTGGGCCGTGATCCGGGTTCTTCGAGAATCCGGCTTCTATGCATCAGCTTACTGGGCCGCCCAATGGACCGTAGCCCATTACCATTCAGGCCACCCTGGTAATCCGGCACTTTAGACTACCATCTGATATACCCCTAATTGGTATATATCCGACAGCTGACATATGGGTCCCCATATTTTGGGGCCCACCTGTTATTGACTGCAAGTCAGGTAAGGCTACGTTAGAGGATCCTCTTCCGCACTAGCCTTGGCTGGCCATAGTGGGCGGGCTCTAAAGGGGTAGTATCCAAGAGCGGTGCCGGTGGGAGTTGCCCGTCGCAACAGGGAGTGTGGCGGCGGCCCTAGCCTGCTACTGTGGGGATCTGTGAGTCTGGTCGTCATCCAACGTGTGTCCAGATCGATCTCCATGGATCTCCTACTGTAAGGCCTTGTTTGGTACGTATATTTAGAATTGGAGGGGATTATCCCGGTCTAACCCTAAATCCCTAAATATCTCGAAAAACCCGTTTGATTCAAGTGTATTAGTATGGGCTATCCCCACTCTTCCCCAAAAATCCCCTCCATTTTAGTGTATTTTTCTGTATATCAAATTCACTCCCTCCGGCTAGTGGATTAGTGGAGGGGGATTTTATGAGATTGAGTGGAGAAGAGGGTTTCACCCAAATCCTGTGGGGATTATCCCCACAAATCGCTAAATATACACTTGTACCAAACGAGGCCTAAGTTGGTTTTTTTAATCGAGAGGCAAACCAGTTTCTTTTAGCCAACGGTTTTTTGATCGATGTGTTCTATTTTTATTGACGTACGAACGTTGCTAATCCATACTATATAGTAGAGAAGATAGGCAGCGGAACACAACACTAGGCCATGGGTCGCTTTTTTTGTGAGAATCTATGCCATGGGTCGTTGATAGCGGGATTACCACCATGCAGGATCCAAGTCCATGAGAAGATACAACAAGTTCAAGAAAGACCAAGTCAACGATATGACTTAAATGACACAAGGTGTCCTAAGTACAAGATTTCCACACAAGAGAAGAACAAATCCTCCGCCCGTCATGCCATGGTTGACTCCTCGAAGCGTTACTCGGAAGACCGAATCCTCAAGCGTCACCAGACGTTGATTCCACCAATCATCGGCATTAAGACAAGTTTTTCCAAGAATTCAAGACGGATGCTTCCTACTGAACACATGCCTTAGAAGGCCGAAGTGGTCCTTCATATGTGGGCTAGCCTCCTAGCCATGTCGAAGAAGATTGATCACCTCGCTCGAGTCGGTGCCAACTCCACTTTGGTCTTTAAGTTTGAGTCATTTGGCTTTCACTGCATCGGGTCGTCTGGAACTACCAACTTGCATCTTTTGATTCTTCATATCATGCTTCTCTTGTCGTGTGTAGGTGTTTCTTCATGCCCGGTTCGTCCTGCCCCCGGTTTCAACTCGAATGCGGCCGCTCAAGATTTTTTCCATCTTCAGAATCTCACTATATGTTGGCAGTCGGCCAACACGAGTGACAACAAAAATGCTTGAAATCTAAACTACGACAACTGATTAATTCCTAATGTTTTGAATCACCTTGGGTAGGAACGACAACAACATGTACATCTCATGGAAGAAGATGGTTTGTGGTATATGTCCCTCATGTAAAAAAACAATAAAAGAGAACAGTTTCACCTTCCCTACTCTAACGACAGAGGAGCCGGGCAGATTGGCTTGGCCCAGCAGTCGTGCCCTTCAGGCGGCACAAGCCCATGTCACGGCCGGCAGTACATAGGATTTTCTATCACCGGCCGGAGCCGTTGGCATCATTCCTTTCCTAGATGGCCTGAAATACTACTTCGGGCTACCACTAGGGAATCAACCCTTAGAACTTGATGATGGGCCTCGAACTGCCGGTAGCATCGTAGGCCCTGCCTCGTCCCCTCTTCAGCTCATGCACCAATGAGACGGGTGGTCCTATTCAGCACTCCGTACGTCGCTTTGTGGCCTTGTGGGCATAGGCGCACCCCTAGTCTCTTATCGCTCCATTCTGGGCTTAGCCCGTTTACTATATTTTGTGTGAGAAATTATGTCTCGTGTGTTGTTGCCCACAAAACTACAGAATGCGAGATCGATTTTTTTTTTGAAATGGGTAATCCCAGCCTCTGCATCAAATTGATGCACACAACTGATATTATTAAATAAAGTATCAAGAAAGTAGTAGGTTGATCTTATTACAAATCATGGATCACAAAGAGTCTCCATACGAATTAACCAATGAAAAACTAGTAGGGAAAAGCGTCTATGCATTTTCCAGTCGTCTAGTGAGCAACCAGCCACTCTGGTTGAAGATAGCCCGTACGACCGCCATCAACCGAGCACATCCTAAGTCCAATCGACCTCGTTGGTCCTCTGGGAGCAAAAGAGCCCACAGGTGAATCCAATAGGTGGCGCGATGAATCACCTGCAAAAAATTGCCCACTCTCTCATTGTTAAAAAACACATCATTACGACAATTCCCAATTTCCCATAAGAAAGCACATACACCTATGCGTATGATCGATTTACTTTTTTTATCTATCCCAGAAAGCCAACTACCAAACATGTTATTAACACTAGATGGGGCAGCAATTCCAAAAGTAAAATAAATTAGACGCCAAACTTTTCTACCAAAATCACAAGACACAAGAAGATGCTCAACACTCTCCTGTGTCCCACAAAAAACACATTTAGTGCAACCACTCTATTTTCGTTTGCCTAAATTATCCTTTGTGAGTAATTCCTTCCTAGAAAGAAACCACATAATTTTTTTAATTTTTAGAGGTACCTTAAGTTTCCAAAGAAATTTCCTAAGATATCTAACATTACCATTCATCTGGTCTGTATAATAAGATTTAATGGAGAAAACTCCAGAGGGACACACATTCCATGAGAAAGAGTCAGGTTCATCTGATAAATTAACTACCAATAGTCTTTCTACCATATGAAGCCAGGCCTCCCACTTATCACCCACTAAAGACGTCTAAACGTCAAGTTAAGATGATTATGTCCAATGACTTGAGAGACCTTAACATTTTTTTGCCTCACAATAGAGAATAGGGATGGGTATTGTACTTCCAATGAGGTGGATCCCATCCAAACATCCTCCCAAAACCTGATATTATGCCCATTACCTAGTGTGAAAGTAATCCTCTTAAAAATCCCATCTTTTACTCCCATAATGCCTTTCCAAAAGGGGGAGTCCGTAGGCTTGGCCTCGATCTGCGCCAACGGCTTATCCCTACTATATTTGTTATGCAGTAACTCATGCCAAACCCCATCTTCAGTTAACAACTTAAAAAGCCATTTGGCAAGAAGGCATTTGTTTTTAAGTTGTAAAAGCTCAGTTCCCAGACCACCTTGATCCTTAGGACGGCAAATAATATTCCATTTTGTTAGTCGATATTTCTTTTTAAAGTTATCACTTTGCCAAAAAAAAAGCGAGAACGATAAAAGTCTAGTCGTTTACATACCCCTACGGGTATCTCGAAGAACGACAATAGAAACATAGGAAGACTGAATAAAACCAAATTAATCAAGACTAGACGATCTCCATATGACAGGAGTTTTCCAGCCCATGAAGCAAGTTTTTTCTCAAAACGATCCTCAACAGGTTTCCACTCCCTATTAAGAAGTTTCCCATAATGAATCGGAATTCCTAGGTACTTAAACGGAAAGGTACCCAATTCACATCCAAAGATGTGTCTATAATTGTCCTCATCCTCTGTGGCCTTACCGAAACAGAATATCTCGCTCTTATGGAAATTAATTTTTAGACCCGAAAGTTGCTCAAAAATAGACAAAATCAATTTCATATTTACCGCCTTATCAAGATCATGTTCAAGAAATAGAATAGTATCATCAGAATATTGAAGGATGGAGACTCCTCCCTCAACCAGATGAGGTATGAGTCCTCCAACTTGACCATCCTCTTTTGCACGAGCAATTAGGACCGCCAATATGTCTACCACAATGTTAAACAAAATAGGAGACAGAGGATCTCCTTGCCTTAAGCCCTTAAGGGTTTGAAACTAATGTCCTATATCATCATTCACAAGGATCCCAACACTTCCACCCTGAACAAACCTTTCCACCCATTGCCGCCATTGGGAACCAAACCCCTTCATAGGCAACACTTGTTGCAGAAAAGACCAATTAACTTTGTCATAAGTCTTCTCAAAATCAATTTTGAAAAAAACACCATCCATTTTCTTCCTATGAAGCTCATGGATAGTCTCATTCAATACTACTACTCCCTCCAAAATATTTCGATCGGGAAGAAACGTAGATTGAGATGGTCTAATTAATTTTTTGCAATGGAAGTGACTCTATTAGTACCCACCTTCGTAAAAATCTTAAAAATCACATTCAACAGACAAATAGGCCTCTATTGTTCAATTCTACTAGCATCCTCCTTCTTGGGCAATAAGGTAATAATACCGAAGTTCAACTTGAAAAGAGGTAGGTTTCCAGAATGCAATTGGGAAAACAAACCCATCAAGTCTACCTTGATGATCTCCCAAAAGTGCTGATAAAATTCTGCCGGGAAACCATCAGGGCCTGGAGCTTTGTTATGTTCCATCTGCGCAATCGCAGAGAATACCTCCTCTTCCGAGAAGGGACTGGTCAAGTACTCATTCTCCTCAACGGAGACCTGAGGTAAGTCTTCTGTCATCGTTTCAATCAACGAGACAGAAGTGGGATCCGAAGCCCCAAACAATTTTTTTATAATATTCAGAAATGAAAGTCTTTAAATTTTGTTGCCCCACAATGGTGCCTTCATCCTGTTCAAGTTGAAAAATTCTCTTTCTCCGATGTCTACCATTCGCAATGAGATGGAAATATCTAGTATTATTACCCCTCATGAACATCTTTACTTTCGCCCGTTGCGCCCATTTAGATTCCTAGTCTGTCCTCAATTTGGCCAAAAAAAATGCCTCCTTCTTCGCTAACCTCTCCGCTTCATTTAAAATTGTTGTTTCCGCTTTTAGGTCTAGCTCATTAATAAGTAACAACAAGCGATCTCGCTGGATCTTATATTGGACACTAATATTTTGAGCCCATCCTCGCAAAAAGTTGCGAATATGTCTAATTTTATTCTGCCGGGTTTCAATGGGAGATGGACCTATGGAAACCAACGCCCACTCCTTACACACCATATATAAAAACCTTCATGTCTGAACCAGGCCAACTCAAATGAGAATACCGATGTATTCCTAATATGCGCTGGTGATCCCGAGTCAACTAATAACGGGGTATGATCAGACTCTGTTCTACACAAAGCCTGAACAGTGACCAAAGGGTATTTTTGTTCCCATTCAACACTCGCTAAAATTCTATCTAATTTCTCATAAGTTGGAATGTCACATCTACTAACCCAAGTGTATTGTCGACCCGACAATTCCAAATCTTTTAAATCCAGGCTCTCAATAATAGCGTTGAATAGAGTTGGCCATCGAGGGTTGAAATTATCATTATTCTTCTCCTCTTTTCTTCTAATAATATTCAAATCACCACCTATCAACATGGGTAATTATTCCCCCTCACAAACACGCACCAGCTCCGCAAGAAATTCCCCCTTTTTATCATCCTGTGCAGCACCATATACTACCACTAAAGCCCAAAGGAAGCCATCCTCCTTCGATCTCATATGCAACTTAACACAAAAATCACCAGCTAAAACAGATTGAATACTCAGAGAAGAATTATCAACTCCTATCAATATCCCCCCAAACCTTCCATGTGGTGGTAAACAATACCAAGTAAAGTCCAAACCACCCGCCAAATGTTTCAGGAAATGAGCTGAAAATTTTGACCGTCCAGTTTCCAACAAAACCAGAAAGTCTAATTTTTTCTCCTTTACAGCCTCTAATCATCAAAATCTGCTTCATCGATAGAAGCTAGCTTGTGACATGAAAAATAGGCTTAGGCTGGAATTAAAAATAAACTTAATTTGCTGAAACATTGTAGCAGGAGAGAAATGAACTAAAACTTGTTGCTGATACTTACATGACAGTATGAATAACATTACTATAACATCCCTAGGATCTAAGCAGGAAAACATTTAGCCCATTTACTTGTTTCTTGATTCTCGTTGCCTTTCATCAGTGCGGATGTACAACACAATTTTTTAAAAACTTGTTCGGTGGTGTACAACGCATTATTTTATCACTGCTGCTGTAATCAAACGATCTATCTGCAGATAGATTTTTTCTAACAATGAAAAAGTCTAAAAAAAATATTCTGGATGGTTTTCACATGGAGAATATTTTCATGTTCGTGAATTTCTTGTTAAAATAATCCAAATTTAGCACATCGAAGTAGTCTTCATTGAAATTGGTTTGCACTTAATATCCATTTCTTATCGGTATGGCAAGGAATATGGACCTGTACAAGAAATAAAATAGATAAAATCATTACAGTGACATAGATAGACTTGAAGGATGCTTAATTAGCTAGGAAAAATGTTTCTAAAAGGCATTACCAATCCTGCTTTATCCATCCTAAGTCAAACATTGTTTTCAGATAAGAGACCCATTTACTGGGATCAGGATGGTTCAACGATGGATCCATCAGAATCTTCTGCCATTTTAGAAAATACAGGAAAACACATATAAGATTTGAGTTTTTTAAAAAAAATACTTTAGCATATACCTACAGAAAATCGTTATGTTGAACATAAACTAGATTTCAACGATTTCAAAACTAGTCTTGAACCCCAAAAAAATCAAGAACATGGAACTATATTTAGAACAATTTGAGATCAACAACAAAATAAACTCGATATGCTCAAATATAGATTTGGACATAAAAGTGTGATGGTAGACGGAAAATCGTTACGTTCAACGATTTCAAAAATTAGACGTGAACAAAAAAAAAACGGAAACCATTATGGTGAATAGAAACTATACTTGAACAATTTGAAAAAAGAGTTTAGAATATATGAAGGGAAAATCGTCATGGTGAACAGAACTAGATTTGAGGGATTTTAAAAAAGAGAATTTAAAAAGTTCTCAACGGAAAATCGTTATAGTAAAACGGAAACTAGAGTTTATAAGATATGAACGAAAACCTATACTTGGAACGATTTGATATGCTCAAATATATATGCTTGAACGGGAAAATTGTTATGGTGAAAGGAAAGTAGATGTGAACGGTTCACGCCCTAGGAAATTAAAAATATAAGAATAATACAAGAGGTGCCCAATTTAAATTTTTGGGCTAACATAAAATTGTCGATCAATAAAATGAAGACCAGTACGTGTGTATAAACATAGAACAAAGATTTGAACGATTTAAAAAATTAATTGAACAGAAAATCGTTATGCTGAACAGTAACTAGAGTTGAAGGATTTCAAAAGAAAGAGTTGAAAGAAAGATATGGACGTCTACATCGTTATAGTGCACAAAAACAAGATTTGAGCGATTTAAGAAAAGAGAGTTTGATTTGGAAGATGTGGTGAGACGGGACAAACACACAGCACGTACGTACAGTATAAGTTGAACTTTTATTACTCGTATTAGAAGACCAGCATTAGCCATGTTCAACATGTGGGCTAAGCTGGGTTCAAACCATTTACAAGCTGGGTGACACATTATTTATGTAGATATACATAGGAGTTCACGTGACGGTTTGTGTGTGCACCACTACATCACAGAGCATCACCAGACGGCTTTAACTCGATTTAAGGGCAAGCGAGGTCGGGGATCGGAGGCCCGCCGCAGGCGGTGAGCACGATGTTGACGTTGTTGGCGATGCCGAGTAGGGCGGGGGCACCGGAGTTGGTGTAGGCGCTGCATATGCATGCCCCGAAGCCGACGACAAACGACCGACCCGAACCCCCAAGCCCAGGAATGCCGACTACAATTTGGGCGCGGACCTGCCCGCAGCAACGTCTCAAGCCATCCAAAGTTCCCGGGAGGCGGATTACCGGCCCCAGCGGGCTGCTCTCAAAGCACACTCCAAGCCCGGCTGGCGAGCACTGCACACCGGCGGCGGGGGACGCCAGTGGAGAAGGCGTGTTGTCGCCACGCGCCTGGATGGAGGTCACGACCGCGACGATCGCGGCGAGGAGGATGAAGCGGATGTGGGTGGACGAGGCGGCTTTGGTGGCGGCCATTGTTGCGGATGGTTTGCTTGCTTCTTTCTTTGATATGATATGAGATAGACGCTGCTGTGTGTGTGGAGGAAATGCGTAAACTGAGATGGAGGTATACATAGGGAACGCCATGGATTTGCGTACGTCCATCAGACGGTCTTTGTGACGGCTTGGTACGACACCGTACGTATAAAGGATCATCTGATCAGCTCGTACTTCGGGTACACTGCAAGTGCAAGTGTTGAATTAGCTGCCGCCGACTGAGAAGCCGGCATTTGCCTGAGTAGAGTTGTAGAAATAGTAGTACTGTACGTAACAAAATGTAGATCGTGATTATGAGGACATATCCCATTCGCCACACATATCGTCACTAGTGGAAACAGGGGCATTAGTCCCGGTTCGTAAGCCCTATTTGTCCCGGTTGTGCAACCGAGATGGGGCATTCGGGACAAATACCCCTCCCCCATTGGTCCCGGTTGTGCCAGGACCCGGGACAAATGAGGCTGACCACGTGGCTCGTTAACTGGGACCTGGCCAGGGCTATTAGTCCCGGTCCTCAATACGACCCGGGATGCATGCCCCTTCTGCCGCGGCAGGGCTTTTGCCCTTTTCTCTGCCGCGGCAGAATTTTTATGATTTGTGTTTTGCGACCCCAGACCTTCCGGTGGCCCCGCCCCGGACCTCCCGGATCCCATGAGAAGAGAGGTGCCCGGTGGCTCTTCCCTGGACCTCCCGGATCCCACGAGAAGAGAGGAGCCTCGGTGGACCCTCCCCGGAGCTCCCGGATCCCACGAACGAATAAGTAATACATATATAAAGCATAATAAGGAACACTTATATTACGGAAGCAAAGTATATCGAGCATATTACATGACGGATGAAGTGTATTACAAAATCAAATTTAGTTCCAACCGGGGCTATAGTACTCTCCATTTACGTTTAGGACCTCTGCATCTAAGAAGCCCGCAATTTCCTCCTGAATTGCTCGTATGCGGTCCCTTGGTAGAAGACCGTCCCGAAGCCGTTCGATCTAATATAAAGAAGAGTGGTCAATATGTATTAATGAAACTAAGTAACTAAAATAGATGGTAATAAGAAGAATTGATGACTAACGTACATGAAGTTGCTTTAAATTTCTGCCATTGGGACATGTCGTCTGACGAATGAACTCGCGAACGTAGTATCCACACAAGTGATTCCCGTCTCCTTGTTGCAAGCACTTTACGAGAACATGGTTTCAATAAAAATAATAATCAACCAAACATGATAATGGTATCGACACTAGAATCAAGGAGATGCGCGCGGATCTAGATATATAGTACTTACTTGCACAACATCAATGTAACATCCCAAGTATGAAAAACACCTTTAGAATGTTTGCTTTTTGTTAATTTATGTTTTGCATCATGTCATCATAAGTTTTGCATTTGTTTTCCATTTGTTTTCCCTTGTTTTCCATATGAATTTCAAACCAATTTTCAAAATCCTTGTTCATACTTGTTCTGTTACAATTTTTTTCAAATAAAAAGTTCAAATCAAAACATCAAATTGTTTCCAATAACTTGGAAGTTCAAACCCTTTAAATTGCTTCTTTTCAGTATTTCAATAAATACCAAAAAATTCTCAAGTTCAATTAAATTACAAACAGCAACACAATTTGAAATTTTTGAAAAACAAAAGTTTGCAAATTGGTGCTTTTGTAAATAACAACCTATAAAAAATTGTCACAAAAATTTAAACCCCCTAAAACCTTCCTTTTCTTTCCTTTTTCTTCCTTTTCTTTTTCTGCAAAAAAAAAAACAGAATCAATAAACAGAAAAACAAAAAAAATAGCAGAGAGGGGAGAGGGCAGGCCAGTGGGCTGAGCCCAGCCCACCAGCCACGGCCTGCTTACCTCTTCACCCCCTACCTCTGTACGGCACACCATCGGGGGTGTCCACGTCGAGCTACAGAGGAGGGAACGGCCAGCAACACCTCCCCCTCCTCCTTTTAACTCGCCCCCGAGCTCCTCCCTCTGCCCTAGACCCCCTCCTCCATCTCCCTCGCGCCGCCGTCGCCTTTTTCCTCTCCTCCCACCTCTGTTACTCCCTCTGTTCCCTCTCTGAACCTACACCGAACACCACCGCCGCCATCTCCGGCAATCGCCGTCGCCACGATGCGCCACCGTGCGGGATAAGCACGGGAACGAGTTCCCCGTGCCATCCTCGTCCTCCTCGTGTCCAGGGAGGGGCACGAGCAGCTCTTGATCGTCGCCGCCGTCCACCTCTCTGTCGCCGCCGTCCACTGTCCCTCACCGAGCCGCTGCATCGTCGACAACGGCGGTGAGCTCCACCTCTCTCCTTTCCCTCTGTCAGTGGCCACGCGCACGTACACCTCCCGCGCATCCACACGCACACACACACATCCACGAGCAATAGCAGCTCGCCGCCGGCGACCACCGTCCCCTCGCTGCAGTTTCAGTTAACTGAAACTTGCAGTTTCAGTTAACACAACGGAGCTGAACCTCATACCCCCCAAGCCCCCTAAACTGTCACAAACACTTGCAGCAGCCCAACTGGCCAGAGCGCTGCGCTCGCGCACCCGAGGGCGAGGGTTCGATCCCTCGCCTCGCGGATTAAATCCGCCTTTTTGTTCCTTTGCCACGCAGGCGTGCAGGCCCCACCTGCCAGTGGCCGTGGTTGCCACTCAGCACACACACGCGCGCCACGCAGGTGCACAGCTGGGCACTGGCCCACTGCCAGTGACCCAGGGATGGCTATGCGCGCGTAGGAAAAGCCCCAGGGGCCTCTCTGTAATACTTTTTTCGCACCTAGGCCCCTGTAACAAATCTGTAACTAATTAAATCACAGAATAGCCCCTGTATTTAAAATTTGAATATCTTCTGCAAATCAAATCCAAATTAAATAAATAAAATATGTATTCTGAACCAAATTTAATTCTCTACCTGTTTAAATCATTTTTTTTCTGTTTTCAACATTTCAAATGTTTTCAAATTTCAAATTCAAACAACTCATTACAAATTTGGTCAAATTTATAACTAATTCAAACTTAATTCAAATGTCACATATAAAATATGTTTTCCATGCCAAATTGAACCACCTTTCCAAATATAAACTTTATTTCCTGTTTTGGATAATTAAATTTGGTTAAATAAATTAAACCTTGTTTAAATCATTTAAAATTGCTAAATTCATAACTTGGTCAAATTAAATTCTTTTTGAACATATAAAATATGTTTTCAAACCAGTAAAATATAATCTTTTCAAATATGAATTTTATTTAATGTTTTGAACAAATAAAAATTCAAATAATTTCATACTTGAATTAAATTCATTTAAATCTTGTTTAAACTTGTTTAATTCATAATTAATTCATTCTAATTCCTTTTTCAACAAATGAAACTTGTATTCCACCTAAAATTTTGTGTTTTTTCCAAACATGCATTTTGTTATCTATTTTGAACAATTAAAGTTGGTGAAAACAACAAAGGCTTGTGTAACTCATTTAAGAAGCCAAATTTCCTAACTTAATAAATAAATTTCCAAACTTGGTAAACTTCATTTCAATTGGAAGCTATTGTTGTTTTCTTATTGTTTTCCTCATCCATGCATCATGCTAATCAACTTTCACATGATGATTAGTTGTAGATCATTTAATCCAACCTTAATTCATGGGCTTTCCATATGCAATCCAAATTGCATATAGGTCCATTTAATTATGCTACCATGTCAACTAGCTTACCTTTGATGCATCAATTAAATTGTCATGCATCATCCCATGATTGTGCATTATGCCATGTTATTGATTGTTTGTCTCTTTGCGTTGTTTGTTTGCTTCTTCCCGAATAGACGACGACGGTGAGACAGACGAGGTTTACGACACTACTTCTGAGGAGTTAGCCCTGTACCAGGCTACTGAGTTTGCAGGCAAGTATTCACTCACATGAACCATTGTGTCCTTTCCACACTGGATATCGATACTTTCCGTTGTCTATCCTGCTAGCCTTAAGATTCGATGCTTGTGTTCCGATCCTATCAAATGTTATCCTGTAACCCTGATATAGCCTATCCTCCACACCTATAACCCCGTTGCTTGTTGCCTGTGTCTTACTAGCATGCTTAGGGCTGTTTATGCTCGAGTCTGTCGACCGTTATTTCTGTTACTATATTTATTATGTTCTGGGGCTCGATGTTTAAACAACAACCTGTTAATGTTTGAGGTAATGCTAATTTGATGATAAGGCACCGGCAGGAGGCCGGGTATGGTTTTGAGGCCTGCCAGTGTCAAACTCAGGAAAAGTCTTTGTCCTCTAGATCCATGATGAGCGCGCTAACCGCATGTGGGAAGCGTGTATGGGCGCCCCCCTCAACTTTGATTCGATCCGCATCTCGTCCAAATCGCCTCATTTAGTTCGGGTTTTCCATTTGCCGCATGCATATGCAGGTGCGAACCCGAGGCCAGGGTGGAACTTTTGTAGTCGGCATTTAGGGAGACACGTTCTTAGAGTGCTATGAGGGTCCCCTTTTCTTCGTGGGGCTTGATTAGCCGTGCGCTCAATTGCACGGGGTTCTTTGGGCTTGATGGGAAGAAGAGTTGGGTTGTGTTGAGTGCCTCGCTTGGTGGAAGTGCATTTCCATCTGGCGGGGTATTCTTACGTGTACGGCCAAATTGGTGCATCCCTGCAGGGTTAAATCTTCTCAGGAAGCCGTGTTGTCCACGGTTATGGATGACTTGGTGATAGGGCTGGCTAACAAGGATTAGACAACTTACACCTAACTAATACTAATAATTTGTCTAGTAATAGGCTTATTGACACAATAACTTGAACCATCATTAATCCAACTGTGTGAGTTATCCTCGGATTGCTTCTTTGGATAAGGGGCGAGATCCAGGATGGGTTTGTTTGAGGATAGTGGTAGTTGGTTACGATACGCTATCTTATCCCCTTTTTTTAGCCGGAAGTTGTAGCGTGTTTCTGTAGTTGGGTAGAGCAGCCTGCTGCCGCACTTTTGTATCACCTATTCTTCCGTTGAACCCAAAGCATTTGTACTTGGTGTTGCCGGGTACACTTTGGTATCTTGTGAGTCTTGCTTGCCAGTACTTGTCTGTACTGACCCCTTTGGGGCTGTGGTTTCCACAGACTACGTTTCAGAGGATCCCCATGGTGGCTACTACGTGGAGTATGACGAGGCTGCTGACGAGTAGATAGCGGACCCGGGCAGGATCCGAGACATCGTGGATGGGCTCCGTCTTTTCGTTTCCGGCCTCTTAGGCCTATTTGGATCTTGTCTGTACTCAGACACTTTGGATGCTTCCGCTGTGATGTAATGATGACTTGTTGGGACATGTGTCCTCTGGATGATTGTATTTGCTATCTCTGCTCTAGTGAGAGCTATTTGCAACTTATTTCTATTTCTTTGTGTCTTAGAGATTTGTTGTGATATCACTTGTTCAAATGCCGTTGACGTACCATGTGTGTATGTTATGAAGTACGTCAATGGAAGTAGTCGGATTTCTATGGATGGTTTACGCAGACGATGGATAGTAGAGAATGGTTGTCACACGTTTACGTGTTGGCCTGCTCATATTGAGATGCGGGTGCCGGTATGCCCCGTAAGCCATTTATCTACTGTTTAGCGGGCTGTGAGTATCCTCTAGAAGTCCGGGTGCGACAAATGGTATCATAGCATGTCTGCCTGTAGGATCCCTTTTACTGGTCGCAGTTGAGTTTAGAAACTATTTTGTAGCTATATAGGAAAAATGAAACGTGAGAGTAGGAATTTTGTTCTTTTATTTCTTTCCCCACCCACCCTCCTTTTTTCTGGTAAGGAAGTGCAACGTTGTTTTCTCTTCTCATCTAAACTTTCAAGTTAGGATTTCACGTATCCTGATTTCTCTAGGATAGTTATATCTACTAGACCATAGGAATGGAGGTGGTTGTGACATGATTTATCATGTTGCCTACTCACGATTGAGAACGGAGGCGCGTAAGCCCCGGAAGCAGATCCTCTATTCCTTAAGCAGTAGATATTTATCCTTTAGAAGCCCGGATGGGTTTTTCCGTAGTACCTCAGGAGTGTTTGGTCTCGTGTTTCCCGATTTGCTTCGATATCCTGTTCTTCTCAACATCCTTTTCGTCCGTTGAAACCTTGTTGTTGCTTGCCACTTCAGTTCTTCTACCGGCGTCTAATCAAAACTTCCCCGATCATCTGCAGATGGATCTCAGGTTCTACCCGCAGGTGGTTCGTATGACTCGTTGCGAGAGCACTGCCGGTTATCCGGAGATGCTGAGAGACATGGTCACTTTTATGGGTTTCTGTTGGGCACCAGAGTACCAGGTCTACGAGAAGCAGTGAGAGTTTGACCAGACCTACTACCAGGCTATCGTCTACATTCTGTCAGATGATGGCATGAGCGTAGTCCACCGCTACGAGGCAGTAGGTTCCACAGTGGATATGGCTGTGCAGCAGGCAGCTTATGTGAGTCTCACCGTCCTTCGTGCTGACTACTAGGGATTTGACGATTCTATATATCGCCACATCCCCCGTGGTTACATCACTTCAGAGGGAGCTCATTTCACTCTCTACGACAACTTGGATGTTTACGAGCATGATAACTCCAGGCTGCACACCACCGCTCAGTTTGTGAGGCACAGTGACGCAGTTGCCAGCACACTATCTCAGGAGTTGGCTTCAGTCAGAGAGCAGCTCTACCTTGCCTTGACTCGCCTGGCGACGTACACCACATACTTTGTTGGAGACGAGCGCTTTGCACGTTTCGATCAGCCACTTGGTCGTCGTCTGCCAGATGCTGGAGGTTACGAGCCGATCAGAGGTCCACTCCTCAACCTTGGTGCTGGTTACACTGGGATTCCACGCTTTGGAGCACAGGGAGTCGACGCTATGTACTTCACCACACCTAGAGTCGCTCTCAGACCACGTCAGATCTACGTGGATCGTCGTTCTACATACTTTTGTGGGCGTGCTCCTCACCGTACCTCTCGCCGTACTCCTAGCCGCCGTCCTGCGTGATGAGCATGGGAGTACCGATGTATCCATTCTTAGCTATGTTTAGTTATCCTTTGGCATTCGAACCATTTATGGTGTGTTGGATATTCTGATATATTTGAACATGTGATGATGTACCTGTTGGTTATCTATTCATGCGTCGGAATAATCTCTCTTTCGGTTGCCAAGTCTATCCTTTTCTGTTGTTGTGCTAAAATGCATTTCCATTCAGGATGCCGCCAACAAGGAACAACGCGCCTGAGCCACCGCCAATCGCGGAGCTGTTGACTCAGATAACCCAAGTCATGGCGCAGATGGCCCAGTTTCAGACTAATTAGCACAACAACCAGACAGCTCCACGAGTCAGCATCAAGGAGTTTCTCAGTCTGGGCCCAAGAGCTTTCGTGGCCACACGCGAGCCTCTGGACGCTGATGACTGGATCCGTGAGATAGCTAAGGCTCTGGAGATTGCTCACGTGGCTGAAGAAGACAAGGTCAAGTATGCCTCCTATCTGCTAAAGGGTCAGGAAGCTACTTGGTGGGAGAACTTCCAGGCCATGAGAACTGGGATACCAGTCACGTGGAATTGTTTCAAGGAAGCCTTCCTGAAGCACCACATCCCAGATGGTCTCATGGAAAGGATGCGTGAAGAGTTTTGCTCTCTCAAGCAGGGCAAGTTGGACGTCATTGGCTATCAGAGTGAGTTCAATCGCCTCGCTCGTTACGCTGGAGATGAGGTGTCCACTGAAGCTAAGAAGATGGCAAGGTTCCGCAGAGGTTTTAACCCGGAACTCAAGTATGCCCTCACAAACGTCAAGGCCAACAGCTTCGAGGATCTCGTTAACACCGCGCTCAATGAAGAAAATGGGCGCAAGGCGTTCGAGGAGTCTCGCAAGCACTCGCGTGAGGGTGGTTCCTCCTCCAACATGACCACCCCTCCGCAGAAGCGCCGCATCTGGGTACCAAATGGTGCTGTCACTCGGGCTCCATACGCCCAAGCTTCTCCAGGCTTCACTCCCCGCCCACCCAACCCTGCTCAGATGCATGATCAAAGGGCTTCGATGGGGAAACCAAGGCCAGGGCCTCCTCGTGTCGTCACTTTCTACAAGTGCAAGCAGACGGGGCACTACGCCGACAAGTGCACGCAGAGGCAGATACCTCCACCACCACCTCGTTCTAACACAAACCAGGCAATGGTGCGCGCTCCCCCGCCTAAGGCCTTCAACTCCAACAACAGGCCTGTCGGGAGGACCGCAAGGGTGAATCATGTCAAGATCGACAAAGCTGAGGAAGCTCCTGACGTCGTTCTCGGTATATTACCCGTAAACTCTTTTCCAGCTAAAGTGTTGTTTGATACTGGAGCATCGCATTCTTTTGTGTCAAAGACCTTTGCCACAACAAACAACCTAATTGTGGTTCCACTAAGCAATCAAATCACTGTTCACTCCCCGGGATCTCAAATGTTGACTTCCAAGATAAGTAAGGATAATCAAATCCTAATTGGAGGCCACATTTTCCTTGCCTCTCTCATGTTGCTGGGAAGTTCCGACATTGATGTCATTCTTGGTATGGATTGGCTGAAAGCTAATAAAGCAAGGATTGACTGTGCTCAAAAGTCAATAACTCTGTTCCACCCTTCTGGCCAGATAGTCTATTCTCCACATGAATCAAGTTCCATTCAGCTGTGCAACCTCGATGCAAAACCTCTACCTTCACTTGAAAATGTTCCGGTGGTTTCCGACTTCCCTGACGTCTTTCCAGAAGAGTTGCCAGGGATGCCTCCGGACAGAGTTGTTGAGTTCGTGATCGAACTTGAACCAGGTACTGCTCCAATCTCTAAGCATCCCTACAAGATAGGAACTCCCGAGCTGAAGTTGTTAAAGGAACAAATTGATATGTACATGGAAAAAGGTTACATTCAACCTAGTTCCTCGGCTTGGGGTTTCCCAACTCTGTTCGTTGCGAAGAAGGAGCACACAAAGAGACTCGTTGTTGACTATCGTCCTCTTAACGAGAAAACCATAAAAAACAAGTATCCAATTCCTCGTATCGATGATATTTTTTATCAACTTGCTGGAGCCTCAATATTCTCCAAGTTGGACTTGAGAATGGGTTACCATCAAATAAAGATCAGAAAAGAGGATATTCCAAAGACAGCCTTCACCACTCGCTACGGTTTATATGAGTTCACCGTCATGTCCTTTGGTCTCACCAATGCACCGGCGACATTCTCTCGACTCATGAATTCTGTCTTTCATGAATACCTTGACAAGTTCGTTGTGGTATACCTTGATGACATTCTTGTCTACTCAAAATCCGAGGAAGAGCATGAAGAACATCTTCGTCTAACCCTCATGAAGCTTCGCGAGCATCGTCTCTATGCCAAGTTCTCCAAATGTGAGTTCTGGATTTCAGAAGTTGCTTACCTTGGTCATGTCATCTCAGCCAAGGGCATAGCCATTGATCCAGAAAAGGTTAAAGCAATTGTTGATTGGAAACCTCCAAAGACGGTGAAGCAAGTAAGAAGTTTTCTTGGCTTGGCTAGCTATTGCCGTCGTTTCGTCCAAAACTTCTCCAAGATTGCCAAACCTCTCACTGATCTCACAAAGAAGGACAAGAAGTTCGTTTGGTCTCCACAATGTGATGAAAGTTTCAATCTCCATAAGACTAAACTCACTTCTACACCAGTTCTGGTTGGCCCAGATCCTTCAAAACCTTTCCAGATATTCTGTGATGCTTCCCTCCAAGGTCTAGGGGCAGTTCTTATGCAAGAACGTCAAGTTGTGGCTTATGCTTCACGTCAGTTGAATGCACATGAGCTCAATTATCCCACTCATGACCTTGAACTTGCAGCAGTTGTGTTTGCCCTCAAGAAATGGAGACAATACTTGTTGGGTAATCGCACTGAAATCTTTTCAGATCATAAGAGTCTGAAGTACATCTTCACTCAGCCAGATCTAAACCTCAGACAAAGGAGATGGATTGAAAAGATCAAAGACTTTGATCTTACCATTTCTTACACTCCAGGCAAGGCTAATGTTATGGCCGATGCTCTCAGTCGCAAGTCGTATTGCAATAATCTCATGATCATGGAAAGCCAACCTCCTCTTCATGAAGAATTCCAGAAGCTCAACCTTGGTCTTGTTCCTCAAGGCTATCTTGCAAACTTGACAGCCAGTCCAACTCTCGAGGACAAGATTCTTTCTGAACAACTTCGTGATGCTGAAATCAAGAAGATGGTAGAACACATCAAAGAAGGCAAGGAGAAATTTAAGTCGTTCTCAATTGATGACAAGGGAACTGTGTTCTTCGAAGGACGCATTGCAGTTCCTCAAGTTCAAAGTCTCAAAGATGTCATTCTCAAGGAGGCTCATGAAACTCCTCTCTCCATACACCCTGGAAGTACAAAGATGTACCAGGATCTCAAGACACTGTATTGGTGGCCTGGCATGAAACGTGAAATTGCACAATACGTTTCTGAATGCGACGTTTGTCAACATGTTAAGGCAGTTCATCAGAAAACAGCAGGTCTTCTCCAACCTCTGAAAATTCCTGAGTGGAAGTGGGACATGATTGAAATGGACTTCGTCACTGGTTTTCCAAAGTCCAAGAGGGGCAACGATGCAATCTTCGTTGTCATTGATCGACTCACTAAAGTCGCTCACTTCTTTCCTGTCAAAGAAACAATCTCAGCTAGCCAGTTAGCAGAGCTCTACACAGCAAAGATTGTTCCTCTTCATGGTGTTCCATTGGAAATAAGCTCAGACCATGGAAGCATCTTCACTTCTCATTTCTGGAAAAGCTTTCAAGAAGCATTGGGCACCAAACTTCTGTTCAGCACAGCCTACCATCCTCAGTCTCAAGGGCAAGTCGAAAGAGTCAATCAGATTCTCGAGGATATGCTCAGAGCATGTGGTCTCTCTTTTGGCATGAAATGGGAGGAATGTCTTCCATATGCTGAATTCTCCTACAACAACAGCTTCTAGGCAAGCCTAGGCATGGAACCATTTGAATCTCTCTATGGCCGCAGATGCAGGAGTCCAATCAATTGGTCTGGAGCTGGTGAACGTTCACTCTTAGGCCCTGACATTGTTAAGGAAGCCGAAGAGAAAGTTCGCATCATTCGTGACAATCTCAAGATTGCTCAGTCTTGTCAGAAAAGCTACTATGACAGCAAGCACATGTACATGGTCTATGCAACTGGTGACAAAGCATACCTCCGTGTAACTCCCCTCAGAGGCACTCATCGTTTTGGTGTCAAAGGAAAGCTTGCACCAAGATACATTGGTCCTTTCAACATTCTCTCAAGGCGTGCAGAAAATGCCTATCGTCTTGAACTTCCAGAAAAGCTATCCAAGGTGCACGATGTATTTCACGTGTCACAGCTCAAGAGGTGCTTCAAAGATCCAGATCGTGCAGTTGATCATGATTCCATTGAACTGCAAGAAGATCTCTCTTATGAGGAGCACGCTATTCGAATCCTCGATGAGACCGAGCGCAAAACTCGCAACAAGAGCACCAAGTTCTTAAAAGTGCAGTGGTCTCATCATTCCGATAAAGAGGCAACGTGGGAGACCGAAGAGGATCTTCGCAAGAAGTATCCGGACCTTTTCTCTTCTCAGTAGGAATCTCGGGGCGCGATTCCTTCAAGGGGGGGCGTTTTGTAACATCCCAAGTATGAAAAACACCTTTAGAATGTTTGCTTTTTTGTTAATTTATGTTTTGCATCATGTCATCATAAGTTTTGCATTTGTTTTCCCTTGTTTTCCATATGAATTTCAAACCAATTTTCAAAATCCTTGTTCATACTTGTTCTATTACAATTTTTTTCAAATAAAAAGTTCAAATCAAAACATCAAATTGTTTCCAATAACTTGGAAGTTCAAACCCTTTAAATTGCTTCTTTTCAATATTTCAATAAATACCAAAAAATGCTCAAGTTCAATTAAATTACAAACAGCAACACAATTTGAAATTTTTGAAAAACAAAAGTTTGCAAATTGGTGCTTTTGTAAATAACAACCTATAAAAAATTATCACAAATATTTAAACCCCCTAAAACCTTCCTTTTCTTTCCTTTTTCTTTTTCTGCAAAAAAAAACAGAATCAATAAACAGAAAAATAAAAAAAATAGCAGAGAGGGGAGAGGGCAGGCCAGTGGGCTGAGCCCAGCCCACCAGCCACGACCTGCTTACCTCTTCACCCCCTACCTCTGTACGGCACACCATCGGGGGTGTCCACGTCGAGCTACAGAGGAGGGAACGGCCATCAACACCTCCCCCTCCTCCTTTTAACTCGCCCCGAGCTCCTCCCTCTGCCCTAGACCCCCTCCTCCATCTCCCTCGCGCCGCCGTCGCCTTTTTCCTCTCCTCCCACCTCTGTTACTCCCTCTGTTCCCTCTCTGAACCAACACCGAACACCACCGCCGCCATCTCCGGCAATAGCCGTCGCCACGATGCGCCACCGTGCGGGATAAGCACGGGAACGAGTTCCCTGTGCCATCCTCGTCCTCCTCGTGTCCAGGGAGGGGCACGAGCAGCTCTTGATCGTCGCCGCCGTCCACCTCTCTGTCGCCGCCGTCCACTGTCCGTCACCGAGCCGCTGCATCGTCGACAACGGCGGTGAGCTCCACCTCTCTCTCCTTTCCCTCTGTCAGTGGCCACGCGCACGTACACCTCCCGCACATCCACGAGCACACACACATCCACGAGCAACAGCAGCTCGCCGCCGGCGACCACCGTCCCCTCGGTGCAGTTTCAGTTAACTGAAATTTGCAGTTTCAGTTAACACAACGGAGCTGAACCTCATACCCCCCAAGCCCCCTAAACTGTCACAAACACTTGCAGCAGCCCAACTGGCCAGAGCGCTGCGCTCGCGCACCCGAGGGCGAGGGTTCGATCCCTCGCCTCGCGGATTAAATCCGCCTTTTTGTTCCTTTGCCACGCAGGCGTGCAGGCCCCACCTGCCAGTGTCCGTGGTTGCCACTCAGCACACACACGCGCGCCACGCAGGCGCACAGCTGGGCACTGGCCCACTGCCAGTGACCCAAGGATGGCTCTGCGCGCGTAGGAAAAGCCCCAGGGGCCTCTCCGTAATACTTTTTTCGCACCTAGGCCCCTGTAACAAATCTGTAACTAATTAAATCACATAATAGCCCCTGTATTTAAAATTTGAATATCTTCTGCAAATCAAATCCAAATTAAATAAATAAAATATTTATTCTGAACCAAATTTAATTCTCTACCTGTTTAAATCATTTGTTTTCTGTTTTGAACATTTCAAATGTTTTCAAATTTCAAATTCAAACAACTCATTACAAATTTGGTCAAATTTATAACTAATTCAAACTTAATTCAAATGTCACATATAAAATATGTTTTCCATGCCAAATTGAACCACCTTTCCAAATATAAACTTTGTTTCCTGTTTTGGATAATTAAATTTGGTTAAATAAATTAAACCTTGTTTAAATCATTTAAAATTGCTAAATTCATAACTTGGTCAAATTAAATTCTTTTTGAACATATAAAATATGTTTTCAAACCAGTAAAATATAATATTTTCAAATATGAATTTTATTTAATGTTTTGAACAAATAAAAATTCAAATAATTTCATACTTGAATTAAATTCATTTAAATCTTGTTTAAACTTGTTTAATTCATAATTAATTCATTCTAATTCCTTTTCAACAAATGAAACTTGTATTCCACCTAAAATTTTGTGTTCTTTCCAAATATGCATTTTGTTATCTATTTTGAACAATTAAAGTTGGTGAAAACAACAAAGGCTTGTGTAACTCATTTAGGAAGCCAAATTTCCTAACTTAATAAATAAATTTCCAAACTTGGTAAACTTCATTTCAATTGGAAGCTATTGTTGTTTTCTTATTGTTTTCCTCATCCATGCATCATGCTGATCAACTTTCACATGATGATTAGTTGTAGATCATTTAATCCAACCTTAATTCATGGGCTTTCCATATGCAATCCAAATTGCATATAGGTCCATTTAATTATGCTACCATGTCAACTAGCTTACCTTTGATGCATCAATTAAATTGTCATGCATCATCCCATGATTGTGCATTATGCCATGTTATTGATTGTTTGTCTCTCTGCGTTGTTTGTTTGCTTCTTCCCGAATAGACGACGACGCTGAGACAGACGAGGTTTACGACACTACTTCTGAGGAGTTAGCCCAGTACCAGGCTACTGAGTTTGCAGGCAAGTATTCACTCACATGAACCATTGTGTCCTTTCCACACTGGATATCGATACTTTCCGTTGTCAATCCTGCTAGCCTTAAGATTCGATGCTTGTGTTTCGATCCTATCAAATGTTATCCTGTAACCCTGATATAGCCTATCCTCCACACCTACAACCCTGTTGCTTGTTGCCTGTGTCTTACTAGCATGCTTAGGGTTGTTTATGCTCGAGTCTGTTGACCGTTATTTCTGTTACTATATTTATTATGTTCTGGGGCTCGATGTTTAAACAGCAACCTGTTAATGTTTGAGGTAATGCTAATTTGATGATAAGGCACCGGCAGGAGGCCGGGTATGGTTTTGAGGCCTGCTAGTGTCGAACTCAGGAAAAGTCTTTGTCCTCTAGATCCATGATGAGCGCGCTAACCGCATGTGGGAAGCGTGTATGGGCGCCCCCCTCAACTTTGATTCGATTCGCATCTCGTCCAAATTGCCTCATTTAGTTCGGGTTTTCCATTTGCCGCATGCATATGCAGGTGCGAACCCGAGGCCAGGGTGGAACTTTTGTAGTCGGCATTTAGGGAGACACGTTCTTAGAGTGCTATGAGGGTCCCCTTTTCTTCGTGGGGCTTGATTAACCGTGCGCTCAATTGCACGGGGTTCTTTGGGCTTGATGCGAAGAAGAGTTGGGTTGTGTTGAGTGCCTCGCTTGGTGGAAGTGCATTTCCATCTGGCGGGGTATTCTTACGTGTACGGCCAAATTGGTGCATCCCTGCAGGGTTAAATCTTCTCGAGAAGCTGTGTTGTCGGCGGTTATGGATGACTTGGTGATAGGGCTGGCTAACAAGGATTAGACAACTTACACCTAACTAATACTATTAATTTGTCTAGTAATAGGCTTATTGACATAATAACTTGAACCATCATTAATCCAACTGTGTGAGTTATCCTCGGATTGCTTCTTTGGATAAGGGGCGAGATCCAGGATGGGTTTGTTTGAGGATAGTGGTAGTTGGTTACGATACGCTATCTTATCCCCTTCTTTTAGCCGGAAGTTGTAGCGTGTTTCTGTAGTTGGGTAGAGCAGCCTGCTGCCGCACTTTTGTATCACCTATTCTTCCGTTGAACCCAAAGCATCTGTACTTGGTGTTGCCGGGTACACTTTGGTATCTTGTGAGTCTTGCTTGCCAGTACTTGTCTGTACTGACCCCTTTGGGGCTGTGGTTTCCGCAGACTACGTTTCCGAGGATCCCCATGGTGGCTACTACGTGGAGTATGACGAGGCTGCTGACGAGTAGATAGCGGACCCGGGCAGGATCCGAGACATCGTGGATGGGATCCGTCTTTTCGTTTCCGGCCTCTTAGGCTTATTTGGATCTTGTCTGTACTCAGACACTTTGGATGCTTCCGCTGTGATGTAATGATGACTTGTTGGGACATGTGTCCTCTGGATGATTGTATTTGCTATCTCTGCTCTAGTGAGAGCTATTTGCAACTTATTTCTATTTCTTTGTGTCTTAGAGATTTGTTGTGATATCACTTGTTCAAATGCCGTTGACGTACCATGTGTGTATGTTATGAAGTACGGCAATGGAAGTAGTCGGATTTCTATGGGATGGTTTACGCAGACGATGGATAGTAGAGAATGGTTGTCACACGTTTACGTGTTGGCCTGCTCATATTGAGAAGCGGGTGCCGGTATGCCCCGTAAGCCATTTATCTACTGTTTAGCGGGCTGTGAGTATCCTCTAGAAGTCCGGGTGCGACAATCAAATGTAAGCTCTGATTTCCATTCACCCCTGGCCTTTTTTATGAACCTCTTCCAAACGCTATCCGAGAAAAAAAAAGAATAAAAAGAGTTAGTAATTACTTGATATCCGAAAATGAAACAAAGTAGTCGATATAGTGTCATATATAAATACTGAAATTAATAAAGATTTAAATTACCGCTGGATCATTTCCTGCATGTCAGCCCACATCGCTAGGGGTTTACGTTTTGGGTCCATTACCATTACTTTTCCTTTGTCAATTTCGAAGATTAGCAGAATATAGTGGAAGCTGCGCACGCAGAACTCATCAATTATACAGTGAACATCGAGTAAGGAAAACAGAATGTTTACAAGACAGTAACACTAACCCGAAGTTGTAAGGAAATAGTATTTCCCGTCGGTGTTGGTGAAACATTATTGCCCTCAGAATATTATTTTCTGTATCCTTGGCAGATATCTGAAGAGTCTTTTCATAAACAAAATTTGGATCAATGAACCCAATATCATAGATTCCACGTCTTTTGCATTCGAGAATCTTCATTCTGCAATTATAATATATGAGTAAACTATATATATATATGAATATGCAAATGAACGAGGTGAGCTAGAGAAATAAGTACTTACAGACAATAGGCACTAAGGACAGCTTTGTCGAGGGCATGTTGCTGGTATAACTGAACAATTCGTCAAATTGAATCATAACCAATCCATCTCCATACCCATAGTGCTCGTCCTTAACGCTGAGACATATCCAGTCCTGAGATTTCTCAGTGGCTTCCATATACCAACTATGCACTCTTCGCATTTTCGTTGGTAGATCGTTTATCTCCTCGGTTTGACGAGAGGCTTTCCGTACCTGTATTTGTACGCACATTCAGCTTCGGGGAAGTAGTCTACTGTTTGCATATACTCAGCAATGGACAAACCCGCATCAGCTGTCTTGTCTGCGTACAGTGTTATAAACTCCGAATCAATTTGCTCGTCAGCAATATTAGTACTCGGCCCCACCTGGGTATTGGAAATCACTTTGAGCGGGGACGTGGATTGTTTTTTCTGCTCTCCGAGCTAGGCAACTGATTTTCCCCTTTTCCCGCTTGCGCTACTACTCTTCGTCGACCGCACCATTTCCTGGTGTGACTTCCGAATAGAGCGGTCATAGCCAGATGACAGACTCGGCTCGGGTTGATGAAGAGTCTTCACCATTTTCCAAGCTCGTTCTATCTCTTCTTTGGTCTCGGGGAAATCTGCCTTTTTCTTCTCCTTCCGCTTAGATTTCCACGCCTCGTATTCGTCCTTTGCGATTTTCTGGTTTTCCTCGGGAGTATAGTCGTAAGGTAACTTGGGTACCTCCTTTGGTACCTTCGGGAGGGGTGACCGTTGACGTTTGGGTGATATTTTACGTTTCGGCAGAAACTTAGTGGGTGGAGAAGGCCGACGCAGCGGCGTAGGCGACCGCGGTGGAGACATGCATGGCGTAGGCGACCGCGCTTGAGACGGCATGCATGGCAAAGACGACCGCGCTGGAGACTTTTGCGCTAGAGAATGGCGAGGATTCGATGGCTTTGTCGTCTGATTTGGGAGAACAATGCATTCCTTTAGCCATAGAACGGTCAAGTTCTTGGCTTCTCCGAGTTCAGTCAACTCTTCGTCTTTACCTTCAGGGAAATCAAGTTTTACCCGCTCGAATCCGTTGACAACTTCATCGACCCCAACAACAGCGTAGCCCCGTGGAACCGGAAGACTATGGTGAGTTGGTTCGTTGCCAATTGGTAAGACATAGCCGGCCGCCGCCTTGATGGTTATATTGACGACCTTCACGTGGAGCTCACAGGTTGTCATCTCCGTGATATCATCCACCGGGTGAATCATCGGCGGTGCATCATCACCCGGTAGCTGCGTGGATGCAACGCTACTTTTGCGATGAGAATGTGCGGCGTTGGTAGCCTCGACTTCACCTTCTACCATGTGTGATGCGCCGGTAGACACTATCTGCTGGCTAAGTGTGTTAATTTGGTATTGCTGCTTCTTCGCTACATCCTGCGTCAGCTTTATCTGTTCTTCAAGTTGACGCCTCCAGTTTGCCTGAGTCTCCGCTTCAGTTGCCTCCGCGTCCTTTCTACGTTGACGGCTTCTATCGAGGTATATCTTTTTGCTGTCGTTGAACCCAGTTTTCCACGGAGGATTGCCTTCTACGGCTCGTGTACGCCCTACGTGTTCCTTATTCCCGAGGGCGCGTGTGAGCTCTTCGTTCTCTCTATCTGGCACGAACTTCCCCTCTTTAACGTTCTGTATTGCGGTTCTCAGCCTCTCTATGGGTAGAGGACTCTGTTTATGCCTTAGGTTATAGATTGCATTTCCTTCGGCGCCCAACGTGCCCCCATGCCCGTAGAACCATGACCTTGTCCGCTCGACCCACAAGAACGGCTCGGGAGTGATCCCCAGCTTAAGCAGGTCGTTCTCCCATTTTTCCCACTTGGGACTGGAACCCTTGTAGCCACCTTGCCCCATAACATGGTGATATACCTTTTTGGCGGCGTTTTTCTCATTTGTTTTTGTCCTTTCCAGTTCATTCTCTGACAGCTTGTACTTCACGAAATCTGCCCATATGGGTTTTATTTTCTCATACCCTTGAGTGAAATCTGGAGTCTTGTTTTTCTTAACATAGTCAAGGTTCAATCTTTTCTTCCAGTTTTTGAATTGCTCGGCCATCTTTTTCAGGGTCCACGCCTTGACCTTTTCCCGTATCTCTTTTTTCATTTTAGTAACATCGGCCTCATTCACAACCGCTTCATTCTCGTCCACCTTTGGCAAGGGTAAGTTGAAATTAGACAAGATCTTCGAGAAAAGATGTTCTTTGGCTATTTTGCTGACATATGAAATTCCTTGTTTCCGCGGATCTTTTGGCTAATTCCACTCATGAAGAGTGATCGGGATGTGATCCCTAACTAGCACTCCGCATTGCTTCACAAATTTTTGGGCAACATCAGCGGGAACCTCGGGTGCGCCGTCTGCTGTGATCGTGTCGATCATATATCTTTCTGTATCTTTTAACTTCTTTGTTGCGCCTCGTTTAGTATTTTTTTTCGGTTGATATGCTTGAACCGGATGGCTAAAAATATAAAGACTGTTAATACATGTATATAGACAACGGATGCTTCATTAATTAACATATCTATATATGCACCTCAGAGCCGGTGTTTGTAATTTGTACGGCTCCACCGGAGCCGTCGGCTGCTCTCATATCGGAGCCGTCGGCTTCTCCCTCACCGGAGTCGTCTCCCTGGGTGAGCTCCGGATCTCCCTCACCGGAGTTGTTCATCCACTGGCTCACATCGGTCTCTACGTCGGGACCGCGGATGAAACCCTCGAGCAAGTTTTCGGCATCTTCGTCTCTTGGCTCCATACTATACAAAAAGAGTAATTATATGTTTCAGATCCATTTCATCAAAATTGCTTATAGATAATACACAAAAAGAGCAACATATTCATAAAATATTTAAACGTATGATAATACGCATCCATAGATAAGGAACCCTCATAGGGTAGTCATAGCTCACGTGGTTAAATTTTATAACATTCCTAACATTCTTAAATTTCTAACACTAATTTAGTTAAATTTTCTAACATTTTTAAATTTCCTAACATTTCTAACATTTCCTATGTCAAATCTAACAAATCTAAAATTCCTAAGTCTAATCTAAAATTTCTAACATTCATAACTAATGATTCTAACATTTCTAACACTAATAAACAACTAAAAACAAAAACAGTAATTAAGTAAAAAAAAAGGAAAAAACGGGAAAAAAAGCCCCTAGTTAGGGCGAGATGGAGGCAGGCCTTACCTCCTCTAGGGCGGCGGCCGGCGCGGGGCAGTGGCGGCGGGGGGGGGGGGGGGGGGGGGGGGGCAGTAGAGGCCCGACGGGATCGAGGGGCGGCGTTCGTGGGCTGGCGGAGGCCCGACGGGGTCGAGGGGTGGCGGCGCGACAGAATCGAGGGGGCGGCGGCGCGACGGGATCGAGGGACGGCGCTCGCGGGCTGGCGGCGGCGCGACGGGATCGAGGGGCGGCTCGAGGGGATCGATGGGCGGCACTTGCGAGCTGGCGCGGAGAGACGACGGAATCGAGGGGCGGCTCGCGGGCTGGCGGCGCGACGACGGGATCGAGGCGGAGCGCGGCGCAGCGGCGGCCCGGCGGTGGAGGAGTGCGGCGGCGGGGTAGGGGCGGCGCGCGAGGGGGCAGTGGCGGCGCGGCGGCGGAGTGCAGCGATGGAAAAATTGGGCAGCCTGGCGGCGTCGGTGCGTCCCTGCTCGCGTTTCTGAAATTGGGGGGGGGGGACGGTGACGTGTATATATTCATGGCCATCCGTCCCGGGTGGTGGCAGGAACCGGGACGAAAGGCCCCTTTAGTCCCGGTTGGTGGCAGCAACCGGGACGAAAGGAAACCGTCCAGATGCTTTTTTTGGCCGGGCGCGCCAAATGTTTTAGCGCCAAAATTTGAATTTTGTTTGAATATGCACATGAATAACTTTTATATACTTTCGAATTTGAAAAAATTTCAACATGAAAATTTCTTGAATTTGCCTAAATTAAATCCGTTTTCTGTTTTCCTAAATAGTTATTCTAACTATTCAAACTATTAACTATTTTACTATTTACATTCAAATCCGTTTTCTGGCTACTAAGTGCATATATACATACCAAATGCACGGCATAACGTATGCTGGCGAATTCTTTTATTTTGTATTTGGTCGATGAACTGACCGGTGTATGAAGGTGGGCTATACATAGGGTCCTCTGACTCACAAAGTGCTAGATCCAATGGCTCACAACCGCTCGAAAGAAACACAGCGTAGCCCTGATCGAACGGCTCACAACAGCTCGAAAGAAACACACCCCTGATCCAACGACTCATAAGCGCTTGAAAGAAACACACGATCCATGTGATTCTATCTGATTGGTCCAAGCGAAACCCGAACCATTTCGTCCCGGTTGGTAAAACAGGCCGGAACTAAAGGGATATGTTTTCTTCTCACTATATGTATGTATGCATTGCCACACCATTGGCATAAATACATACAAACTCACCACTCTCTCATGGCTTCTACCGTACCCACTCTAACCTTCATCCAGGCGGAGGCTCTTTCCGCCTCGAATTACCCCTGCCCGCCCGGCTACAGCGTTCCCGCCGGTTGGATGCTGAGCGCCGGAGGAGTGCCGGTCCCTCCTCTTCCTCACGGTGTGGCGCGTCGGACGGCCATCACGAAACACTACTACCACGAGCTCACGCCAGAGCAGCGGAGGAATCCCAGTTGGAATCCTGACTACCGCCCTACTTGGGACGCCTTCTTCATTAATCGGCGTGAGAGTGCGCTCGCCAGGTACGAGGAGAACGGCCCGCCTACTTCGAACTTCAACGAGGCCGGTCGTCGGATGTGGTGGGCGGCGGACAGACTCTTCAGAGCGTCATGAACTACATCAGGGCTGGCGATAACCCCCGCCTGCGCTACCCTCACGCCCAGTCCTGGAGTCATGATCCTCCGAGGGAGTCCAGAGCACCGTCCGACGATAGTGACGACGACGGCGGCGACTACGACGACTACGAGTCGGAGTATTATAGGCCTAGGCAGGAGTATGACTAGCTAGTAGATCGATGCACTCTGGCCATAATGTACTGCCTTCTTTATTTAGATCTATGCTCTCCGTTTAGATTTAGATCCAATCTTGCCATTATGTGTACTGTGCCTTGTTTATCTATCGAAATGCATGTCCCCCTCTCCTTAACGTGAGTCGTCTGAATCCAACCAATCAGGAAGAATCACACGGAAAACAGAAAACAGACGCGCTAGCGCGCCGCTGTTTCCCGGAATATAACAAATTATTTTATTAAACAGCCAACAGAAAACAGACGCGCTAGCGCGCTACTCCTCGTCCTGGTCGTCGTCGTCGGTGACCTCCTCGTCATCGTCGGAGGTGCATGATGGTATGTCCGACATAGGCCCCCACCTCGGATCGTCGGAGGCCCAGACTTCGCCGGCGTGGTCGGCCCGACGGAGCTTTTGCAGCGCCTTCGTCCTCGCCTCCCGAGCGGCATCTAACTCGAGGTGGCGTTCGAGGCGCCGCTCCGCCCGCTCAGTCGCGCGGGTCTGCCATAGCTCCTCGTCGGCGCTCTCCTCCCCCGGATTGTTCCGGTAATACTCGCGGACCACGCGGTCGTCCCTGGCGTCGACTAGACCCTGAAACGCGCGGTGCCTGAGGTGGCGGTGGTCGATGGCAGTGACGATCTGCGGCTTCGGCGCCCTGGCCTCCGCTTCCCAGAGTGTGTGGCAGTCGTTGAAGTTCATCAGCGACCGCGGGCGGTTGAGGCGTCACGCCGCCGCGTCCCAAGCGCGGGCGGCCTCCGCCGCTGTCGCAAAGGAGCCGAGGGGGATGCGGTCGTTCCCGCAGCGAATATTCGCGGTGAACATTCTGTTCTTCCGTGCTCGGACGCCGCGGAAACCGGTGGTGTTGTTCCTCCTCGGAGGCATGGTGGTGGCACGACGGTGCGTGGAGAGGAGAAGACGCTCGAGGCGCGGCAGTTTATACCGCGCATTCGTGGTCACGCGTCACAACTCCCGCGCCACGCGGCAGGACTCCCGCGCCACGCGGTACAATACACACTAACACCCACCTCTCTCACTCCCGCAAGTAAAAAAAAAGAAAAAGGGAAGGGGGCTGCGAGGCCGCATATGTAGGGGAAGGGACATTGGTCCCGGTTTGGGGAATGATCCGGGACCAATGCCCATGCGCGTGCCACGTGGCCTGTGACTAGGGATTGATTCCGGGTCGTGCCACGAACCGGGATCACTGTCTCCCCACGAACCAGGACAGATTCCCCCAGGTGGTTTCTGCTGCCTCGGGCACACGAACCGGGACCAATGCATAGCATTTGTCCCGGATTTTCGTGCAACCGAGACAGATGCCCCCTGGCCCCCTGGACGAAAGGGGTTGTTTCCACTAGTGCGTAGTGACAGCACCCACGCGCCTTTTGACTCAGGAGTAGTTCCACAATCCCATTAATTTTCTACCGCAGCTCATACAAACTGTGCTCATGTCACTTTCACAATTTGAGCATTTGAAAGCCCCCACTAAGAACATCTCTAGAAGACTTGGCTAGTCTTTAAAACGCGTATGCAGTTTCGTTATTCCAGCTTTTAGAGGTCGTTAAAGTCTCGCGCAGAACATAAACATTAAATTTTTTTAAACCGTTTCACGTGAAAGTTTAGAGAAGAAAACAACGATATAGAGATTCAAACTTCTTGATTTAAGCGATACGGACTTGGCGCCTGCACTAGAACTATAGGTAAAGTAACTTGACATTACGCTCCCGGGGAAAAAGGCGACTAGCGCTTCTCGCCTCCTGCCGACGACGGCCGCTGATCTGCCTAGTCTCCTGTGGCCTCAGGGCCATGGAGACTGGGTGGATTTCGGTACTTGCTGGCGGGAGGGCTCCGTTTTCATGTGTTTTCTTATACTTTTTTAGGGTTTTTTTCTACTCAGGATAGCGAGGCGGCGGCTGTCTAGAGTTAGAATAAGGTTCTCCCGGCCTAGCCCTCGTTTCGATGGTGCGTCTAGCGTCATTGGAGGGCGTGTCGAGGTGTGTCTCCGGCGGATCTCGTGTGATCCGGTCGGCGTTTGCCTTTGCTGGATCCACTTGGATCTAGTCTTCGTTCGTCTGTGTTCGTGTGTCTACAGTTTGGATCCTTTCGATCTACACTTCTCTTCATCAGCGACGGTTGTTGGTCTGGTGCGTTGGTCCTATGCAGCCGTAGCACGACGACTTCCCGACTGTCTACTTCAACAAGGTTTGCCCGGCTCCGGCAACGGAGGGGCGATGACAGCGACGCGCCTTCGGCTCGCTCCAATGATTGTAGTCGTCGCTAGGTGGTCTACGGACCTAGATGTAATTTATATTATTTCAGGTGTTCTTTGTACTACCTTGACAGTTGATGAATAGATTGGAAGTTTTTATCCCAAAAAAAAGTAACTTGACATTTTGCGGGTTGCCGGCGGCGCCAGCGTCCTTTCTTCGTCCTCGTCTTGGGGAGCCACCACTTGCGGCGAGCATTGCCGGCTCTGCTGCGCGTAGGATAGCCAAAGTCGTGCATCTCCCAGACAAGGAGAGCATCGAGCTTCCATTCACGTTTCTTGGCCTCCCACTCCTTCTCCGCGCGGAGGCCATGCTCCAACTGATCGCCATTGAACGCTTCGACAACGGCGGCATCGATACACTCTTATTCACCCATCGTTTTTGCGGAGCGGATGGACTTCATGGAGACCACGGAGAGGAGCTCCTCCTCGCTCTTGATGTCGACGAGGTCTTTCTCCAATGTGTCCTCGACGCCCTTGTCCGCCGGAGGAGCGAGTAGCAAGGGCGGCAGGGACGAACATACCGTCCTGCTAGACCCGCCTGCCCCGACGTCGTGCGTAGCACGGCCAAGCCAGGGTGCCGGCGGTGATATGCGGGCACGCGAGGCACTCTGGCTCTCCACCTCCTCCGCGGACCTCGACAACTGCGGCGAGAGACGACAACACGAGGCACTCCAGCCGTTCTGACCGCCCTTGCGTACCATTGGTGACTCGGAAGGCCTCATACTGAGCCGGTGGTGGACGATCTATAGGAAGTGAGGGTTTGATTAGTCGTCGGACATGGGTGGATCTTGTGTCCAGCAGCGATGGGTGGGAAATTTCGCGGGGGCAGCGTCGTAGGTCACAGTTTATGACCTATATCGGCGGGTCGGGCGGTTAAAATAGAGGCTTTGGTATGGGATTTGAGGGGACATGCATATAGTTTACATGTCGGGACTGCAATAAGGGGTCTGCTATGGCCATAAAAATGGGTTCGACCCTTAAGCTCATCAAGATTTTACAGTTTTTACGATTTTAAGGAGTGCTTAGAGATGCTAAGAGAGGAAACAACGCCAATCAGAAGTCAGACGATTTTGTGAAACTATGCTATTAACATTGGGCAAAGTGACTCAAAACAGACCTACTAGCTTATCATGGGATGGCAGGCACGACCCACACGGGTGGCCTCGAGGCGAAGCTACGGTACTTCTGCCGGCCGAGCCCGTTGATCCTCTTCATTGTTTCGTTCTTGAGGCTATACACCCCCACGGGACGAGCGTCAAAGTGCTTATCGGACTCGTCGTCCTTGATGAACACTAGAGATTTGGGAACCCCTTGGGGTGCCCCCTAATCTGCTTTGCACAGATGAGTTTTTTTTTCACCTTGGCGTCTCTACTAAAGAACTAGGGTCCGTCGTTCCTTGTAACAAGATATGGACAGCGGAGACGATCTAGTGATGGTCGGTGTAATGCTCCAACTCATGCCAATGCAACCACCATAGTAGACGAGTACTTGGAGATCTTGACGTGCCTTCTTGGTTTACTCACCCAAAAGAGCAATTCCGCTCCTGGGATTAGAGGTTCGAGGCCATGGAGGAGGAAGAACAAATAGCATCAACGGATGGAAGGTCATGTGATGGTAATCGCCGATTACTTCAACGATGATCCAACACATGGACCGAAGGAATTCAGGCAGCCTCTTTCGGATGAAGTACTTTTTCCTGCGCATTGTGATGGCCGTGCATGACTATGTCGGTTTGGTTGGTTTCTCGTCGATTCAAAAGTGCACTGTTGTCTTGAGATGTCTGGAATATAGAGCTCCTGTAGATACAGTAGATGACTATCTATGCATGGCTGAGTCTACATGCATCAAGACCATGTATCGGTTTTCTAGGGCAGTGATGACAGTGTTTGGACCGAACTATATGATAAACCCAAATGAAGCTGACACAGCTCGGATCCTAACACAAAATAAAGCTAGAGGGTGACATGTGATGTAAGGAAGCATCGATTGCATGCGTCAGCGATGGAAGAATTGTCCTTTCGCTTGGCAATAGATTTACAAAGGTCATGTTGGAGCTTGCAGTGTCGTATTAGAAGTTGTGGCAGATAAAGATTTATGGATCTGGCACAATTTCTTTGGTATGGCGAGATCTCACAATGACATGAACGTACTGCAGTGCTCTCCCATGTTTGCAAGACTCGCTGAAGGCCATGCTCCACCATTAAACTTTGAGATCAATGGCAACCATTACATCAAGTGATGCAGCGCGACCCATCCCACTGGACATGTCTCACACTCCATCGTATGTCAAGTCACCATGGATTCAAAAGGTGAACTCATTCCTCTTCTATAACCCATTTCGTACCCCTTTGGACGGTATACTACTTGACCATCTACCCTCGTACATTGCTAAGTATGAGTCGACGGGTACGGATGCGAGGGGAGATGCTGAGGAAGCCTAGGACTCAAGGCTGCCCAAGGTGTACGAGTGGAAGAGGAGTAAGAAGCAAGAAGAAGACGAAGAAGAAGGGCAGGAAACCCGGTCTGCAGCCTGGCCAGGCCGGCTCCCTAACAGAGCCGCCCGGCCTCCCTGCGACCCTCAGGTCAGCCACCCTACAGACTAGCCCGGCCTCCACGCCGGCTCCCCTGCCTGGGAATAGGGGAACCTCCCCTTGTATCCCTTTCACCCCCTACTATATATATGACCCCTCCCCCTCCTTCCTAGAAAGAGTTGACTTGAGACAGAATTGGGCCTTGTGCTCCCCCTCCCATGTGGAGAACCTCCCTCATGGGATCCATGGCTACTCCATAGATTAATCTATTGGATTGTATCAAGATCTCTCCAAGTAGCTACTCTTTCACCTCGTGATTCCAGTAGTTCTTGCCAACCTCCCCCCTTGTGGCTTTTGTTGGATCGGTGGACCAGCCCGTGAGAGGAATCGGTTCCAATTAGCGTATTGTTGACTTGGGTTTACGATCCTCGTAGGCTCCACGAGTTATCTCCCCTTTTATGTGCGTGAGTTCATCGTGTTCTTCCCAATCTCCCCACCTCTCATGTGTTAATCCGTGAAGATCAGGCCACCCTACAGGCCAAGCCTATATCATCCGACATTAGAGCCATATCATCTGGTATCAGAGCCATATCATCAAGGGGCATTTCCTAGCAGATGGCATCTATCCAAGATGGCCCACATTTGTGAAGAAAATCTCAGATCCTCAAGGTCAGAACCAATCTTATTTTGCAGGAGAACATGATGGTGCAAGGAAAGATGTCCACCGGGCATTTGGGGTATTCCAATCTCTCTTTGCTATTGTCAGATACTCTGATAAACCTGGTCGAAACAACAATGTGCCACCATTAATATTGACATCACAAATGTCCATGATCAGAAAAACATGGTCATCTAATATTAACGAGTTTGTCTATGAGACATGACAAAGACTTATAACTATATATTTATGTCTCTACACCTGCGTATGGATTTTACTCTGAATCTCATATTTAGTGACCACATAGTTATAGAATAAAAACATAATATATTAATTATGAAACTGATTTATTTATTGTCTCTTAGGCATACATCCAACACCCGGAGCGCTAGGTACAGCTCCCACTAGAGGTGCTGATGGCAGGTGGCTGGCAGCACCAGCGTGGGTGCCGGTGCAGGGGTGGTTTCCTCTGTCCGAGACGGGCTCTCCTCGCACGTGGCCCGATGCACGTTGTCTGGGTAGCCATGGCGGCTGTGTTGTCCAAATATGGACCCATCTAGCCTTGACTTGGGATGGGTTCTTGGATGATGGAGTAAGTGGCGTCTGCACGCTATAGCGTCAATTAGAGGCTTAGAGCTAGATGTCGGGGCGGTGGCCCTGGAGGTGGGAGCCATGTTGCTCGTGGGCAGAGGCTCGGGTGCTGGCTGGGTACCATGGCTGTGAGGGTGGCATGGTGGCTAGCGATCGACGCGGCGTTTGTGACGTGGCAGCTTGACATACCACGTTTTAGATGTGGAAAGTGCTTACCGCGATGAAAACCTTGCCTGACTCTGCCAGGCCGACTGTGTTGGCGTCCGGGATGTCATTTCCTTTTTGGAGGCACGGTCATGGTAGTTCTTATACGCTTTCAGATGCTCCGAATGAAAACCCTGATCCATGTGATCCGGCGGTGGCGGCCCTGTTTCGTCAATATTCGGCTTTGTCTCTTCGGGTGACTCGTTAATAGTTGAGGGCCCCCATCAACCTCAAGCGGTGCTTATTTTTCTTACATATCGTTTGCTTGGAGTTGTATGGAGCGGTGTAGTTGATCTTGAGCACCTTTGTATCTTGTCTTGGGTGGGTGTGGTGTCGTGTTTGTTTATGGTGTTTTGTATGTGCGTTGTTGATTTATTTATAAAGCGCGACAAAAGCATATTTCGAGGAGGAATATTGGCTTGGCCTAATAGTGTTGATTTTCATGCGGCGCGATGACGTGTCGTGGTGCGGGTGGAGGGGGCGGATTTTCGTTATCCGTAGGGGTTGTCCTATGCATCACTCCTAGCGAGTGATAGGCTCGACTCGCCCGCGGACTCGCCCACGCGTGTGTTCGCTAGCGGATTGGATGGGCCGGCCCATTTGATTTCTTTCCTTCTCATTTTCTTTTATCATGCTTATTTCTTTCCAATTCATGAACAAATTTACGAAAAAAACAAAAAACTCTCAGAATTTTAAAAATTTGTAAAGATGAATAATTTTTAATGCTGAACAGTTTTTGAAAATAAACGAATTTTAAAATAGTGATTTTTTGAAAATGAACAAATTTTAACTGAACATTTTTTAATGGTGAACAGTTTTTGAAAATAAACAAACATTAAAAGTCAGAAAAAAGTAAAAATGAATAATTATTATAGTGAACGGTTTTTTGAAGATAAACAAATTTTAAAATGGTGATTTTTAAAAATAAACAAATTTAAATGAATATTTTTTTAAATGGTGAACAATTTTTAAAATGATGGAAACAAAAATAAGGTGATTTTTTAAAATGGTAAACAAATTTTAAAAATATATTTTTAAATAAGTTTGATTTCAAAATGCTTGGACTTAAAAAAGAAAAGGTAAGAAAAAAATAAAAACTAAAAGATCAAAACAGAAATAGGAATATTTTTTTTGAAAAAAAGGTAAACACACGAACTCGCGAAAACGGGCCGGCCCATGTATGTGATTGCAGTGAGCGAGTAGGTGCGGTGCTCACCATAAGCGAGAAATAGTGGATGCAATCCGGAGCCCTTGGCATATAATGCCTTTCTCATGTGGGCCGAAATCTTAGAACTTGATCATGGGCCTCGAACTGCCGGTAGCTTCGCAGCCCTGCCTCCTGACTCCTGCCCTCTTCAGCTCGTCCCACAACTCCACACGTACGACGGCCGTCGGCGCACAAGACTCGCGGTGGAGTAGGGAGCACCCACTGCCGGAGCCAACCGGGGCGCTCCGAAGACCGCCACGCAGGGCCGGCGCACGACCCCATCTCATCGCTTTCGGCCGCTCAGGCGCACGCAGCATTCGCCACCAGCGAACATCACCGTAGCAGCAACAGCATCACCACCGTCACACTGTGATTCCGAAGACGTCAAACGTACCTTCGATCTCAACACCAAACTCGAGTTTTATCAAGGTATTTCTTCTTATTTGTTACTAGTACAATTTAACTAAATCTATTGGAGAATCTGTCGCTCCGAAAACAATTTGCAGTTTCGTTGATGTATTATTGTGAACTTCAGCATGTGTTCGGCAGCTCGTTGTTTAACCAGGGTAACCATAGTATTTCAATGCATCTTGTATTTACAGGATAGTGTGTCCGTTTAGAAATACGGTGCTCCATTGTGTCATCATTATCTTAAACAACGGTGCTTGACTCATGCTTTATATTATATACTGCCAACATAATTATTTTACTGAATCAACTGGCACTATTTTTAAGAGCAAATTCATTGTAGAGTTGAAACATTCATACATGAAGTTTGCGCTGTCTTAACGTAAAAATGTGCACCTCATGAAAAATGTAGAACTAGCGTATTCTAATACTATGTTTCATGACCTTTTTTTTTTGCTAACCGATGAATTGTTCACATTTATATTTGAAGTTCTGAGGTTTTCTTTGATAATTCTAGCGTTCCGGATTCATATTGCTCCACTATCTCTCTAAAAAGATGTAGAATCAAACAAAGCACTAAACTGTTTTGTGATGTAATTCCGGGTTAAACTTGTTTCAGACAAACAAACGGTGAAACTAGAACTCAAGGCTACGGAGACAATGCACAAGAAGGAGCCAACGAAAACCTCTTTTAATGAAGATGCTACTACTGATAAATCAAATACAGATGAATATGATCCTTGGAATCCTCCCTATCCTCCATTTGTTCCTCCTGTTGGGGCTGACCCTAGTACCAATATTAGTTTGTGCTTTAAGGTGCAGTAACTAACCAGCATTTTCATGTATATATATATATATTACTCTGTTTCCTTTCGCTTACTCTGTTTCCTTTCGCTTGACGGTGACACATGCCCGCCCTCCCCTTTCAGTGGATAGAGGAGAAAGACGCTGAACTTGGCGCCCACAGAGCATCCAGCATAATATTTCCAGACCGCACTCCTCAGGTTCTCTGCAATTGAGAAATAATTTGGTCATAATTGTACGCTTGTCCTGCAGTATTTTTTGTGTGTGCAACTTCCTAATGGAATATCTTCATTTTGTTGTACTATAATGCATTGCACCAAAGATATTTTTAATTGATTTTGCTTTGCTAATCGGATAACTGATTTCCTTTCACCTCTTCTGTTTGTGAATGGATCAACTTAGTCGGTGAATATTGCCTTCGCCGATACATTGCACCTGTTGGCACCCGCCCTAGATAAGGACAGCGTCAGGCGCTTCCTTCACTTTATGCGGTGGCATGGGCGAGGCACGCGATGGGGTTCGATCATCACCCCAGAGACTCTGAACCAGATGATTACTCAGAATGCGGTGCGGTGTGCCAAAGTTGCCTTGGAGGGTCAGGCACCCGAGCTTGGTAGGTGCCGGGCCGGTCCCAACTGCATGACCCAGTATGGGTACTATCCCCTCCACGGAGCTGCTGACATGTTTTCTGTTGACATGATTGAGTTGCTCATCCGCCACGGCGCGTCCGCCAATCTACGCACAACTGGTGCTAAGGTCATTGAGGGACTACTCCCACTCCATGTTGCAGTTGACAACACGAGCATGCATAAGTATCTGGAAGACAGTTTCTTCCCAAACCAGGAGGATCAGGATTACAAGGATCATTGGGATTACAGTGAGGCAGATGCCAACTATATCTTCAGGCTGATCCATCTTTTGTGCCTACCTGAAATGGTTTGTCTCACATCCCCACCCGTAAACAAATTGCTAATCCTGCTGTTCTGCTGCAGAGCAAAAAGAAGTTTTTGTATATCTCAAAACTCTGACATAGATACTTGAGGACTTTATTTCTTAAGTCTGCGCTTGTCAAAGTCCGGATTTTTTCCTGGGCTATGTCGCAACTTTTGTAGAGAAAGCAATTTCTAACTGCTACTCCGTATTAACAAATTCGAAAATGTGTTGTTTCTGTTGGAAGCAAGAACACAGTTTTAAGTTAATCAGAACTACGACCCTGCCTATAAACTCAAAAATCACTGAGTTCTTGCTCTATGCTGGTGGTTTATGCAGAAGATCTTTTTGGATACCACAAGGCTGGTTGCAAAATACACAGATAATCTACTTGATGAGCTCTGGAATTACATAAATGATGGAAAGCTTGCCCATACAGCCATTTTGCTCCTGGCAGCTCAAGCACAGATCCGCGTGGGAACTTCAGGCAAGAAAAAGGGAATTAGTAAGCCAGATGGGTTTCGGATTATCCATGAACGTATTCTGGACAACATTATTACCTTACAGTTGGAAAAGGGCCAAAATGGAATAGATCAGGAGCAAGCCGATGCAAAAATAAAGCTTAATCATACTACAATGATGCTTGTTCGTGTAATTTCCAAGGCTGGTGAAGCTCTTGATTCATACATTCGAAATCATCTAGAGGTATCAAAGTGTTAGTTGTTGCGGTTAAAATGCCTCTAATTTCCTTTGCTTTACTAAATCTGCATATGTTAATATATACTGAGCAGTCTTTTTTAATTATTTTTGGTAATTCATGTATTAGCTTGATTGATATGAAAAATGCTAGTATAAATGCCGAGATAAATAACAACATGTGTAATCTATCTACTCCCTCCGTTCACTTTTATAAGTCATTTCAATTTGGCCACATACATTCTAAAACAAGTGAATCTAGACTCTTTTTTAGCATAGATTCACTCATTTTACTATGTATATGGTCAAAATTAAAATGTTAACAAGTGTGCCTTATAAAAGTGGACGGAGGGAGTAGAACACGCAAGTTTTTGGAACTAAATGTTTTATAAGTTTAGTCAAGTTTAAAAATTTGGGACAAGCAGCGAATCACCGTTTGGAACCTGTCTGGGTTTTTGTGTTCAGTTAGAGATTGTGAGAGACATTAACTCATTTCACATTCAGAAAATCAAAATTTAACAGTTGAGGCAAATTTGGAATACTAAAGAAAATTTAGTTAACGCGGTTTTTTGTTTTTGTAACATACATTTATGTAATCAAATACATTCATCTTAGAATGTTATTTATGTTTGTAAGTTTCTCTTTTGCCGTTCAGCTTCTCTGGTTTTCATTTTTTTATTTCGAATGTAAACAATTCCTTCTGTCATCTCTCAGTCTTAATTCATTATGTGACCATTCTCATGACACATCTCTCCTCTCACAAGTCAAAATTGTCACGCAGGTGCCCTATTTCATGCAGGTGCCTCGTTTGGAGGTCCTTGAACATGTTTCGTCAATTCTCAAGGATAACGGTTTTTGTCCTACTCGTGAACTCCTCAACATAGGAAACCTGTACTATTTTGACACACTGTTTCCATTCTTGAACGACTACGGTTTTCCAATTTGAGAATTTTACATACGCAGAATTGATATGATCTTCTTTTCTACTTGTTCTTGAAGCTTGCCCTATCATGATGTATTGCCCGCTAACAATATACCGAGGAAACCTGGTATGCGAGTGTGTTGATTGCAGTATTTCTATCAAAATTTGCAGTAATACCCCCTAATTATTTTGTAATGGAAAACAGGGGAATCAACCAGGGAAGCTCTAGCAATGGATTACCTAAGTTCAGTAAATGATAAGGTAATGTTATCAAAATATTTTATCATGTCCAAAGATTTGAATTATTTGATTCCCACGATTAAATTTCATCTAGGTTGACATATCTTTGATCGAATTCTTTTATCTTACATATTGTGGGTAACTAGGAGACATCAGTAAGAATTTTCTTTTTGTGAAACAAAAGGAGAATTGTGATCTGCAGAAGAGAATTATCCCACCGATATATAGTTGTCTTCTGCCATTCAGCATACTTATTCATCAGTTTATTGTGTTACTTAAACATGTTGTGTATTATGCCTTATAAGTCAAATAAATCACACCCAAAATCTTACGAGTAGAAGTAGCTTAAGTGCTGTTGGCAGGTTACACTGAAATGTATGATGTTTTGAGGTTTCTAACATTCAGATCTTTATTGAGGTTTGAGCCAGGCTGCAAAAAAGAGAAAACCCAGACGATGGGAGCTCATATTCGCCAGGAGAAGTTTCTTCCCACGGTGGAGGTCAGTGCTGTATGCACGGTGGAGGTCGGTGATTCCCACGAGACGGACAGGTCTGATTAAAGACTTGAACAGTGAGAAATATTTGAAGAAACCTATTTCAGACATGGATCATGAGATAGCTTTGAAGAAAGCAGCCACCATTGGATCTACTGCACCTCCAGCGATTGGCAGGATTCCCCAAGTGGGACTTAATCACCAGCCGAGAATGCTATTCAGCACTGCGGTTAATTATCGACAACAAAGGCTGCTCTGTACGGCGGCATTGGCACTCCTGAAAGTGATAAAGAACAGATGAGTAGAAAGGTACGCCAGGGTGCCAGTTATTCTAGTTCAAGTCGTTATTCTAGTTCTGATGCACCTAAGAACTGAACAATTAGATATACCTGTAACTATAATCCTCGGCTTTGGCATTTTTTTCATTGTAGTATTTACGAGACCTGTACGTGACATCATTTTCAAATTTGACTGGTCGAGTAGCAACTATTGAAGTTGGCTGGAGCAGAAGCTCTTTGGGTGTGTCACCGGAAGCTACTGGGATGGTGAATGTAGAGGGGATTTATTCTCAGTTTTAGTTTTTAGCTTCGGTTTATGTAGTTCTTAGTTTCTTACCAATGCTCTTCTTCTCTGTGTTCATCTTCTAACATACAATGACCCATGTTTGAGGCTGATTTGAGAGGGCTGGTTCACTTAATGATGGCAGTGGGTCACCATTATACCGTCTACCATATTTAGTTAAAAAAAATAGACTATTTTTTATAAAGACATCATCTTTTTAGAAAAGTTAGGGAAGTTATACTTATGCATGTATCCGTGTGCTCATGTTTGAGATATGACTTGTCGCAGTATGGAATTTGGTCTCGAACTTTACTGTTTTAGAATGGGCCAACATTTTAGGTATACACGTGGTGTGTCAAAATATGAAAGATTGGAAGACATCATCAACGATAATGTCCGGCCTTCTCTTCACCATTCCTTCAATTTCTCGCTGTTATCCTGCTATTTTTCAGTCTCAGTCGTCATCTCACATCTTACCCAACGAAATTGCATCATCAGAAATAAAGGTTCAAATTTTCTAAAATGGGTGATCTAGACAATCTGTTATTAGATGGGGCGTCAGAAATGCATAACTAAAGCTGTAAAGGTGGACTTTACTCTTTGGTAAACAAAGCATATATATTTTTTCATACACTTGTTCTTCCGAGGGAGAAAAACTTAATATACCCGTCAGCTGCCTGGGAATGGCAGTGCAGTGCACTTCCAGCTATTTCCTTTTGGTCCGCACATTATTGTTCCTTTTGAATATTCGCATTCGCGGAACCAATTGCTTGCTGATAGTAGTGCTTTGTTTAGGGAGAGTGAATCTTTGGAACCGGGTGGCGATCGCTGACGGAATCTGAACCACAGGGATTTGAGATTCAGTGTTAAAGTAGAGACTTTTAAGCATCAGGGTGACGGAATTTTTATTCGAATCTTCTTTTAACTTTTAAAAAAAAAATTTGAATTTTTTAATAGGCATGAGCACTGGTGCCCAAGAGCCAAAAAAAAATAAAATAGTTCCGTTAAATATTCTTGCAATACATTGTCATGTACGACCATATTTAAGACCATTTGAAGCGGATATTGGAGTACTGGCGCCCGACTCTTCAATGCGCGCGTGGCAAGTACCTGATCTATGCGATTAGATTTGTGCCCAAGTAGGCTGGGAGTTCGGGTTACCCGAAAATTTCTGGACGGGTAATTCGGATTATAAAAAATCCGGGTTTCCAAAAATAACACCCGATATTTGCCAAAAAAAAAATTATATCCGATAATTCGGGTTTCCCAAAAATCGGGTTCAGGTTATCCCGAATTGCCCAAAATTGCTCAATGAAGTGGGGATATGGATAAATTTGCATGTTTTAGTGGAAGATAGAGAAGAAAGGCAGTGGGAAGATGGAGGAGGGAGGCGGTGGGATTCCCGTGATGAGGTGTTTGGCGGCGTCGTGGCCATGTCAGGGCGGCGGCCAGGGTGGTTGTGTCGACGGCGTTCGCTTCTGGCAGGGCTGTCCACGCGACGGTAGGCGTAGGTATCCTAGCCCCATTTTTTTGTCCCCCCCCCCCTCCTAAACCCCACCCCTGGATCACCATCTAGTGGCCAACAACCAGCCTATCACGCGTTTTTATTTTAATATCTATTTTTTTGAAACTCAACCCATGCTCCACACTATATCCACTTAAATGAAGGGGTATGTCCCGTTGCCCCCGATTTTCTCAATAAGTATAACAACAATACGAAAATACCACTACGAGGATATTTCATAGTATTGCAACAAGTTCACGCGTATTTCAACAAAAAAAATTGTGCCGTGTACAAAACAAATAGTATTACAACAAATCAACGCGACATTTTTGAGTTGCAAAAAAGTGGTTAAACAACTTTTTTTTCAGATTTCTTTGCAACAAAAATGCCATGAATGTCATACATCATAAACTATTACAACAACAAAAAAAAACATGTCTTTTAGCAATTTAAGTTCGAAGATTATTTGCCCAAGATTCGTTTAAAACAAAAATCACCAACTATTGCAAGAAAAAAGAGAAACTATTACAACAAAAAACCATGTTTTACAATAATAATAAAAAAAGTGGATAAAACAACAAACTTTTGGATCATTCGAATGATATTTTAAAAAAACACATGCATTCTTTTTCTTGAAAAATCATCCCAAAACATCGTTACAAATTTTAAAGAAGTACACAACGTTGATCGAAATGGTGAAAACACTTAGCATACACATGACTACATATATTTAGTACGTTGGGTTGTTAAAGAAAATGTTCTGTCACAAAAAACCAAATTGATGCTAATTGGACCGATGTAGCAGCCCCATAGGCTGTATCGCCTGGAGGCACTGCGCAGTTGATGAGAGACCTAACACCAGGTTCACCTAAAATAAGTGTTTTCTAATCTCTAATGGGTGGTTGGTTCCAACATATTGTGAAAAAAACAGAACTCTCCTGAAATATGAGGGCATCTCCAGCCGTTGCGCCCCCCCCAGCACGCGAAAACCCTCGCTTTTTTTGCGCCGCGGCGCTAAACGGCGCTATTCTGGGAACTGGGGGGGGGCGCGTTTCCCAGTCGTGAACCCAGGCCGCCCCCCCAGCGGCGACTCGGCCCAATTTGGGCAATAGAAAAATTGCACACCAAATAAATAGAGCTTTGACATACAAATAAATAGAGTTTTGCCACACAAATAAATTATTCAACAAATTAAAGGAAAAAAATAGACTAGTCATCCTCCTCAACATTGCCATTTCCCTTTCGCGCCCACAAATGCTGCACCAGGTCATCCTGCAGAGCATGGTGTGTTGCAGCGTGTCGAATCTCCTGTCGCTTGGTGAGGAAGTCTGTCCATGATGCCGGCACCTGGTGATCAACATCTGCAAGAGGGCCCTGCCGGTAGTATGGTGTGTTTGCCTCACTGTCAGGCACCGGGTCATCCCGCTCACTCTCAATGATCATGTTGTGCAAGATCACACAACACTGCATCACCTCCCACATGTTGGACTTCGACCAAGTCATAGCTGGGTACCGGACAACAGCGAATCGAGATTGCAGCGCACCAAATGCGCTCTCAACATCCTTCCTGCAAGCCTCCTGGCATTTGGAAAACCAAGCTTTTGCGCTTCCTGGGATAGGGTTGGAGATGCTCTTCACAAATGTTGCCCACTTGGGGTAGATACCATCTGCAAGATAGTATCCCTTTGTATACTGGTGTCCATTGATCTCATAGTTCACAGGGGGGGCATGGCCTTCGACAAGATCGGCAAAGACATTCGAGCACTGCAAGATATTGATGTCGTTGTGACTTCCAGGCATACCAAAGAATGAATGCCAAATCCATAGATCGTACGAAGCCACGGCCTCGAGAACCACAGAGCACTCTCCTTCCTTTCCCTTGTACATCCCCTGCCAGTCAAATGGGCAGTTCTTCCATGCCCAGTGCATACAGTCGATGCTGCCAAGCATCCCAGGAAACCCTCTTGCTTCATTCTCTGCGAGGAGACGAGCAGTGTCTTGCGCATTGGGTGATCGCAGGTATATTGGGCCAAAAACTGCAACCACTGCCCGGCAGAATTTGTTCAAGCACTCGATGGCCGTGGACTCGCTCATGCGCAGGTAGTCATCTTGTGCATCTGTGGGAGCACCATATGCAAGCAACCTCATGGCCATCGTGCACTTCTGGATAGAGGTAAACCCTACCGTGCCGGTGCAGTCCTTCTTCAACTTGAAGTAGGTGTCGAACTCCCGGATGGCATGCATGATCTTGAGGAAGAGCATGCGTTTCATCCTGAAACGACGCCGGAACACCTTCTCGTCGTTGGTAGGATCCTCGGCGAAGTAGTCGGAGTAGAGGATGCAGTAGCCCTCGTACCGCTGCCTCGGCCTGCTCTTCCGGCGACCGGGCTTCGATCCAGCGCGGCGTGGCGCGGCGTCCTGGGCCAGCAACGCGGCCAGGCAGCTCAGGACGACCAGGTGATCCTCGTCGTCGATGGCGGCCTGGTCTTCCTCGTCGAATAGCTCGGCGAGCATTTCCTCGGAGTCGGAGTCCATGGCTCGGACAGAGCGTCGAACACCTTGCGGGCGGTGGACGCGGCTCACTGGGGCGCAGCCTCCTCCGCGACGGAGACGTGCTCGAACGGCGGCGACGACGTGGTGGACCAGCCGGCGGTGGTTTGTCTCTTCGCTGTCGTACGATGGTGGCGACGGTGGTTGCGTGGGCTGCGGGGGCGGGGCGGCGACGGCGAGGGCGAGCGAGTTGGAAAGACGATTCGGGGGGGGGGGGGAGAAAGTGGGAAAAGAGCTCTCCCTCGCCGACAGCGCTGGCCCACGCGCGCTTTTCCTCTCGCCGTCCCCCCCCCCCCCCCAGGCCGAACCCAACAGGCTGGGTTCCGCCTGGGGGCGGCGGCGCTAATTTCCGCCCAAACGGCGCTTTTTCAGGTCCTGGGGGGTCGACTGGTGGAAAAACGGCGCTTTTCGCCAAAAACGGCGCTAATTTGCGTCCTGGGGGGCTCTGGGGGGACGACTGGAGATGCCCTGAGAAGTCACCGCACCAAAAATGAAATATCCAAACTCTGACTGTGTGAACCTGCTACTGCTAGTTCCTTTCGAACTCTCTTTTTCTGTGATATTATGTTTATATATATTGTAAAGTTATATAGTAAACCTGGTCGTATCAAACTCGTTTGTGTTTCTGTTTTGGTAGTTCTAGCTCTTAATTTCTGTACCGTATGACTGAACTTTGTTTAGTTTAGTTATTTTATAAAAAAAGTGTCAGAAAATAAAATCGTGCTGCTTTTCGAAAAAAAAATCGTATTATTCCTCATGGAATGGAAGGCGTGATCCACACCGGAGGCATCGAGAGTCTGCGGTACTGCTCCTGCCCGAGCGCCTCGATCCTGTTCAACGTCCCGTCCATGAGGCTGTACACTCCGACGGCCCGAACGTCGGCGCCGTGGGACTCGTCACCGTACAAATGTCTGTAGGGCGGCGACGACGATTCGTTGCGCTTGCGCAGGGCCGCCTCCCGGAGCTCGTCGTCGGTGAAGTAGATGCAGCCGGCCTCGATCTCCGGTCGGCCCTTCGTCGGCACGCACAGCGAGTTGTTCAACCCGACGAACAGCGCGACGTCGCCGAGGTCCCTCGTCTCCGTCCAGTGCCCGTCGTCGCCGAGGACGTGCACCTTGAAGGAGCACGTCCACCTGTCCACCCAGCGGTACCGCTCATCCTTGGTCACGTGGACGTACTTGACCGCCACCATCATCCTCCCGCCCGGCGTCGCCGCCAGGTACTTGCGGGAGCTGCCTTCTTCTTCGACGGGGATGGTCAGCGTTGGGGCGACGGCCGTGCTCGTGTACGCGCCGGACTCAGCATCGCGCTCCCACGCCTCCACGACGCCGGTGTAGGAGACCGAGCAGAACCGACCGTCGTGGTGGATGGCATCCTCGACGCCGTCCCGCGAAGGCGCCAGCCTCCAATCGGCGTCATCCGACGTGGCGAAGGCCGGGGCGCCGAATTTCCGATCTAGGATCAGCATGGCGGCGTAGCTGCCGCGGCGGCACGGGGCGGACGAGAGGACAACCTTCCGGTAGAACCACCCGCGCATCTCCTCGGCGGTAAAGCTGTGGTTCCCGTAGAACTTAGGCCCCCGGTAGTTACCGTCGAACGGGGGACCGCAGCCGAACCGGATGGTAAGCAAGTGCTCCACCCACACGGTGAACCAGTGGTGGTTCACGCGAGACAGGAAGGAGCCCATGGTGGTGATGTCCGGGAGCGCGTGCTGCTCGCCTGTGGCCGGGTTGACGACGTAGATCTGTCCCATGTCGTCGGCCGTGGCGAGCCAGCCACGGGAGGAGCCTAGGACGGAGTGGCCGCGCAGCGCCGGGTCCGGGGCGCGCACGGTGGCGGCGCGCCGGTCGGCGACGGAGAATAGCGTGGCGGTCGCCGGGTTCTCGTTCTCCTGGCAGGGGAGGATGAGCCATGGCGCGGACGGCTTGAACATGTCTTCGTCGTCGTCGCATGATGCGGCGAAGACCGCGGCGAAGGCGATGCGGTCGAGGAAGCCCAGGCGATCGTAGATGTTCGCTAGCAGCTCCGGCAGGAGGAGTCCGGGGCCGGCGGCCGTTCTTCTTCGCTTGGCGGCGTCGCCCTTGCTTCTGGCCATTGTCAGCGTACGATAGATTGATCGTGTGGAATTGTGACACCTCCTATGGAGATCTGTGCGTGTTCTCGGATCGGAGATCAACCCGTTCATTGTTCACCGACTTGTGGAGGGACGAGGCCCATTAAAAGTGTAGATAAGCCATCTGAAAAAGGCAACTGAAAAATGTGTTCTTTCCCTTGTTCTTTCTGCTTTCAGTCGATCCATGCTTAGGCTGGTGCCAATGCATCACAGCTTCTCACGGGCTATAGCCCCGCCACGTCACATTTTTTCCTCGCTCTCACGCCACTCTCACAGTACGGTGCCAGTGCACGGGCTATAGCCCACACTATCACACTTCTCTCCCCACTATCGCCCCCATTGACACCGCGTCGCCCCGCTATCGCCCGCCCTCTCGCCCCGCGCGGGGCGATAGGCCCTCCTCTCGCCCGGCTTGTAGCCCGCGTTGGCACCAGCCTTAGCTCAACTGTGATAGGGCTCTCAGAACCTCCTTGCTGCAAGTTGGAACCTTCCAATACAACAAAACAGGTATGTGTTGTTTTGTCAATTTCAGATTTACGTTGCATTGTGCATATATTTTCAATTTTTCATCTATCTATGATCAGTTTTACAACGTGCGATCGGTATGTCAGACCTCTACATATGCCCTGTGAAGCTGCACGTTCAGTCAACTTATCGTCCATGACAATTTTTTATCACTCCTATCTTGCATGCACTTGTGCAGCTTCGTGTTCATTGTTCCTTTACTGAAGAAACATTTCAGTTTATTTTTATCATATCACATTTCAGTAAAGAGATACAAGGAAACCCTTTAGAAAATAAGGGACAAGGCATTCCACCATTCTGCTCACTTAAAATGAAATTTATTTGCTCATTTGAGGATTAACCAGTTAATTGGAAGAACAAGCATACAAGCAAGAAACATAATACATAATGTATTCCCTCATTTAACATTCGGGAATATCCAAGCTTACATAATATATAAAAAGGATATCTCCATGCAGCCGATCACAACTTTCATCGAAACAGACAAGCAAAATCTTCATATCAGTGTACATTTTGAGGGAAAACCTAGCATACGTGTGCGCGCGTGAGTGTGTGTGTGGGGTCCTTATTGTAAGATGGGTTTAGCTCCTTGTATCTTTGTCGCCGTTGAGGGCGTTATAAATTTAACGTGGGGCCTATAGCCTCGTATCTAAAAAAACACAGCATACGCATGATCGCCATTACTCCTTCAGGTTTCTACATTCTAGCGACCACAATATAACCTTAACTATTCAGCTAGTTGGCTGCTTCATCTTGCATCACCATCTACATTTCCCTTTTTAACTCTCTTTTGCCGCTGTTCAGCCATAGGATCCACTAGGAAACCATGCTCTCGCACGTAATCTGCATAGTTCTCCGGTTTAGAATGTGCACTCATGCTGCAAATAATAGAAAGATAGTTAATGAAAAAAGTGCAAACAACAAAAGGTAGTTAAACAAGTGGAAACAAGAGAACATTCCTATGATAGGGTGATTAGGAGGGTGGCTGTACCCCCGGTCCACCAAGGTTCAAACCGGTTTCACACTGGTGTTTCTCATTGAGGCGTAATATTATTCAGTGTGAGGCAATGTTACTGTCGACAGTTAGGCATCTGTGGTGACTTCGTCAACTTGCCAGCTTAGTCTCTCGGAGGTGCTCATAGGGTATGGTGTATCAATACAGCTAGACCTATGCATATGCCTGTGAAGCTGCACATTTAGTCAACTTATTGTCCGTGAAAAAAAAAATATTAATTCAATCTTCCATGCACTTGTGTAACTTTACATTCATTGTTTGTTTACTTCAGAAACATTTCAGTCTATTTTTACTGTATCACATTTAGTAAACATATACAAGGAACCCCTTTAGAAAATTAGGTACAAGACATTCAACCATTTTTCTCACTTAAAATGAAATTTATTTGCTTATTTGAGCATTTACCGGTTAATTGGAAGAACAATCCTACAAGTAAGAAACATAATACATAATTACCTCATTTAACATTCATGATATCCAAACTTACCGTTCACATAACTAATAAAAAGGATAGATCACAATTTTCATCCAGACATACAAGCAAAATCCTCATCTCCGTGTACACATTGAGGGAAAACCTAGCACACAAAAGATCACCATTACTCCTTCCGGTTTCTACTTTCTAGTGATGCTATTGTAACCTTAACTATTCAGCTAGTTGGATGCTTCATCTTGCATCACCATCGACATTCTGGTTTTGAACTCTTTTCTGTCACTGTTCAGCCACAAGATCGACTGGGAAACCATGCCCCCGCATGTAATCTGCATAGTTATCCACTTCAGAATGTGCACTCATGTTGCTGACAATAAATTATAGGTAATGAAACAAGTTAAACAACAAAAGGTAATTAAAAAAGTCCAAACAAGAGCACCTTCCTATGGTAGGATGGTAAGGAGGGTAATTTTACCCCCGGCCCACCAGAGTTCAAACCCTAGGTTTGAAACTGGTGTTTCTCACTAGGCGGAATATTTTTCAGTGGGAGGCGATGTTACGTCGATAGTGAGGCTTCTGTGGTGACTTCGTCAATCACAAATTTTGACTCGCAATCTCAGTCTCTCGGAGGTGCCCATAGGATTATGGTGTATCAATACAATGAGATCTCTGCATATGCCCTATGAAGCTGCACATTTAGTCAACTTATTGTCCATCAATTTTTTTATCAATCCGATCTTCCATGCACTTGCGCAGATTCACATTCATTGTGTGTTTACTTCAGAAACATTTCAGTCTATTTTTATCATAGAACATTTAGTAAACAGATACAAGGAAACCCCTTAGAAAATCAGTACAATACATTCGACCATTTCTCTCACTTAAAATGAAATTTATTTGCTCTTTGAGGATTAACCGATTAATTGGAAGAACAATCCTACAAGAAAGAAACAGAATACATAATACTATTCCCTCGTTTCACATTCAGGTATATCCAAGCTTACCATTCACAGAACTTATAAAAAAAAGATATATCCAGGTAGCCAATCAAAATTTTCGTCTAAACATACAAGCAAAATATTCGTCTTGGTGTACACGTTGAGGGAAAACCTAGTACACACATGGTCACCATTACTCCTTCCGGTTTCTACTTTCTACCTAGGCCACTATAACCTTAAATATTCAGATATTTGGCCACTTCATCTGGCATCACAATCAACATTCCGATTCTGAACTCTCTTTTGCCAATGTTCGGCCATAGAATCGACTAGGAAACCATGCCTCCACATGTAATATGCATAGTTCTCCACTTCAGAATGTGCGCTCATGATGCAGACAATAAACATATAGGTAATGAAACAAATGCAAACAACAAAAGGTAATTAAACAAGTGCAAATAAGAGAACCTTCCAATGGTAGGATGGTTAGGAGGGTGGTTATACCCTCCGCCCACCAGAATTCAAACACTAGGTTTGACACCGGTAATTCTTATTAAGGCAGAATATTCTTTAGTGGGAGGCGATGTTACAAGCGGCAGTGAAGCATCTATGCCGACTTCGTCAATCGCAAGTTTCGACTCACCGGCTCAGTCTCTCGGAGGTACTCATAGAGTTAGAGTGTGCATGTGTGCATTCATATGGGTCAGTGTTTGTGCGTGTTTATGAGCGACTGTGTTGTACTATGTTTCGCAAATAACAAAATCGGAAGGGAAAAGGCGACACACAAAATTAGCAGCAACTCATGCTAGTGCGACCATCGCCGGAAACTCAAACTCTCTCATTGTCACAACTCGGACATGTTAACATGTGCAGTATATTGCAACAAAAGAAGGATAAGAACAGAGTTGATATCATCAAGGGAATACAAACTTGTCTGCGCCGTGCATCTTCCAAATCGTGAGTAGTTGGTCCAAGTACTCCAGACGCAGACTGATTTCGGTAAATATGCACCGCGAAGCTGACACGTGTGAAGCTCGATTAAAGGAAAATACCAAATTGAATTATCAATTGAAAAAATTCTCCTAGATCCCTAACCTTGGCTCCCCAACGACGATGATTGGATGCAGCGGAACGCCAGTGATGGAAGAGAGCAGTGGCGGAGTTAGGATTGGCACTTAGTGATGTCAAAAGCTCAAAATCAAAGACATATGTGACTAGTGAGGTCATAAACTAGTATTTAATGGGTCAAAGTTTATACTCATAGCTAGCATTCTTAGTGACTACCAATTTTTTGTGATGTCAATTGAGCACACAAACAACACACATCTCGCCACCATCAGAGAGTGAGAGTGAGCATTAGTTGAACATGTGCTCGACCTGGTCTAGCAAATGGTGGCAAGGTGAGCTCGCTGGTGGAAACACAGGTGGCTGCAATGTTGGTGAGAACAAACTTTGTGCAAAGGAGAGTGGCTAGTCTTCAGGAACCCTAAAGCTTCTCCTCGAGTGAACAATTTAACTCTTTTGTTTTGAATAGTTGCATTGCCTGTTCAACTGCTCTTTGGTGTGGTCTGCCTCTACTTAGTAGCTCTATGTTGTGCTCTACCACCGTTTTTCTAGAAAAATTATAGAGACACACACTTTTTCTAGGATTGTGTCAACATTGCTCAAATGGATTATGTCCAGTATCAATTTGATCAAAGGAAGAAGAAGAAGTACATTTTTATCAGAGGAGTGGAAGAAGAAGATGCAAAATAAGAGCCTCTTTGGGTTGAAGTATTTTCAAAGGAATTTTGGAAGATTCCAATCCATAGGATTCTTTCCTAAGGGCTGCCTTTGGATCAAATTAATGACACCTACAAAATTCCTATGGATTATATTCCTACACCCCAATTCCATAGAAATTTCAACATCCACTCTAACCTCTTTTTTACACTCATTCGTGTAGGATTGAGGCAACATTCTTGTGGTTTCATCCAAATGACTGTTTGTACAGTTTTCCTCTGTTTTGTAATCCTACATTTTGCAACTACAATCCTGTCAAATTTCTACATTTTATCAGTTCCGCTGTTTTCTAATCCTGTGATCCAAAGAAGCCCTAAAATATATGAACTAGAATGTGTAATCAATAGAAATAAGCAAGGGAGGAAGATCATGCAAAGAGCTCACATGGAAGAGACACGAGGGAGAGATAAGAAGGAGATGGGATTTGTGATATTAATAGTTGTTTGCGTAATTTTTGTGTGTTGTTTTTGCTTTGATCATTAGAGTGTTTATGTGAATGCAACTGAATTGTGATGTGTGTACCTGTATTTGAAAAAAGTTTGTTTTGGAGCCAAATTTTGTTATTTTCGCAATATGTACACAGGTTGAGAAATATATTCACAGTTGCAGTATGAGCTATATGCATGTAAGCCTTTTAGTTTCACATATCTCAACAATGGTCACTATGACCAACAACATAAAGAAAAAAATATTAGAAATGAGCTGGGTCTATAGTTGGTCAAGGCCTTGTTTTGTGGGCCGACGTGGAAGCACGGATCTCTGGTCCGGCACGTCACGTCAATAAACAAGCTGGGACTGCACGCAACCCTCGATTGTGCCTTGCTTATCACCATTTCTTGGATCACGGGCTGGCTCATAACAGACAATTTATATATTTTTACTACTTAGATTTTTTTTCTATTTTTTATGTTTTTATATGTTTTTATAAAAATGTCTTAAAAGGCCCAAAATATTTTAGAAATACCAAAAGAAATGCGGTCCAGGCCATGGCCGCCATATTGGATAACGGCATGCTGGGCTAATCACGGGTTTGGGAACCTTGGGGCTGGAGTAAATTACAAAGAACTACCAAAATTGGGGCGGTGGTAACGTCTCAGTACCTGTCTTGGTAAATTTTTCACCAAGATTAGGGTGACGCGCAACAGATCACATTGATGGCCTCGTTTAAGAGACCCGACGAGTAGTGCCCGTTGTCACTGCTTACGTGGCCGAAAGGACCGTTAGCCGTTGCCGTCTGGACCGCGTCGGTCGAATCGAGCCCGTCAGTTAACCCCCAATTCACCACTCTCCCACGCGCGTAGGGTTAGGATTTACACAGTCGGAGATTCAACTGAAATTTGGCATTTTAAATTTGTTTATAGATTGGATCCTGAGGTTTGGGAAGTCAGAATTGACTTTGGTGGGCTGGATAATCTAGAAAGAAAACTTGCCCGTGATGATATCACGTATTGTTGCACCGACTGAGACCCAGGGCTATACTATTTTGGATTCCATCTACCACAAAAAAGGGGAGGAATGGAATTGGCACTGCTTGAGAACAATTTCACTATATATGAACTGCTTGATATCTTTGATTCAACAAAAGTTCTTAATTTCACTGTGAAGAGGGGCAAAGCAGATGTTTGTAAGCATGTTAATTATGGTAAGTAAGAGGGTGTTGGATGTATGGCCAAGAGACAATAAGATACATCTGTTTCATAACTAATGTATTATATTTTTATGCTACTCCCTCCGATCCTAGAAAATGTTGCCACAAATGAACTAATCCTATATAATCTCTAGGCATAGCTTCTTGGACATTTGTTAACTGTTGTGGTCGTTGAATATGAAATTTAGTGGAAAACCCATACGCATGTGTAGTGACATTTACACACCATTATAACCCTTTGTCATGTCTCATAGACAAATTCGTTAATATTAGATGACCACGTTTTCATGGTCATGGACATTTGTTATGTAAATATTAATGGGAGCATATTGTTATTTCAACATTGTGGCTGGATAGACCCAAGTAGTTGAGATACTACGAGACTTGATTTGCTAAATAGTATCGTCAAAAGATGGTTATTTTTTTGCTTCCTTGGACCATGAGAATATACGATGATGTTCATCGTAGAGATCATTTTGGTATAGTCAAGTATCACAAGTGAACTGGGTGATCGAAAAGGCTAACACTGGGTGGCCTCGAAAGTGTTCGTATCATCATGATAGTTTAAGACTCTGAACTCCTCTAGATAATTAAGAGATACATCCAGGATCCACTCGGTGAAATAGTATCGGTAAATAAGTTTGCGAAAACAAAGACATGACACTAGTCATGGTAATACTATGACATGGTGACGAGTAAAAGGAATCATACCAAGTATCGAAAATAATGTGATAAAGTTATTAAAGAGTTCAATCATGTTCTTATTCATCTCGTCTCGAGGTATTGATTGGTATTGCGAGGTAATAGGAACTTACTTAACAACCAACATGTGTAGAAGTTTTCTTCGTATAACTTGTAGGAACCAATATGGACGTCCACGGTCCCGATGTTGATTATTTATTAGGAAAATGGTTTTTCAATAATATCTACTAGTTATAAAACCTGTAGGGGTCACATACTTAAGGAGTCAAAGTCAATTGTTTACATTGGTTGGTCCGGATGAGAGCAGGTATCATCCGGGTAATTCTGACGTGATGAATTAATATTCAAGAGAGATAACAAATGCATGGGATGTCCCGGGATGTCGGGAGTATGTTTCTGCCATTAATAGGTAATGTTTGATGTCGTTACAATATCACAGAAACAAGTCCGGTGTCAATCAGAGCCGTTTAGGAGAAGTTACTATGAGAGATTAATATTTTGCTCGCTTTACGGAGAAAGTGCAGAGGGGAATGAGATTTTCAAGAAATGTTATAATACATTTCTAACATCATTAGATAGATTCGATGATTTTACCTATAGGAATTAATGGTTCCGAAAAAGTTTCAAGAAAAAACTGATAAGGGGGGTGCTGGAGGGTGGCACAGTTTCCCCCATGGCCACACCCATGCAATGGGGGATAGCAGGTAGGCCCTAGGGCTCCCACTCAAGGCACAATGACTCTCCTGGGAATATTCCATGTTTGGTTTAAGGGAAAAGGAAAAACTAAAAAGGGAAAAGAAAAAAAGAAAAAAGGAGGTGGAGTTGGACTCCACGTGGAGTCCAAACCGAATCCTCCTAGGAGGAGGATGCGGACAAGGAAATGGGAGGCCAAACCGACCTCCCCCAAGGTAGGTTCCCCCTTTGTCCACATATATAATCCCACCCCTTCTCTCTTTGTAGGGCACACAATCGGCTCATAGCCTTTCTCTCTATTATATAATTAGAGAAGGTAATTAGAGACCCTCTAATTGGATTAGAGCCCTCCAATTAGAACCTCTCTAATGGATTAGAGCCTTGATACGTTGCAAATGTATCTATAATTTTTTATGCTCCATGCTTGTTTTCTTTTTAATACCCTATGTTATTTTCATGTTTTCAGATGTTTCCCTTCGTTTTTCGGATGTTTTCATCAACTAACCTATTAACAAGATGCCCCATCCTAGTTGTTCTTTTTTTGTTGTTTTCTATTTCAGAGAAGTTCCGAAGGAAATATTCTCGGAAAGGTTGAAAATCCACCGAAGGCATTTTTTACCCGGAACGAAGATGGAGTCCAAAGGGGACCCAAGGCACCGCCAAGAGGGCACCAGGAGCGGGTCCACCCTAGGTCGCGCCTGGTGGGCCCCTGGGGGCCCTGAGCACCACCTCACGTCCCCCTTCGCTTATAAATTTCCCCTAACCCTAAAAACAACAGGGACAAACTTATTTTCCACGAAACATACAAAGAGGCGTTGTGACCTTGAAAGTCCAATCTGGGGCTTCTAGAGTCCTGCTCCGGCACCCTGCCGGAGAGGGGGGGGGGTGATACGTCATAAACATATCCTTAATTTCTGATGTTCCATGTTATTTTTATGCCATAGGCTACATGTTTCTTATACACTGTATGTCATTTTTATAGATTTTCTGGGACTAACCTATTAACAAGATGCTACAGAGTCAGTTCCTGTTTTCTGCTGTTTTTTGTTTCAGAAAATTTGTTCTGGAAATATTCTCGGATCCCCTGTGGCCCCCCTCCGGGTCCCCTCCGGACTCCATGTGCGTGACGACTTTCTAAGACTTATGGGTTTTGAATCGTCCAATTCCGAGAATATTTCCAGAACAACTTTTCTAAAACTAAAAGCAGCAGAAAACAGGAACTGGCTCTGTGGCATCTTGTCGATAGGTTAGTCCCATAAAATCGATAAAAAAGGCATAGAGTGTAAAGGAAACATGTAACATATAGTATGAAAACAACATGGAACTTCATAAATTATGGATACGTTTATGACGTATCACTCTACTTCGGGGTCTTCAGAATAAAGTGCGCGCAGTGTCAGAGATGAGGGCATGCACGACGGCGCTAATCTACGGTGCTAGGGGGAAAACGGAGCTCATCTGGATGATCGTGACGATGACACGAGCTCGGTGGCGAGGTAGATGGTTGTGGCGCAGTATCCTCTGCTCGATTTTTTCGCCGGAGAAGCGCGGGACGGCAGGAAAACACACACGTGGACGGTGTAGTTGTTCAGCTGCGAAAAAAATGATGCAGCGTGTCAAAACTCGACGATGAATGATCCCGAGAGGCGGCAGAGAGAGGAGAGGAGAACGAAGGTATTCACCGTGGCAGTGGCGGCGGAGATCGGAGCTCACTGTAACATCCCAGGATTTTGAAAAATTTGAAAATTTTAAAACCTTCATGCATTCATGAGCATCATAGCATCCCTGCATTTTGATTGCATAAAAATTTGCTTTTCATTTGCTAAATATAAATTTTTTGGTGTTATTACTTATTTATCATCTTTTGAGAATTAAATCTTTTTCTAAAAGAAAGTATTTTATTTTTGGGAAAGTATAGTACCACAATGTTCCTTATGTCCTAAGCTTTTCAAAACATATTTTTATGTATTTTTCTAAATTGTTTTGGTTTGGTTTTGATTTTTTTTTTGAATCATTTGTTTAAAAAAAGAAAGAAAGAAGGAAAGGCAGAAAACAAAAAAAAAGAGCAGCAACCCACTCTCTCTCTCTCTATCTCTTGGGCCCAGCCTATTCTTTTTCCCACTCTCTCTCGACCGCGTGCGCGCCCATAGAGCAGGTCGGCCAACCTCAGCCCCAGCAGCAGTCCGTTAATCTTCCGCGCCCCTCCTCTCTCTATCGTATGGGTCCCGCCCATGACGCCATCATGATCTCGCTCACACGTCACCGCCCCGACGTCTGAGCTCGAGCAGAACTCTGCCGTCGTGCCCGAGCAGGACTCGGCACCGCCTCCCCGTGACCTAAGCCCCCCCCACGTCACGGGGGCCTACAAATACCCAGCGGCCCCGTGCTCCTCAATGTCCACACCCGCCACTAAACCCTAACCACATCCACTTCCGTCGGCCATTGGAGCATCCTCAGGACATCGATGTCGCTGTTGCCACACGCCACGAAGGACGACACCGAGGTGATTAGGAGCATCACGGAAGGAAGAAGCACCGATTGGAGCTTTTGCCACGTCCAGAGGAGGACCACATCGACGTTGTCGTCCATGCCCGTGACCAACCGCCGCCCCGAGCTACCCCGGCGAGCCATCGAGGGAGCTACATAGATCCACAACCACGTCGCCTTCGCCACCGAGCTCGCGCCGTCACCCCGACCCTCCTGGTATGCTTTGTTTAGCTCCTAGGCCCGTAGAATAGTTGTGTCGATCCCACACTTGCCCCGGTCATCGTGCACACTCAACTCCGGCGAGATCCCGACGACCACGAAGCAGAGGAGAAGCGGTGTCCGTCAGATCTTCATCGGAGGGTTCAAATTAGAAGGAGTCGTCGAAGCGGTACGGTGGATCTGGGCCACCTGTAGCACATTACATCTAACGGCCGCAGAGCGCAATCTGCATGGAAGCGGTACCAGCCAATCAGAGCGCTCCGTTGACCTCTCCTCGGATCGATCTTGTTTTTATGTAAAACAAAATAAAACAGATTTGAATTAAAACTTCAAAAAATCATAACTCAAGTTCTATAATTCCAAATCCAATGATCTTGGGATTTTTGAAATCAGCACAATGTGTAGAATAACTTATGCCATTGAAATTTCAATTTTGTCTCATGCACTCACATGTTATTTGTAGATCTATGTTAATCACTATTTTGGGCATAACTTTAGTTTTATAAATCCATTTTAGGTGATCTAAATTTCTATAGTTTTGTTTTGATGTCCTCTATCCAGTAGAATCATAGGAAAAATTATTTGTGCAACTTTGTAATGGAAACTCTATTAATCTTCATATTAGCCTATATAAAAACCCTAGTAATCTTATATCTACTAATTGGAGACTCCCTACAAACCACCACGTTAATCCTTGAGAAATTATATCTAATCCATCAATACAAGGAGGTTTAATTTGTAGACGGTTCAGATTATCTAATCGGCCACGAGAGTCACCGAACCAATGAAAGCTATGGACGTAAAGAAAAATATATATGCGGCATATGTTTTAACTAAGAAAAAACTACCGATCTGTTACGAAATAAGATTGGTTCTCGCAGAGGCGGGATGTTCATGACCATGTTGTCATCAGATAGAGTGAAGTGATGTCTACGCACGGTTTTATTCTTGTAGACAGTGTTGGGCCTCCAAATGCAGAGGTTTATAGAACAACAGCAAGTTTCCCTTAAGTGGATCACCCAAGGTTTATCGAACTTAGGGAGGTAGAGGTCAAATATATCCCTCTCAAGCAACCCTGCAATCAAGATACAAGAAGTCTCTTGTGTCCCCAACACACCCAATATACTTGTCAGGCATATAGGTGCACTAGTTCGGCGAAGAGAGAGTAAAATTCAAGTAATATGGATGATAATAAGTGATAACAGTAATATGAAATAAAAATGGCAGCAAGCAAACATGTAGCAGAACAGGCGGAAAAACGGTGTTTTAATGCTTAGAAATAAGGCCTAGGGCTCCTACTTTCACTAGTGGACACTCTCAACAATGAAAACATAATTGAATGCATAAATATCATTTCTTCACTATGCTACTCCGAACCACTCTCCGGTCGAATAACAAACACCAATCATTGCGTAGGGCTGTAACAGCACTCCTCAGAGTAAGCACTTTCCCAACCAAGTAACCCCCATGCTATCACCATGGGACCCAGATGGTTCCACGCAAACACCACAATTTCATAGGGTTATCCAACACAATATAAATATAATGCTAAACCACACGGTGCACACACTGTCACCTTTACACCGTGATCAAAGTGTTTACGGAGATTTCATAACAAAATCACTTGAGTAGCATAATAGATGAAGAATAATATCTATGAATTCAACTAGATAACAAAGCTCACGATCACATATAGATCACACCATGGGAGAGAGAGATGAAACACATAGCTACCGGTAGATCCCTCAGCCCCGGGGGAGAACTACTCCCTCCTCATCATAGGAGACAGCAACGGCGATGGAGATGGCGGTGGAGTTGATGAATAGAGTAATAATGAAGACTTCCTTTATCCGGAAACGAACAAGTAAACTTGACATAAGCAAGCTAAAGAGAAGCCAACTCACTAGTTAGGGAAGTGATAGACAAAGCAATCTACTTCAATAGGCAAATGTCTGTATCTTCCTGGTTGACTTGAGAGTTGTACTTCCTTGATTGGAAGTGCTGCTCGATAGCAACAATAGTGTTCGGTCAGTGCAGACTGTGCCCGGAGAAGGGGACCGGATGTGCTAAAGTATGAGTTAGCGGAATCCCGGGAAGGCTTTACTGAAGTTAGAGGCAACCGGAAAGCAGCAGAGCACAATCTCGTGTAGAAAGAAAACCAGTTAGAACGGGCGAGGGTGTATAAAATACGGTTGTGTCCGGGTAAGGTAGTGAGTTGGGTTTCATTCACCCAACGAAGGAGAGAAATAAGTCAGTAGTTGGCGGAGGGACGGATGTAGGATGACCGGAACAGAGAGAGATACCCATCGGATGGCCTCCGGGGGCACTTCCCCGCCCCGACAGAGTGCCAAAACAGAGATTTGTCCCCCGAAATTTGTCGGCGGCGGCGACGGAGCTATAGATGTATTTTGTGGAAAAGGTCGATTGTTTCAGGGTTTATGCCTCGGGGAGTATATATAGGCGAAAGGGCGATGTCGGGAGGTGGCCAGGGGGTGGTGGCGCCACCCTATCGTGTGGCCACCCTGTGTCCCCCCTCCGGGGATCTTCGGACTTCTGTATGCTTCTAGGACTTCTAAGACTTCTGGCTTTCGACTCGTCCAATTCCGAGAATATTTCCAGAACAACTTTTCTGAAACTAAAAACAGCAGAAAACAGGAACTGGCTCTGTGGCATCTTGTTAATAGGTTAGTCCCGGGAAATCGATAAAAATTTCCTAAAGTGTAAGGAAAACATGTGGGAAACAACATGAAAACAACATGGAACATCAGAAATTAAGGATACGTTTATGACGTATCAAGCATCCCCAATCTTAGTTCCTACTCGTCCTCGAGTAGGTAAACGATAAAACAAAATAATTTCTGAGGTGACATGCTACCACACAATATTGATCATAATATGTAAAAGCATATGTAAGCTGAGATCATAGAACTTTAACACAAACATGATAAATAGAACTTTAATAATAAAGCATAGAAATCACATTGCATCATGAGAAGTATCTCAAATAAAAGATCATGAATAACAATGCAAAGAAGGATATACGTTTGTTTCAAGTATAGAGAAAGCATGGCAAAGTGATATTTTGCTAGTCCTTAAGAGTGGGGCAAAACATAAATGCCACGACACCTTCAAAGTTTATGTGGAAGACTAGAGCAAATAATTTAAGAACAAATAATATCCCATTATGAAGTAATTATTGATGTTTATGGGACAAATGCACATAGAACTCAGAATGGCAAAAATGCTCTCTCAACTGTGCATAAAGTTAGAAGATGGAGACTCAACATAAAAGTAAAAGAAAGGCCCTTCGCAGAGGGAAGCAGGGATCACTCATGCGCTAGAGATTTTATTTTATTAAACAGAGGTATTAAAAGTTTGACACTCCTCCCATCCATCTTTCACAAACCATGGCTAACCGAATCCTCGGGTGCCTGCCAACAATCACATTCCGTGGAGGAGTGTCTATATTTTGGAAGATGTATGCTAATGTCAACGAATGGTAAACAAAAAATACAGTACGTTACAAGACAACTAGATTCATAAGAGCAACTCCATTGGTGAACTACGCAATTGGTGTAGAAGGTCGTCCCTCTTTCTCTTTTGTTTACACAATTATGCTTTGACTGATAAATCAGGGGCAAAAATAGTGAAGAGAATTTGTGTGTATTAATTTGGGGCTGGGCACCCCGCTGCCAGCTCTTCTATCATTTGGATAAGCAGATGAAGCCACTAGTCCAGGGTGTGAAATCCAATCAACAGGTGAGATAAAGATGCTCTATTTACGTCCTCATGAGCAAAAACAGGAACATAAAGCAGGAGTAATTTTGAAGGTTTTAAAGGTAACACATGAGCAATTTACTTGGAGTGGAAGTTAAATACCACATGTAGGTAGGTATGGTGGACACAATGGGAAACCTTGGTTTTAGGGAGTTGGATGCACGAGTAGAGCTCATACTTAGTACAGGTGGAGGCTAGTAAAAGACTGGGAGCGACAAATCAAGAGAGCATAAGAGTCATAATCATCCATAGCGACATAAACATCATTAATTAAAGAATAAGCGGTATCACAAGTTCAAAAATTAAATGATCATAGAGGCTATTAGTGACTGGTTCATATTCATAAACATGGTGTGAGCGTGCGCCAAGTCAACCAAATAAAACATTCGAAAGAGAATACCATAAATGTATGCTTCAACATGACAAGAACAACTCATGAATCTTTCAATGGCACATTCAACACTCTCAGCTATTTCAGGATAATCATGCTACTCAATAACCACAAGGCTTTAAAACTAAAATAACATCTATCATGATATGAAAAAGTTCTAGCCACAGTCTATACAAGCTTCTACTTGCACCATTAAAAATTCTACTTCAAGGAGCAGTTTCTTTTCCCAACAAGCACCAACCAAGATATGTTTAAAAAAATACTCTACATGATTCAGCAAGCAAACATGAGAGTAATCACATAACACTAATAAAACTAACATCTCTGAATAAGAGATGCATGCAAAACAAGAGCTAAATAAATGCAGCAGCTAGACAGAGATTAAGAATACAAAGTATTCTCATGAAAAAGCGGAGCGTGTCACTCTCCAATAAAAGAATGCTGGGGTCCAACCAAGCTTATTGAAAAATTAAAAAAACTGAAAGAAAAAAGAAAAACAAACTGAAAACAAAAATAAAAGACGCTCCAAGTAAAGCACATAAGATGCGACCGAATAAAAATATAGTTTCACTAGAAGTGACCTGATAATTTGTTGATGAAGAAGGGGATGCCTTGGGCATCCCCAAGCTTAGACGCTTGAGTCTTCTTTGAATTTTCTGGGTTGTACCACTGGGGCATCCCCAAGCTTAGGCTTTTCACTCTTCTTGATCACATCATATCATCCTCTTCTCTTGACCCTTGAAAACTTCCCTCACACCAAAATTCTCACAATCTTCATTAGCAACGTTAGTGCAATAAAAATAATATATTCACATGGTTCAGTTTCAACACAAGTCTAACAATTAAAAACACATTAGCTACTGTCAAAACTTATTTTAAAACTCTTTTTCTCAAAAGAACACCAAAAGAAAGAGATTAAGATGCAAGTGCAATAAATGGCAGAAATCTGTCAAAACAGAACAGGAGGTAAAGATCGATTTTTTCAAAAATCTTTTGTTGCTCAAATAAAAAAGTGGTAAACTAAGAAAAGTTGCGTATATAACTCAGGATTAAGCACAAAAAAACTCAGGTCATTTTGAATTTTCTGTGATTTTTTATGGAATTTACAGTGGACAACAGAAATCTGTTTCCTGCGCAGAAATCCGAAATATAACCTCAACTTTCCGCTAGAGGCTTTACTTGGCTCAACAAAAACTCAAAATAAAAGATACAACGGGGTTGCTAAGGAAGTAGACAACACCCAGGTGCAAAGCACACAAAAGAAAACAAAGGAAAACGGGTTGAAAACAGCGAAATAAAACGGGTTGTCTCCCAGTAGCGCTTTTCTTTAACGCCTTTCAGCTAGGCATAGAAAGGTGGAATCAAGTAGATGCTCACACAATACATATGAATTAAGTAAAAGTGAGAATCAAGAATAAAATATATATTTTTTTAAGTCTAACCCACTTCCTATGAAAAATAATCTTGTAGAAAAACAAGTCAACGAAGCACAAAGTGACGAGCATAGGAAAGCAAAACAAGTGCAACTTCATAATTTTAACCATAAAGAGGGGAAACTTGATATTGTTGAGATGCATGAAACTATGTTTCCCTCTCTCATAATAAATTTCAGTAGCATCATGAATAAAATTAACAACATAACTATCACATGAAATATTCTTATCATGAGCCACATGCATAAAAGAATAATTACTCTCTACATAAGCATAGTCATTCTTATTAATAGCAGTGGGAGAAAATTTAACAAAATAGCTATCATTATCATTCTCATCCCCATAATCATCAAACATAGGAGGCATTTTGAAATCATAATTAATTTTCTCCTCAATAGTAGGTGGACTGAAAATACCATAATCATTATAATCATCATAAAGAACTCCAACATGATAGACAAGTTGTATATTAGGGAGATGGTTTTGGGTAATCCCTCCATAACTATGACATGTTTCATAAGGATAATTGTAATCATAGCCTATGTTATAGCATCTTTTATAATAGTTATCAAAGACTTGAGGCATAGTAACATCATAGGAAATTGAATAGTTATCTTTCAAAGTGCATTCATTTGTAAACATATCATCATTTTTACTAGAAAGAGATGTATCAAGCATATCATCAATAGCAAAAGGATTTTCAAACACATCGTCCAGAAGCTCAGAGCTTTCTTTATTATCATTGGAAGGAACATGGATGGTACTAATAGTACATCAATTATCATCATTTTCAGAATTGGTACCAAAGAGATTTTCAATATCAAAAGTAATGTGTTTCTCCCAATCATGGCCACTTTCATAAATAACATGCATAGGAAAATCATCGAGTTCAGACCCGTCAGCAAAAGCTGTAATATGAGCAACATGCTTAGGGAGAGATACCGCTACCTCTCTCTTTTTACTCCTCTTATTCTTCTTCTTACTCTCTATAGGAGGGAGAGGCTTGAAAGGAAGCTTCTCCACATACCCTGGTTTATTGTCAGAAACAATAGAACAAACCTTGGAGGATTCCTCCTCTTCATTAATAAGATGAAAACAAATATTAGACCTGTCATATTTTGGTAATGTGTCCTCTTTTAGAATATTTTGTATGTAAGTATTTTCATGGCAATTTTAAACACAATAAATATGGAATTCATGGAAGACACTATTCATACCAAAAGCACTCATATTAATCAAAGAAGTTTTTCTTAATAACTCTTCACACCCCAAAAATAATGTAAGTTCATCATGATCATTGGGGGTGATCATGTCATCACAATACAAACTTGCATTACTCATTGTATTCAAAAGGCTACTATCATGGCTTGAGCATTGAAAATTAAAATGACCCACTTTACAGCAAAGTTCACAAATAAAAAGGATAGAGGGCACAAAAATTTTCACCGAGATCATTTAGAGCCCTATCCCACTTTCTAGTTTTTTCATTCCTATGATGGATACAATATTCTTCTTCGATTTGATTCTTTTCACAAGGTCTAAGTTCTCCACAGAAATTAAAATTCTTATAAGAAATAGTACTTTCAGAAGTTTGAGCATGTTCATTGCAATCATCAATAACAATTTCATTTTTCATGCAAGTGTCTTTAAAAGGTTCATGATATATGTCCCCATTTTTAGGAAGATTAATATAAGAAGCAAAGGATCTATACCAACCGACAGACATTTGAGGATCAAGACCATATTTAGCATTAAGCTCATGAAAATCAGCAGTTTCAGCAAAAGTCTTAGTGCAATCATACTCATAGTTTATACCTGATTCTTTACCTTTGTTGTTATTCCAATCTTCATTGTTGGTTTCAATTGTTTCAAGAAGATCCCATTTAGCTTCAACCTTCTTACTTGAGAAAGAACCATCTGAACATGCATCTAGATAATCCCTGTAATGTCCTGAAAGCCTTGCATAAAAATTAGTAACAATTATTTCCTTAGGAAGATCATGGTTAGGAAATTTAAGTATTAATGTTTTAAGTCTTCCCCAAGCTTGAGCAATGCTTTCTCCCTCATGAGGGCAAAAATTATAAATGTAATTCCTATCTAAATACAGTTCATGAGAAGAATAGAATTTAGAATGAAATAGAGATCCGAGCTCCTTCCACTCCAAATGACGAGGATCATCTAGTAGCTCATACCACTCCCTTGCTTTGTCCTTAAGAGACAAAGAGAATAACCTCCTCTTAACTTGGTCCATTGAAATACCTGCACACTTGAACAACCCGCATAATTCATGTATAAAGAGTAAATGATCACGAGGATGGACAGTTCCATCTCCAAAATAACGGTTATCCATGACAAGTTCAACAATTTTATTGGGTATTTTAAAAGGAATGCTTTCAGTAGGATGATTTAAAATATCACAAGCATAATTAGGTTTATCACATATGGGAGATAAATTATTATCAGAGCAAATTTTCTCCTCTAAAGCTGGAAAACTAAAAAGATCGTAAAAACTAACTTCCCCAAGCTTAGACTTTTCCATAGTACTGGAAATAATGGTATCCAAATAATTAATGCTAATAACATTGCTACTAGAATGCAAATAAAGCTCTCTCATATTTTTTTGTTTTCCATTAAGACTAACTAGTAAAAAAAACAAGCAACAAGTAAAAATGAGCCTAACTAGTGAAAACAAGAAACAAAAAGATATAATTGTAGAATCTAAAGGAAATAACTTCGACCTGTCACACCCGAGGATGTGAGAACCTTTTACCTCACCTCCCTGGTAACGGCCCCAGAAAAGAGCTGGATGTCTACGCACGCTTCTATTCTTGTAGACAGTGTTGGGCCTCCAAGTGTAGAGGTTTGTAGAACAGCAGCAAGTTTCTCTTAAGTGGATCACCCAAGGTTTATCGAACTCAGGGAGGTAGAGGTCAAAGATATCCCTCTCAAGCAACCCTGCAATCAAGATACAAGAAGTCTCTTGTGTCCCCAACACACCCAATATACTTGTCAGATATATAGGTGCACTAGTTCGGCGAAGAGAGAGTAAAATGCAAGTAATATGGATGATAATAAGTGATAACAACAATCTGAAATAAAAATGGCAGCAAGCAAACATGTAGTACAGCATGCGGAAAATGGTGTCTCAATGCTTGGAAATAAGGTCTAGGGCTCCTAGTTTCACTAGTGGACACTCTCAACAATGAAAACACAATTGAATGCATAAATATCATTTCTTCACTATGCTACTCCGAACCACTCTCCGGTCGAATAACAAACACCAATCATTGCGTAGGGCTGTAACAACACTCCTCAGAGTAAGCACTTTCCCAACCAAGTAACCCCCATGCTATCACCATGGGACCCAGATGGTTCCACGCAAACACCACAATTTCATAGGGGTATCCAACACAAAATATAAATATAATGCTAAACCACACGGCGCACACACTGTCACCTTTACACCGTGATCAAAGTGTTTACGGAGATCTCATAACAAAAACCACTTGAGTAGCATAATAGATGAAGAATAATATCGATGAATTCAACTAGATTACAAAGCTCACGATCACATATAGATCACACCATGGGAGAGAGAGATGAAACACATAGCTACAGGTAGAGCCCTCAGCCCCGGGGGAGAACTACTCCCTCAACATCATAGGAGACAGCAACGACGATGGAGATGGCGATGGAGTCGATGGAGATGGCCTCCGGGAGAAATTCCCTGTCCCGGCAGGGTGCCAGAATAGAGATCTGTCCCCCGAAACTTGTCGTCGTCGGCGGCGGAGCTACAGATGTATTTTGTGGAAAAGGTCGATTGTTTCAGGGTTCATGCCTCGGGGAGTATATATGGGTGAAAGGGCGATGCCGGGAGGTGGCCAGGGGGCCCACACCCCTAGGTGGCGCGGCTAGGGGGTGGTGGCACCACCCTATGGTGTGGCCACCCTGTGGCCCCCCTCCGGGGATCTTCGGGACTTCTGTATGCTTCCAGGACTTCTAAGACTTATGGCTTTCGAATCGTCCAATTCCGAGAATGTTTTCAGAACAACTTTTCTGAAACTAAAAACAGCAGAAAACAGGAACTGGCTCTGTGGCATCTTGTCAATAGGTTAGTCCCGGAAAATCGATAAAATTGACATAAAGTGTAAGGAAAACATGTGGGAAACAAAATGAAAACAACATGGAACATCAGAAATTAAGGATATGTTTATGACGTATCATGAAGCGTTGACAAGGCTAATCGTACATGAGGTTTAATCTTAGAGCCGGCTGTTGCCGAGTACTGGCCGGTCGGCCGGCCGCAAAATCCATGAATTTCATTAGGCTACATGTAGAAAGCCCATGAAGTGCAGATGAGAACGCTATTACCAGAAGCACTTGGGAGTATGATCATGCGAGAAGGTTAAATCGATCCAGCCGGCTGGCCGGCCGGGGGCTGCATCCCCACAAAATTCTTTGAGTTAACATGCATACCATACCTTCAGGGTACAGATGCATGCAAACTGAGGTAGGAAGCCTTATCCATGTGCTTTAGATTAATATTAGTATGCATGGTGCGATAAATCAGTTGAATTATTCTACTACTTTTTGCATGAACAGTAGAGCACATGCTGCACAATGACGTCAAGAGAGTATTTACTATTGAAATCATGGGTTTATCTGAATCTTTCTCTAGAGATGGGATTGTTGCTCATACATTGATACACGTCATGATAATCTCACATATGTCTTTCTTTGAAAAAGGTAGTCACGTATAAATCAAATTAGGCTACAAAAGTAATACAATTATTTCATATGCAATTTCGACTGATATACTCATAAGAGACAATAAATTAAAGCTTTCGTGTATCATCTCATAAACACATGCAAGTTTTTATCTATGTCATATAAGAATATGCCAACAGAAAATAGTTGCAAATCTATATCGACATTTGATCATTAATAATCTATAAGTAAATATACATCTAAGCTATCTTATGTTATGATGTTACTATACAATATATAAGATATAGCAGAGTCAATAAAATGTATTGAAATACTCATGATGAATAAATCCAAAGAAAAAATACTTTTAAAAATAGATTTTTTTTTGTAGTGTTAAATAATACTCAACATGTCTCTGAAAAGTGAAGATCAAACTTCATTGCATTTATACGTGGAACAAAAAAGACAATAATTGGACGGTCATCATATTTGGAGTTGCATAGCCCACACGTAGCCATGAAACCTTAAAAAAGCCCTACAATAATTTATACATGTTTTATAACTTCGGTATTGTTTGGGCAGATCCCAGACATACATAGTTCTGTTTGTGACAGATTTGACAAATCAATACATTGAATGCATACAAAAAAATACTAACAAAAAAGATCAGAGTAGTCTGACACCTTTTCCACCTTTATATAATTAACCAATAAAGTGAAAAAGAATATTTACAGTAGTTAAGGAAAATTATCATCCTAAGTTTCCCCGTGTCGTTAATTTCTACAAAATTCTACATGCACTAATAAAAAATAAAAATGGTTTGCCCGTGCGGAGGCACGGGTGTGATGACTTGTGTTAATAATTAAAATTTGATAATTAATTTGTTTTGCATGCATCATAACCATGTTATTAACATCAGAGAACATCATTATTAGTACTTATGGCTAGTTGTGAATTTTATGCACTAATTTGATCGTTGCATAACATGCATACATGTTTTTGTATTGTTATTTTGTTTTCTATGTTATGTTTGTTTTGTATGTTTATGTGTGGCTTGTTTTGCTTGTATTAGATTGTGAAGAGGAATACTCTTGTTGCTGCTATTCTTGTTGTGATTGTTCATCCTATTGCCAAGGCAAGTGACACACCATCAAATCTCCCATACTTTTACTATGCATTACTATTGTTTTTGAGTAGTATGCATGATAGGGAATTTTTACTAAGTTATTATTATTCTATGCAAAACCCAAGTAGTGTGTAGCCATCCTTTAGACTTGTTATTTTGGAGACTTAGTACTTAGTAGATTCTTAGCCTTGCTACAAATTTGCTTTCCTCAATGTTGTGGAAAATTCTTAGTATAAACTTCAATGAACCACCTGGGTGGGTTTCGTATTGCGTGGTTGTCGAAAGTTGAGTGTCTCCTTAGGGCCTTTAATATCCTAAGGAGTTCACTTGAGGAATGCCACCCAGGAAACAAAGAGATTACCAAGTCCTCTAAGTTTAGTAGCTTACTGTGTAGCCCTTTGACAATATGGGCTCTGTCTTTATCAACTAAGTTGTGAGAGTTCAGCCCAGGCTTGACAAGCAGATGTAAAATATTTATAGGTGGAACGGGTCTTGCCGGTTGGGTTGAATTTATTCTTCTGAAAGATCCCGTCTCAATTCCCTCCTTTCCAAGATGCACTCCACGGGTATAGGATATTTGGGCTAATTAAAGACAAAGGGTGAAAGTGCACAACCTTTGCAGAGTTAGAAACTATGATCATAGCCGTGTCCCTGGTAATGGACGACTTCGAGCAACTGGACAAGGATGGACAGAAGAATCTCAACACCGTTTTGAAGAAGTAAAATTTGGCTAAGGAAATATTAGTTGTTATGCACCTAGGTTTGTCCCATGGTGCTAATCTTTGAAAAGAAAACTCTTTTTTCAAAAAGTGTTAGGGAAAAACATCCTTTTTGCAAATAGCCTAAACTCCACCTAGCTAGATATGCATGCAGTTTAGACTTATCATTTTATATCCACCATAGTGTCATTCGCCAGTACATCAAATTGTACTGACCTCCTTCGGGGGCTGCATATTTCAACATGCAGGAAATTCTGATGATGAAGTTTGATCAAGTGCTTGGACTCGAGTCGACACCCAACATGTAATGACTGTGGCGCATAATTGAAGATGGAGGCTCATTGTTACCTTTATTTCTGATGTTTAGAACTCTGAGTTTTGCTAGTCTTTCAAGACTATGCACTTTGTAATAAAGCTATACTTGGCTATTCTGGATCTTTTGCAATAATTTTGATACTTCTGCAAAGATACTTTACATTTTGTTCTGTGGTGCTAGCATTGATCCAGGGACTAACACTTAACATAGTAGTTCTTACATTATTAAATGTGACGGCTCTACACTCATTGAGATCGATTCTGTGTGGGGGTAGAGCCAGAGTTTGCAGGAGGGGCGTGCGCAGACGTCGAGGAGGTGTTTCATAGGGTCCGAGACGTGCGGGGCGGGATAGGGCACGAGGAGAGGCGGTGGCGATGTCCCGAGCGTGCACGGACGTCGAGTCCGTCTCGGCGTCGATGTCGTCACGGCTACGTCACGTGGGATCCATGGGACAGTGAGAGATAGGGGGAGAGGGCCGTGGTAGCGCGGGGCGGGCTACTGGCGGGCTCGTGCTAGGTTGGGCATGCTCTGCTGCGTCTGCACGCATGCGGAGAGAGAGGGGGGAAAAGAGAAGTTGGCCGAGAGAGAGGTGGGTTGCTGCGATGCTTCTCTTTTTTTCTGTAAATTGATTCAAAACCAAGTCAAAGCTTTTCAGTTTTTTTTTTGATAAAATATATTGTGGAAAGCTTATGAAATATAGAACCTTTTGGCACGAAAATGGATAACAAAAAATAGTTATTTTTAAAAAATTATTTAAACTCAATTAGTGATTCAATAGGTAATAACACCTAAAATTTTGTGTTTAACAAATTAAAATCCAATTTTTGTGTAATAAAAATGCAGGGATGCTATGATGCACATGTATGCATCTAGGTTTCAAAATTTTCAAAGTTTTCAAAAACCTGGAAGGTTACGTGCACACATAGCAATCACTTCATTGCTGCAACTTAATACCAATGTATTTGCTGGATAGCTTTCTTGAGGTGGACTTTTAGATATTGATGCATGCTGGATAGCGGTCTATATGCCTTGACGTAATGAGTATAATGTTAGAACCCGTGAACTATATCTCTTCATAATAATATTGGTATACGTTCATGATTTTTCAACAGTCCAGCTGTAATTTGTTAACCCAATGTTTTTGTTTCTTTGGAGAGACACCACTAGTGAACCTATGGCCCCAGTCCTATTTTCTTCATATTGCAAACCTTCTTTTAAGCACTTTCATAATTGTTTCTTTGTTGTATTGGTTTTACTTTAACTATTTTCCAACACTCTATAAGTTTAATCCTCCTGCTTTCCGTAAGACCGGAGGGTGACGAACAAAAGGAGGAAGAATGGAGAAGCTACCCATTTCTACCTTCTAATGAGAGTAACTATTTAACTCATGCTATAATCACTTTATTTCATTGCCCTCCATGCTTACCAAAGAAGGATGAGTGCTATATTGACGAATGCAATGATCCTATGGATTCTTATGAAATATCCATTGTTGATGAACTTGATACTTGTTAGAGAGGTAACAACCTCAAAGACACTATATGTAAAAAAGAGAAACAGTTTTATACTTTTCCTACTGTTATTTACAATAATCCTTGCTATTTTGATACATCTTATGATAATCCTCTATTTGTTGCTACTATTGATATTCATGATAATGAGGAAGTTTGCTTAGAAAATTTATATGATAATGCTCAAGAGGATGGTCCTATGTTACTATATGATATAAATTATAATGTTATTGAAAATGGGATTGGAGACGTCTTGACTTTAGCTAGAAGGAGTCCCATTCCATTGGAGAGTGATCCATTATATTGGTTTAATATTGCAAAAAGTGTGTTGGAAGAGGTCATGATTTTAGTTCATTTTGATCCCGTAGAGCTTGATATGAATTATGTGCTTGTAGATCATGAAAAACATTCTTTGCGTCATAGTTATATTATTGAGTTTTTTTCATGATGCTACTAAAAATTATTATGAGAGAGGAAAATATGTTTGTAGGAATTTTCATGCTACTAAAACACCTCTCTCTATGTTGAATTTTTTGAAGTTATTCTTGTTTTACCTTCCTATGCTTGGTACTTTGAGCTTCTTTGATTTGTTTCATTACAAGATTCCTATGCATAGGAAGTGGGTTAGATTTAAATGTGTTTCATATTTTCTTATTTATGCTCAATTTTGCTTCAATTCTTATTTCTTATGTGAGCATCTTTTGAAAATATTGAGCCTGTATTAATGGCTATAAAGAAAGAGCTCTTCCAAGACAACCCTTGTTATTTTGCTTTCAGTTTTACCTTTTATTTTGGAAGTTGTTACCTTTGTGGCAACCTCTCCATATCCTTTTTTTTATTTTATGTTCCAATAGTAAAGACTAATAGAGAGCTAGTGATATTTGGGGAAGTTGTTGTTCTAAAACGGATTTCTGGGTTGTTGACAAAAACAGCATATCTCTCAGCCAGAACGTCGAATTGCTTTGAAAAAAACACATGACCTAGGTTGTTACCTAACTTTCGTTAGTTTCCCACTTTTTATTTGAGCAACATAAGATTTTTGAAAAAAAAACATCTTTACTGACTATTCTGTTTTGACAGATTTCTGCCAATATTTGCATTTGCGTCTGAATCTTTTTCTTTTGGTGTTCTTTTGAGAAGAAGAGCTTTAAAATAAGTTGTAACGGTAGCTTATGTTTTAAATGGAGTTTTAGACTTGTGTTGAAACTTAACCAAGTGGATTTATTATTTTGATTACACTAACGTTGCTAATGAAGATTATGGAGAAGTTTTAGGTGGAGGAAGTTTTCAAGTGTGGGAGATAAATATGATGTGATGAGATGAAGGATGGAAAAAATCTCAAGATTAGTGATTCCCATGTCACCCCAAGACATATCCAAGAAGTACAAGCATAAAAGCTTGGGGATGCCCAAGGCACCCCTTCTTCATTAACAAAATATCAGGTTTCTTTCAAAACACTATATTTTTATTGCTTCACATGATATGTGTCATTCTTTGAGCGTCTTGTTATTTTTCTTTCAGTTTGGTTTTTTTTCTGTAGTTTATGGTTGGATCCTATCACTTTTACTTTGGTAGAGAGACACGCTCCGTTTTCATTGCCTAGAACACTCTAGTTTTCACTCTAATTATTATGTGGGTGTTCAGTTTTTGCTAGTATTGCGTTTAGCTCTTGTTTTTCTCTCCAATTTTGTTTAGAGCTTGTTTGTTTGTGTCAGTTATATATGATTATCTCTCTGGTCATTGATGATTATTTTCTTAGAGAGCTGTTTCAAAAAAAGTTAATTGGTGTTGGAAAAGAGTAAATTGTTTCATGCTTATAGTGGTGCAGTAGGAAGCTTGTTTTGACTGTGGCATAGGCTTTGGCATGTCATGTTAGATGTTATTTTAATTGTGTGCTTAGTTATTTATGATGTATCATGTATAGTCTCAAATAGCTGAGAGTGCTTAATGTGCCATTGAATTTAATCATGTGATGTTCTTTCGTATTGAAGCATGGTATTGTGGTATTTCTCCTTTGAATGATTTATATGGATTGTGTTGGCGCATGCTCACACCATGTTAGGACTACAAACAAAGTTACTTCTAGCCTTGATGATCATTTAGTTTTTTGCTTGTAATATCACTTCATGCTTTGATTAATGATGTTTTGGCTCTATGCAAGATTATGGCCGTTATTGCTCTCTTAGTTGGTCCCTCCCAGTCTTTTGCTAGCCTTCATCCTGTAATGAGTATGATCTCTACTCGTGCATCCAACTCCAAAAAAACAAAGTTTGCCAACTGTTTCCACCATACCTACCTACTTGTGGTATTTAACCGCCACTCCAAGTAAATTTCTCATGTGTTACCTTTAAACCTTCAAAATTATTACATGTTTTGTGTTCCTGTTTAGCTCATGAGGAAGTATCGAATACTTCATTATGTTTTTATGTTTGGTGTCTTCACACCTAACTAGCATGAATATTGTGCTAGTCCTTAATTTTGCAAAAAGAGCAGGCATCTAGGTGCCTAGCCCAAACTAAGCTACAACAATAACAATAAAATCTCCTCACACTATGGACTTTAAAAATCATGAACTTCGCTTATGCAGACAAGGAGACATGGGAATGTAATGACTCTCCTATTGGAGCCACTCTTGAAGCCATTAAACATAAAAGGATGATAGATCATTTGATAGAATTCTTGGCATAGACATACACTTCTCTAAAAATTGTTTTCAGTATCTCTTATTTATCAAATAAAAAGCAGTAGCACAAGAGTAATCCTTGCTTCCCTCTGTGAAGGGCCTTTCTCTTATTTTAATGTTGAAGTTTTCATCTTCATACTTTATGCACCAACTAAGAGAGCATTGATGTCTACGCACGCTTCTATTCTTGTAGACAGTGTTGGGCCTCCAAGTGCAGAGGTTTGTAGAACAGCATCGAGTTTCCCTCAAGTGGATTACCCAAGGTTTATCGAACTCAGGGAGGTAGAGGTCAAAGATATCCCTCTCAAGCAACCCTGAAATCAAGATACAAGAAGTCTCTTGTGTCCCCAACACACCCAATATACTTGTCAGGTATATAGGTGCACTAGTTCGGCGAAGAGAGAGTAAAATGCAAGTAATATGGATGATAATAAATTATAATAGCAATCTGAAATAAAAATGGCAGCAAGCAAACATGTAGCAGAACAGGAGGAAAACGGTGTTTCAATGCTTGGAAATAAGGCCTATGGCCCCTACTTTCACAAGTGGACACTCTCAACAATGCTCACATAATTGAATGCATAAATATCATCTCTTCACTGTGCTACTCCGAACCACTCTCCGGTCGAATAACGAACACTAATCATTGCGTAGGGCTTAAACAACACTCCTCAAGTCTATATTCCCTCTCTAGGGCGCCCCAATGTCACTACGAGCGCCAAAGATTCGTAAACAAACGCCCCAGTTTCATAGGTTCACCTTCGAACACAATATATAAATATCATGCTAAACCACACGGTGCACACACTATCACCTTTACCCTGTGATCAAAGTGTTTATGGAGATAACAAAACCACTTGAATAGCATAACAGATGAAGATCAATCTACTTATTCAACTAGATTGCAAAGCTCATGATCACATAAAGATCACACCATGGGAGAGAGAGATGAACCACATAGCTACCGGTAGAGCCCTCAGCTCCGGGGGAGAACTACTCCCTCCTCATCATAGGAGACAGCAACGGCGATGGAGACAGCGGCGGAGTCGAAGGAGATGGCTTCCGGGGGCACTTTCCCGTCCTGGCAGGGTGCCAGAACAGAGATCTGTCCCCCGAAACTTTTCGGCGGAGGTGGCGGAGCTACGGATGTATTTTGCAGAAAAGGTCGATTCTCTTAGGGTTTATGCCTCGGGGAGTATATATGGGCGAAAGGGCGATGCCGGGAGGTGGCCAGGGGGCCCACACCCCTAGGTGGCGCGGCCAGGGGGTGGTGGCGCCACCCTATGGTGTGGCCCCCCTCCAGGGCTCTTCGGGACTTCTGGATGCTTCCGAGACTTTTATTACTTTTGGCTTTCGAATTTTCCAATTTCAAGAATATTTCCAGAACAACTTTTCTGAAACTAAAAACAGCAGAAAACAGGGAACTAGCTCTGTGGCATCTTGTTAATAGGTTAGTCTCGGAAAACATAAGAAAACGTAGGAAAACATATGGAAAACATGTAGGAATTGCCATAATATCAACATGGAACATCAGAAATTATGGATACGTTTGAGACGTACCAAGCATAGTCGTCATTCTGTATATAATTTGCATAGTCCCAAAATTTATTATTGATTTATTCATGATTGTGGTATTGCTTGTTCTCAAATTATTTGTATCTAATCACCATTTAAACTTTGAAGGTGTCCTAACATTTATGTTTTGCTACCACACGAAGGACTAGCTGGATACCACTTTATTATGTTTTTTCTTTATGATTAAAACAACCATATCACTTTCAATGTTTCATTATTCATTTTTTTTGTTACTTTTCATGTGCAACATGGTTGCTAAGTTTACATTAGTTGAAATAATATTTACCATGCCATTGTTCAAGTACTTTGATCTCAGCTTTGCAATGCTTTTACATAACGTTGATCAAGTTTGTGTTGGCTTCATGTCACCTCAAAAATTATTTTGTTATCACTTACCTACTCGAGGACGAGCATGAGTTAATCTTGGGGATGTTGGTACATTGCAAATGTATCTACAATTTTTGATGCTCCATACTTCATGTTTTCGGGAAAAAATGATAAGGGGTGTGCCAGAGGGTGGCAGAATTTCCCCCATGGCCACACCCATGCAATGGGGGTTAGCAGGTAGGCCCTAGGGCTCCCAGTAAAGGCACATTGACCCTCCCAGGAATATTCCATGTTTGGTTTAAGGGAAAAGGAAAAAATAAAGAGGGAAAGGAAAAAAAGGAGGTGCAGTTGGACTCCACGTGGAGTCCAATCCGAATCCTCATAGGAGGATGGTGCGACCAAAGAAAGGGGACGCCAAACCGACCTCCCCCCAAGGTAGGTTCCCCCTTTGTCCACCTATATAATCCCACCCCCTCATCTCTTTGGAGGACACATAATCGGCTCATAGCCTTCTCTCTTATAGAATTAGAGACAGTAACTAGAGACCCTCTAATTGGATTAGAGCCCTCTAAATATAACCTCTCTAATGGATTAGAGCCTTGATACGTTTCTAACGTATCTATAATATGCTCCATGCTTGTTTTCTTCCCAATACCCTATGTTATTTTCATGTTTTCACATGTTTCCCTTCATTTTCCGGATATTTTCAGCGACTAACCTATTAACAAGATACCCCGGGCTAGTTGTTTTTGTTTTGTTGTTTTCTATTTTAGAAAAGTTCTAAAGGAAATATTCTCGGAAAGGGCTGAAAATCCACGAGAAGGCGTTTTTACCCGGAATGAAGACGGTGTCCAAAGGGGACCCGAAGGGGAACCGGGGCACCGCCAGGAGGGCACCAGGCGCATGTCCACCCTACGACGCGCCTGGTGGGCCACTGGGGGCTCTGAGCACCTTCTCATGTACCCCTTCGCTTATAAATTGCCCCTAACTCTAAAAACACCAGGGATAGAGTTATTTTCCATGAAACATACAGAGAGGCGCCATCACTTCGAAAGTCCAATCTTGGGCTTCTGGAGTCCTGCTCTGGCACCCTGTTGGAGAGGGGGGACATTACCGGAGGCCTCTACATCGCCATGATCGCCTCCGGACAGATGTGTGAGTAGTTCAACTCGGGCTACGGGTCCATAGCTATGGCTAGATGGTTGTTCTTGAAGGGAATATGCCCGAGAGGCAATAATAAAGTTGTTATTATCTTATTCCTTGTTTATGATAAATGTTTATTTCTCATATTAGAATGGTATTAACCGGAAACGTTGATACATGTGTGTTTAATAAACAAACAATGGTTCCTAGTAAAGCCTCTCTTTTAACTAGATCGTTGATTAATAGATGATCAAGGTTTCCTGATCATGAACATTGGATGTTGTTAATAACGGGGTCATGTCATTAGAAGAATGATGTGATGAACATATACCCAAAGTGAATATAGCAATGCGATCAAGTCATTAAGTTTACATTGTTATATCAAACATACGAAGTAACTTATTCCTTAGACCATGAGATCATGTCAATCACTGATACCGAAAGGGTGCTTTGATGTCATCAAACGTCACACCGTAAGAGGCTGACTATAAAGGTGTCGTTAGGTATTCGGAAAGTATTAATTGAGGATCATGGATCAAGAGTGGGATTTGTCCATCCAAAATGACGGAGAGATATACTCTGGGCCCTCTCGGTGATATCACATCGACACCGCTTGCAAGCACGTGATATGATCACGAGGATGTTATATCATGGGAACGAGAAAAGAGTACTTGTCGGTAACGAGATTGAACAAGGTATGGTTGATACCAATGATCGAATCTCGGACAAGTAAAATATCGCAAGACAAAGGGAATTAGTCACGACGTTGATGGTTCACACAATCACGAGAGTCATCATTGAATATATAGGAGTCATCACGGATCTCTAGATCCCGCTGTTGATTATTGATCAGAGAGGAGTCTCAGTCATGTATATCTTATTCGTGAATCGTATGGTGACACACTTGTCCCACCTCCCTTCCACTTCACTCGCTGCTCAATTCCATGGTTTCCGGCTTGGCGAAGCCCTGACCGTGGGATTCTTCACCACCACCACGTCGTCGTGCTGCTGGAGTTCCGAGGGATCCTCTACTTCCGCTCCCCGCTGGATCGAGGGAACGGAGGTCGTCATCAACCGTACGTGTGATCGATCACGGAGGCACCGCCGGATTGCAGTGCACATCTTCTCGCTATGGGGATCGGTGTGAGTACGACTACGCCAACAACGAGATTTTATCTCGTAAAGCTTTGTGTTTTTGAGGGTATGTGTTCTCCTTAACCCTCTCGTTGCATGTTGCACTTTGTCTCCTAGATTAGATCTTGTCCTTTCGGGTGTCTCTCGCGTAGGAAATTTTTTGTTTTCTATGCAACGACCCCTTCAGTGGTATCAGAGCCGGATCTATGCGTAGATCTTTTGTACGGGTAGAACACATAGGTGTATGTGGGTGTCGATGATCATCTTATTGCCTCCTTGAGTATTTTATTATCTTAGTGGCATAGTTGGATGAAGCTGCCCCAGACTAAGTTTACGTGTACTATGTACGCGAGAACTGTCTCACTTGTGTCTAAGGGGGTGTTCGTTTCTCCTACTATAGTTAAGATCTAATATACGAAGGGTTGTTAAAAATGTGTTTATCAACGTTGTGGTTGATGTTCGTAGGTATGAACGGTTCTATCCTCGAAAGCCCTAAGCCACGTAAAATAAATTAGAAGCGTCTAACTAGTTTTTGCTGGGCATGTGATGTGATATCGTCAATGTTACAAATTTGATTATGAGATGATATCTTTTGTAAATTATTGCTATACCGGAAGGTATCCATATGGTTGTCTTATTATTGATGGACACTCAAGATTGGGATACAATGGAACGTGGTACCACGCCGGTGGAATGATGGAGATCATACCATGATGCACACGATGGAGATCAGGTGCAAGAAGGACCATTTCATATCACGTTATCCTTCATGTGATGTTAATCCTTTTATGCATCTTATTTTTCTTAGATAGCATCGGTAGCATTATAAGATGATCCCTCTCACTTAATGTAACATCCCAGTGTTTGGGAGGTTATAAGGATCTAAATATAATATGTGCATTTGCAAAGCATGCATCTAAAAGAACGGGAAATTTTGGCGCGAAAGTTTAAACGAATCAAAGTGACCAAAGTTTCACTTGACATGATGAAATAGGTCTAGTTCATCTAATCAAGAGTACATTTGGAATGATCTTTATAACAAGAATATTAAGAAACCAAATCATCTGGTTACACAAACAATAATTGGTTGTGACCAACACAAACTCTCAACAATCTTAACCACAAGTCCTTAAGTGACTTGGGATAATTCATTAGATATCTACAACCCAAAGAGGGGTGAGTACCCAAATCACACAACTGATAATCATACTTCCACCAATGAGTAATACACAATGAAAACATCTCATCAATAGAAATGTTATCTCCTGTAAAACAACAACTCTCTAAGTTATCAACCATTCACACAATACCTTTATAAATTATCTCATAACCATTAAGTAAACCTTCCTGAGTAAATAACAAAGATGCAATAGAACACTAATGATACAAACAAGTGTTAACTCAAACCCACAAGTGTGAAATGATATAATAATTATATTAACATATTTATCGAATATGTACATACCTCATCAACCATAAAAGAAATACCTTAAAGAAGAAATAAATCTTCTTAAACTACTGTTAAACCTCGATCATCACATATGATATTTCCAAACCTCTATATCTGCATTATGTTTACAAAAAAAGAGTATAAAGTAAAATCAAGACACCTGAGAAAAACAACTAACAATTCTGACTTAAATCATGAAACCCCAATAGCCTTCACATGCTCATTGTCTTATTCATCTTATACCAGTGAGCATATGAGCTATGAACACATCAATGAACCATTTGATCCACTTCCTATATTAAGTAAGCATTCAATAAGCATTCCACATCTTTATCTAAATCAATATTCCACAACTAAAGTACCTTTGGATACAAGTAATGGATAACCACAAGTTACAACCTCTATGAAAGCTAAGTAAAACAAATCATGTATGAAACAAGTATCCATCTTTTGGGAAATAAAATAAGAAGTATATGGAAGGATAATAAAAGCATGAACTAACCCTTAATCTAGATCTGGTTATGTTGCCTAGGCTATTCTATCTTGTTACCAATCTGCCCAAAGTTATTCTGCAAGAGAAGAACCCACAAGAGAAGGGGAACTACCACAGGAAGATATTTAAGAAGATTATTTAGAGTGTTCCAGAAGTACTACTTCACTCTAGTATAAGGGTATTTGGAAGTTCTTATATCTTGATCTGATCTTATAAATCCTCTGGAAATAGTGTGATATTCCAATGCTAGTGTTATATAGAAGTAGTTTGATAACAAGACTAGCTACCTTGTTAACAGATCACTTCTGTATACTCAAACAATTGAGTGTCATACACAAACAAACAGAAGATTGAATAACCTAGTACATCTAAGCCTCTTGTATATGAAAAGTAATTTGGGGACAAGCCTTGCAAACTTGTCAACAGATTCTTTTTATATGCTTAAGGCTAATTGATGTCATAAAACAAACTCCCATATTTTTATAATCATCTAAGTAAAATCTTTGCTTGGAAATACTGGTTGTTTTCACCACAAGGGTGAGATAGTTGAAGATGGAATCCATGAGCTGATCTTCCTTGCAAATGACAAAGGCAGTATCAGAAGACTAGTGGCAACTAGAGAGAAGAACATCAAACAACACAAGACCACAAGAAGCAACACTGCCTCAGTAAGGGATCATAAGAAATTATCCATTGAATCATTGGGAAATATTAATGAACCGATAACCTCTGTCAAGATCATCAGAGAGGAGGAACTCAAAATAATATCTTTAATGGAAACAATTATCAAGTATGAAATAATAACTAACCAATGCATCCACATGTCTGGTGATATGTGGAGGTTAATGGTAACAGGCTTAATACCTTGTTTTCCATATCCTTTTCATATGTAAGACTCTCAGATGATAACAAAAATTCATCTACACATAAGCATGTAAATGATTACATGTTCTAAAACAACATTAGATAATATCCAAAATTTTAATATATTAGGAAAACAAGCAAATAAGATCCCAACTCCACACATGTTTTCCACTTGATCAAGTACTGAAAACAGCAAACATAGACTACACACACGTCAGTAAAATGCCAACAAAAATTGCTAAGAGTTGTAACTATGAAAATAACGTAGTATTATAAAAAGAAAACAAGTTCCTTCACCCATTAAAATCATTTGGTGTGACATGGAATAAAATTCCATATTGATTGATTTTCATAGCAGTGTATAAAAACATTACCTAGTAGTGATACCTAATTACTTTCTATAAGGATTTGTGTCCAATATGATACACTTATAACATATCACTTGGGAACCATATGTGTGTTGTGTGAATGTGATGTTCATGAAAAAAATAAATTTTAAGAACTTTAATAAATTCAATAGAGTGAAAACAACAAAAATCACTTAATCTAGCACCCTAAATAAAAATGCAAATATTGCTCAAATTCACCAAAACAAAACATGGTGAGGTTGCAAATTTGATGATCTTTCCAAATATAATTTTTAATAATTTTTCCATTCACAAAAGGACCTGAAAACAACATTTCTATTCTGTTTTAGTCAGAGAGGGACTTCTTGGTAAAAAAAATTTAATTAGTTCCAGGGGGTTATGGGGAAATGTCCCGTTTTGTCTTCCTCTAGGCCGGCTGTGGGCTTGTCGCCACCGCCGCTGATGCATGGCCACCTCCTTCTCGCTGTCTTCCGTGAGGATAAGAAGCCGGAGAGATCCTCCTACTTGCCCTCTTCCTCCTCACTCTCTCTCATGGTCTCTCTCTCTCTGTAAAGTCCTCACAAAACCAAAACCCTAACCCACGGTCACCGTCGCCGCGTCGTCGTCTCTGGTCACCTCCTCTTGAATTGAGACGACCACGAGGTTCATCGTCCTTCTCTGCACCTCCTCAAAAACTCACGGAAGCCGGGATGGCCTAGACGTGTGGATCAGCCACCTCTTCTTCACCGTCGGCCGCCGGCCAATCTTGGACAACGCCGCCGATACCGACCTCATCGAGTTTCTCCGTCCACTCCACTGCTACGGAGGTGAGTTAGGGAGTACTCCGGCGCCTCCTGTTTGTTTCTTGGTCGTTGGAATCGTTGGCCCGGCGAGTGCCGAGTTGCGCCGCCGCGCCGATGGACTTCGTCGGGTCTCCGGTGGCCCTATTTCAGCGGCGCCACCACCTAAGGGTTCACCACTGTCCGCTCTAGCCGTAGGAGCAATCGATTCTATCGAATCCATAGCGAATTCATCGAATTCGGCTTCACAGGAGAGAAATTCTCCATTGCTGATGCAGAGATGATGTCAGCATGACGTCGGGAAGTTTTTCTTTTAATTTTATTTTTGAATTAAAATCGAATATGACAGGTGGGCCCCACCTGTCAATTTAAAAATGACAGAAAATACATAAATCTTATTAATTCAATAACTTTAATTCTATAAATCAGAAAAAGATAAATAATATACCAAATTAATCAGAAAAATGTAATCCAAATGTTTATCAACTTTTCAAAAATGTTTAATAAAGTTTAAAATTAAATCATTTAAAATTGATAAACATAATAAATAATTCATAAAATCAGAAAAATACAAGTTATATACAAAAATGCTCCGAATGACTAATGAAACTCATATATGATATTTTGAAAGTCATTTGACCAAGTTTTCATGTGTGCTATAGTTGCCTTGTCATTTAATTCATTTAAAATTAATAAATTAATAATTTATTCAAATATTTTCAGAAAGCATTGAATAATATATCAAATTAAAGAGAAAAGCATTTCCTATTCAAATATGTCAAACATAAAACATTTTGTTGAATTTATAAACTTGTTTCTAATGGTATAATAGAATTCTATAATATTCCATTATTACGAGAAATAACTGCCACAACATTATTTTCCTTATTAATAAAACTCTCATGTTTTCACATCTACTAAACCTATCATCATATGGAAATAGCTAGTTATGTGATGATAGAGTTAGTTGTATTAGTTCCTCATTTTGAAATAATTTTGATGACATTAGTTCTACACTTTTGAACATAAAATAAAATGTGTCTATTATCTTTTAATAATTGTTTTCCATGTACTCAGATCTTATTGCCTAACCATAAGTTGTCTACTTATAACCTAAACATGATAACAATTTTTTGCTAAGTAAAAGTGAAACATATGTAAGTATAAAAGAACTAAGAACCACATCACCACAAGTAATGAAACATTTCACCTAAAACCTGTGTGCTTAAGATATCGTATCAAACGTGGCTTACACTTGTAAGCTGGGGTGTTTTCCAGGGTAATTCACGATGCATATCATTACTATGCATGTATCATCTTGCCAGTGTTTTCTGTAGTCCTTACCGGGACTACTTTGCTATCTTTCAGATGTCGGGATTTTTTACGCGGCCCTTGAACCCGAAGACATTGATTATTCTGGTTATTTCAATCAGGCAAGTTCATCACTTGCTCATATCCTTTGCAGTATTTCATAACGAACTATTTGCAAAAACCCTATCGTATTACCACCTATGCTTCCGGATGGCACCCACCGGGTTCGGGGCCGGGTCGGCGCCCCCCATACCCGCCCCATTTAACTTGTCGGGTCTCATTTTTTACCATACCCACGACCCTATCGGGTTCGGGGCCCCAACGGGTACCCATTTAAGGAGCGACGGCGACACATGTGGGGAATAAAACAATGGAATATTGGAATGATGTTAGTGGGAATACACACGTGTGTACGTGTGTTATCTTCGGGAGTCCAAATTCCAACGCTCCCATGTGATGTGTGAGGTTTGTGGTACATAGCTCGTGGACGTGTGGTTAGGCATATGATCATTAGGTATATGATTAGGACTTAGAGCGGGTCTGCGGGTATGCGGGTACGGGTTTGCCACCCCCATACCCGCCCCATTAGAACTGGCGGGTCGAAAAATTTACCAAACCCTCCCCATTTAAGGCGGGTACCCGTCGGGTTTGCGGGTTTCGGGGCCCCATTGCCATCCGTACCTATGCTCAAAAGAATGCATGATCCTCTTTTTATAACAATATGACTAATTGAATGACCACCCGAGTGGTAGTGTTCTGTTTGGTGGGCGGATGGGACCATGGTAAGATGAATAGGTCAAAGGAAGGTTCCACCTGCATGGGAAAGTATTACCTTGGAATTAATCGCAAATGCCATCAGAACTCGGTGCGCCGTAAATACCGCGTTGACCATGGGTCTTCTATGGGGGGAGTAAGTCAGCTGTGATCTTCTCTCGTTCGCATGTCAATGGACTGCCAGAGACGTACGCTGTAGGTCTTGCGAGACTACATGCACATGGGTGGGAGCCCTTACGTCCCACGGACTCTAGGGTCTATGAGTGTCTGCCAGGGGCGCGTAGATCTCCATCGTGAGGGGTGGAATCAGCCGTTCAACCTGCTGATAGAAATGGGTGGGCATGCGTTGTGCGGAGAAGCACAATTAGGCTTGGACCAACAACCGGGCCCCACACCTGAGTGGGAGTAGACAGGAATGTACACCTGTTGTGCAACATGGTCTTGGTCATCCATGGGTAAAGTAACACATCTCTGCAGAGTGTAAAAGGATGTGGCATGTTACCCCCTGTTTCGGGAAGGAACTGCGAACGCTACAGGAAAGGCAACTCCATGAAGTTCTAGTCCTGTGATGGTCTGGCGGGCATGGTTTTCAGAACTAAAAGCAACCTCTTGAAGAAAGTTTTACAAAACCTTGCATTAGCTTATGAATCTTTCGAGTCTAAAGCTGTAGTTAATGCATCAAACCACCCACTATATATCATGAACTTGTTGAGTAACGCTCGTTACTCATTCGTTCCCGTTTGACCCCCTGCTTAGAGTTGAAGCCTGATGGAAGTCGTCATCGTGAAGCATCGTCATCAACAACGCTGATGGAGGAGAAGCTATCAAGGTGTAGGTGGAGTCCATTCTTGGAGTTAGCTATTATAAGCCATAGATTAGGGCTGGCATCAGCCATAGTTGATTTATTTCTGAGCTAGAGTTATTCCCCAGCTTAGAGCTTCGAAATGCTTCTTCTGATGGTTCATTTGCGTGAGATCTTCTTTGATTCTTCAAGGAGATTCTCGATATTTTGTAATGAAGTTTGTATCCTATAGTTTTGCCTGGACCTGCTGTGTTTCTGTTGTACCACTCTGAGAGATGTAATATTCACGGATAAGTCCTTCTGTGAGTATTATGTCACCGACATGCGCACTACACATGAAGTGGTGTGCTGGGTCACCACAGATGGTATCAGAGTGAAGGAACCTTAGGTTTAAAACCTTTTAGGAGATCTGTAGGTTGGTAAAGACTATAGGAAGCCATCTTATCTAAACCACATTTCCTACAACTATGATGATCATCCACTTGAGAATGATACGATCATACTTGTATAGAATCTTCTTACTCAACTTGAGTAAAGATACTTATCTATTTTCTTAATACCTAGGTATGAATAGTTAGAAGTCTATCATGTATCAGTGTTATTGAGAAAAAGAAAGTTCTGACATAGTCAAAGATGATTAAGTCAAAGTAATGATTACCCCATTCTATGAATGAATAGGGTCGAGTACAACATGGTATAGAGTAAGTATAAGACTCGTCAAGAAGGGATGTTTGAGAATCATAAAGAGACATTAGACCATGGTAACTACGGGGTATATACCATATCCTTTGTTATCAAGTCTAGAGTTGAACTGCTATAGTATAGTATAGTAGAAGAAGGCATATGCATAGATGGAAGCTACAGTACTACTCCTACAATGTGAACAACAACATGAAGGACCAACAGATGCTACGAGAAGCTTATCATAACCAAGATGAAGTAATTCAATTTACATGGTACTTAGTCCTATATGGAACCAAGTTAGAGAACAACTACTATAGGGTCATTTTGTCTTGGTTTATTCCATTACAGTAAGGCATGCAATTGGGTTAATTACCAAGTCAAAGAGTGGTTGTGTAGAATAGGATTATAAGGTACTGTATACCTACTTGTAGTGCATAGCATTTAAGAGCCTTGATACTTGAGATGTTTTACTCAAAGTGCTATTATTTCACGGGCTTTTGATGCATGAGTGATAACTGCGTTTGGGATTTATTTGGATCTTTGATTGACTAGACATGTACATGAAGATTGAACTTTATGTGCAAATGCATGTGCAAACACTAAGTTATTTCTTGATGTTACTGGTCTAGAGGGTATAGGATTAGAATGAGAGCGGTCTGAGTTATCAGCAGATGGAAGCATCTACCAAAGCTCTGGAAGTCCTTGAAGTCAAGAAGGCAAAAATCAATAAAGCACTGATGGGAATGGACCACATTCCACATTCTGCTTGGAGTTGGTGACATACCTCATCAAAACATGGAGATATACAACAAGTGATGAGAAGGAAAACACATGAGTAGTTATATCTTAGAAGGAAACATGTAGAAGTTCGATAAATAAACTCATAGAGTCACCCCATAGAAGTTGAAACCCAAAGATATAGAAGGACCATAGGAAGTAACCAGTGGAATAGGTTATAGTCCTCTATAGGAATAGCTAAAACTCAAGGAAACTCGAAGATATTTTCACTAAATAGATGAGTCTAAATCAATGTACCCTATGTAGTACAAGTTTCTTTGAGCAGTATTTCTCTTGAGACCATTAGATTGAACCAAATGGAGTCCTAAACATAGACAATATCCAGTGCACCGGAAGAATTTTATTGGTTATTCATCACCTGGTGGATATACCAAATGTTCTTCAGAAAGTTGTGAGAGATAGGAAACCATACCTATTCATCGGAGAATGAAACTTGGTATCCACTATATGGTGGAAATACCACTTGTTCTTCGTGAGACCATTGGGAAGGTTTAGTGACAAAACAGAGTTGTCATAATAACATGCAAAGTATTAGATCATAGTGCAAGATAGTGGAAGGTAAACAATCAAGACAAGAGGTCACACATGCCAAGGTCAACACAAGGAAACAACTGTGAAGAATCAACGGTCTGCAGAAGTTCTCTCTACCGTCTTTACGTGAGAGAGGTTGAACTTCGGGATGAAATTCTTGTTAAGGGGGAGATACTGTAACATCCCAGTGTTTGGGAGGTTATAAGGATCTAAATATAATATGTGCATTTTCAAAGCATGCGTCTAAAAGTACGGGAAATTTTGGCGCGAAAGTTTAAACGAATCAAAGTGACCAAAGTTTCACTTGACATGATGAAATAGGTCTAGTTCATATAGTCAAGAGTACATTTGGAATGATCTTTATAACAAGAATATTAAGAAACCAAATCATCTGGTTACATAAACAATAATTGGTTGTGACCAACACAAACTCTCAACAATCTTAACCACAAGTCCTTAAGTGACTTGGGATAATTCATTAGATATCTACAACCCAAAGAGGGGTGAGTACGCAAATCACACAACTGATAATCATACTTCCACCAATGAGTAATACACAATGAAAACATCTCATCAATAGAAATGTTATCTCCTGTAAAACAACAACTCTCTAAGTTATCAACCATTCACACAATATCTTTATAAATTATCTCATAACCATTAAGTAAACCTTCCTAAGTAAATAACAAATATGCAATAGAACACTAATGATACAAACAAGTGTTAACTCAAACCCACAAGTGGGAAATGATATAATAATTATATTAACATATTTATCGAATATGTACATACCTCATCAACCATAAAAGAAATACCTTAAAGAAGAAATAAATCTTCTTAAACTACTGTTAAACCTTGATCATCACATATGATATTTCCAAACCTCTATATCTTCATTATGTTTACAAAATAAGAGTATAAAGTAAAATCAAGACACCTGAGAAAAACAACTAACAACTCTGACTTAAATCATTAAACCCCAATAGCCTTCACATGCTCATTGTCTTATTCATATTATACCAGTGAGCATATGAGCTATGAACACATCAATGAACCATTTGATCCACTTCCTAGATTAAGTAAGCATTAAATAAGCATTCCACATCTTTATCTAAATCAATATTCCACAACTAAAGTACCTTAGGATACAAGTAATGGATAACCACGAGTTATAACCTCTATTAGAGGAACTGAATTGAAAGCTAAGTAAAACAAATCATGTATGAAACAAGTATCCATCTTTTGGGAAATAAAATAAGAAGTATATGGAAGGATAATAAAAGCATGAACTAACCCTTAATCTAGATCTGGTTATGTTGCCTAGACTATTCTATCTTGTTTCCAATATGCCCAAAGTTATTCTGTAAGAGAAGCACCCACAAGAGAAGAGGAACTACCACAGGAAGATCTTCAAGAAGATTATTTAGAGTGTTCCATAAGTGATACTTCACTCTAGTATAAGGGTATTTGGAAGCTCTTATATCTTGATATGATCTTATAAATCCTCTGGAAATAGTGTGATATTCCAATGTTAGTGTTAGATAGAAGTAGTTTAATAACAAGACTAGCTACCTTGTTAATAGATCACTTTTGTATACTCAAACAATTGAGTGTCATACACAAACAAACAGAAGATTGAATAACCTAGTACATCTCAGCCTCTTGTCTATGAAAAGTAATTTGGGGACAAGCCTTGCAAACTTGTCAACATATTCTTTTTATATGCTTAAGGCTAATTGATGTCATAAAACAAACTCCCATATTTTTATAATCATCTAAGTAAAATCTTTGCTTTGAAATACCGGTTGTTTTAACCACAAGTGTGAGATAGTTGAAGATGGAATCCATGAGCTGATCTTCCTTTCAAATGACAAAGGCAGTATTAGAAGCCTAGTGGCAACTAGAGAGAAGAATATCAAACAACAGAAGACCACAAGAAGCAACACTGCCTCAGTAAGGGATCATAAGACATCATCCAGTGAATTATTATGAAATATTAATGAACCAATAACCTCTGTCAAGCTCATCAGAGAGGAGGAACTCGGAATAATATCTTTAATGGAAACAATTATCAAGTATGACATAATAACTAACCATTGCATCCACATGTCTTGTGATATGTGGAGGTTAATGGTAACATGCTTAATACCTTGTTTTCCATATCCTTTTCATATGTAAGACTAACAGATGACAACAAAAACTCATCTACACATAACCATGTAAATGATTACATGTTCTAAAACAACATGAGATAATATAGAAAATAGGAATCTATGTGGAAAACAAGCAAATAAGATCCCAACTCCACACATGTTTTCCACTTGATCAAGTACTGAAAACAGCAAACATAGACTACACACACCTCAGTAAAATGCCAACCAAAATTGCTAAGAGTTGTAACTATGAAAATAACATAGTATTATAAAAAGAAAACAAGTTCCTTCACCCATTAAAATAATTTGGTGTGACATGGAATAAAATCCATATTAATTGATTTTCATAGTAGTGTATAAAAACATTACCTAGTAGTGATACCTAATTACTTTCTATAAGGATTTGTGTCCAATATGATACACTTATAACATATCACTTGGAAACCATATGTGTGTTGTGTGAATGTGATGTTCATGCAAAAAATAAATTTTAAGAACTTTAATAAATTCAATAGAGTGAAAACAACAAAAATCACTTAATCAGCACCCTAAATAAAAATACAAATATTGCTCAAATTCACCAAAACAAAACATGGTGAGGTTGAAAATTTGATGATCTTTCCAAATATAATTTTTAATAATTTTTCCATTCACAAAAGGACCTGAAAACAACACTTCTATTCTGTTTTAGTCAGAGAGGGACTTCTTGGTAAAAAAATTAATTAGTTCTAGGGGGTTATGGGGAAATGTCCCGTTTTGTCTTCCTCTAGGCCGGCTGTGGGCTTGTCGCCGCCGCCGCCTGGCCACCTCCTTCTCGCCGTCTTCCGTGAGGATAAGAAGCCGGAGAGAGCCTCCTACTTGCCCTCTTCCTCCTCACTCTCTCTCTCATGGTCTCTCTCTCTCTGTAAAGTCCTCACAAAACCGAAACCCTAACCCACGGTCACCGTCGCCGCGTCGTCGTCTCTGGTCACCTCCTCTTGAATTGAGACGACCACGAGGTTCATCGTCCTTCTCTGCACCTTCTCAACAACACACGGAAGCCGGGATGGCCTAGACGTGCGGATCGGCCACCTCTTCTTCACCGTCGGCCGCCGGCCAATCTTGGACAACGCCGCCGATACCGACCTCATCGAGTTTCTCCGTCCACTCCACTGCTACGGAGGTGAGTCAGGGAGTACTCCGGCGCCTCCTGTTTGTTTCTAGGTCGTTGGAATCGTTGGGCCGGCGAGTGCCGAGTTGCGCCGCTGCACCGGTGGACGTCGTCGGGTCTCCGGTGGCCCTATTTCAGCGGCGCCGCCACCTAAGGGTTCACCACTGTCCACTCTAGCCGTAGGAGCAATCGATTCTATCGAATCCATAGCGAATTCATCGAATTCGGCTTCACAGGAGAGAAATTCTCCATTGCTGATGCAGAGATGACGTCAGCATGACGTCGGGAAGTTTTTCTTTTAATTTTATTTTTGAATTAAAATCGAATATGACAGGTGGGCCCCACCTGTCAATTTAAAAATGACAGAAAATACTTAAATCTTATTAATTCAATAACTTTAATTCTATAAATCAGAAAAAGATAAATAATATACCAAATTTATCAGAAAAATGTAATCCAAATGTTTATCAACTTTTTTGAAAAATGTTTAATAAAGTTTAAAATTAAATCATTTAAAATTGATAAAAATAATAAATAATTCATAAAATCAGAAAAATACAAGTTATATACAAAAATGCTCCGAATGACTAATGCAACTCATATATGATATTTAGAAAGTCATTTGACCAAGTTTTCATGTGTGCTATAGTTGCCTTGTCATTTAATTCATTTAAAATTAATAAATTAATAATTTATTCAAATATTTTCAGAAAGCATTGAATATTATATCAAATTAAAGAGAAAAGCATTTCCAATTCAAATATGTAAAACATAAAACATTTTTTTGAATTTATAAACTTGTTTCGAATGGTATTATAGAATTCTATAATATTCCATTATTACGAGAAATAACGGCCACAACATTAGTTTCCTTATTAATAAAACTCTCATGTTTTCACATCTACTAAACCTATCATCACATGGAAATAGCTAGTTATGTGATGATAGAGTTAGTTGTATTAGTTCCTCATTTTCAAATAAATTTGATGACATTAGTTCTACACTTTTGACAATAAAATAAAATGTGTCTGTTATCTTTTAATAATTGTTTTCCATGTACTCAGATCTTATTGCCTAACCATAAGTTGTCTACTTATAACCTAAAGATGATAAAAATTGTTTGCTAAGTAAAAGTGAAACATATGTAAGTCTAAAAGAACTAAGAACCACATCACCACAGGTAATGAAACATTTCACCTAAAACCTGCGTGCTTAAGATATCGTATCAAACGTGGCTTACACTTATAAGATGGGGTGTTTTCCAGGGTAATTCACGATGCATCTCATTACTATGCATGTATCATCTTGCCAGTGTTTTCTGTAATCCTTATCGGGACTACTTTGCTATCTTTCAGATGTCGGAATTTTCTATGCGGCCCTTGAACCCGAAGACATTGATTATTCTGGTTATCTCAATAAGGCAAGTTCATCACTTGCTCATATCCTTTGCAGTATTTCATAACGAACTATTTTCAAAAACCCTATCGTATTACCACCTATGCTCAAAAGAATGCATGATCCTATTTTTATAATAATATGACTAATTGAATGACTACCCGAGTGGCAGTGTTCTGTTTGGTGGGAGGATGGGACCATGGTAAAATGAATAGCTCAAAGGAAGGTTCCATATGCATGGGAAAGTATTACCTAGGAATTAATCACAAATGCCGTCAGAACTCGGTGCGCCGTAAATACCGTGTTGACCATGGGTCTTCTATGGGGGAGTAAGTCATCTGTGATCTTATCTCGTTCGCATGTCAACAGACAGCCAGAGACGTACGATATAGGTCTTGCGAGACTACATGCACATGGGTGGGAGCCCTTACGTCCCACGGACTCTGGGGTCTATGAGTGTCTGCCACGGGCGCGTAGATCTCCATCGTGAGGGGTGGAATCAGGCGTTCAACCTGCTGGCAGAAATGGGTGGGCATGCGTTGTGCGGAGAAGCACGGTTTGGCTTGGAACAACAACCCGGCCCCACACCTGAGTGGGAATGGACAGGAATGTACACCTGGTTGTGCAACATGGTCTTGGTCGTCCATGGGTAAAGTAACGCACCTTTGCAGAGTGTAAAAGGATGTGGCATGTTACCCCCTGTTCCGGTAAGGAACTGCGAACACTACAGGAAAGGCAACTCCATGAAGTTCTAGTCCTCTGATGGTCTGGCGGGCATAGTTTTCAGAATTAAAAGCAACCTCTTGAAGAAATTTTAAAAAAACCTTGCATTAGCTTATGACTCTTTCGAGTCTAAAGCTGTAGTTAATGCATCAAACCACCCACTATATATCATGAACTTGTTGAGTAACACTCGTTACTCATTAGTTCGCTTTTGACCCCCTGCTTAGAGTTGAAGCCTGATAGAAGTCGTCATCGTGAAGCATCGTCATCAACAACGCTGATGGAGGAGAAGCTATCAAGGTGTAGGTGGAGTCCATTCTTGGAGTTAGCTGTTATAAGCCATCGATTAGGGCTGGCATCAGCCGTAGTGGATTTATTTCCGAGCTAGAGTTACTCCGCAGCTTAGAGCTTCGAAATGCTTCTTATGATGTTTCATTTGTGTGAGATCTTCTTTGATTCTTCAAGGAGATTCTTTATATTTTGTAATGAATTTTGTATCCTATAGTTTTGCTTGGACCTGCTGTATTTCTGTTGTACCACTCCGAGAGATGTAATATTCACGGATAATTCCTTTTGTGAGTATTATGTCACCGACTTGCGCACTACACATGCAGTGGTGTGCTGGGTCACCACACTTAATATAAAGATAATAATGTGTTCTTCCTTAAGTATGCACCGTTAAGAAAGTTCGTCGTTTCGAGACACCACGTGATGATCGGGTGTGATAGACTCAACGTTCGCATACAACGGGTGTTTTCAAGCCTAGCATGTACAGACATGGCCTTGAAACACACGCAATACTACGGTTCTACTTGGCGATCCTAGCATGTACAGACATGGCCTCGGAACACGTAACTGAAAGTTAAAGCATGAGTCATATGGATGATATGATGAACATGTCGATGTTCGCCTTTGAAGCTACATTATCTCACGTGATGATCGGTTTTGGTGTAGTGAATTTGGTTCGTGTAATCACTAAAGACGACTAAGAGGGATGTTGTTTTTGAGTGGGAGTTCATGGCATAATTTTGAATTAACTTGAACTTATTTATCGTGAACAACCAATCAAAGTGAATTTGCACAAATTGTAGTATTCATTGGCATCCACATAACTACCTTACACTTAGATTGTTAATTGAGATATAACTGTCATGATCTGCTAAAAATCATTTAAGATTGGTACCGTATTAGTGAAATTTAAAATTGAATCATATTGTAGATTTTCGGTATTTCCTACCTAGCTCCATATGATTAATGATTGATTGATCTAGAGAGCAACCAATTCCTACTTAGAATCCAGAGTCATGGTTGCTTCCATATTACTTTATCTTCAAAAGAATGTTTTGTTAATCAAGGTGATTTAGGAACTGAAAAGAGTTGTTTTTCAAAAACAATCAAGTAAAAGATATATTGATATCTAGAAACTTATTTGTGGCAACATGACTGAGTATAATTTAGCGTGACAATGTTTGCTTATATTATCTGAATATATGCAACGATTGAAGACGCTAGGCGTTTGAATATTCCAAGAAGTTGGGCGCTAAAAATTATCCTCTAAATTCCTTCCTTCGAGCTATAGTAGCTTAATCATAAAATTGTTATTATGGGATGGATTAAAAGTATAGGTAAAGTCGTTTACCTTACTTGGAGATTGCCAAGAGTGGAATCTAGAAGAATACTATTAATATGGTGATATTAGTAGAACAATCAAACTTAAAGTATGACTCAATGGGTGATAGTATATGACTAACACGCCAAAGAAAATGAGCTAGTACGACTAGCATTATTTGATGTTGAATGATTCTTCTATAAAGGAAAGGGAATATTAAAAATAGAATTACAAAAAGATATATGGCAGAAAAAGAAGATAACCGGAAAAGTCCAGCTCAGGAGTATATGCTTGACAGACAAGTTATAGATGTATTACTAGTTAACAAAGTATTTCTGGGTATTTTGATACCACATTGGTTGGTATGAGTTGTCATACAAAGCAACGCAATGCAAGAAATACAAGGGCCTAAAAGGAACTAGTAATAGATGTGGAATCGATTATGACAAGAACAGAAATAAAGTGTTATTGCGTTCATTGTCGTATCGAACCAAACATTCAAAATTTATTTTAAGAACTTAATAAGTTGTTATTTTGTTCTGGTCTTTTGTGAGAACAAATGAGATTGTTCAAACTATGACCATATTCCATAATTGATGGATATGTTAATACAAATCATGTTGGTAAAGTAAACATCTATAAAACTAAATGCTAAATGTTGCAAGACGTAAAAGAGTTTCACTTAAATTGTGACACCACCATTTTAGTTCATATCGGAAAGGAAAACATGAAGGAAATCCATATTGATGGATTTTCGGAGTCATTTTGTTTTAAATAAATTGACGCTTGTGAGACCTCTTCCAAAAGATGGCTAGAATTCCGTTCATAGGCCAAACTAGAATGGACGACTAATTTAATGCAGATTATACATATTGATGTATTTAGTCCATTATGTGTATTCATGTATGGTGGATTAATTTTTCCTTCATAAAATCATGTCAATGATTTGAGTAGATATGTGAGTATATCTATTTAAAGAGAACGGAGTTTGACTTTTTGAATTGGTTCAAATGGTTGTTAATATGAAATAAAAATCAATGTAACAAGATAATAAAGTATTTATGATTGGATCATAAAGGATAAAGTTTGAGCTACAAGTTTAGCAAAACATCTGAGAAGTTGCAGAATTGTTCTACAATTTATACTTATCGAATACCCCACATTAGTTTGGAGTGTTCAAGAGACAAAATCAAACCTGGTTGGACATGGTAAGATTAATAAAATTGCCATTATAATTTTGTAGTTTATACATTAAGGACAACCGCTTTTTCACTGAAAAGAGCACCATCATGATTCGTTCAAATTGACAACAGATAAGATATGGTTTGGGTAGTGACCCGAATTGTCATTTTCTTAAGTTTTGGTATGCATAGCATGTGTAAAATGTTTACAACCAAAATGGGATAAATATATGTTTATAAGGTTATCCTAAAGAATACATTGGGTATTTCTCCAATCACCGACCAAAGACAAATGTTGTTTGTGAGAGAGGGTTGATTTCTCGAGAAAGTAGTTCTTGCGAAATAAGTGAGTGGGAGGATAGTACAAACTCAACGAGATTAGAGAATCTCTGTTACCATGTCAAGAGTAGCGCAGCACTGGAAGTTGTTCCGGGGTTTCCTATATTGACAAAGTAGAAGACACTACATGTGTTGTAGATACTTCGAATGAGTTTGCGAACTGAACCACAAAAATCCTAAAACTTTGTACTTAGACCAACTTGTGGTTTAAGAGTAAAGTGTTGTTTTGACAACAAAGGACCTGGACCTTATAAAGAAAGCAAATGATGGGCCCTGACTTTGTAAAATTGACTATGAGTCATTATATCCGCCATAGTATCCTTGTATGAATATCAAGTATGTGACTTGGTAGTCCTTTCGATAGGCATGACGCCTAACGATAGCAAAAGGGTCTATATAGCGACAAAGACATGGATTTTTACATCCTTTGAAAGTTGTACTTATCGAAAAGTTGTTTTCGATGAAGTTCAAAGAGTTGACTACTACAAGATTTTGATCTTCCATAGTGATGATTTAGTCTTTGCGGATAGTTCTAGCAAAAGTTACATATTATTATATGCAGTTGAATAAAAAACCAACTTTCCTCTCAAGGAAGTTTGATCGAGGATGTGTACTTGACACAGTCTGAGACTTTTTGTAACGAGATTGAACAAGGTATGGTTGATACCAATGATCGAATCTTGGACAAGTAAAATATCGCGAGACAAAGGGAATTAGTCACGACGTTGATGGTTCACACGATAACGAGAGTCATCGTTGAATATATAGGAGTCATCACGGATCTCTAGATCCCGCTGTTGATTATTGATCCGAGAGGAGTCTCGGTCATGTGTATCTTATTCGTGAACCGTAGGGTGACACACTTGTCCCACCTCCCTTCCACTTCACCCGCTGCTCAATTCCATGGTTTCCGGCTTGGCGAAGCCCTGACCGTGGGATTCTTCACCACCACCACGTCGTCGTGCTGCTGGAGTTCCGAGGGATCCTCTACTTCCGCTCCCCGCTAAATCGAGGGAACGGAGGTCGTCATCAACCGTACGTGTGATCGATCACGGAGGCACCGCCGGATTGCGGTGCACATCTTCTTGCTATCGGGATCGGTGTGAGTACGACTACGCCAACAACGAGATTTGATCTCGTAACGCTTTGTGTTTTCAAGGGTATGTGTTCTCCTTAACCCTCTCGTTGCATGTTGCACTTTGTCTCCTAGATTAGATCTTGGCCTTTCGGGTGTCTCTCTTGTAGGAAATTTTTTGTTTTCTATGCAACAACCCCTTCAGTGGTATCAGAGCCGGATCTATGCGTAGATGTTTTGTACGGGTAGAACACATAGGTGTATGTGGGCGTCGATGATCATCTTATTGCCTCCTTGATTATTTTATTATCTTAGTGGCATAGTTGGATGAAGTTGCCCCAGACTAAGTTTACGTGTACAATGTACGCGAGAACTGTCTCACTTGTGTCGAAGGGGGTGTCCGTTTCTCCTACTATAGTTAAGATCTAATATACGAAGGGTTGTTAAAAATGTGTTTATCAATGTTGTGGTTGATGTTTGTAGTTATGAACGGTTCTATCCTCGAAAGCCCTAAGCCACGTAAAATATGCAAAAATAAATTAGAAGCGTCTAACTAGTTTTTGCTGGGCATTTTATGTGATATGGTCAATGTTACAAATTTGATTATGAGATGATATCTTTTGTAAATTATTGCTATACCGGAAGGTATCCATATGGTTGTCTTATTATTGATGGACACTCAAGATTGGGATACAATGGAACTTGGTACCACGTCAGTGGAATGATGGAGATCATACCATGATGCACACGATGGAGATCAAGTGCAAGAAGGACCATTTCATATCACGTTATCCTTCATGTGATGTTAATCCTTTTATGCATCTTATTTTTCTTAGATAGCATCGGTAGCATTATAAGATGATCCCTCTCACTTAATGTAACATCCGAGTGTTTGGGAGGTTATAAGGATCTAAATATAATATGTGCATTTTCAAAGCATGCGTCTAAAAGTACAGGAAATTTTGGCGCGAAAGTTTAAACGAATCAAAGTGACCAAAGTTTCACTTGACATGATGAAATAGGTCTAGTTCATCTAGTAAAGACTACATTTGGAATGATCTTTATAAAAAGAATATTAAGAAACCAAATCATCTGGTTACATAAACAATAATTGGTTGTGACCAACACAAACTCTCAACAATCTTAACCACAAGTCCTTAAGTGACTTGGGATAATTCATTTGATATCTACAACCCAAAGAGGGGTGAGTACCCAAATCACACAACTGATAATCATACTTCCACCAATGAGTAATACACAATGAAAACATATCATCAATAGAAATGGTATCTCCTGTAAAACAACAACTCTCTAAGTTATCAACCATTCACACAATACCTTTATAAATTATCTCATAACCATTAAGTAAACCTTCCTAAGTAAATAACAAAGATGCAATAGAACACTAATGATACAAACAAGTGTTAAATCAAACCCACAAGTGGGAAATGATATAATAATTATATTAACATATTTATCGAATATGTACATACCTCATCAACCATAAAAGAAATACCTTAAAGAAGAAATAAATCTTCTTAAACTACTGTTAAACCTTGATCATCACATATGATATTTCCAAACCTCTATATCTGCATTATGTTTACAAAATAAGAGTATAAAGTAAAATCAAGACACCTGAGAAAAACAACTAACAACTCTGACTTAAATCATTAAACCCCAATAGCCTTCACATGCTCATTGTCTTATTCATCTTATACCAGTGAGCATATGAGCTATGAACACATCAATGAACCATTTGGTCCACTTCCTATATTAAGTAAGCATTAAATAAGCATTCCACATCTTTATCTAAATCAATATTCCACAACTAAAGTACCTTTGGATACAAGTAATGGATAACCACGAGTTATAACCTCTATGAGAGGAACTGAATTGAAAGCTAAGTAAAACAAATCATGTATGAAACAAGTATCCATCTTTTGAGAAATAAAATAAGAAGTATATGGAAGGATAATAAAAAGCATGAACTAACCCTTAATTTAGATCTGGTTATGTTGCCTAGACTATTCTATCTTGTTTCCAATCTGCCCAAAGTTATTCTGCAAGAGAAGCACCCACAAGAGAAGAGGAACTACCACAGGAAGATCTTTAAGAAGCTTATTTAGAGTGTTCCAGAAGTGCTACTTCACTCTAGTATAAGGGTATTTGGAAGCTCTTATATCTTGACATGATCTTATAAATCCTCTGGAAATAGTGTGATATTCCAATGTTAGTGTTATATAGAAGTAGTTTAATAACAAGACTAGCTACCTTGTTAATAGATCACTTTTGTATACTCAAACAATTGAGTGTCATACACAAACAAACAAAAGATTGAATAACCTAGTACATCTCAGCCTCTTGTATATGAAAAGTAATTTGGGGACAAGCCTTGCAAACTTGTCAACAGATTCTTTTTATATTCTTAAGGCTAATTGATGTCATAAAATAAACTCCCATATTTTTATAATCATCTAAGTAAAATCTTTGCTTGGAAATACTGGTTGTTTTCAGCACAAGTGTGAGATAGTTGAAGATGGAATCCATGAGCTGATCTTCCTTGCAAAGGACAAAGGCAAAATCAGAAGACTAGTGGCAACTAGAGAGAAGAACATCAAACAACAGAAGACCACAAGAAGCAACTCTACCTCAGTAAGGGATCATAAGAAATTATCCAGTGAATCATTAGGAAATATTAATGAACCAATAACCTCTGTCAAGCTCATCAGAGAGGAGGAACTCAAAATAATATCTTTAATGGAAACAATTATCAAGTATGACATAATAACTAACCATTGCATCCACATGTCTTGTGATATGTGGAGGTTAATGGTAACATGCTTAATACCTTGTTTTCCATATCCTTTTCATATGTAAGACTAACAGATGACAACAAAAAGTCATCTACACATAACCATGTAAATGATTACATGTTCTAAAACAACATGAGATAATATCCAAAATTGGAATCTATGTGGAAAACAAGCAAATAAGATCCCAACTCCACACATGTTTTCCACTTGATCAAGTACTGAAAACAGCAAACATAGAGTACACACACCTCAGTAAAATGCCAACCAAAATTTCTAAGAGTTGTAACTATGAAAATAACATAGTATTATAAAAAGAAAACAAGTTCCTTCACCCACTAAAATCATTTGGTGTGACATGGAATAAAATTCCATATTAATTGATTTTCATAGCAGTGTATAAAAACATTACCTAGTAGTGATACCTAATTACTTTCTATAAGGATTTGTGTCCAATATGATCCACTTATAACACATCACTTGGGAACCATATGTGTGTTGTGTGAATGTGATGTTCATGCCAAAAATAAATTTTAAGACCTTTAATAAATTCAATAGATTGAAAACAAAAAAATCACTTAATCGAGCACCCTAAATAAAAAATACAAATATTTCTCAAATTCACCAAAACAAAACATGGTGAGGTTGCAAATTTGATGAGCTTTCCAAATATAATTTTTAATAATTTTTCCATTCAAAACAGGCCCTGAAAACAACATTTCTATTATGTTTTAGTCACAGAGGGACTTCTTGGTAAAAAAATTAATTAGTTCCAGAGGGTTATGGGGAAATGTCCCTTTTGTCTTCCTCCAGGCCGGTTGTGGGCGTGTCGCCACCACCGCCGATGCATGGCCACCTCCTGCTCGTCGTCTTCCACGAGGATAAGAAGCAGGAGAGAGCCTCCTACTTTCCCTCTTCCTCCTCACTCTCTCTCACGGTCTCTCTCTTTAAAGTCCTCACAAAACCGAAACCCTAACCCACGGTCACCGCAGCTGCGTTGTCGTCTCCGGTCACCTCCTCTCGAATTGAGACGACCACGAGGTTCATCGTCCTTCTGTACACCTTCTCAACAACTCACGGAAGCCCGGATGGCCTAGACGCGCGGATATGCCACCTCTTCTTCACCGTCGGCCGCCGGCCAATCTTGGACAACGCCGCCGATACCGACCTCATCGAGTTTCTCCGTCCACTCCACTGCTACGGAGGTGAGTCAGGGAGCACTCCGACGCCTCCCGTTTGTTTCTTGGTCGTTGGAATCGTCGGGCCGGCTAGTGCGGAGTTGCGCCGCCATGCCGTTGGATGCCGGTGGGTCTCCGGTGGCCCTATTTCAGCGGCGCCGCCACCTAACGGTTCACCACTGTCCGCTCTAGCCGTAGGAGCAATCGATTCCATCGAATCCATAGCGAATTCGTCGAATTCGGGTCGACAAGAGAGAAATTCTCCATTGCTGATGCAGAGATGACGTCAGCATGACGTCGGGAAGTTTTTCTTTTAATTTTATTTTTGATTTAAAATCAAATATGACAGGTGGGCCCCACGTGTCAATTTAAAAATGACAGAAAATACTTAAATCTTATTAATTCAATAACTTTAATTCTATAAATCAGATCAAGATAAATAATATACCAAATTAATCAGAAAATGTAATCCAAGTGTTTATCAACTTTTCAAAAAAAATTAATAAAGTTTAAAATTAAACACTTTCTTTAATTAAATTAAATCATTTAAAATTGATAAAAATAATAAATAATTCATAAAATCAGAAAAATACAAGTTATATACCAAAATGCTCCGAATGACTAATGCAACTCATATATGATATTTTGAAAGTCATTTGACCAAGTTTTCATGTGTGCTATAGTTGCCTTGTCATTTAATTCATTTAAAATTAATAAATTAATAATTTATTCAAATATTTTCAGAAAGCATTGAATATTATATCAAATTAAAGAGAAAAGCATTTCCAATTCAAATATGTCAAACATAAAACATTTTGTTGAATTTATAAACTTGTTTCTAATGGTATAATAGAATTCTATAATATTCCATTATTACGAGAAATAACTGCCACCACATTATTTTCCTTATTAATAAAACTCTCATGTTTTCACATCTACTAAACCTATCATCACATGGAAATAACTAGTTATGTGATGATAGAGTTAGTTGTATTAGTTCCTCATTTTCAGATAAATTTGATGACATTAGTTCTACACTTTTGACAATAAAATAAAATGTGTCTGTTGTCTTTTAATAATTGTTTTCCATGTACTCAGATCTTATTGCCTAACCATAAGTTGTCTACTTATAACCTAAAGATGATAACAATTGTTTGCTAAGTAAAAGTGAAACATATGTAAGTCTAAAAGAACTAAGAACCACATCACCACAGGTAATGAAACATTTCACCTAAAACCTGTGTGCTTAAGATATCATATCAAATGTGGCTTACACTTGTAAGATGGGGTGTTTTCCAGGGTAATTCACGATGCATCTCGTTACTATGCATGTATCATCTTGCCAGTGTTTTCTGTAGTCCTTACCGGGACTACTTTGCTATCTTTCAGATGTCGGGATTTTCTACGCGGCCCTTGAACCCGAAGACACTGATTATTCTGGTTATCTCAATCAGGCAAGTTCATCACTTGCTCATATCCTTTGCAGTATTTCATAACGAACTATTTGCAAAAACCCTATCGTATTACCACCTATGCTCAAAAGAATGCATGATCCTATTTTTATAATAATATGACTAATTGAATGACTACCCGAGTGGCAGTGTTCTGTTTGGTGGGCGGATGGGACCATGGTAAGATGAATAGGTCAAAGGAAGGTTCCATATGCATGGAAAAGTATTACCTAGGAATTAATCACAAATGCCGTCAGAACTCGGTGCGCCGTAAATACCGCGTTGACCATGGGTCTTCTATGGGGGGAGTAAGTCATCTGTGATCTTATCTCGTTCGCATGTCAACGGACTGCCAGAGACGTACGCTATAGGTCTTGCGAGACTACATGCACATGGGTGGGATCCCTTACGTCCCACGGACTCTGGGGTCTATGAGTGTCTGCCAGGGGCGCGAGGATCTCCATCGTGAGTGGTGGAATCAGGCGTTCAACCTGCTGGCAGAAATGGGTGGGCATGCGTTGTGCGGAGAAGCACGGTTTGGCTTGGAACAACAACCGGGCCCCACACCTGAGTGGGAGTGGACAGGAATGTACACCTGGTTGTGCAACATGGTCTTGGTCGTCCATGGGTAAAGTAACGCACCTTTGCATAGTGTAAAAGGATGTGGCATGTTACCCCCTGTTCCGGTAAGGAACTGCGAACGCTACAGGAAAGGCAACTCCATGAAGTTCTAGTCCTGTGATGGTCTGGCGGGCATAGTTTTCAGAATTAAAAGCAACCTCTTGAAGAAATTTAAAAAAAACCTTGCATTAGCTTATGACTCTTTCGATTCTAAAGCTGTAGTTAATGCATCAAACCACCCACTATATATCATGAACTTGTTGAGTAACACTCGTTACTCATTCGTTCCCGGTTGACCCCCTGCTTAGAGTTGAAGCCTGATGGAAGTTGTCATCGTGAAGCATCGTCATCAACAACGCTGATGGAGGAGAAGCTATCAAGGTGTAGGTGCAGTCCATTCTTGGAGTTAGCTGTTATAAGCCATAGATTAGGGATGCCATCGGCCGTAGTGGATTTATTTCCGAGCTAGAGTTATTCCCCAGCTTAGAGCTTTGAAATGCTTCTTCTGATGTTTCATTTGTGTGAGATCTTCTTTGATTCTTCAAGGAGATTCTCTATATTTTGTAATGAATTTTTTATCCTATAGTTTTGCTTGGACCTACTGTATTTCTGTTGTACCACTCTGAGAGATGGAATATTCACGGATAATTCCTTCTGTGAGTATTATGTCACCGACTTGCGCACTACACATGCAGTGGTGTGCTGGGTCACCACACTTAATATCAAGATAATAATGTGTTCTTCCTTAAGTATGCACCGTTAAGAAAGTTCGTCGTTTTGAGACACCACGTGATGATCGGGTGTGATAGACTCAACGTTCGCATACAACGGATGTTTTCAAGCCTAGAATGTACAGACATGGCCTTGAAACACACGCAATACTACGGTTCTACTTGGCGATCCTAGCATTACAGACATGGCCTCGGAACACATAACTGAAAGGTAAAGCATGAGTCATATGGATGATATGATGAACATGTCGATGTTTGCCTTTGAAGCTACATTATCTCACGTGATGATCGGTTTTGGTGTAGTGAATTTTGTTCGTGTAATCACTAAAGACGACTAAGAGGGATGTTATTTTTGAGTGGGAGTTCATGGCATAATTTTGAATTAACTTGAACTTATTTATCATGAACAACCAATCAAAGTGAATTTGCACAAATTGTAGTATTCATTGGCATCCACATAACTACCTTACACTTAGATTGTTAATTGAGATATAACTGTCATGGTCTGGTAAAAATCATTTAAGATTGGTACCGTATTAGTGAAATTTAAAATTGAATCCTATTGTAGATTTTCGGTATTTCCTACCTAGCTCCATATGATTAATGATTGATTGATCTAGAGAGCAACCAATTCCTACTTAGAATCCAGAGTCATGGTTGCTTCCATATTACTTTATCTTCAAAAGAATGTTTTGTTGATCAAGGTGATTTAGGAACTGAAAAGAGTTGTTTTTCAAAAACAATCAAGTAAAAGATATATTGATATCTAGAAACTTATTTGTGGCAACATGACTGAGTATAATTTAGCGTGACAATGTTTGCTTATATTATCTGAATATATGCAACGATTGAAGATGCTAGGCGTTTGAATATTCCAAGAAGTTGGGCGCTAAAAATTATCCTCTAAATTCCTTCCTTCAAGCTATAGTAGCTTAATCATAAAATTGTTATGATGGGATGGATTAAAAGTATAGGTAAAGTCGTTTACCTTACTTGGAGATTGCCAAGAGTGGAATCTAGAAGAATACTATTAATATGGTGATATTAGTAGAACAATCAAACTCAAAGTATGACTCAATGGGTGATAGTATATGACTAACACGCCAAAGAAAATGAGCTAGTACGACTAGCATTGTTTGATGTTGAATGATTCTTCTATAAAGGAAAGGGAATATTAAAAATAGAATTACAAAAAGATATATGGCAGAAAAAGAAGATAACCGGAAAAGTCCAGCTCAGGAGTATATGCTTGATATAAAAGTTATAGATGTATTACTAGTTAACAAAGTATTTTTGGGTATTTTGATACCACATTGGTTGGTATGAGTTGTCATACAAAGCAACGCAATGCAAGAAATAGAAGGGCCTAAAAGGACCTAGTAATAGATGTGGAATCGATTATGACAAGAACAGAAATAAAGTGTTATTGCGTTCATTGTCGTATCGAACCAAACATTCAAGATTTATTTTAAGAACTTAATAAGTTGTTATTTTGTTCTGGTCTTTTGTGAGAACAAATGAGATTGTTCAAACTATGACCATATTCCATAATTGATGGATATGTTAATACAAATCATGTTGGTAAAGTAAACATCTATAAAACTAAATGCTAAATGTTGCAAGACGTAAAAGAGTTTCACTTAAATTGTGACACCACCATTTTAGTTCATATCGGAAAGGAAAACATGAAGGAACTCCATATTGATGGATTTCCGGAGTCATTTTGTTTTGAATAAATTGACGCTTGTGAGACCTTTTCCAAAAGATGTCTAGAATTCCGTTCATAGGCCAAACTAGAATGGACGACTAATTTAATGGAGATTATACATATTGATGTATTTAGTCCATCATGTGTATTCATGTATGGTGGATTAATTTTTCCTTCATAAAATTCTGTCAATGATTTGAGTAGATATGTGAGTATATCTATTTAAAGAGAACGGAGTTTGACTTTTTGAATTTGTTCAAATGGTTGTTAATATGAAATAAAAATCAGTGTAACAAGATAATAAAGTATCTATGATTGGATCATAAAGGATAAAGTTTGAGCTACAAGTTTAGCAAAACATCTGAGAAGTTGCAGAATTGTTCTACAATTTATACTTATCGAATACCCCACATTAGTTTGGAGTGTTCAAGAGACAAAATCAAACCAGGTTGGACATGGTAAGATTAATAAAATTGCCATTATAATTTTGTAGTTTATACATTAAGGACAACCGCTTTTTCACTGAAAAGAGCATCATCATGATTCGTTCAAATTGACAACAGATAAGATATGGTTTGGGTAGTGACCCGAATTGTCATTTTCTTAAGTTTTGGTATGCATAGCATGTGTAAAATGTTTACAACCAAAATGGGATAAATATATGTTTATATGGTTATCCTAAAGAATACATTGGGTATTTCTCCAATCACCGACCAAAGACAAATGTTGTTTGTGAGAGAGGGTTGATTTCTCGAGAAAGTAGTTCTTGCGAAACAAGTGAGTGGGAGGACAATACAAACTCAACGAGATTAGAGAATCTCTGTTACCATGTCAAGAGTAGCGCAGCACTGGAAGTTGTTCTAGGGTTTCCTATATTGACAAAGTAGAAGACACTACATGTGTTGTAGATACTTCGAATGAGTTTGCGAACTGAACCACAAAAATCCTAAAACTTTGTACTTAGACCAACTTGTGGTTTAAGAGTAAAGTGTTGTTTTGACAACAAAGGACCTGGACCTTATAAAGAAAGCAAATGATGGGCCCTGACTTCGTAAAATTGACTATGAGTCATTATATCCGCCATAGTATCCTTGTATGAATATCAAGTATGTGACTTGGTAGTCCTTTCGATAGGCATGACGCCTAACGATAGCAAAAGGGTCTATATAGCGACAAAGACATGGATTTTTACATCCTTTGAAAGTTGTACTTATCGAAAAGTTGTTTTCGACGAAGTTCAAAGAGTTGACTACAACAAGATTTTGATCTTCCGTAGTGATGCTTTAGTCTTTGCGGATAGTTCTAGCAAAAATTACATATTATGATATGCAGTTGAATAAAAAAACCAACTTTCCTCTCAAGGAAGTTTGATCGAGGATGTGTACTTGACGCAGTCTGAGAGTTTTTGTAAAATTCAAAAGGTTGCTAGAAAGGTATGCACACTTCGGTGGTTGAAGTGAGCATAACGAAGTTGAAATCTTTACCTTAATGGAGTTATCAAAAGAGTTTGATTCCATCATGAACAATAAAGATGCTTGTAGAGTTACAAGAAATTAAGTGGGAGCGCTATGACATATTTCCAATACTTTATGTAGATGACATATGGTTGATTGGAAAATATGTATTTTAAATTAACACGGTTAAGGTTTTCATATTGATAAAAGGCCTAGAAGATATTGGGCATCGATATCTATAAAATATGGATTGAAGCGCCTGATATGATTGAAGCTAAATTACATAGATGAAATATTGGAGTAAGTCAATATCAAAATGACAAGAAGGAGTTCTTATCACATGGAAAATAATTGAGCAAGATTCAAGTGTTTTGGCACATGATGAACATCATTGAAATTGAGATTTCTAAGTCATGTTTCCATGCTATGTACACAACCAGATGAGTCCTATGCTATAAAATGTTATAGCAGGATAATTCATATGATGATTAGACAACAGTGGGAAAGATCCTTATGTCATTTTAGAAATGCTAAGGATATGTTTTCCTATGTAGTAATGACAAAATATTAGCTGTCATATGTTACACTAATAGTCTTGTCATTTATTCAAGTAATTTTATCTCAATTAAAATATGTGATGAAGGGTAGCACAATAGGCTGGAAGAAAGTTCCATGCTGGATTTGAAAGAGTTTCAATATTAAAATATTGTGACAGATACTACAACAAAGGCTAAAGTATATCGTTGTGTTGACAACTGATAATAAGCGTATTTTGTGTCAAGGAGTTCTTTATTGAACTTGGTGAATTTCCAAGAATGCTGACACGATGAAGCTACATTTTCACAATGTTAGTAACATTGGTTTAAGCTGAGGAATTAAGGTCTCACCGGAACTTGGTGAATTTCCAAGAATGCTAACACTATGAAGCTATATTTTCACAATGTTAGTGAAAATGGTTTAAGTTGAGGAATTATGGTTTCACCGATTGACCATATATATACAAAGTCATCTCATTAGAGAATGAGTGATGCGTGTAGACGCAAAGAACATGCAAATATAATAGGACCTGAACAGTTCAGATCTTTTTTATGATGTTTACCACATGCGAAGCATGGTAATAACACTGGAATGCCATATGTGTTAAGTGCTTATAGACTAGATTATTGACTCTAGTGCAAGTGGGAGACTGAAGGGAATATGTCCGAGAGGCAATAATAAAGTGGTTATTATCTTATTCCTTGTTTATGATAAATGTTTATTTCTCATATTAGAATTGTATTAACCGGAAACGTTGATACATGTGTGTTTAATAAACAAACAATGGTTCCTAGTAAAGCCTCTCTTTTAACTAGCTCGTTGATTAATAGATGATCAAGGTTTCCTGATCATGACATTGGATGTTGTTAATAACGGGGTCATGTCATTAGAAGAATGATGTGATGAACATATACCCAAAGTGAATATAGCAATGCGATCAAGTCATTAAGTTTACATTGTTATATCAAACATACGAAGTAACTTATTCCTTAGACCATGAGATCATGTCAATCACTGATACCGTAAGGGTGCTTTGATGTCATCAAACATCACACTGTAACAGTGTGACTATAAAGGTGCCGTTAGGTATTCGGAAAGTATTAATTGAGGATCATGGATCAAGAGTGGGATTTGTCCATCCAAAATGACGAGAGATATACTCTGGGCCCTCTCGGTGATATCACATCGACACCGCTTGCAAGCACGTGATATGATCACGAGGATGTTATATCATGGGAACGAGAAAAGAGTACTTGTCGGTAACGAGATTGAACAAGGTATGGTTGATACCAATGATCGAATCTCGGACAAGTAAAATATCGCGAGACAAAGGGAATTAGTCACGACGTTGATGGTTCACGCGATCACGAGAGTCATTGTTGAATATATAGGAGTCATCACGGATCTCTAGATCCCGCTGTTGATTATTGATCGGAGAGGAGTCTTGGTCATGTCTATCTTATTCGCGAACCGTAGGGTGACACACTTGTCCCACCTCCCTTCCACTTCACTCGCTGCTCAATTCCATGGTTTCCGGCTTGGCGAAGCCCTGACCGTGGGATTCTTCACCACCACCACGTCGTCGTGCTGCTGGAGTTCCGAGGGATCCTCTACTTCCGCGCCCCGCTGGATCGAGGGAACAGAGGTCGTCATCAACCGTATGTGTGACCAATCACGGAGGCACCGCTGGATTGCGGTGCACATCTTCTCGCTATCGGGATCGGTGTGAGTACGACTACGCCAACAACGAGATTTGATCTCGTAACGCTTTGTGTCTTCGAGGGTATGTGTTCTCCTTAACCCTCTCGTTGCCCGTTGCACTTCGTCTCCTAGATTAGATCTTGGCCTTTCGGGTGTCTCTCGCGTAGGAAATTTTTTGTTTTCTATGCAACGACCCCTTCAGTTCTCTCCCATATGCCTCCATGTTTAGAGTTTCGTGAGCGACCTCACATGATCGAGACCACCGTTATGTAATTGTGCATGTTGTGCTTGCTAGGATCCGATGAACCATGGATTATGATTATTTTGTTCATGTCAATCTGAGATGGTTCACTTATATTTATAGGGAGTTTTAATCTTGTCTTGCAATGCTCTCCGGTGTTTATGATTACCTTGGCCACATAGTTGTTTTCACCTCCAAGAGAGGGTTTATATGCTAGATAGTGGGTTCATGCCTCCTTGTTACCTGCGCTCGGGTCTCAGAAACTTGCGGGGGGAGGATGTGTTGTTCTTAATGCATTTGTCTGTTGCATATATAACAATCACATTGTTGATGCAACTTAATACCAATGTATTTGCTTGATAACTTTCTTGAGGTGCACTTTTAGATATGGATGCATACTCGATAGCGGTCCATGTTTCTTGATGTAATGCCTACAATGTTAGAACCCATGAACTATATCTCGTCATAATAGTATTGATATACGTTCATGATTTGTCAATTTCCCAGTTGTAATTTGTTCACTTAACATGTTTTTTTTCTTTGGATAGACACCACTACTGAACCAATGGCCCCTGGTCCTGTTTTCCTCATATTGCAAACCTTATTTTAAGCACTTCTATAATTATTTCCTTGATGTACCATTTTTTTACATTAATTGTTTTCCAAGACTCCATAAGTTTAATCCTCCTGTCAGCAAGATCGGAAGATTGATAACCTTCCGGAAAGTTGGGGAAAGAGAGAATTTGTGCTTGTGTACAGGTTCCATGCTTTGTCAAACGGTACTTTTCTGGCGCTGTTGATAAAGCAACCTTCTTCTAGACTACGAAGTCCTACTGGTTCGATAACCCTGGTTCCATACTAGGGGAAAACTTACTCTAGACTGCATCATACCTTCCTCTTGGGTTCTCCCAACGAGCATGTGATGACATCCTCATGAAGACTTTAATTAGAACATCTCTAATTGGATTAGAGATTCTAATTAGAGACCATCTACTTGTTTTAGAGCTTCTTCTAATTTGGAGAGAACGAGTCATCTCCCAATTAGACCCCTCTAACTCAATCATTTCTTACTTTAGTTTGGCATTATCCTTCACCACATCCTTAATTGTTGCTTCATATTTTCCATCTCCTTCACCACCTTCTCCAGTTCATGCACAATTTCCATCCTAGAAAACTCACTAAGTACATAGTGTTGTACCTTTTTATCCTTTTTGAAGTTTGCCAAATTTTCCTGCATGACCTTTGCTGAAGTGTTGTCCAACATCTTGTTAACTTCTGCAACAAAATTAGTATACTTGTTTTTAGTTTTAATCTGGCCATCAGCTAAATTCTTGATCAGAAGAGCATGATCAATTTTCTCCTCAATTCTTGCAGCATTTCTCTCATTAAACTTTTCCAAAAGACTCAATAATGCATGTTGAAGTGATCCATGCCATTCAGGATCCAGCCAACCAACAAAGCCACAATTTTCAACTTCCTACCAAATAACATTTACGTCTACACAGTAAAGACCTAGCCAAATTTATTCAAATATAATAATTACATGAACTGATTTCTATTGCAATTATAGACTCACTCATTTCTATTGCAGGAAACAACTACTTATTTGTTTTTAACTACTTGAACTTATTGGAAAACATATAATAAAAAACTACTTATTGCAACTACATAATGAAAAGGCTGCTTATTGCAAATACATATTTAGTAGGTAGTTTAAACATACATAATTAGTAGCTAGTTTAACAGAGGTCACGGTTCACTTCACAGATAATTAATAGAGGTCACAACTAGCTAGTTTAACAGGGGTATTATGCAAACAAGTTTTATGCATTCACATTCTTCACCTCACACACAAGAAATTTCCTCCCTGTGTTAGCCCCTTCAAAAGCCACAAAACACTCGGACAGCTCCTTGTGCACTTTATATAGCAGAGATGAATGCGGGGCAATGTCTCCAAATTCCGGGTCTTCAATCGAATCAGGAGTGTAGCCCCCATCAGTTTACTAAAATAGACCAAAATAGAACGGAATCGAAGTTTCAGCGAGGCAAATTGGACAAAAAAACCGAAATCCCTAATTCCAAGTACCCTAACCCAAAATCCAAAACCCCCAAATCAAACCTTACTGCAAAGCTCATGCGACCGTCGTTGGACATCTCGCCGTCGTTCCAGCTCGGCATCTCGACGACGACGGCGGTCACGCAACAACGGCGACGTGAGAGCTTGTCTGGGGCAAGAGAAAGGAGAGAGACAACTCGAGGGCAAGACAGAACGAACTGGTGCTTTGACCTGCACGATCCGACCGGCGCGGTCCTGACCGACACGGTCCAGACGACAACGGCTAACGACCGTTTTTGCCACGTAAGCACTAACATCGGACCCTCTCGACAAAAGAGGCAATTAGCGCTATCTGTTGCGTGCCTTCCCAATTTTCCAAGCTTTTTAAAAAAATATTTAGAATGTTACTGACACGTTATCGGTGTTCCAATTGTGGTAGTTCCTTGTAAGAGCGTGCACAGCACGAGGATAGTCTAAGAAAATTACTGGAAATAGGTTTAAAAGAGAGAAATATGGTCCAGCGTATAGACCAAGGTCTAACTCTAACACCTTTTGTGGACCTCATTGAGTCAGAAAAAGTATGAAAATTGTGGCAAATTGTAGTTGCATGGCATGACTTGTGGGCTTCTTTGCTCACTTTATTCTCTTAGACACAACGTCTAGAGGTAGACTCGAGTCCAGAATCTTTTTTCTTAGACTCACCTTCCCCACCGTTTAGACATAGGTGTAAGGGTTAAAAGTGATCTTAGAGAATCTCCACTCGCGCCCCTAACAGACGTCCGGATGGACGACTGGACGAGCCCTTTAGGGGCCGGTCTGAACGGCTCGGCGCTATCGGAGTGCGTCCCTCCCTACTCGGCTCCCACAAATTAAAGCCCCCAAAACAATTATGCAACAAAAATATTTAAACAAAATGAATCCTTGGACATAAATTTGAATTTTAGGTCATAATTTAAAGGTTTAGGCCATTACAAAACGCTATGAATTCATTTGTGATCTAGCACTACGGGAAACCGCCCATACGCCGACGGCCCCCCACTACGTCGACGGCCAAAGGTCGGCCCCCTCGGCGTAGGGTGGTCGACAGGATCGGTGGGCGACGTGCCCGTCGGCGTCTATTCCCCCCTCGGCGTATGGAAGCTACCCCGAGGGCCACCGTCGGCGTATCTAACCCCCTCGGCGTAGGTGATGCCCCGTTACGCCATTCGAACGCGGCCCGTTACGTGATAGGCTACCCCGAAGGGGTGCCGTCGGTGTAGGTGAAGGAGTTTTTCTTTCTCTGCGTTCGATCGTACCGTGTGCGTGCGTGTGAGTTTAAAAAAAAACCTAATCCTACGCCGAGGGGGTGCCGTCGGCGTAGGTGAAGGAGTTTTTTTTTCTCTGCGTTCGATCGTACCGTGTGCGTGCGTGTGTGTTTAAAAAAAAACCTAACCCTACGCCGACGGCATCCCGTCGGCTTAGGTATTGTTTTTTTTTTCCTTTGCTCGATCGCGATGCGCAGGCCGTGTGCGTGTGTGTTTTAAAAAAAACCTTTCCCCACGCCCGTGTGGTATAAATTTGTTCTAATATTAGAATTTTTTTCTTCTAATATTTTGTTTAAACCAAGGCATTATCCTAGTTTTTCTAATATTCTGTTTTTTTAGTTTTTTCCCACCCGTGTGGTATAAATTTGTCTAAATTTAATATATTTTTATTTGTTTTTCTATATGATTTTAATATATTTATAATTTCTCAGTTAATAGGAGTGGTTGTATACATCCGAATGTGAGTATACCGCCACCCGCGCCCATGAAATAACACGGTGAAATCTCCCGGAGCCGACCCTATACAACACATTAATCTAAAATAAATAAATAACATACTTATTATATGATATACCTAAACATTCATATTAAAAACATAAATGAATTTGTACGGATCCTGAGGCCCCGCAGGCGCCCCTCTTTTGTGAAACCGTGGAACTTGCGACTGCGTCGTGTACCCCCATAGACGGTCATCGAAGGGCGGTAGAATAGTAGAACATTCAGTGTTTATGCATGGTTAGGTTATATAAACATGTAAGACAAGTGTGGCCCCAAAATTCAAGAAGATTCATTGGGGGTAGATCCGTAGCGGGAGTTTCGCGGTTTCTTGTTCTCACAACACGCCTAGAAATTCCCGTAGCGGTCAAATGGGAGGGAATCTTCCGAAGAGTTGGTCCATGCTATTGTTTTTATGCTTTCTAGGGACCACCAAAACACAACCAAGGAACTAGTTCCACTTTGCTACCTTATTTTGACATCGGTGCCGATCGTAGTCTTATAAGGTTTTTTGGTCTCTAGCGGTTATCCGTATAAGTCTGGTATTTCTCCAGCGGGTCTAGGTTTTCACCGGAGGGGGGCTACGGAGCGTCCGGCTCCCCACACAAGATAGGGGGTGACATACCTTGTAAGTATAAGTGTTTTTTGGTCTTTGGAAAGGAAAACTTTCTCCGTCAACATTGTTTGTGCTTCCAAGATGGATGTTCGTGTGTAATATGGGAACATTTGAACAAACTATGCCATGGATATGACCATAACACTCGTCATTTGGCCCGAAACCCAGGAATGTTCGTAGGAGATAGGTAATTTTTGTGAACACATTTTCAACACAACTGTCGTATTCCAAGTTTATTATTTTTGGTGTATACTAGGACCTATATAATGACACCACGCGAAGGTCTCGCATCATATTGGTTTTTTTTTTGAATTTTTTGGAATTTTCTAACCCCGTTTGAGGAAAAAGTCAAGGCGGCGGGCATAACTGTTCGTAGCTAGGTGTTGAATATTGAGAAACTCTTGGTGTATCTATGTTGAAATAGGTACTTTTGTACCTAAAAATGATATTTTCCAAAAATCATGAGCAAACTATGAGGTACCTGTAGTTCAAATTTGACCAGTTTCCAGCGGAATCGGCAGAAACTTCTGTTCTTCAAAAGAGGTGGATGCAAACCTTTTCATATGAAAAAAATTGGTTATTTGTGCATATAACATGGTCTAGTATTTTCAAAAATTATAGCCCTCAAGTTTTGCAACATATTTATGGTAGGTCCTTCATAAAAAAAAACCTTTTTTTACACTCGGAACATAGAGAATGGTTTTTTGCTTCAATGAAAAGGAAAACTTCCTCCGTCAAAATTTTCCGTGCTTCCAAGATGCATGTTTGTGTGTAATATGGGAACATGTGAACAAACTATGCCATGGATATGACCATAACACTCGTCATTTGGCCCGAAACCCAGGAATGTTCGTAGGAGATAGCTAATTTTTGTGAACACATTTTCAACAATATTGTCGTATTCCAAGTTTCTTATTTTTGGTGTATACTAGGACCTATATAATGACACCACGCGAAGGTCTCGCACCATTTTTTTTTTTTTTTGGAATTTTCTAACCCCGTTTGAGGAAAAAGTCAAGGCGACGGGCATGACTGTTCGAAGCTAGGGGTTGAATATTGAGAAACTCTTGGTGTATCTATGTTGAAATAGGTACTTGTGTACCTAAAAATGATTTTTGCCAAAAATCATGAGCAAACTATGAGGTACCTGTAGTTCAAATTTGACCAGTTTCCAACGGAATCGGCAGAAACTTATGTTCTTCAAAAGAGGCGGATGTAAACCTTTTCATAAGAAACAAATTGGTTATTTGTGCATATAACATGGTCTAGTATTTTAAAAAAGTATAGCTCTCAAGTTTTGCAACATATTTATGGTAGGTCCTTCACACAAAAAAACCTTTTTTTACACTCGGAACATAGAAAATGGTTTTTTGATTCAATGAAAAGGAAAACTTCCCCCGTCAACATTATCCGTGCTTCCAAGATGCATGTTTGTGTGTAATATGGGAACATTTTAACAGACTATGCCATGGATATGACCATAACACTCGTCATTTGGCCCGAAACCCAGGAATGTTCGTAGGAGATAGCTAATTTTTGTGAACACATTTTCAACACAACTGTCGTATTCCAAGTTTATTATTTTTGGTGTATACTAGGACCTATATAATGACACCACGCGAAGGTCTCGCATCATTTTGGTTTTTTTGAATTTTCTAACCCCGTTTGAGGAAAAAGTCAAGGCGGCGGGCATGACTGTTCGTAGCTAGGGGTTGAATATTGAGAAACTCTTGGTGTATCTATGTTGAAATAGGTACTTGTGTACCTAAAAATTATTTTTGCCAAAAATCATGAGCAAACTATGAGGTACCGGTAGTTCAAATTTGACCAGTTTCCAACGGAATCGGCAGAAACTTCTGTTCTTCAAAAGAGGTGGATGGAAACCTTTTCATATGAAACAAATTGGTTATTTGTGCATATAACATGGTCTAGTATTTTCAAAAATTATAGCTCTCAAGTTTTGCAACATATTTATGGTAGGTCCTTCACAAAAAAAACTTTTTTTTACACTCGGAACATAGAAAATGGTTTTTTGCTTCAATGAAAAGGAAAACTTCCTCCGTCAACATTATACGTGCTTCCAAGATGCATGTTTGTGTGTAATATGGGAACATTTTAACAAACTATGCCATGGATATGACCATAACACTCGTCATTTGGCCCGAAACCCAGGAATGTTCGTAGGAGATAGCTAATTTTTATGAACACATTTTCAACACAACTGTCGTATTCCAAGTTTATTATTTTTGGTGTATACTAGGACCTATATAATGACACCACGCGAAGGTCTCGCATCATTTTGGTTTTTTTTTAATTTTTTGGAATTTTCTAACCCCGTTTGAGGAAAAAGTCAAGGCGGCGGGCATGACTGTTCGTAACTAGGGGTTGAATATTAAGAAACTCTTGGTGTATCTATGTTGAAATAGGTACTTGTGTACCTAAAAATGATTTTTGCCAAAAATCATGAGCAAACTATGAGGTACTTGTAATTCAAATTTGACCAGTTTCCAACGGAATCGACAAAAACTTCTGTTCTTCAAAAGAGGTGGATGGAAACCTTTTCATATGAAACAAATTGGTTATTTGTGCATATAACATGGTGTAGTATTTTCAAAAATTATATCTCTCAAGTTTTGCAACATATTTATGGTAGGTCCTTCACAAAAAAACCCTTTTTTTACACTCGGAACATAGAAAATGGTTTTTTGCTTCAGTGAAAAGGAAAACTTCCTCCGTCAACATTATCCGTGCTTCCAAGATGCATGTTTGTGTGTAATATGGGAACATTTTAACAAACTATGCCATGGATATGACCATAACACTCGTCATTTGGCCCGAAACCCAGGAATGTTCGTAGGAGATAGCTAATTTTTGTGAACACATTTTCAACGCAACTTTCGTATTCCAAGTTTATTATTTTTGGTGTATACTAGGACCTATATAATGACACCACGCGAAGGTCTCGCATCATATTGGTTTTTTTTGAATTTTTTGGAATTTTCTAACCCCGTTTGAGGAAAAAGTCAAGGCGGCGGGCATGACTGTTCGTAGCTAGGGGTTGAATATTGAGAAACTCTTGGTGTATCTATGTTGAAATAGGTACTTGTGTACCTAAAAATGATTTTTGCCAAAAATCATGAGCAAACTATGAGGTACCTGTAGTTCAAATTTGACCAGTTTCCAACGGAATCGACAGAAACTTCTGTTCTTCAAAAGAGGTGGATGGAAACCTTTTCATATGAAACAAATTGGTTATTTGTGCATATAACATGGTGTAGTATTTTCAAAAATTATATCTCTCAAGTTTTGCAACATATTTATGGTAGGTCCTTCACAAAAAAACCCTTTTTTTACACTCGGAACATAGAAAATGGTTTTTTGCTTCAATGAAAAGGAAAACTTCCTCCGTCAACATTATCCGTGCTTCCAAGATGCATGTTTGTGTGTAATATGGGAACATTTTAACAAACTATGCCATGGATATGACCATAACACTCGTCATTTGGCCCGAAACCCAGGAATGTTCGTAGGAGATAGCTAATTTTTGTGAACACATTTTCAACGCAACTGTCGTATTCCAAGTTTATTATTTTTGGTGTATACTAGGACCTATATAATGACACCACGCGAAGGTCTCGCATCATATTGGTTTTTTTTTGAATTTTTTGGAATTTTCTAACCCCGTTTGATGAAAAAGTCAAGGCGGCGGGCATGACTGTTCGTACCTAGGGGTTGAATATTGAGAAACTCTTGGTGTATCTATGTTGAAATAGGTACTTGTGTACCTAAAAATGATATTTTCCAAAAATCATGAGCAAACTATGAGGTACCTGTAGTTCAAATTTGACCAGTTTCCAACGGAATCGGCAGAAACTTATGTTCTACAAAAGAGGTGGATGCAAACCTTTCCATATGAAACAAATTGCTTATTTGTGCATATAACATGGTCTAGTATTTTCAAAAATTATAGCTCTCAAGTTTTGCAACATATTTATGGTAGGTCCTTCACAAAAAAAACCCTTTTTTACACTCGGAACATAGAAAATGGTTTTTTGCTTCAATGAAAAGGAAAACTTCCTGCGTCAACATTGTCCGTGCTTCCAAGATGCATGTTTGTGTGTAATATGGGAACATTTGAACAAACTATGCCATGGATATGACCATAACACTCGTCATTTGGCCCGAAACCGAGGAATGTTCGTAGGAGATAGCTAATTTTTGTGAACACATTTTCAACACAATTGTCGTATTCCAAGTTTATTATTTTTGGTGTATACTAGGACCTATATAATGACACCACGCGAAGGTCTCGCATCATTTTGGTTTTTTTTTTTATTTTTTGGAATTTTCTAACCCCGTTTGAGGAAAAAGTCAAGGCGGCGGGCATGACTGTTCGTAACTAGGGGTTGAATATTGAGAAACTCTTGGTGTATCTATGTTGAAATAGGTACTTGTGTACCTAAAAATGATTTTTGCCAAAAATCATGAGCAAACTATGAGGTACCTGTAGTTCAAATTTGACCAGTTTCCAACGGAATCGACAAAAACTTCTGTTCTTCAAAAGAGGTGGATGGAAACCTTTTCATATGAAACAAATTGGTTATTTGTGCATATAACATGGTGTAGTATTTTCAAAAATTATATCTCTCAAGTTTTGCAACATATTTATGGTAGGTCCTTCACAAAAAAACCCTTTTTTTACACTAGGAACATAGAAAATGGTTTTTTGCTTCAATGAAAAGGAAAACTTCCTCCGTCAACATTATCCGTGCTTCCAAGATGCATGTTTGTGTGTAATATGGGAACATTTTAACAAACTATGCCATGGATATGACCATAACACTCGTCATTTGGCCCGAAACCCAGGAATGTTCGTAGGAGATAGCTAATTTTTGTGAACACATTTTCAACGCAACTGTCGTATTCCAAGTTTATTATTTTTGGTGTATACTAGGACCTATATAATGACACCACGCGAAGGTCTCGCATCATATTGGTTTTTTTTAATTTTTTGGAATTTTCTAACCCCGTTTGAGGAAAAAGTCAAGGCGGCGGGCATGACTGTTCGTAGCTAGGGGTTGAATATTGAGAAACTCTTGGTGTATCTATGTTGAAATAGGTACTTGTGTACCTAAAAATGATTTTTGCCAAAAATCATGAGCAAACTATGAGGTACCTGTAGTTCAAATTTGACCAGTTTCCAACGGAATCGACAGAAACTTCTGTTCTTCAAAAGAGGTGGATGGAAACCTTTTCATATGAAACAAATTGGTTATTTGTGCATATAACATGGTGTAGTATTTTCAAAAATTATATCTCTCAAGTTTTGCAACATATTTATGGTAGGTCCTTCACAAAAAAACCCTTTTTTTACACTCGGAACATAGAAAATGGTTTTTTGCTTCAATGAAAAGGAAAACTTCCTCCGTCAACATTATCCGTGCTTCCAAGATGCATGTTTGTGTGTAATATGGGAACATTTTAACAAACTATGCCATGGATATGACCATAACACTCGTCATTTGGCCCGAAACCCAGGAATGTTCGTAGGAGATAGCTAATTTTTGTGAACACATTTTCAACGCAACTGTCGTATTCCAAGTTTATTATTTTTGGTGTATACTAGGACCTATATAATGACACCACGCGAAGGTCTCGCATCATATTGGTTTTTTTTTGAATTTTTTGGAATTTTCTAACCCCGTTTGAGGAAAAAGTCAAGGCGGCGGGCATGACTGTTCGTACCTAGGGGTTGAATATTGAGAAACTCTTGGTGTATCTATGTTGAAATAGGTACTTGTGTACCTAAAAATGATATTTTCCAAAAATCATGAGCAAACTATGAGGTACCTGTAGTTCAAATTTGACCAGTTTCCAACGGAATCGGCAGAAACTTATGTTCTACAAAAGAGGTGGATGCAAACCTTTTCATATGAAACAAATTGCTTATTTGTGCATATAACATGGTCTAGTATTTTCAAAAATTATAGCTCTCAAGTTTTGCAACATATTTATGGTAGGTCCTTCACAAAAAAACCCTTTTTTACACTCTTAACATAGAAAATGGTTTTTTGCTTCAATGAAAAGGAAAACTTCCTGCGTCAACATTGTCCGTGCTTCCAAGATGCATGTTTGTGTGTAATATGGGAACATTTGAACAAACTATGCCATGGATATGACCATAACACTCGTCATTTGGCCCGAAACCGAGGAATGTTCGTAGGAGATAGCTAATTTTTGTGAACACATTTTCAACACAACTGTCGTATTCCAAGTTTATTATTTTTGGTGTATACTAGGACCCATATAATGACACCACGCGAAGGTCTCGCATCATTTTTTTTGATTTTTTGGAATTTTCTAACCCCGTTTGAGGAAAAAGTCAAGGCGGCGGGCATGACTGTTCGTAGCTAGGGGTTGAATATTGAGAAACTCTTGGTGTATCTATGTTGAAATAGGTACTTGTGTACCTAAAAATGATTTTTGCCAAAAATCATGAGCAAACTATGAGGTACCTGTAGTTCAAATTTGACCAGTTTCCACCGGAATCGGCAGAAACTTCTGTTCTTCAAAAGAGGTGGATGGAAACCTTTTCATATGAAACAAATTTGTTATTTGTGCATATAACATGGTATAGTATTTTCATAAATTATATCTCTCAAGTTTTGCAACATATTTATGGTAGGTCCTTCACAAAAAAACCCTTTTTTTACACTCGGAACATAGAAAATGGTTTTTTTCTTCAATAAAAAGAAAAACTTCCTTCGTCAACATTGTCCGTGCTTCCAAGATTCATATTTGTGTGTAATATGGGAGCATTTGAACAAACTATGCCATGGATATGACCATAACACTCGTCATTTGGCCCGAAACCGAGGAATGTTCGTAGGAGATAGCTAATTTTTGCGAACACATTTTCAACACAACTGTCGTATTCCAAGTTTATTATTTTTGGTGTAAACTAGTACCTATATAATGACACCATGCGAAGGCCTTGCATCATTTTGGGTTGTTTTGAATTTTTTGAAATTTTCTAAGCCGGTTTAAGGAAAAAGTCAAGGCGGGGGGCATGACCGTTCGTAGCTAGGGGTTGAATATTGAGAAACTCTTGGTGTATCTATGATGAAATAGGTAGTTGTGTAGCTAAAAATGATTTTTGCCAAAAATCATGAGCAAACTAAGAGGTACTTGTAGTTCAAATTTGACCAGTTTCCAACGGAATCGGCAGAAACTTGTGTTTTTTAAAAGAGGTGGATGGAAACCTTTTCATATGAAACAAATTTGTTATTTGTGCATATAACATGGTCTAGTATTTTAAAAAATTATAGATCTCAAGTTTTCCAACATATTTGCGGTAGGTCCTTCAAAAAAAAACCATTTTTTACACTCGGGAAATGGAAAATGGTTTTTTTTTACAATGAAAAGAAAACAAAAGTCTTATATATGATGGAAAATATTATACGGATGTCATATTTGAATTTCTCTCATTTTTCTAATCGATATAGACATATTATTTGTCAAATTTCGATTTACGGATTTATAGATATGAATTTTTCAATATTAAATAGAAAAGGCAAAAATGTTAATTATTATTTAAATTAAAGATTATTTGAATTCAAATTTATTACTAGTTATTATTTTTTACTCAAATAATTGTTTGAATTCACAAAATAAAAAAGTGTGACATTGATGGTCCAAGGGTTAAGGTTAACAGGATAGTTTGAATAATATTGTCACCAACACATCCATTGTTTCTAGGTAGCTCACAGGGAAGGAACTACGAAGTTAAGCGTGCTAGGGCTGGAGCAATCTCATGATGGGTGACCGACCGAGAAGTGTTAGTAGAAATGGGTAATTTAGATTAAAATTAACAATGGTATAAATATATAGATAATTGTGACCGTAGTGTGATTAAGTGGTTAAATAAGTGAAATAAAAAAATGCAGAAAAAAACTTAAGAAAAAAGTTCAAATTTTTTTTTGAATTTATTTTTATTTTTTTTAAAATATTTGCGTGCCTACGCCGAGGGGAGGCCGTCGGCGTATGTACCCCTACGTCGAGGGGGAGCCGTCGGCGTAGCCCTTGGGCCAGGCCCGCAGGGACCTCCATGTCCTCGAGTACGCCGAGGGGGGCATCCTGGCCGTCGGCGTATGTAATCCGTCGAACGGATTCCGTTCTGACAACGGTGGGTCCCACCGAAGCATATGCCGACGGGAATCTATACGCCGACGGCCAAAGCACATACGCCGACAGGGGTGTACGCCGAGGGCGGCCGTCGGCGTAGGTTTACGCCGAGGGGGATCTGGCCTACCGCGAGGGCCTTAGGCCGTCGGCGTCTCGCAGGATTCCGGTAGTGTAGGATCAATTGACGTCGAAGAAGTTGTTGGAGGCGAGGAATCCGGGTCGGGGTGGAGCCATCACCGACGAACTCACGCCTTGGGTGTCGCTCGGCGTGTCATTGTTGTTGCCGCTGGTCGGGGGCGTGGTTGCTCTGTGGCCCTGGGTGGGCGCCGAGGTCGTTGAGGATGTCGTGGCATAGGGCGCCGTGGACGATGATCCAGTAAACGCAGGGAGCCCCAGCTCGGCGTAGATGGCCGCTTTCAGGAGGTCGCATGCTGACCAATATTCTTGTCGGTCTTCTTGGAGAATTCCGCCCACTTGGGTTCACTCGAGGCATGTCTCTCGGCCGAGTTCTTGGAAACATTGTCCATGAACTTACCAATGGTCGTGTGCACTCGCTCCGAACTCTCCGCCGTTACAACGTCCGCTTTGGCTTTTTTATTCTCAGTTGGCCTTTCCGAGTTTGTCACCACCTCATGGATTATATCATCGCCAGGTTGCTTGCATTTCTTCCGGCTTTATAGCTTCTTCCACTTCTCATTGTATTGGACCTTGTTGAAGCAATGAAGGATCACAAAGTCTTTGCTATCGTTGAGCGTCTTGTAAAGGTAAGAGATTCAACAAGCTAGTAACACGAGCATACAAGATTTTAGACACTATGCATTGATGTTCTCATAGTTCTGGAAAAGATGAGATACACAAACTTACTTGGTCTCTTGGAGTCTTGCCACTCTCCGGCCTGGCTTCAATGTTTTTAAAGCATCCGTGAAACTTGTTCACCAACTTTTGGATAGCCGACCATCTATGGGGTGTCGCATTTTGATTGCGATCCATATGGAAGTCCACATAGGCCTTTTGGTACTTGCGCTCATCGAATTCGGACATGATTCACTTCCAATAGGGGTCACTTGCTTGGTTCGCTCCGGTGATCGAGTCTTGGGTGATGACACTCCAAGAGTCAATCAAGAACTCGTCCTCCTTGACGGTCCACGCAATGCTACGACTTCCACCCTTCTTCTTCTTCCCATTCTTGGAGCCTTCTTCCGCCTCTTGATCATCACCATAGTCACCGCCATCGTCGTCATCTTGGTATTTGTCATCATCGGCGTCCTCGCCATCTTGCTCCTCGTCGACAATGGTGCTCCCTTCACCGTCTTGCATCTACACCAAAGGGGCAAACAGTGAACAAGGCTAGCCGATGTTAAAACAATGAACAAGGTTCCACTATGTCGTCGGGGCCATACCTGACTACCGTTGTAGTCGCCGGAGGGCGCCTGGTCACCGAAAAGGTTGCGGGGGCCACCGTCGAATAGGTTTTGTACACCGGCGTTGAAAGACATGCGGCGGATGGACTGATGCTAGGCGGACACGGCGCCGTCACGACGCATGCTCGGGGATGCCTCGTATGCCTCGTTGAGGTTGAGGCCCGTCCGGGCGCCGCCGGGCGCGGCCCCGAACAAGGCGTTTGGGTCGAACCCGTTGTAGCCGCCGCTGAGGCCGAACATGTAGCCGTCGTAGCCGCCTGTCTTGTTGAAGTTCGGGGAGAGGCCAGGGCTTGGACACAACTTGACTGGGACTGTGGCGTGGGCGACCCGTCCATGGGGAATGGTGACCCCGAAGGTGAAGAACTCGAGCCGCCTCCCGGGCTGCTTGCAGCGGCGCCTGCCAGTAGGTCCAGGTGTCCTTCTTCTAGTGCCGCAGCCGGTGCTAGTCGGCAGCCCAAGCAGCATCGGTCATGCCCTCCGGCCACTCCTTCGTGGGGCGCGGCTTCAACACACGGTGCTTGACGCCGAGCGTGCCGCTCTTCGACGGTGGCATAGGGGGGCCTATTGGAGGCATGGTGATAGTGGGCGGAAAGGGACGGGAAGAGGAGGTGGCGGCTGGAAGGAAATGGAAGGGGGTTTCGGGGTTGGGAAGTTTTTTCGGTGGCGTTTTGTGTCGCTAACAAGGCGGGGCCACGATACCCAACAAGTCGTCTAGAGCCCCCCAGGGAACCCCTGGGGCGGGATCAGCCTGGTTTTTCCGGACGGGGACTGGGTCGTGTCCGGACGGGAAAGTCTATCGGAAACGCGAGAGGGCCGGTGCGGACAGGGAAGAGCTTGGGGGCCTTTAGGGGGCGCGAGGGGAGATTCTCTTAGCCACCCATTTTTCTATAAGCTGCACATGCCCTGAGAGCATCTCCAGGAGATCATCTAAATGGACATCTATGCCAAATATAGATGACCGATGTCAAAATAACCTCTCCATCAGCTCATCCACCCGGTCATCTATCGATGCGTGTCCTCCTAGCTCATATAATCGTCAGGTAAATTTGGGGGATGGAGAGCTAATCCTCCAAACCAACTGCTCTCTTGCTCGCTCCTCTCCCGCGCGCGTCGGAGGTTGCAGCACAGGAGAAGGACGCCGGTGCCACTCCCCGACTCGCCCGCCGTCCCAAGGTATCTACACTCCATCCTTTCTTTTTTCCGATCCAGAGAGAGAAAGATAGCTAGGAGGAAGAGGGGAGACCGCGGGAGGTGCTGGGGCCGGGAGCGCCGCCATCCCTGGGAGTGGTCGATGCAGACGCCGGGAGGCAGGAGGGCGGCTGGAGGCCAGAGCTCCTCTTGGACGGATGCGGGCGGGCCGCGGGTACCACGACTGGATGCGGGCGCCGCGGCTGGGATGGAAGGATGCGGGTAGCCAGCGGGCCACTTGCGCCATAGCTAGGATGGCCGGATGCGGGCAGCAGGAGGGCCGCGGGCGCCATGGCCGGGGGCTGGTGGAGGCGCGATGCGGGCGCCATGGCCGGGGGCTGCTGGAGGCGGGATGGTGGTGGCCGGAGCTCCTTGGCACGGGTCGGGAGGCGGAAGGGGGTGGAGACAAGACCGTGCTAATTGCTCGTGCTGTCTGCTGATGAATGGGGGGTCAATGATTTTGGATGTTGTGGTTTGCTCATACTAGTCTAGATGAATGGGTAGTCTGGTACTAGCAGTTTGTAGATATTTTGTCCATGTGTTTGCCCATACTAGTCAGGATCGATGGCACTGAATTTTGTAGATATTTGTATCTATTTTGACATGTAGATACATGTATCTGTTTTGACATGTAGATGAATCTTGCACTCATTGTTTTCTCTGTAGAGATGGACAACTCACAGATGAGCAACAATTTATTTCTAGACATGTTGAATGGGAGTTCCAGTGAGATGAATTGGGGGTGGCACACAATATTTTAGTCCAATTGGGGAACAATTAATGGTGCCAACACAAGATGTTTCCGTGGCGGAAAAACCAAAAGCGAAAAAAGGAGGCAACAAAGGGTCAAATTGGGCATCTCATGAGGACGAGTTGTTGATAGAGGCATGGGCAAACACTGGTTTGGATGCGTTAGTCGGAACGGATCAACATTTAGATTCTTATATGGGTAGGATTACAGAGTACTACACCAACCACAAGAAACCATCATGTCCGGTGCACTCTCAATCCTCAGTCAACAGCCGATACACTACTATTTCTTCGGCTACCAGCAAGTTTTGTGGATGCCTTCGGCAAATTATTAATAGAAATGAAAGTGGGAGGACTATAGATGAGAAGGCATGCATCCATCTTCTAATTCTATTCTGATTCTATATGTGTCATACATGTTTTAACAATACATTTCTTGTTGCAGCGCGATGAAGCACACCTTTTGTATATTGAGCTATATCCAAAGAAAAAGCATTTTTCAGTCATGCACTGCTATTTGAAGTTTTCCAAGTATCCAAAGTGGGAGACACGAGAATCTGAAGTTTCTCAGAAAAAACAAATGAAGAAGTCAGATGCAAGTCCGAGTACAACCTCCCATGATGAAGACTTCGGTGTATCCCCTACTATTATTGAACGAGAGAAAATACCTTCTGGTACCAAGCATGAGAAAGAACATCTATGGAGAGGTAAAGCTCATGTCTCTAATGGTAGTGCTTGAAAGTTATCATTAGAAACTATGTGGGCACAAAAGCAAGAGAAGGATGAGATCAAAGAGATAGCAAAAGCTGCTCGGTACGCACTGGCATTTGAATTGCAGAACCAAGATATTGCTCTGAAAGAGAAGGATGTTGCACCGAAAGAGAAAGATGATGCTAGGAACAAGAGGGAGGATGCTAGGAAGCAGTTTGAATTGGATGAGAGGATCATGGGCATAGACACAAGTGGTATGAATGTGCTTCAAAAGCAATTCTACGAAGACAAACAGTTGAACATCATTGCTCGTCGCTGTCAGTAGTGTGAGTTATGTGTTGTATGAACTGTGTGATTTCTGAGCTATTAGATGTATGAACTATGTCATATGTGGACTATTAGTTGTATGAACTATGTGATGTGTGGACTATTGGTTTTATGAACTATGTGATGTGTGGACTATTAGTTGTACGAAAGAAAATGTCTTTTATTGCTAATATTGCGTTACTTTGATGAACATAAATGGATTACATCACTCATTGCATAAATGTAAAACTAGATGAAAATAGATGGATTACATCACTCATTGCATAAATGTAAAACTAGATGAGAATAGATGAAAGTTCTACATCACTCGTTTCCAAAAGTATGCCAGATATTTTCCACTAGATCATTTTGAAGCTGAAAATGATCAGCTTTATTTTTAATCTGGTGATGCATCTGGAGGAAGGCACTCAACTCTTCTGTATAAGTACGAGATATCGTGACTCTTTCTCACATTCCCTCATAATGGTAGGTTTGCGGACCATTGGTTCGCTCATCTTCAACTATCATGTTGTACATTATGACACAAGCTTTCATGACATCGCCAATTTCTTTACGCTTCCATCCTTTAGCAGGGCCTCGAACAATGGCAAAACGAGCTTGCAGAACTCCAAAGGCTCGTTCCGCATCCTTTCTAGCTGCCTCTTGCATTTATGAAAATTTCTTCCTTTTGTTGCCTTGTGGAGCTGGTATGGTCTTCACAAATGTTGGCTACTGTAGATATATGCCATCTGCAAGGTAATATCCCGTTGTGTACTGGTGACCATTGATACTATAATTCACTTCTGGAGATTTACCTCCAGCTAGCTTTGCAAACACAGGAGAACATTGATATCATTGTTCGACCCTGGTAAACCAAAAAAACATGCCAAATCCAAAGATCTTGTGAAGCAACTGCTTCCAAGATCATTGTGGGCTCATTCACGTGGCCTTTAAACATGCCATGCCATTTTATTTGACAATATTTTCAACCCAATGCATGCAATCTATACTCCCTAACATATCAGGGAATCCTCTTTCCTCCCCTATCGCAAGCAATCTTGATGTATCTTCTTCATTTGGAGACCTCAGATACCTTTCCCCGAAGACTTCACAAATTTTGATCATATTTTTTTTTGCAAGACTCCAGATTAGTAGATTCTGCACAGCGGATGTACTCATCGGCACAATCAGCTGTTATTCCATAAGTTAGCATCCGCATTGTCGCGGTCATCTTTTGCAAATGATTCAAACCAAGAGTTCCAGCAGCATTTCTACTATGTGTAAAGTAACCATCATAGCCATGCTCAAGTATACCATTAGCTATGCGGTTAAATAAATCACGGGACATCCTAAACCTGTGTTAAAAATAAATGAGATATGGATAGCGAGAACCTACTTTGAAATGGACAAATAGATAGTAGTGCACTAATTACGAACCTTCGGGACAACGAGGACTTTCTTTGTAGTAGTCATTTCATAGAAGAACAAATCCCTCTTTACTTCCTCGATTGATATTCTGACGCCCAGGCTTTGAACCGTCATGGCGTCGAGCATTTTCCTCCTCTTCCTCCTCGCGCTTGGCTAGTGCAAACATGAGTTCATCGTCATCAGATAAAGACGACGACGAATTCATGATCATGTGGGAGGTGCTCATTGTGTTTCGAGAGAGTTGGATAGAGAAATTTGAGAGAGGTCAGAGAAGCTATAGCCAGAGATGTGAAAGAGGTGGGAGGTGGTGGTATATATAGAGCTGAAAAATAGCCGTTGGAAATAGAGCCGTTGGAAATATGGCCGTTAGAAATTTGAGCGGTTGAAAATATAGCAGTTGAAAAAAATAGCTGTTCAAAATAGAGCCGTTGAAAAAAAAAGATGAATGATTGTTATAACATAATATTAAAATATAGAAGAGAGAATATAGATATACTGAATATAGACGTTCTGCTGTATAACTGGGAACATTTATACAGATTTTTTTTAGATGATGAAATATAGATGAGCCAGTGAAAAATGCTCCAAATGCTCACTCGGCAGGGCCCATTTGTAAATGGGTCGCCGCGTGACCTGTCGTGGCCGGGTGGCGGGCCGTCGGCCTAGCATAGCATCATCACCTACAAGCTTTCTCTTGTATCGATGAAACAGGATCCAAACAAAGCTAAAAGCGAGGTGCAGTGAAATTGCTGCCCTCTGCTATGACCCATACCAAAGATTCCCCTCCCCTCCTTTCTCTTTCTTTCCATCCGCTTTCTCTTATCTTCTCCAAATCTACTCTACTGTCACCGTGTGACGCTACCACACCACAAACCAACAGCGACAGACACGCTCCGGATTGGGCAGTGAAGAGCGAGTAATAACTGGACTGCTCTGAACTGGCATTGCACGATCTTCTTGCTCAGCAGTCAGCACCCACTGCGTTGCGTTTACTCCAAAGAGCTGTCCGTCCTCCATGGGGCTGAGGAGATGCATCGCCGTTATCCTGTTCTTGTTGATTTGGAGAGGTAAGTAATTTGGAGTCTACGTTTTCTTCTTTCTTTGCTTGAGATCTAATGAGTTTCGACAATGGCGGCCGAGCTGATGAAGCATTTTCTGTTTCTTGCTGGAGTCCAGAGGCGGAGGCGGCGACATTCGTGTTCGTGAACCGGTGCGCGGATACGGTCTGGCCGGGCATCCTGTCTAACGCAGGCACCGCACGGCTAGGCACCACGGGGTTCGAGCTCCCGCCGGGCGCCTCGCGCCCGGTGCCGGCTCCGTCGTCCTGGTCCGGCCGCCTCTGGGCGCGCACCGGCTGCGCCCAGGACGCAGCCACGGGGCGTCTTGTCTGCACCACCGGGGACTGCGGCTCCGGCACGGCCGAGTGCGCCGGCGCCGGCGCGTCGCCTCCCGCTACGCTGGCCGAGTTCACGCTCAGCGGGACCGGCGGGCTGGACTTCTACGACGTCAGCCTCGTGGACGGGTACAACCTGCCCGTGCTGGTGGAGCCGGCCTCCGGGTCGTGCGCGGTGGCCGGGTGCGCGGCGGACCTGAACGCGATGTGCCCGCCCGAGCTGCGGTCCGGCGGCGGCGCGGCGTGCCGGAGCGCGTGCGACGCGTTCGGGCGGGAGGAGTACTGCTGCAGCGGCGCGCACGCGAGCCCGGCGACGTGCGGGCCGACGTCCTACTCGCAGGTGTTCAAGATGGCGTGCCCGCGCTCCTACAGCTACGCATTCGACGATCCCACCTCCACTTTTACCTGCGCCGGCGGCCCCGATTACACCGTCACCTTCTGCCCCGGCACACCCCCGAGGTCAGTCTCAGCTCACCACTCCATTACCCAGTCTGTCTTCGATGCGCCAGCGCATTGCAAGTCTGGATCTTTGGTAGGTTCTTGTCTTGCCGAGGGGGTTTGATCTGATGTCAGAGATCTGAAGCCCGGGCATGGAAGGAAATACTACTACGGCTACTATGCCCTTTTCACTCCATTCCAAATTATACCAGTAATTTTGCGTGCTTAATTGATAAAAAATGATAGAAGAGATTTAAGACTGGATGCAAAAATGATGAGATCTTTGCAAGATCTTATGCTCAGCAGCAAAATATGCTGGAGATAGAAAAACGAAATGCAAAGACAGGCATTGTTTGTCGTTAGTTTTTGCCTTTGGTTACTGTTTCACCTAGTATTCTTTGTGAGCTGACCCATGCCCCTGTCCTTTGCTTTGTCTTTTGTCACGTGAGCAGCCAGAAATCGACGATGGTGCCTGGCGCGACCGCCACCACGCCGACAACGGTCCCAGGGACAGCAACGCCGACAACGGTCCCAGGGACAGCAACGCCGACAACGGTCCCAGGGACAGCAACGCCGACAACGGTTCCGGCAACAGGAACTCCGATGACGATGCCTGGGACGGACATGCCGACTATGATGCCGGGGACGACGTTCACGGACGCCATCCCGGACAGCACGCCGATGTCGATGGGCGGCGAGGCTGGCACAGGTGGCAGCATCCAAGGGCAGGGCGTGATCCTAGGCGGTGGCAGCGGGGAGTCCTGGATCGCCAAAATGGCCACCGGCGAAGTCGCGGTCGGGGAAGCAGCGGCGCTCGCGAGAGCCTCGGCGCATCTAATTGCGGCGCCATTGGTGTTTCTCGTGCTCCAACGGCTGCAAGGATAGTATGCTGGGCCGCCATTGATCGATCTACCCAATCTATTCGTTTGTAGGTTCAGCAACATTGGGGAAAAGAAATAGATTGGTTGTACTGTTGTAGGCTTAGATTCCTAGGCACCAATCACCATTGTAACATCACATTCCATGATTATGGCCCTGGTTGTACGTGGTAGTTTTATTGTTTGCAGATAGGTACTGTACTACTGTACGTGTTAGTCTTTTATTGTTTCAACTCTCTTTTTTTCGAATTTGAAATGGAGATGAAACCCTCGTCTCTAGAGAGCCTACAAAAGTAGTTTTGGAACACCTTTTTTCTGCGTTTTAGAGCACACAAAAGTAGTTTTAGGCCACCTGTTTCGTTCATAGGATATAAGCAGAATTGGGGAAGGGAGACATATTTATTGTTCTGTTGTAGGTTTAGAGAATCTCCACCGGCTCTCGGACAGCCTATTTCTCGGCCGACGCAAATAATTTCGTCCAGTCGCCTCCAGGAGACCAAATTCTATCGGCTTGGACCGAAATTAGCGCAAGGATTCAGGCCGAACCCAGCGCGCTGGGGCAGTAGGGGAGCCGGCGGAAGGGAAAATGGCGCGAAAACAATTTTCTCGCCTACGGTCTCGCCCTATCAGCAAGCCACAACATTGTCCGGCCTCGTCGTATTACCGCAACCGCCGGTCGCCAAGCGGCCGAGCAGTTCAATCGCCCAACGGAGTGGGGTTATAGCGGTGCTGCAACCGCGTATCCACCCCTCCTGCCCGCTGGCCGATATAAACCCCCACATCACCGCCGTTGAAAAAGATGGTACCTCAACAATCCCCATGGTTAGGAACCTGGGGTTTCATAAGGGAAAATACAGTGGTGGACTACTCGGCTAGACGGGTTTTTACCCGCCAGATTGTTTATTTCGATAGGGTGAAACAGATTAAGATTGGATCTGACGCAGCTATGATCTAGGGTTACTTGTCGTCCTATGACTCCCTCCCCCCCCCCCCCCCCCCGTCCTTTATATAGGTAGCCAGGTCTCACGGGCCGTACATGAGTAGGACTCGATTTTGTGTCAGTTCGGTTCTTTCCCAACTTCTTGGAAAAAATCCATCCTTGCGCCTGCATCATCTCGGACTATGTAGCGGGCTCTGATGCGGCTGCCCAAAGGCCATCTGGGGTATTCCCTGATGGGTCGTACCCGGTAGGCCCACCGTGGGGGTCTCTCGAGTACCCCCACGTCAGTAGCCCCCGAGTGACTGATGGAGTCAAAGACTCGATCAAGTGACTCAAACCTAAAACCGAGTTGACTCGAATATGCTTCCTTTGACTCCACCAAAGGACTCAGACCTAAAACCGAGTTGACTCGAATATGCTTCCTTTGACTCCACCAAGGGACTCAGACCTAAAACCGAGTTGACTTGAATATGCTTCTGTACCCTGCTCTGAAGGATATGGCTCAACAGACTTGACTCACTTGACGGATCAAGGTCAATTAATCTCAATTGGGAGAAAACACTATTGGCCTACTCAGGCTTCGAGTCCTCAGGCTTGAATCTGGAAAAAACTGGGGTTACTCGACTGCTGTCGCTGAGGTCTTTTCGGGTAGAAATCCAGTTGTCAGATTGTTTTACCCAACGCGTCCGTCGGGATTTTCATCATACCTGTTGGCATAAGAAATCTCTAGGTAGTGCAACAGAGGTGCAACTCCTAGGCCGTTAGAACTGATCCGCGGGTCAACCTTCATGCAATAAGCATGACATCCAGAATTTAAACACAGCTGTGCGATCTAGCAAACAGAGTGATGTAGCATGATTCGTTCGAGTCATTGGTTCAGGTCATAGAGGAGAGAACTCGACCCATCGATTTCGCAAAGATCTCGTACGCCGCATGGGAGCCAGTCGAAGGCCAAGTGATTTTTCCGATCACTCGAGCTCTTTTTCCGTTAAGTGAACACGTCACCTGATGACGTACCACCTTGTTATTTCTGTCAAAAGACTAGACGTTTCTGGAATGTGCTTATTTTGTCAGAGGTAACTTGCTTGAGTGATCTTTGACCATCCTTTGACCGTTCAGTACGCGGTAATCTAGGGAATTTCACTAAATGCTCCAAGATTCCCGCGCGTAGTGGGCGGCGTTGGGACATTTTGGTTAGCCTCCAATCGCCACGTGTCAGCCAGATCTTTACCGCAGGTCATCGACGGTGGGGATCTTTCTGATCCTTTTATAAATGCGGGCGACAAAACAGTAATTTTTTCTTTCTTCCTCCTTGCGGCTGCAGTCCTTCTTCTTCCTTGCGCTCACACCTCCATAGCCGCACTCCAATCTTCTGCCGCACACCCATGGGTAAACCAGGGGAAACAATGAGGCCACCACGGCCAGCGGCCCCGGGACAACCAAGCGGAAGGGCAAAAAATGGGCGAAGTCCGCCTGAACGTCCAAGATCCTTTCATCCCTTGAGCGCGAAGGGCTTATCGGGACCGAGTCAGAGAAGAAGTGGTGCCGTCCTCGGAGCGAGACTAGCCCCACGCCGGAGGCGGATGAGCACGTGGCTTTTACATACCATGTTACTAGACGTCTCTCCTCCCCGCTCCACCCCTTCTTCCTCGCTATATTGTGCGCGTACGACGTGCAACTGCACGACGTACCGCCCAACTCCATCCAGCACCTCTTCTACTTCATCGTTTTGTGCGAGTGCTACCTAGGAATCTCCCCCCACCAGGCCTTGTTCAAGCGGCTTTTTGTCGTTAAGGCCCCGCCGAGCAAGGAGGACCCCCACGAGGTTGGGGGTTGCAACATCCAGATCGACCCGAAGGTCAAGTACTTTAAGATAGACTTTGTGGAGTCCGTTATAGGCTGACGGACTCGGTGGTGAAAGGACACGGATGTCGCCTAGGGGGGGTGAATAGGTGTTTAAAAATAATTACGGTTAATGCTTGAATAAATGCAGAATAAAACTAGCGTTTAATTTATCTAGCCAAAACCTAAACAAACTAGGTTCACCTATGTGCACCAACGTCTTATGCTAAACAATTCAAGCAACTATGTGATAGCAAGATATGTTACTTCAAACTCGATGGCTATCACAAAGTAAATTGCATAAGTAAAGAGGTCGAGTATAGAAATAACCGAGACACATGGAGACGATGATTTATCCCGAAGCCCAATGGAAGCTAATCTCCGTTGGAGAGGTGTGGAGTCAAAATGACTCCAAGCGCCCAATGGCTCACCTTATTCTCCTCGTGGCTCCGCCAATTCGGAGTGCCACGATCCACTATGGGACCTTTGGAGGGCGGTCATCGATCCCGTACAAGGTTGGGGCAATCTCCACAACTCAATTGGAGGCTCCTGACAATATCCCGTGAGCCACTAAAATCCGAGATAGCAACAAAGTCCTGAGCCACCAAAACTCCGAGACAACAAGGTCCAGAGCCACCAAAACTCCGAGGCAACAACAACCATATAGGACACTCTAAGTACCCAAGAGGACAAGCTCAAGGGCACTCCAAGAACCCAAGAGTAACAAGCTTCTCAACCTTTCACTCGAACAAATCCTCGTAGAGAACTCAAAGTTATGCAACCTATGCAATGGCAAGAACACAAGGAGTGCTCAAATCCTTCACTCTCGAATCCCACCAAAGCAACAAATGCTATAGGGGAAGAAGAGATTAAGAACAAGGAAGAACTCACCAAATGAATCCACAAGATCTAGATCCAAAGACTTCCCCTCACTAAGAGGAGAGATGGATTGGTGGAATAGTAGATCTAAATCTCCTCTCTCTTTTCCCACTAATTGGAGGCAAGAATCACGGAGGAATAAAGAGAAAGCAAGCTCCAAAAAGTCAACAATGGTGGGAAAAAACTTGCTTCAGAAGTAGGGAACCAATGGGGAAGAAGACCCCTTAAATAGGTCCCCCAATCTGCCCGTTGGGCAGTTCTGCGCGACCCGGCCAGGCCGGCCTCTCTGCGCAGGCCGGCCACCTAACAGACTGCCCCGGCCTAGGAGCCCGGCTAGGCCAGCCTCTCTGCACGCAGGCCCACCACCTAACAGTCCACCCCGGCCTGGGTTCCTGGCCTCTCGGGCTGGTTTTTCTGCGCGACCTAGAGAACACTAAAAACGTGATATCTTTTGCCTCTGGACTCCGTTTTCGATGATCTTGGTCCCGTTGAAATCGAAAAAATGAGCAATAAAAGATTATGTAAAGAAAAATCATTGTCCATCATTGGAGGATAAAACCAAATTATGAAAGGTTTGACCTCACTATAAAGAAACAAACGGTAAAACCTCCAATATAAGAAACGCAATATGTTTTTCATGCGAAAACCGTTTTTGATGAAATTGAGCTTGTATTGAAGAACATGACAAGCTCTAAAACCACACATGGAGAAAACAAAAATAAGAACCAAGAAAGATGATGCCAAGTATGCAAAGGTTTGAGATCTCTCCGAATGCTACAATCAAGTTTGTAATACGAGAGCCCCTCTTGATAGTATGGTTATCTATCCTATAACCCGGTCTCCCTCCTAATGCCATGAGACCGGTAAAATAGAAAACCTATCACGATCATACCTTTGCCTTGAGCATTCCACTTGAGCTAGATGATGAAGATCATGACCTCCTCAAGATGGAACACCTTTGTTGATTTTTTTTTTGCTTGGTGAAGACACATAGATTGCTCCCCCATACGCCACTATGGGAGAGGCTCATTTAAGTACATATTAACTTGGCAATTATCTTCAAAAGTGTGACAAGATCCGAGCATGTGATCTCTTTGATATGCTCCTCTTGGACTTGCACTTCTCAAACTTGATGACGACCACAACGTAACGTCATCCACCATGGACTATATGAAATCTTCCTTTTGATGCAAACCCATGGAAAGATACCTAACCCCACATAGATATACAACACACACATATAACGGGTTAGAACTGAAGGGAATATGCCCGAGAGGCAATAATAAAGTGGTTATTATCTTATTCCTTGTTTATGATGAATGTTTACACTACAACACAACATGCATGTAGGGACGCTCGATTGGTAAGCTAGAGACGTGTTATTTCATCTCTAGTGGATTGTAGAGCCGCTTGTTAAAAGCGTCATAGAAACATCTCCTTATGCACCGTCTCAAAGATTGTTGAGACGTATTGTAAGCGCGTCTACATGAAATGAGACGTTTTGTATAGCGTGTCTACACCGGTAGAGACGGGTTACTCGTTATACATTCATATCGTCTCTATCGAACATAGAGTCGCTCTATTGCGTGCTAAGAAGGGTATAAACAGCTTATTTTTTACTTTGTATAAATGATTTATTTTCTTATTAAAATCAATACCATAAGTGGTATGTTTGGTATATTATATCATCACAAACCAAATATCTGTACAAAAAATGATACTCTCACATGAATAATTATATATCATTAAAGAGTAATTGTACTTTACAACTGAATTTTACAGCCACATACACTAATTTTGAATTTCTCTAACATATGGTCCGTATATTTCTTCAAAGAATTTCACTCTATCTATGATCTTTAAAAATGCAGATATTTCTTCAGAGAACTTCATTATATCTTTGACCTTCTGCACAAATGCATTGGTTGTATGCCTTAACTTCCGATTGTCATTCCCTCGAAACACATATCTTCAGATCTTCCTTATAGTCTTCTATTGTGCTGCATGCAGAAGTGAAAATCAATTGAAAAACAAGTAAATTTCTTGGGACAAGTAAACACAAGTAGTTGACTCAGGGTTAAAAAAAACCAAGAAGCACGGCTAGGTGTAAGAACTGAGGGCAGCAACAGTAAACAAGCAAGTATTAACACTTACGTGCTTGTACAAAAAACAGTAATGAGCATTCAATCATCTCCGACGGCGTGCCGAGCACCTCCTATGTCATGGATCTCGGCAGGGTGGTCCAGCTGTAGGGGAGCGCGTTCTTCTTCTACTTTGTGAAGTGCAACATGGACCGTGGGCTGCTCGGCACGCTGGCCGCCCTCGGCGCCGAGTTTGTCTGCAATAGCCACAGAGAGGTGGAGTCATCCCTCGCACTCGGCATCAACCCCGGCAGCATCGTGTACGCCAACCCATGAAAGCCGGAGGCGCAAGTCCAGTACGCGGTGCAGGCCGGCGTCAAGCTCACCACCTACGACTCCGAGTCCGAGGTGGACACCACAATAAGACTAGAGCATCTATTAGTTGAAAAACAGTAAGCAGAGTTAACCAAGTACTAGAACAGATATATTTCAGTTGCATTCAGAACATTCTGGCTCTGATTAAAAGTAGAAAGCTTGCACCACAACTCTTAAACAAATATGGTACTCCACATAATACATTATCCACATACAGTACTCCGTCATTACTCTGCATAAAGCTCTTTCCGCAATTTCTTAAGAATTTCATAATATTGTCATAAATTTGTTGGCCTAGCTACCATGGACTGCATCCATGAATATAGCTTGTTGAGTATTCCGACAAATAGGTTGTGAGTAATACACAATCAAGCATATTCTCCATTTAAGATACTAACTATTAGATCCTACAACAGTAGGTATGAGATGAAAAAAAGAGTCAATGTTATCAAATTATTTGGGGAAATAAGAATAAACATCAGGTCGCTCCAAAACAGAACATATTCCTCAACAAGATAACTTTGAGAATGACCATCAGAATCTTAACTAATTCATCAGACATAAGGGCATCTAAATGGATCTTAGATATCATAGGGAATTAGGCACAACAACCCAGATTGGCAGATTTTATCACCAAAAATGGAAACCATATGAAACAATAGAGGTCTGATAACAAACATGTCCTGGTACAACGATTCAGAAAAATGGGAATCAAACTGAAAATGCAAAGGAAAATTAAATGAATGGTCGAAAGACAATGAACGCAGACCTCCGTCGGGGTACTCTTCTTTCTCTGTGATCATTGTCCATCTGTAGATTGTCCAGTTGAGATCTAACTATACCCTCGTCAGTTACGATTACTTGACAAACGGAGATACAACACAAATAAATATTATGGAGGGATTACATAACTGCAGCAACATACCGGATTGCGCAGAACCCGCTAATGGATGACGCAGGAGCAGTGGCAGAGAACGCGGCTGGGAGCAAACCGGCGTGTGCACCAAGGCTGGTCGTCTAGCTAGATGGGATCTCAGAGTCATCTGCCGCCAGCGATCTCGCGTGCACTGAACTAGAGCACGATAAGGAGATTAGGTTGGTGCCTTGGTGGCTGGTTCCGCAAGAGGGGCGGCCGCCGGGGAGAGAACTGGTGGTGGCGCTAGGTTTTCACATCTCTAATAGGTCTTGCGGTGGTTTTTTTATAGAATATATTTTTTATTTTTTTTAAAGCTACTAGCAGAATGCCCGTGCGTTGCCACGAGTTAAGAAAAATGAAAGACAAAAAAAAAGTCTAAGAGTTCTATTTAGACTCACGTCTTGATGGACAATAGCTTATTTGTCCATCTTTCTTTCTCTTGTACCATTCTTATGGGCATCTCCGCTTTTTTATGCGCCTCACTCAAACTTGTACGACAAAACAAAGCATAGTGGCATAGAAGCATTGTCGTGTTGATTATTTTCACTCAAAATTTTTGGTAATTAGTTGGTGAAAGTTTTTTGGCATGATTATTTGGATACAAAGCAGGCTAAATGAAAAAACCGATTAGCGGACATGACAAAATATTACTTAAAAGTCTGCAATGTTAATATCAATTACATAAAAAACTTAGTTGTCACTTTCCCAAGTTTGCGATCGTAGTTCACAAGCCAGTACAATGTACAATAGAAGATGTTTCCCAGTTTGCGATCGTAATTACAATGTACAATATAAGATGTGATCGGTTGCTTATGAAACTTGAACCAAATTACAAATTATGTTCAAAGTATGACATGAAATGTTGGATAGTCCAGAAAACCTTGCAAACCCTTTGTGGCTCCCGAGCTCACTGGAGCTCGTTTTTTCATTTAAAAAAAAAATACTTTTAGGTCTTCAAAATTTCTGAAATTAATTAAACACATTATGTATGTACGCAATAAATTTCAGTAAAAAACTTTTTGTTTTGTGCTATACAAAAGAGAGAAATTTCTAACAAATACAAGCTATTATTCTTCCTATATTGTGCCTAGATTTTTTTTCTGTAGCTCGGAATACAATTTTTTTGTGGACCGCATATTTCCATATACATAGAGAGCACGTTTATGTATCCAAGAAAGAAGATTTGAATTTCTTTTAAACTCAATTTTACAATACAAAAAATTGCACCCGGGTAAACAGTGTCGCTCCCTTGCAGAGGTCCAGGTTGCAGCTGAAGCAGAGGCCAGAGGGTGCCACTGCACTACAACTCTGCAACTGCTCCTAATACGGTTTCGTGTGTGCTCTTGCGGCGGTCATCCCTCCTCGTCCTGAAACGGCAGGCGGATACAGAGGTACAGGTTAAGGTCCGGTCGTCCAGGCACCCGTGCGGCTTGCTCTCCTCCCTGCGAGGGCGGAGAAACGGAAGACATCGGGGACCGAGGTCAGTCGATGAGCTCCAGACCGTTCCGCCGCCCGTCCTCGAGCACCACCGGCAGCGTGCTCCGGCTGCCGCCCGTCCTCAAGCACCACCTCTACCGTGCCTTGCTCTGGCCGCCGCCGATGACATAGATGTCATCCTCACGCCCCCTATGGCTTCCCCGACACCTACCCTGCGAAAGTTGTAGTTTTTGTTTAGTAAAAGTTGTAGTTTCTATCCAAAGCTGCAAGATAAAATAAACAAGTCACAAATTTCAGAAAAATATCTCTCTTGTGAGTTGTAAAACAATTAGTAAGAACATGAGATGGCATTGGCAAGAGGTACCTATGCAAATTGGGATCCAAGAAAATTATTCATAGGCTGGAAAAGAACAGTTGGATTTAGAGGATGTGTATCATATAATTAGTATTTTCATGTGTACATCAATGATGGCCACACTGGATTGAAATAAAAGATAGCAAACCATTCAGATTAGTGGTACCTAGCGAGGTCGCTAGCGTCAATTTCATGCTTTTGCCAAGGAAATACACCTCCACTCTTTGTTGGGAGGCCTCCACTGGATTGAAATACATGCACTATCAGACAGAAGTACTAAAATCACCACACACCATAAATCGTCTACTATCACTCTATTCAGGAGGACCCACTCTGAACTCCTTTGCACCAGACTATGAATCAAAGCGCCAGCTTCTCGCATTAGATAAGACTGCAAACATCAATGAAATTAGACAATATGTTAAATAATCTGAAACAAGAACACACAAAAAAGGAAAGCTGACGATGTTTTCGATCAGAGGTGCACAGTCTGAACACTATGGATGCTTCAATGCCATCTGACACCATCCTCTCGTTCAGCATGCCTAAACCCGATATTAACAACTGATGTCAATCTCGGTACAAGCAGAGTATCTGACATGCTTTCTTTTTGGACTACAACACTACGTATCATTTACATGGTCAATTCCAGTTAGAAAATAATAATAATAACACAATTGTATTTTCCGACTACTCTACGTCAACACTACGTATCATTTCCATGGTCAATTCAAGTTAGAAAATAATAACACGATTTATTTTCCGACTACTCTATAAGAATGTCAAAGACCATATTTTGAAGAAAAACCAGCTGATAGGTTTTGACAGCGACTTAAAGCATATAGTGCTTAAGGTGGATCAAAACTTGACATTTTGAAGATATATACTTCATTATCAGAACGCTCCAATACCACTAAACACATGTTAAACTATCTTAGGTAGCAGACATTTCTATAAATTGGCTTTCTATTCGCATTTCCACTATTGGGGCAGTCACTGCTTGCTAGTAGTAACTGGAAAACAACGATAAAAAAGAACATCAGCTGACCAACCACACACTAATAGAAGTGAATTTTACCCTGTTTTTTCTTTCTCGAGGGAAAGAAGCAAGCAACAACATATATTCTTTATTCCTTCTCCGAGTGGCAATCCCCAACATAGTTTAACAATTCATCGAACAGGTGGGGCTCATTCAGCGTGAGGTAAGCGAGCCAGGCAAACAAAAGAATGGGACAAAAGAGGACAGTGGGGGAGTAAGTTGCCGGAATGATGAGCTGCTACGCGACTACGCGCAGGGCCGGCCCATAAGGCGGGGCAGAGGGGCGGTCGCCCTGGGCCCCCGAGGGACACGGGCCCCAAACAGGGCTACGCTTCTACTATTGAGGCCTGATAGTTTAGGCTAATTCTAGAAAATGTAGAGGGCCCAAACTCCAGTCGAAATCTTGCAGTAAACCAAATCATTGATGGCTCTTTCCCTGAAAATCAGTTGGTGCGTCTACTTTGACTCATCGGAGATAATTTTTCTTTTGTCATGGTTGCTTCCCCAAATTTCCAAAACAACAAGGCCCCTCATGTGTTTTCCATTCCCGGAGATTAACGATGCAACGCTTTCATTCCACAAACAACTCTTCACTTATTCTCAACAGTTTTACGGTTCTGTTTGTCTCCATCATACATCCGTTTGAGAGTATATGTTTGTCCACCCTCTTCCCAATTCACTTCCAAATATCTCTTCTAATTTTCTGCATTTTTTGGCATAGGCCAAAAAAAATTAGTATCATGGTATAGTTGTCTTGGTCGACAAAAATTAAATTTTAATTCCTAGTGTCTTTAAGATTCCAAAGACCATTAATTTATCGAATGTACGGTTGTTTATTTTGGAATCATAATATTAATTTTCCTTACAAGAAATAGTAACGTATTAAGTCTTTTCTTTGTGAACAAGGGCCCTTCGTATCGTCTCGCCCTAGGGCCCCCAAAATCTATGGACCGGCCCTGACTACGCGAGGGGTATGCCGGGGTCGTTGGCCTTGACGGTGATTCAGCTGCCGGTGCTGGTGACCCACCCCTCCATACGTGTAGATTTCATACCTGTGCCTGCCAAAAGGTCCGTACGTGTGAAGCCAATCAGGCAGCCACCCTTCAAGCTCTGATGTGGTTTCCAATCCTAGCCTAAGAGCATGTCTAACAGGCCCCTTATAACGCGAGCGCCCCGTAAAATTCCGGCGGCATACGGGGTGCGGGCCAAAACGGCCGTCTAGCAGCCCCCGTATGCGGCCTGGCCCGTACTAAAATTTTACGGGGCCTGCGAAACCGCCCCCTCCGCCCCGTACTTATAGTGGGTGAGGGTTGGGGTGGGGGTCCAACCCCCCACCCGCAACCCTAGCTCCGCCGCGCGCCGCCGCAGCTCCGGTGAGAAATTACGCGCGCGCCGCCGCCCCATTCCAAGCGCCTCCACCGCGATGAGCTCCCCCGACGGTTCCGGCTCCTCCACCGCCCGCTCCAAGCGCCGCCGCGAGCCGGAGACGCTCGAGGAGGCGTGGCGGCTCCACTGCAAACATTCCGTTGCAGGGAGCCGCCGCGCCGCCTGCAAGTACGCGGCGTGGCCGGCGGCCATGCCGCCGACTCTGGCGGACTACGCCGCGGGCGGGAGGTACCACACCGTCGACCCGCCGCCGCGGCCGATGAGCGGCCCCCAATTCGCGAAATGGCGCGCGGATTGGGAGCTGCACCAGCAGTGCAAGCGCGGCGGCGACGGCGCAAGCGGCAGCGGAGGAGGAGGCGCAGCGACAGCGCAGGAGGAGGAGGTACCGGCGACAGAGGAGGAGGAGGAGGCCGCCTTCGCGGCGGCGGTCGAGTTTTCGAAGAAGGAAGCAGAGGCCGCGGCGCGGGCGGAAGCGGAGGAGGAGGCGAAGGCCGTCGCCGACATCGAGCAGTTCAAGGCGATGGAGGCTTCCGGCCCCGTCGTCTTCCTAGACTAGATTAGGTTAGGACGAGCTCGAGCTCGATTTCATGTAGCAATGGTGATCATCTGAATAAAATCGAGTTCATCTTTTCTCCCGCGAAGTTCAAATTCAAACATACGGGGCGGAGATAGGGGGTCTGCTAGATGAACTTGGAAATTTGAGCACAAATTTTCCTAGATTTCGTGTGCAGGGCCCTCTACACGCGATTTAGGGGGCGAAATTTTAAGGGTCCTGTTAGACATGCTCTAAGGATCGGGAACGTAGCACAACTTGGATTTATGGTTTGTGTTGCGCAATTGGTGGATCAGGGGTGCTTGTGCCGTACCTTACCAAGAGGATCCGAGGAGGGACGTGGAGGAGATCTCGCTCGATGATGTACTCTCCTGCATTCTCAGGGGCACTGCGGCGACGAGGGGAACGCCGAGGCTGTTGCGTCCGGCGGCGACCTCATGTCGGCAGTACCTCCGCTCCTCCATGCTGCATCTCAATGATTTATGCACCGATGGGGTTAATTTCAGGCGATCCCGTAGGTCAGCGAGATTGGGCTAATAGAGATCCTTGTGCGGATTTGGGAGACGGGCATGATTCCGTCCGTGATTTGGGCATCGGGTTTTGGTGGGGATGGTTTGATGTTGGACGAAAGGATAGGAGAGATATAGAGATAATATGGAATAATAATTGGGAGGATATGATTACGGAACAATAATTTGGATACGTGGTGGAGGCGGGGTAGCGATGGATCAAGGACGGGAGGGAAGGCTTGACGACAGGATGCGATGGTACACGGTTGAAGGAACGAAATTTTTCTTTTAGATAGGAGAGATTTAGGTGAGATTTTTACGGCTTTAGAGCACAGTTTGCTGCACTATAGGACGACTTGACCGACGTCTCAAACAACGTCTCTACGTGCCATATGGTCCTCGGCCTAGAGACGAAAAAAATCTCGTCTTAGAGAAAACGTCTCTACACGTCTGTTTTGTTGTAGTGTTATTTCTCATGCTATAATTGTATTAACCGGAAACGTTGATACATGTGTGTTTAATAAACAAACAATCGTTCCTAGTAAAGTCTCTCTTTTAACTAGCTCGTTGATTAACAGATGATCAAGGTTTCCTGATCATGAAGATTGGATGTTGTTAATAATGAGGTCATGTCATTAGGAGAATGATGTGATGAACATAAACCCAAACTAAGTATAACAATACGATCAAGTAATTTATTTATGTTGTTATGTATTACATACGAAGTAACCTCATTCCTTAGACCATGAGATCATGTCAATCACTAATACCAGAAAGGTGCTTTGATGTCATCAAACGTCACACCGTAACAGGGTGACTACAAAGGTGTCGTTGGGTATTCAGAAAGTGTTAGTTGAGGCTCATGGATCAAGAGTGGTATTTGTCCATCCAAATGACGGAGATATATACTCTGGGCCCTCTCGGTGATATCACATCGACACCGCTTGCAAGCACGTGACTAGATCACAAGGATGTCATATCACAGAACGAGTAAAAGAGTACTTGTCGGTAACGAGACCGAACTAGGTATGGTTGATACCAATGATCGGATCTCGGAAAAGTAAAATATCGCGAGACAAAGGGAATAGTTACGACGTTGATGGTTCACACGATCACGAGAGTCATCGTTGAATATATAGGAGTCATCACGGATCTCTAGATCCCACTGTTGATTATTGATCGGAGAGGTGTCTCGATTATGTCTATGTTATTCGCGAACAGTAGGGTGACACACTTAAGGTTCGATGACGCATTTGAGAGGATACGGAATATCAGAGAAAAGTTTGGACAACCCCGAAATTGTTTCGGGGAATATTGAAATAGTTCAAGGTGGTATATGTTAATGTTTGATTAACAAATAGTTCAAGGGGTAAGTGTTAATGTTTGTTAATAGGATTAACAAATATTAAAATAAATAAATGAAATTGTTTTATTTATTTATTAAAGAAAACCCTTGGAATTTTGAGTGGGAATTTATGAAAGAATGAGTGGGTTGAGTGGAGACTCCACCCACATGATGAGGGGAGAGGTGGAGGCACAAAAAAATCGTAGCTACCTCACCCTCCTATATAAAGAGGGGTTGGACCTCCCTCTCCCCACACACTTGGTGTCATATGCACCTCCCTCCTCTCGCTGCTCCACCTCAGGTTCATGCGATTGGCGAAGCTCTGAACAAAGTTTTATCCACCACACCACGCTGTCGTGCTGCTGGAATTCCGAGGGATCCTCTACTTCCGTTGCCCTGCTGGATCGAGGGAATGGAGGTCGTCATCAAGCCGTACGTGTGACCGATCACAGAGGCACCGCCGGATTGCGGTGCACATCTTCTCGCTCTCAGGATCGATGTGAGTACGACTACGCCAACAACGAGATTCGATCTCGTAATGCTTAGAGTCTTCGAGGGTATGTTTTCTTAAGACTCTCTTTCTCCCCGTTGCACTTCATCTCCTAGATTAGATCTTGGCCTTTCGGGCGTATCTCGCGTAGGAATTTTTTTGTTTTCTATGCAACGAACCCTTCAAGAACACAAAACTATATGAACAATTACTTACCGCTAGTTGAATGCTCGTGCGTTGCTACGGAAGCACAATACAACATATAAATTCATTAATCTAAAGTTTTTCTTTTTGCTTTGTCCATCTAGCTAACCCCACATAGATATACCACTTCCCGTTTTCAACAGGCAAAATATAGGAATCGGCTCGGCTCATTTTTGCGTCGAGGCGAGCGGAGGAGGAGCGTGCGTGTAGAACTCCTCCCCTCCCTTCACATCAACTCATAGTAGTGGAAAAGGAGCCTACCTTATTAGTTAGTGCAAAATTCTTCCAACTAGTCATGTGAGTCTAAGAGCATCTCCAGTCGTGCCACCAGGACCACTTTTTCAACGCCGGTACGTCAAAATTCTCCCAACCGCGCCCCCAAAGACTCGTTTAGCGCCGGTTTTGGACAAAATAGCCACCGGCGAACCCAGGACAAACCCAGGATCCTGGGGACAGCTGGGGGAGAAGAGAGACTATTTTGCATGTCATTTGGCCCACTATCGGCCTCTAACTTCCTCTCTCCCCACCTTTTCTCTAGGCCCCACCCACGTGTGCACTCTCTTCTCTCCTCACTTCTTCTCTCTCCCACGCCCGCGCAGTTCGCCAGGCACGTCGCCGACCTTGCCTCGGCCAACACGGCAGCACGTCGCTGCCCTCAGTCCGTCGAGTGGGCAATGTTGGGGATGAGCTACAACAGGTGCCGCGTGCTGCGGAAGGGGTGCAATGAGTGAACGGATAGTAAGGGCACCTAGAGGGGGGTGAATAGGTGCTACGACCAATTTTAATTTTTCTTCAAGATTATTCTTGACACAAAGGTAAATTCTCTAGATAATGCAACTACGGTGAATTTACCTATATGACAAGAACAATGATAAACACAATACAAGCACGGGTAAAGGATAAGGGAACGAGATAACCGATAGGAAGCACGTGGAGACACGATGTATTACCGAGTTCCTCCTTGTTAAGGGAGTACGTCTCGTTGGAGGGGTGTGAGCTTCGCCACAAAGACCTACTCAACGTCACAAAGTCCTTACCCTATTCTCTGATGAACCCTGCCACAAAGGCCTAGTCCACCTTCCAATATTGATCCCCTTTAAGGCGGGAATCTAATCCTTTACAAACAAGCTTGGGGCACACACCCACAACCAAATTGGGGGCTCCCAACAATCACCAATCACCAACAAGTGTAGCAATGGAGTCTAGGTTTTCCACAAGAAACCCTAGACTCAAATCCCTCTAGAGAATGAGGGGGAAATGAAGAACGGCTTGGTGAAGATGTAGAACGGGGCCTTCTCCTTCAATCCTCCAAGTATCAATGAGTTCGGGTGGAGTAATTGGGAGAGATCTAGCTTTTGGAGGCTCAATAAATGCTGGACTTCAATGCTTTTCGAGCTACCTCTTGGGGAAGATGGGGATGGGGTATTTATACCCCCCTTCTTCCAACTAGCCGTTTGACCCTTTTACTCCTGGCGGTACTACCGCTGGGGCCATCGGTACTACCGCTCACTGGCAACTAGCACGGTACCGAGGGGTCCCAGTCAATGGACACGGACGGTACAACCGTGGAAGTACCGCAGTACTTCTAGCAGCGGTACTACCGCTAGGCCCACCGGTACTACCGTTGGCCACGAATTCGAAATAAATCGAAGTGGCTGGCGGTAGTACTAGGGCACTACCGCTCTAGTACCGTAACGGTTACCATGAGCAAAACTTCCTTGGCGGTACTTTGACCGGTACAGCCAACGGTACTTCCGCTTCCTGGAAGGAGCGGTATTACCGCCACGAGAAGTCTTGCTCCAAAATCGCCTAAGTACCAGCGGTACTACTGGACAAGTACATCTGAAGTACCGCTGATTGCAGTAGCCATTTTGATACTGGCGGTACTACCGCTCGCTGGAGGGAGCGGTACTACCCCTGACTCAACCAGTACTACCGCTGGACAAGGATTGTTTTGGTGGTTTTGGCATTCTGCACTCTTCGTTTTTGCGTCGAAATGATGTTTCCTAAAATAACTTAGACGCACGGTTAGAGACTTAATCGTGTTGTTATCAACTCCAAAACATATGAGAGATCAAATGCAAAGATGCACTTTCAATCTCTCCCTTTTTGGAGATTGATGACAACACCACTAAGAGAGCTTGTAAAATTTAGGTGGAGTACTTCTTGAGAGAACCATGTGATACGTCAAGAATATTTGTTGTTGAGGCAAACTTTTGTTCCCTTTAGAATGTGTGAACCCCCTATATTTTAGAGACCTATCAAGAGTAAAAGATATAACAATAATAACACTTGCCACACAATATATAAAAACGATAAAATCGAACAAGAGATCACAATGAGATAAAGGGTTCAACACAAATAACACGAGTACGACACGACACAAAGACACCAAAGTTTGACACAACCACCCAATCAAAGGATAACACGAGCCTAAATAGAACTCTCTCTCCCTTTGGCATCAAGGTACCAAAAAGGGAAATGGCGATGCTAACATCCCACGGAGGTCACTCGTTCGGGCTAGAGGCGCTTGCAGGACTCCCCAGACCACGCTCATCCTCAGAGTTGACATCTTCCACTTCCTCATCAATATCACCACGAGTCCAAGGCTCATAAGGAGTGGTAGCATCATCAAGAAGATCCGGATCCACCCAAGAGCCACCATGCTTTGAATTACACTCCTTGGAACCAGTGATTCTATCCTCAGAGCAAGGACCAATTGGCACCCCAAGATGGGCAAATATGTCACGTGTCAGCTGACGGTACTTCTTGCTACGAACATGAGAAAGGTAAGATTTGTTTCCCATCTCAACCTGGTGGCATAAGATCTTCTTCAGAGTCTCGGACATCCACTTGAGAAACCCATTCCTCTGAGCCCTTCCCTCCATCTCAAAGTCAGAGTCACTAGTGCCATTAGTGTCGGGACCAAGATCATCAGCACTAAGCAGAGGAGGCAAGTGCTTCTTAACACGAAGCTCCTTGACGTGGTGAGTAGTGAGATCTTGGTTACTATCCAAGAGAGCATTAGGAAGCTGAGCACAACGCCAAGTAGTGGAAATGAGTTTGAACACAAGAGCATCAAACACTAGAACCCTTCTCTTCGTCACAGAGTTGTACATCTCGTTCCATAATATATCCATAATATCAAGCCTTATACCATCTCTACGGCGCCTATGGGCATATACCATCAAATCAGTGAGAGATCCGTGGATTTGATCGAAGTTGCCAACACGAGGAGCAAGAGTGTTCCAGAAGATCGGGTGAAGAATGTCATACACGGGCAACAAGTTCTTGGAGAAACCAACCATAGCACGTCCAGGGATGTAGAGATCATACATGTCTTGAGGAGGCATAGATTTCTCCGGGTACGGAACCCGGAAGTAAGTAGTGGAGAAAGAAGCATCAGGAACCTCCCCAAACTCCTGAATACCCAACATAGTGGCAAACTCAACCCAAGAAGCTGTGAATTTCTGATCCTTGGTCATCCATGTGATCCTCCTCTCATGAGTGTGAAAATAGAGTGTGGCATAGAATTGGCCCACAAGATGCTCATCGTAATCTTTGTTGATCTCAATGAAATCCAGAAGACCAAACTCCTCAAAAATCTCCAGAGCTTCACCAAAATAATCCATCTTGGATCTCATAAAAGGCACATTGATAGAGAATTGGGTTACCACCTTGTTCCCGTTCTGTGGGTACTCCTCATAGATTATGTGCTCCTGGAAGCGAGTCCAGAAGCACTCATTGGCCCTGGCATCCCTAAGCTTCCTGTAGGGGTTGGTTCTCCTCTCTCTACGGAACTGTTCATCTGGCATGAGAGCAACAGACTTGTCCCTAGCAGCCTGAGACTTCATCAACACAGACCTCTGCCTCCTAGTCAAATTTCCCTGAGGCATCACTTCAGGAGCCTCATCTTCCTCGGAATTCTTCCCAGTCCTTTTAGCCACACGCTTGCGACCTCCACCCTTGGAACCACTAGCACCCGCACCTAAGATAGCATAGGAGGATAGCAATGAGGAAAGATAACTTCAATCAAATGATCTACGAGAATATTCATAAAATAATGAGAAATGCAAAAGGCTCCAGGAAGCGGTACTACCGCCGGGAGCCACGGTAGTACTACGGTCTCTAGCGGTCCCAGGCATAGCGGTAGTACTGCTATTTCCGGCGGTAGTACCGCTATTGCCAGTGGTAGTACCGCTGCTGGCGGATCTACGAGGGCACCCAAAGGTACAACTGATTCCACCCTAGATCAATTGCACTAAAAATTCTTAGGGAATCTAATCGTTTAGGCATCACATCAAACCACTTCTAGACTAGGAGATCTCTAGAACCCTAAACAACTTCATCTCATAAGATCAACTCGAGGGAGAGAGATTGGATGGGTTACCGGAGCTCATCTTTGTGGGGAAGAGGTTGGAGGTGATTCCCAGGCTTCCTCCGGCGTGAGACGAGCACTCGATAGCCGGAGAGAACCCTCCCCGGCGGATGGAAGGAGCGGCGGCGGCGAGATATGGTTTGGAGGGGGTGAATGAGGGAGAGAGGAAGTAAAAGGATAACTCCCTCTCCCAGGTCTGTATTTAACCCCACGATTTGGACCGCAGCGGTAGTACTGCCCACCTGGAACTACCGGTATCGTGAGGTAGTACCGCTCCTAGGGTTTGTGCTAGGCACGAACTTCTAGAGGATACACACAGCCCGCTAAACAATAGATAATTGTCTTACGGGGCCTACCTACACCCGCATCTCAATATGAGTAGGCCAACACGTAAACGTGTGACAACCATCCCCTACTGTTCATCGTTTGTGAAACCATCCAAAAGGAATCCGAATACTTCCATTGACGTACTTCATAACATACACACATGGTACGTCAACGACATTTGAACAAGTGATATCACAACAAATCTCTAAGACACAAAGAAATAGAAATAAGTGGCAAAAGCTCTCACTAGAGCAGAGATAGCAAATACAGTCATGCAGAGGACACATGTCCCAATAAGTCATCATTACATCACAGCGGAAGCATCCAAAGTGTCTGAGTACAGACAAGATCCAAATAGGCCTAAGAGGCCGGAAACGAAAAGAACGGAGCCCATCCACGAAGTCTCGGATCCTGCCCGGGTCCGCTATCTACTCGTCAGCAGCCTCGTCATACTCCACGTAGTAGCCACCATGGGGATCCTCGGAAACGTAGTCTGCAGAACCAGCAGCCCCAAAGGGGTCAGTACGGACGAGTACTGGCAAGCAAGACGCACAAGATACCAAAGTGTACCCGACAACACCAAGTACAGATGCTTTGGGTTCAACGGAAGATAGGTGATACAAAGGTGCGGCAGTGGGCTGCACTAACCAACTACAGAGACACGCTACAACATCCGGCTAAAAGAAAGGGATAAGATAGCGCATCGGAGCCAACTACCACGAACCTCAAACAAACCCATCCTGGATCTCGCCCCTTATCCAAAGAAGCAATCCGAGGATAACCCACACAGTTGGATTAATGAAGGTTCAAGTTATTGTGTCAATGAGTCTATTACTAGTCAAATTATTATTAATTAGGTGTAAGTTGTCTAATCCTTGTTAGCCAGCCCTATCACCAAGTCATCCGTAACCGCGGACAACACGGCTTCTCGAGAAGATTTAACCCTGCAGGGATGCACCAATTTGGCCGTACACGTAAGAATAACCCGCCAGGCGGGGATCAAACCCACCAAGCAGGCCACTCAACACAACCCAACTCTTCTTCGCATCAAGCCCAAAGAACCCCGTGCAATTGAGCGCACGGCTAATCAAGCCCCACGAAGAAAAGGGGACCCTCATAGCACTCTAAGAACGTGTCTCCCTAAATGCCGACTACAAAAGTTACCACCCTGGCGCCAAGGGTTCGCACCTGCATATGCATGCGGCAAATGGAAAACCCGAACTAAATGAGGCGATTTGGACGAGATGCGAATCGAATCAAAGTTGCGGGGGGCGCCCATACACGCTTCCCACATGCGGTTAGCGCGCTCATCATGGATCTAGAGGACAAGAACTTTTCCTGAGTTCGACACTAGCAGGCCTCAAAACCATACCCGGCCTCCTGCCGGTGCCTTATCATCAAATTATTATTACCTCAAACATTAACAGGTTGTTGTTTAAATAACGAGCCCCCAGAACATAATAGATATGGTAAAAGAAATAACGGACATCAGACTCGAGCACAACAACCCTAAACATGCTAGTAAGACACAGGCCAACAAGCAACAGGGTTATAGGTGTGGAGGTGAGGCTATATCAGGGTTACAGGATAACATGTGATAGGATCGGAACACAAGCAACGAATCATAAGGCTAGCAGATTAGACAACGGAAAGTATCGGTATCCAGTGTGGAAAGGACACAATGGTTCAGGTGAGTGAATACTTACCTGCAAACTCAGTAGCCTGGTACTGGGCTAACTCCTCTGAAGTAGTATCGTAAACCTCGTTTGTCTCAACGTCGTCGTCTATTCGAGAAGAAGCAAACAAACAACGAAGAGAGACGGACAATCAATAACATGGCATAATGCACAAACATGGGATGATGCATGACAATTTATTATATGCATCAATTTAATGATAAAGGACGTAAGAGCAATTTTAAATGGGCCCAATAGCAATTTTAAATTGCATTTGGGATTTACCCATATGTAATATTAATGAATTGAAATAATTACAAGTAAACATTAAGTTGAAGTGACTACATGCATGATGAATGATGAAAACAGCAAGAAAACAACTTTAGCTTCCAATTGATACCTCATTTGTCAAATTTGGTATGAATTTTGCAATTTAAAAGATGGATTTAAAGTATTGATTTAGTGCACCAACTTTATTTGCTCAAAACAGGAAAAAAAATCGCATATTTGAACTCTACAGGTAATTTAGAATGGAATACATATTTGGTTTGTTGAATTTGGAATTTTTATGCCCAAGTTATGAATTTTGCAATATTAAATGAATTAAACAAGGATTTAATTATTTCACCAATTTAGAATACTCAAAACAGGAAACAAAGGTGATATTTGGAAAGAGTATTCAATTTTACATCGAAACCATATTTTACATTTTAAATTTGGAGTTAAATTGAATTATTTATAAGCATTTGAAAACCATGGGCTATTCTGTAATTTTTTGAGGACTTAAAAGAAAACAGAGAGTTCAAACTAGCCCCTAGGGTTTCTGTCACGCAGTGCAGCTTGGCACTGGGCCACTGACCCGTGGGGTCAGTGCCCTGCTGGCACCAGCGTGGCGTGTGTGCGTGCTGGGGACTGCCAGGGTCGATGACGGGTGGGGTCACCACCCTGCGCGCGGAAAAAGGAATAAAAGCCTCCCCTGGGGCTCGAACCCGCGACCCAGCGCGCGCGGACGGAACGGGACCAACTGGGCTGCGGATGCGTTTGGTGATAGGACTGGGGTGCGCGCGGTTTTGAGGTAAAGGTTCGGGCTTGTTCGTTTTCTGACGAAACTGAAACTTGTTCAGTTGCTGAACGTTACGAGGACGACCGACGGCGACGACTGCAGCGATGCTGCGCTGCCGGCGTGCGTGCGCCGTGCTGCGCGGGGAACTGGTGCGTGCGCTTGCCCGCGGATGCAGAGGGGGAAGGAAGAAGGGACAGGGTGTGCTCACCGAGGGCCTAGGCGAGCGGGAGCGTGGCGACGGGGAGCTGTTGGCCGCGGTGTCGACGGCGACAAGACGGAGACGGTGGGGTGGTCCTGTTGCTCCCCGGGCTCGGCCGAGGTGACGAGGAGGATGACGTGCCCGCGGAGGTTCGATTCCCGCTCCTAACCAGCTCGGAGGGGCTCCATGGCAACGGCAATTCCCGGCCGCTCTCCTCTGTGATCTCGGTGGTGGCCGGTTCAGAGAGAAGGAAGCAGTAGAGCGTGAGGGAAGAGGAGAGGGGGATCGGCAGCGGCAGGGAGGAAGAAAGGAGGGAGAGGGAGCTAGGGTTGCGGCCGAGGGGATTAAGTAGAGGAGGAGGGGAGCAGGTGGGGAGCTGCCTGGTGGGGGAGCCATCCCCTCCTCTGTCTCCGTAGAGAGGAGGAAGACGACAACGGTTCGTGGGGGGCTGGGCTTGGGGTGGTAGGTGGGCTCAGCCCACTTGGGCTGGCCTGCCTCCCCCATTTTTTTTTTCCTTTTTTTTGTAGAAGAAGCAAAAGACAGAATTTGAAAGAGTTTTTGAATTCCAAAATTCATGAATTTAATTTGTATTGCTTAAGCATTGTAAATGCCCAGTTGCACCACTTTTAGTTTTCAAAATTCAAATGTTTAGCCACTGTTTGAAAAATAAACAAAAAAAATTGAATTCAATTGAATTTCACATCAAATGTATTAGTTGAAATTTAACCAAGTCAAATTACTAGTAAAATTCAAATTTAAAGAAAACAATTGAATTGATTATGTTTGTGAATTGTTTTCAAACATTGGAACATACCAAGTATGAACCAAAGATTTGCAATTGATTTGAATTTGAAATGGAAAACAACACAATTAAAAAAAATGCAATGCTCATGATGGAATGATGCTTAACTTAAGTTAACAAAAAGCAAAGCACTCTAAGGGTGTTTTCATACTTGGGATGTTACAAAACGCCCCCCTTGAAGGAATCGCGCCCCGAGATTCCTACTGAGACGAGAAAAGGTCCGGATACTTCTTGCGAAGATCCTCTTCGGTCTCCCACGTTGCCTCTTTATCGGAATGATGAGACCACTGCACTTTTAAGAACTTGGTGCTCTTGTTGCGAGTTTTGCGCTCGGTCTCATCGAGAATGCGAATCGGGTGCTCCTCATAAGAGAGGTCTTCTTGCAGTTCAATGGAATCATGATCAACTGCACGACCTGGATCTTTGAAGCACTTCTTGAGCTCTGACACGTGAAAGACATCGTGCACCTTGGATAGCTTTTCTGGAAGTTCAAGACGATATGCATTTTCTGCACGCCTTGAGAGAATGTTGAAGGGACCAATATATCTTGGTGCAAGCTTTCCTTTGACACCAAAACGATGAGTGCCTCTGAGGGGAGTTACACGGAGATATGCTTTGTCTCCAGCTGCATAGACCATGTCCCTGTGTGTTGGTGTCATAGTAGCTTTTCTGACGAGACTGAGCAATCTTCAGATTGTCACGAATGATGCGAACTTTCTCTTCGGCCTCCTTAACAATGTCAGGGCCTAAGAGTGAACGTTCACCAGCTCCAGACCAATTGATTGGACTCCTGCATCTGCGGCCATAGAGAGCCTCAAATGGTGCCATGCCTAGACTTGCCTGGAAGCTGTTGTTGTAGGAGAATTCAGCATATGGAAGACATTCCTCCCATTTCATGCCAAAAGAGAGACCACATGCTCTGAGCATATCCTCGAGAATCTGATTGACTCTTTCGACTTGCCCTTGAGACTGAGGATGATAGGCTGTGCTGAACAGAAGCTTGGTGCCCAAGGCTTCTTGAAAGCTTTTCCAGAAATGAGAAGTGAAGATGCTTCCACGGTCTGAGCTTATTTCCAATGGAATACCATGAAGAGGAACAATCTTTGCAGTGTAGAGCTCTGCTAACTGACTAGCTGAGATTGTCTCTTTGACAGGAAAGAAGTAAGCGACTTTAGTGAGTCGATCAATGACAACGAAGATTGCATCGTTGCCCCTCTTGGACTTTGGAAAACCTGTGATGAAGTCCATTTCAATCATGTCCCACTTCCATTCAGGGATTTTCAGAGGTTGGAGAAGACCTGCTGTTTTCTGATGAACTGCCTTGACACGCTGACAGACGTCGCATTCAGAAACGTATTGAGCAATTTCACGTTTCATGCTAGGCCACCAATATAGTGTCTTGAGATCCTGGAACATCTTTGTACTTCCAGGGTGTATGGAAAGAGGAGTTTCATGAGCCTCTTTGATAATGACATCTTTGAGACTTTGAATTTGAGGAACTGCAATGCGTCCTTCGAAGAACACAGTTTCCTTGTCATCAATTGAGGCCTGCTTTGATATGCTCTACAATCTTCTTGATTTCCGCATCACGAAGTTGTTCAGAACGAATCTTGTCCCCGAGAGTTGGACTGGCTGTCAAGTTTGCAAGATAGCCTTGAGGAACAAGACCAAGATTCAGCTTCTGGAATTCTTCATGAAGAGGAGGTTGGCTTTCCATGATCATGAGATTATTGCAATACGACTTGCGACTGAGAGCATCGGCCATAACATTAGCCTTGCCTGGAGTGTAAGAAATGGTAAGATCAAAGTCTTTGATCTTTTCAATCCATCTCCTTTGTCTGAGGTTTAGATCTGGTTGAGTGAAGATGTACTTCAGACTCTTATGATCGGAAAAGATTTCTGTTCGATTACCCAACAAGTATTGTCTCCATTTCTTGAGGGCAACCACAACTGCTGCGAGTTGAAGGTCATGAGTGGGATAATTGAGCTCATGTGTGTTCAACTGACGTGAAGCATAAGCCACAACTTGACGTTCTTGCATGAGAACTGCACCTAGACCTTGGAGAGAAGCATCACAGAATATTTAGAAAGGTTTGGAAGGATCTGGGCCAACTAGAACTGGTGTAGAAGTGAGTTTAGTCTTCAGGAGATTGAAGCTTTCATCACATTGTGGAGACCAGACGAACTTCTTGTCCTTCTTTGTGAGGTCAGTGAGAGGTTTGGCAATCCTGGAGAAGTTTGGGACAAAGCGACGGCAATAGCTAGCCAAACCAAGAAAACTTCTGACTTGCTTCACCGTCTTTGGGGGTTTCCAATCAACAATTGCTTTAACCTTTTCTAGATCAATGGCTATGCCCTTGGCAGAGATGACATGACCAAGATAAACGACTCCGGAAATCCAAAACTCACATTTGGAGAACTTGGCATAGAGACGATGCTCGCGAAGCTTCATGAGAGTGAGACGAAGATGTTCTTCATGCTCTTCCTCGGATTTTGAGTAGACAAGAATGTCATCAAGATATACCACAACGAACTTGTCTAGGTATTCATGGAAGACAGAATTCATGAGCCGAGAGAAGGTCGCCGGTGCATTGGTGAGACCAAAAGACATGACGGTGAATTCATATAGACCGTAGCGAGTGGTGAAGGCTGTCTTTGGAATATCCTCTTTTCTGATCTTTATTTGATGGTAACCCATTCTCAAGTCCAACTTGGAGAATATAGAGGCTCCAGCAAGTTGATCAAAAAGATGATCGATGCGAGGAATTGGATACTTATTTTTGATGGTCTTCTCGTTAAGAGGACGATAGTCAACAACGAGTCTCTTTGTTTGATCCTTCTTCGCAACGAACAGAGTTGGGCATCCCCAAGCCGAGGAACTAGGTTGAATGTAACCTTTTTTCCATGTACATATCAATTTGTTCCTTCAAAAAATTGAGCTCGGGAGTTCCTATCTTGTAGGTATGCTTAGAGATTGGAGCAGTACCTGGTTCAAGTTCGATCACGAACTCAACAGCTCTGTCCGGAGGCATTCCTGGCAACTCTTCTGGAAAGACGTCAGGGAAGTCGCAAACCACCGGAACATTTTCAAGTGAAGGTAGAGGTTTTGCATTGAGGGTGCATAGCTGAATGGAACTTGATTCATGTGGAGAATAGATTATCTGGCCAGAAGGGTGGGACAGAGTTATTGACTTTTGAGCACAGTCAATTCTTGCTTTATTGGTCTTCAGCCAATCCATACCAAGAATGACATCAATGTCAGAATTTCCAAGCAACATGAAAGAAGCAAGGAATATGTGACCTCCAATTAAGATTTGATCGTCCTTACTTATCTTGGAAGTCAACATTTGAGATCCCGGGGAGTGAACAGTGATCTGATTGCTTAGTGGAACCACAATTAGGTTGTTTGTTGTGGCAAAGGTCTTTGACACAAAAGAATGCGATGCTCCGGTATCAAACAACACTTTAGCTGGAATAGAGTTTACAGGAAATGTACCGAGAATGACGTCAGGAGCTTCCTCAGCTTTGTCGATCTTGACATGATTCACCCTTGCAGTCCTCCCGACAGGCCTTTTGTTGGAGTTGAAGGCCTTAGGCGGGGGAGCGCGCACCATTACCTGGTTTGTGTTAGGACGAGGTGGTGGTGGAGGTAGCTGCCTCTGCGTGCACTTGTCGGCGTAGTGTCCCGTCTGATTGCACTTGTAGCATGTGACGACACGAGGAGGCCCTGGCCTTGGCTGCCCCATCGAAGCCCTTTGATCATGCAGCTGAGCAGGGTTGGGTGGGCGGGGAGCGAAGCCTGGAGAAGTTTGGGCATATGGAGCCCGAGTGACAGCACCATTTGGTACCCAGATGCGGCGCTTCTGCGGAGGGGTGGTCATGTTGGAGGAGGAACCACCCTCACGCGAGTGCTTGCGAGACTCCTCGAACGCCTTGCGCCCATTTTCTTCGTTGAGCGCGGTGTTAACGAGATCCTCGAAGCTGTCGGCCTTGACATTGGTGAGGGCATACTTGAGTTCCGGGTTAAAGCCTCTGCGGAACCTTGCCATCTTCTTAGCTTCAGTGGACACCTCATCTCCAGCGTATCGAGCGAGGCGATTGAACTCACTCTGATACCCGATGACGTCCAACTTGCCCTACTTGAGAGAGCAAAACTCTTCACGCATTCTTTCCATGAGACCATCTGGAATGTGGTGTTTCAGGAAGGCTTCTTTGAAATGATCCCACGTGACTGGCATGCCAGTTCTCATGGCCTGGAAGTTTTCCCACCAAGAAGCTGCCTGACCCTTCAGCAGATAGGAGGCATACTTGACCTTGTCTTCTTCAGCTACGTGTGCAATATCCAGAGCCTTGGCTATCTCACGGATCTAGTCATCAGCGTCTAGGGCTCGCGTGTGGCCACGAAAGCTCTCGGACCCAGACTGAGAAACTCCTTGATGCTCACTCGTGGAGCTGTCTGGTTGATGTGCTGATTAGCCTGAAACTAAGCCATCTGCGTCATGACTTGGGTCATCTGTGTCAACAGCTCCGTGATTGGCGGTGGCTCAGGCGTGGTGTTCCTTGTTGGCGGCATCCTGAATGGAAATGCATTTTAGCACAACAATAGAAAAGGATAGACTTGGCAACCGAAAGAGCGATTACTATGACGCATGAATAGATAACCAAAAGGTACACCATCACATGTTCAAGTACAACAGAATATCCAACACACCATAAATGGTTCGAATACCAAAGGATAACTAAACATAGCTAAGAATGGATACGTCGGTACTCCCATGCTCATCACGCAGGACGGCGGCGAGGAGTACGGCGAGAGGTACGGTGAGGAGCACGCCCACGAAAGTAGGTGGAACGACGATCCACGTAGATCTGACGTGGTCTGAGACCGACTCTAGGCGTGGTGAAGTACATAGCGTCGACTCCCTGTGCTCCAAAGCGGGGAATCCCAGTGTAACCAGCACCAAGGTTAAGGAGTGGACCTCTGATCGGCTCGTAACCTCCAGCATCTGGCAGACGACGCCCAACTGGCTGATCGAAACGTGCAAAGCGCTCGTCTCCAACAAATTCTGTGGTGTAAGTCGCCAGACGAGTCAAAGCAAGGTAAAGCTGCTCTCTGACTGAAGCCAACTCCTGAGATAGTGTGCGGGCAACTGCGTCACTGTGTCTCACAAACTGAGCAGTGGTGTGCAGCCTGGAGTTATGATGCTCGTAAACATCCAAGCTGTCGTAGAGGGTGAAGTGAGATCCCTCCGAAGTGATGTAACCACGGGGGATGTGGCGATAGATAGAATCGTCAAATCCCCAGTAGTCAGCACGAAGGACGGTGAGGCTCACATAAGCTGCCTGCTGCACAGCCATATCCACTGTGGAACCCACTCCCTCGTAGCGGTGGACTACGCTCATGCCATCATCTGACAGAATGTAGACGATAGCCTGGTAGTAGGTCTGCTCAAACTCTCGCTGCTGCTCGTAGACCTGGTACTCTGGTGCCCAACGGAACCACAGAAAAGTGATCATGTCTCTCAGCATCTCCGGATAACCGGTAGTGCTCTCACAACGAGTCATACGAACCACCTGCGGGTAGAACCTGAGATCCATCTGCAGATGATCGGGGAAGCTTTGATTAGACGCCGGTAGAAAAACTGAAGTGGCAAGCAACAAAAAGGTTCCAACGGACGAAAAGGATCTTGAGAAGAACAGGATATCGAAGCAACATTTGGGAAACACGAGATCAAAACTCCTGAGGTACTACGGAAAACCCATCCGGGCTTCTAGAGGATCAATATCTACTGCTTAAGGAATAGAGGATCTGCTTCCGGGGCTTATGTGCCTCCGTTCTCAATCGTGAGTAGGCAACATGAAAACCATGTCACAACCACCTCCATTCCTATGGTCTAGTAGATATAACCATCCTAGAGAAACCAGGATACGTGAAATCCTAACTTGAAAGTTTAGATGAGAAGAGAAAACAATGTTGCACTTCCTTACCAGAAAAGGGAGGGTGGGTGGGGAAAGAAATAAAAGAACAGAATTCCTACTCTCACGTTTCATTTTTCCTATATAGCTACAAAATAGTTTCTAGACTCAACTGCGACCAGTAAAAGGGATCCTACAGGAAGACAGGCTCTGATACCATTTGTCGCACCCGGACTTCTAGAGGATACACACAGCCCGCTAAACAGTAGATAATTGGCTTACGGGGCCTACCTGCACCCGCATCTCAATATGAGTAGGCCAACACGTAAACGTGTGACAACCATCCTCTACTGTTCATCGTCTGTGAAACCATCCAAAAGGAATCCGAATACTTCCATTGACGTACTTCATAACATACACACATGGTACGTCAACGGCATTTGAACAAGTGATATCACAACAAATCTCTAAGACACAAAGAAATAGAAATAAGTGGCAGTAGCTCTCACTAGAGCAGAGATAGCAAATACAGTCATGCAGAGGACACATGTCCCAACAAGTCATCATTACATCACAGCGGAAGCATCCAAAGTGTCTGAGTACAGACAAGATCCGAATAGGCCTAAGAGGCCGGAAACGAAAAGAACGGAGCCCATCCACGAAGTCTCGGATCCTGCCCGGGTCCGCTATCTACTCGTCAGCAGCCTCGTCATACTCCACGTAGTAGCCACCATGGGGATCCTCAGAAACGTAGTCTGCAGAACCAGCAGCCCCAAAGGGGTCAGTACGGCCGAGTACTGGCAAGCAAGACGCACAAGATACCAAAGTGTACCCGAAAACACCAAGTACAGATGCTTTGGGTTCAACGGAAGATAGGTGATACAAAGGTGTGGCAGTGGGCTGCACTAACCAACTACAGAGACACGCTACAACATCCGGCTAAAAGAAAGGGATAAGATAGCGCATCGGAGCCAACTACCACGAACCTCAAACAAACCCATCCTGGATCTCGCCCCTTATCCAAAGAAGCAATCCGAGGATAACCCACACAGTTGGATTAATGAAGGTTCAAGTTATTGTGTCAATGAGTCTATTACTAGTCAAATTATTATTAATTAGGTGTAAGTTGTCTAATCCTTGTTAGCCAGCCCTATCACCAAGTCATCCATAACCGCGGACAACACGGCTTCTCGAGAAGATTTAACCCTGCAGGGATGCACCAATTTGGCCGTACACGTAAGAATAACCCGCCAGGCGGGGATCAAACCCACCAAGCAGGCCACTCAACACAACCCAACTCTTCTTCGCATCAAGCCCGAAGAACCCCGTGCAATTGAGCGCACGGCTAATCAAGCCCCACGAAGAAAAGGGGACCCTCATAGCACTCTAAGAACGTGTCTCCCTAAATGCCGACTACAAAAGTTACCACCCTGGCGCCAAGGGTTCGCACCTTCATATGCATGCGGCAAATGGAAAACCCGAACTAAATGAGGCGATTTGGACGAGATGCAAATCGAATCAAAGTTGCGGGGGCGCCCATACACGCTTCCCACATGCGGTTAGCGCGCTCATCATGGATCTAGAGGACAAGAACTTTTCCTGAGTTCGACACTAGCAGGCCTCAAAACCATACCCGGCCTCCTGCCGGTGCCTTATCATCAAATTATTATTACCTCAAACATTAACAGGTTGTTGTTTAAATAACGAGCCCCCAGAACATAATAGATATGGTAAAAGAAATAACGGACATCAGACTCGAGCACAACAACTCTAAACATGCTAGTAAGACACAGGCCAACAAGCAACAGGGTTATAGGTGTGGAGGTGAGGCTATATCAGGGTTACAGGATAACATGTGATAGGATCGGAACACAAGCAACGAATCATAAGGCTAGCAGATTAGACAACGGAAAGTATCGGTATCCAGTGTGGAAAGGACACAATGGTTCAGGTGAGTGAATACTTGCCTGCAAACTCAGTAGCCTGGTACTGGGCTAACTCCTCTGAAGTAGTATCGTAAACCTCGTCTGTCTCAACGTCGTCGTCTATTCGAGAAGAAGCAAACAAACAACGAAGAGAGACGGACAATCAATAACATGGCATAATGCACAAACATGGGATGATGCATGACAATTTATTATATGCATCAATTTAATGATAAAGGACGTAAGAGCAATTTTAAATGGGCCCAATAGCAATTTTAAATTACATTTGGGAATTACCCATATGTAATATTAATGAATTGAAAGAATTACAAGTAAAAATTAAGTTGAAGTGACTACATGCATGATGAATGATGAAAACAGCAAGAAAACAACTTTAGCTTCCAATTGATACCTCATTTGTCAAATTTGGAATTTTAAATAATTAATTATGAATTTTGCAATTTAAAAGATGGATTTAAAGTATTGATTTTGTGCACCAACTTTATTTTCTCAAAACAGGAAACAAATTGTATATTTGAACTCTACAGGAAATTTAGAATGGAATACATATTTGGTTTGTTGAATTTGGAATTTTTATGCCCAAGTTATGAATTTTGCAATATTAAATGAATTAAACAAGGATTTAATTATTTCACCAATTTAAAATACTCAAAACAGGAAACAAAGGTGATACTTGGAAAGAGTATTCAATTTTACATGGAAACCATATTTTACATTTTAAATTTGGAGTTAAATTGAATTATTTATAAGCATTTGAAAACCAGGGGCTATTCTGTAATTTTCTGAGGACTTAAAAGAAAACAGAGAGTTCAAACTAGCCCCTAGGGTTTCTGTCACGCAGTGCAGCTTCGCACTGGGCCACTGACCCGTGGGATCAGTGCCCTGCTGGCACCAGCGTGGCGTGTGTGCGTGCTGGGGACTGCCAGGGTCGATGACGGGTGGGGTCACCACCCTGCGCGTGGAAAAAGGAATAAAAGGGGAGGCTTTGCCTCCCCTGGGGCTCGAACCCGCGACCCAGCGCACGCGTGGACGGAACGGGACCAACTGGGCTGCGGATGCGTTTGGTGATAGGACTGGGGTGCGCACGGTTTTGAGGTAAAGGTTCGGGCTTGTTCGTTTTCTGACGAAACTGAAACTTGTTCAGTTGCTGAACGTTACGAGGACGACCGACGGCGACAACAGCAGCGATGCTGCGTTGCCGGCGTGCGTGCGCCCTGCTGCGCGGGGCACTGGTGCGTGCGCTTGCCCGCGGATGCAGAGGGGGAAGGAAGAAGGGACAGGGTGTGCTCACCGAGGGCCTAGGCGAGCGGGAGCGTGGCGACGGGGAGCTGTTGGCCGCGGTGTCGACGGCGACAAGACGAAGACGGTGGGGTGGTCCTGTTGCTCCTCGGGCTCGGCCGAGGTGACGAGGAGGATGACGTGCCCGCGGAGGTTCGATTCCCGCTCCTAACCAGCTCGGAGGGGCTCCATGGCGACGGCAATTCCCGGCCGCTCTCCTCTGTGATCTCCGTGGTGGCCGGTTCAGAGAGAAGGAAGCAGAAGAGCGTGAGGGAAGAGGAGAGGGGGATCGACGGCGGCAGGGAGGAAGAAAGGAGGGAGAGGGAGCTAGGGTTGCGGCCGAGGGGATTAAGTAGAGGAGGAGGGGAGCAGGTGGGGAGCTGCCTGGTGGGGGAGCCCTCCCCTCCTCTGTCTCCGTACAGAGGAGGAAGACGACAGCGGTTCGTGGGGGGCTGGGCTTGGGGTGGTAGGTAGGCTCAGCCCACTTGGGCTGGCCTGCCTCCCCCATCTTTTTTTCCCTTTTTTTTGTAGAAAAAGCAAAAGACAGAATTTGAAAGAGTTTTTGAATTCCAAAATTCATGAATTTAATTTGTATTGCTTAAGCATTGTAAATTCCCAGTTGCACCACTTTTAGTTTTCAAAATTCAAATGTTTAGCCACTATTTGAAAAATAAACAAAAAAAATTGAATTCAATTGAATTTCACATCAAATGTATTAGTTGAAATTTAACCAAGTCAAATTACTAGTAAAATTCAAATTTAAAGAAAACAATTGAATTGATTATGTTTGTGAATTGTTTTCAAACATTGGAACATACCAAGTATGAACCAAAGATTTGCAATTGATTTTAATTTGAAATGGAAAACAACACAATTAAAAAAATGCAATGCTCATGATGGAATGATGCTTAACTTAAGTTAACAAAAAGCAAAGCACTCTAAGGGTGTTTTCATACTTGGGATGTTACAGTGCTAATGTCAGTTAAAGTTGTAGTACCGTTGAAACTGGCGGTAGTACCGCTAGCCAGGTTTCCTTTCTTCCGACAAGAGATCAAAGGATTAAAGTTTTTGGAACAGAAATTGTTTGAGGGGGGGAACCATGAGGCTTGGGATAAGAGCTCAAACTGAGATGGTACTACACACTCAAACTTTTGCAAGGAAAACAAAAACTCGTAAAAAGGAAAAGAGAGAGCGTGTTTCCCAAATGACAACAAGGACTCACAAAGAGAGAAAGAAGTCAACTAAAATCCAATTAAGAACCAAATAAGAACCAACTCTTCAAGAGAAGAGGTTGGTGGCCTAAGTCACCATGTAAGAGATTATGGTATGTCACTGCGAAGATATATCTTGGGTGCATTGCAAATTCTCGACATTGAAGCTCACAATTCAACATTAGAAAAAGAGAGATAGCAATGAATTTTTGCTTTGGGCATAATAGGGGGAGGGAGAACCCAATGTGTTAGGATAACACTCCCCCTGTGTCCATGCCTACACCTAAACCCAAACATGTATCAACTATAGGGGCGTGTGCAATATCTTCAAGTCAAACTCCTAGAATCGATGATATTTAGCTCATTCCTCAAGAACATGAATCTTGCATCATCAAGTGGCTTCGTGAAGATGTCCGCGAGATTATTCTTGGTGGGTACATATGCTATCTCAATATCACCTCTTGCCACATGATCCGGCATGAAATGATGACGAATCTCAATATGCTTCATCCTTGTGTGTTGCACGGGGTTGTAGGCGATCTTGATGGCACTTTCATTGTCATACATGAGAGGCACATTATCCAAGTGAACATCATACTCTTTGAGGGTTTTCCTCATCCATAGCAATTGGGTGCAAGCACTAGCGGCCGCCACATACTCGGCTTCGGCGGTGGAGAGAGATATACAACTTTGCTTATTGGAAGACCAACTCACCATGGACCTACCAAGAAATTGGCAAGCCCCGGAAGTAGACTTCTTATCATCTTGATCACTGGCCCAATCCGATTCCGTGTAGGCCTTGAGAGAAAATTGTGCCCCCTTTGGGTATCACAAACCAAACCTTGAGGTATGAACCAAATACCGAAAGATCCTATGGACCGCCACCAAGTGGCTTTCCTTAAGAGCCGCTTGATACCTTGAACACACACCTACACTCAACACGATATTGTGCCTAGATGCACAAAGGTAAAGAAAAGAACCAATCATAGAACGATACAACTTTTGGTCCACATCTTTACCATCCGGATTGCGCTTGAGGTGGCATTTGACTTGCATAGGAGATGGCTTCTCTTTTGCACCTTGGAAATTAAACCTCTTGAGCATGTCTTGGGTGTACTTGGCTTGAGAAATGGAAGTCCCACGAGCCAATTTCTTGATCTCAAAGCCAATGAAGAATATTAAGCTCTCCCATCATGGACATCTCAAACCTGTCAGTCATAAGCTTTGAGAACTTATTATTAAAAGCTTGGTTAGTTGAGCCAAAGATAATATCATCCACATAGAGTTGGCATATGAAAAGCTCTCCCTTTACCCTCTTTGTGAAAAAGGTGGGGTTGATCTTCCCAACTTAAAACCCAGGGTCTTCCAAAAACTCTCTAAGGTGCTCATACCACGCACGTGGTGCTTGTTTAAGACCATAGAGCACCTTATCGAGCTTTTATACATGGTTAGACAAGTTGGGGTTCTCGAACCCCGGAGGTTGCTTAACATATATCTCCTCTTTTAGTGGACCGTTTAGAAAAGAACTTTTGACATCCATTTGTTGCAACTTGAAATTATGCGAAGATGCATATGTAAGAAGGATACAGATGGACTCAAGGCGAGCCACATGAGCATAGGTCTCATCAAAGTCAATGCCTTCCACTTGAGTGTAGCCTCGAGCCACCAATCTTGCCTGGTTCCTTATTACAATACCATGCTCATGTTCCTTGTTCTTGAATATCCACTTAGTGCCAATAACAATGTGGCAATCCTTGGGATTCTCAACTAGCTTCCAAACTTTATTACGCTCAAAGTTATTGAGTTCATCATGCATAGCTGCAACCCAATCGAAGTCCTCAAGAGCTTCAAACACCTTATTTGGTTCCACCATGGATATGTGAGATTGACTCTCACCAAAGTTTTCCAATTGCCTTGTTGTGTATCTTTTAGTTTGAATATCTTCCAACACTTTGTTTTCGGAAGCATCAATACGCTTCAAAGCTCTTCAAATCCTTTTAGCACGACGGGCTTCGATCTCCTCATTATTGCGAGGAGGAATCACTTGATCATCTTGATCATTTGGGTCCCCGTCTTGACCAATTTTTTGGCCTTGATCATCGTCATCATCATCATCATCAACATCATCAACACTTGCTTCAACTTGAGCAGAGGAGGATTAGGAAGGTTGATCTTGGCCTTGACCTTGACTAGCTTGAATGATAGGAGTGGTTGCATATTGCCTAGTAACTTGGTCAATGAGAGGAGGGTCTTCAACATGTTCTTGGTTAGGTGCATCACTTGGCTCCTTGGCTTGTTCTTTTATTATAGAGGAGGGCTCCACATGAGTAGAGCATAGTCCTTCTCGAGTTGCCATAAGGTGTCCCTCGATGGGGCGGAAAAATCCCACACCCATCCTTCCTATGGCTTCTTGAGGCATTTCAACATCTACATTAGAAACCTGAAATTGCGCCACTTGGGAGCCATCATTTTCCTTGAAAACCACACTACAAGATTCTATGACAATCCGTGAGGCTTTGTCAAAGACTCTATAAGTGTGGGATTCGGCACCGTAACCAACTAATATACCCTCAATAGTTTTATTGAAATTTAGACAACCGAACACCCTTGATCAAGTAGAAACACTTACAACCGAATACACGGAAGTAGGAGACATTGGGTTTGTTGCCGGTGAGGATATCATATGGAGTCTAGTCCAAGCCCTTGCGGATGTAGAGGCGGTTGGAGGAGTGGCATGCGGTGGAAATGGCCTCGGCCCATAGATATCGGGGATAAGAATACTACGCCAACATGGCCTTTTCCATATCCAATAGAGTTCTATTATTCCGCTTGGCTACACCATTTTGTTGAGGAGTGTAGGTGGCGGAATATTGATGACAAATACCCTCATCACTAAGGAATTCATTCAAAGTGTTGTTCTTGAACTCGGAGCCATTGTCACTCCTAATAGCCATGATTTGAACATTGTGTTGACGTTGAACTTGGTTGGTGAAGTCGATGATAGTTTGTTGGGTCTCACTCTTGCACTTGAAGAAATAAACCCAGTGCATCTTGAGTAGTCATCGACAATCACCAAGCAATACTTCTTGCCTCCAAGACTTGCCTCGGGCATGGCACAAAAGAGATCAACATGGAGAAGCTCCAAGATCATCTTCGATGAGATAATAGTCTTGGCCTTGTGGGCGGCATCATGCATCTTTCCTTCAAAACACGACCTACAAACGCGATCTTTGAAAAAGGAAACCTTTTTTTTAGTCCGAGGATAATGCCACCTTTGTGAAGACTTTGCAAAGTTCTCATATTAACATGGGATAAGCGGTTAATCCACAACCACCGCATGTCCGCCTTTCCAAAAATACATATTGATTGAGGGTTGGTAGACTTTGAAAAGTCCACCATGAACAACTCATTTTCAACATGTCCCACGTACGCGACGTCAAGAGTCTTGCTCCTCAAAAGGACCACAATATCAGGATCAAAGAAGAAGGAGAAACCCATCCTCCCTAAAGCACGGACTGAAAGTAAATTGTAACGAAGGTATTCAACAAGCATGACGTCCACGATAGTGATATCATGAGCAATCACAACCTTGCCAAACCCCGATACCTTAGACTTGGACTTGTCTCCATAGGCACAAATCCGTCACAAGTTCTTTGCTTCCGGTCATATGAATAGTGCATCCACTATCAATTATCCATTTAGACCCACCGGAAGTATACTCCTGCAAGAGATCATTGACTAGAGTTAGGACCCGAGGAGGGTCCCCTCATGTTAGCAACAAGGGTCTTTGGAACCCAAATAGTATAGTCAATGAAACCTTCAATGGGACCAACATATTTAGCTTGCACAACACCATAATAATGAACATATAAGAAATGATGTGGATTGTTAGTTCCCGCGGAAATGCTACAAGTAGTGTTGTCCCTCATGACACCACCACTCGAATAAACATTATTGGCATTCTTGTTGTTCTTCTTCTTGGCAACACAACCAAGACCTTGCTTGCCAACTTGTGGCCTTGGAGCACTTACTTGTGGTCTAGAAACAACCACTTGTGGGCTAGAGGCCACAACCTTCTCAACTTGAGGGCTCTTGCCCTTGAGCCTTGCAAGCTCATCCTTCAACCTAGCATTTATCTCAATAATATTTGCATCATCACAAGAAGAACTAGAGGTGCTAGGGGTGTTTAATTTATTAAGTTGTGTTTGAAGTTGTTCATGTAACTCTTTGAGGGTCGAGTGTTGACTCTCCAAGGCCTTGTGAGCCTTTATGAGCTTTTCAAACTCCTCGGTTAGTTTATAATGACCAACCCCAAACTCAACCTTATCCTTTTTAGCCTTTTTATATTTAGCAATTGCAAGGTCACACTCTTTAGTGATATTAGAGACAAGTTCATTATGTCACTCTTCAATAGAATCAAGTTCATCTTCAAGATATACTCTACCATTATGCTCTTCCTCAAGAGTCATGGAGAGAGATGCTATTTCATCCACATCCCTCCTTTCAATCTCACCTTTCTTCTCAAGAGCTTCATGGTCCTCTCCCAATTGGCTCATGAGGTTATCAAAGTACTTCTTGGTCTCACTTCATGTTAGACATAAAATGTTCCAAAGAGGCAATTTCATCTTCTACTCTAAGACTAGCATGGTTTACCAATTCATTTGGGGTATTAGAGTTGGGAGAAGGTGATACCTCTGAGGCCTTCGACATGAAGCACTTAGCATTGGATTGAGGATGATTCTCATTGGGGGATTCAAAGAGAGATGAAGATGATGGAGTTGTAGCAATAGAAAGAGCGGACACTTCACTTGTGGTTTCTTCCTCTTCGTCACTCCTGGAATCATACTCCTCTTGAGTCACAAGCACAAACTTGGTGGGGGACTTCTTGTTGAAAGGTTTCTTCTTGAAGTGAGGTTTCTTGTAAGCAACCTTGGACTTTTCCTTCCGAATGAGCTTGCCACCATGAAGTTCCCTATTCTCATAGGGACACTCCGCAATGAAATGGAGTTTATCTTGAAAATTGAAGCAAGACCTCACCCTTTGAGCCCCTTCGTTGCCACATTAAGACTTGGTCTTCTCCTCAACATATGCCTTGGCCTTGGATGGATTCTTCCAAAACTTTTGCACGGTAAGAGCAATGACATCTTTGAGCATGGGGTCATATTCTTGATCCTTCAACGGAGCCAAGTCCTCAAAGAAATCTTCTTCATACTCAACCTCCCTTGACACAACCTTGGCCTTCAAAGCAACTGATGCGCCTTTGTGCATTCCTAGGGCTCTAGCACAGTTGTCAAGAGCATTTTTGGTTTGCACTTGATAGGAGAACACTTCTTGCATCACTTGGGTTGAGGTCAAAAATGCAAAGTCATGTCTTCCTTGAATGCTCTTCAAGTCCGTGGGTTCAAAGGGCATGAGAGCAATCATGTACTTCCTTTTGATCTCAGCATCATCAATATACTTGGCACTGACATTGTTGAATGCGGTGGCAAGAGTCTTGAGCCTTCGGTACATGTCTTCATGGCTCTCACCATCATGGATATAGAACCCTTCGGCCTCAGTGCTCAAGGCATCATACCTATTCCTTTGCATACTATCATTGCCCACAAACATGACGACAAGAGCGTCCCATGTTTTCTTAGCGGTGGAATATTGTTGAAGATGAGGCATGTGGTTAGGACCCACGACTTGTTGAATGATGGACAAGGTGGTGTAGTTGAGTTGACAATCTACGGCTTCTCTTCTTTTCAAGTTCTTGGGGTCATGTGGCTTGTATCCATCTCGAGTGACCCTCCAAAGTTCTATACAAGAAGATTTCAAGTGAATTTCCATGTAATATTGCCACTCACCAAAGGAATGTTAATAAATTTTAGGAGTTTCTCCTCTAGGAATGTAACACCTGTGGTGTTACCTGTTTGTTTTGCTTGCATCATTTGCATCACATTGCATTGCACCATGTTTGCATCACCACTGAAATTTCAAAAAAAAAAAACAATTTAAACTTTCACCCTTGCTCAAAATTCCCAATTTCAAACTTGCAATTAAAACCCCTAAATCGTTTTTCCACTGGTTAATTCTGTTTTAATCACTTGTCTGTTACAACCTTTCAACTAAAGAAGTACAAACTTAAAACCTCTTTTTGTTTCCAAGCAATCCATTGTTTTTCACCTCTTAAGTTGTTGCTTAAAATCAATTAACCAAATTAATCTTTTATTTCCAAGTCTTTCTCTAAACTCAAAACAAGTCTCAATTCATCAATCCTTTTGAATCCTTGATGTTCAACACATTTTGGTATTCTCCAAAACATCCTAACTCTAGGGGAAACCCTATTGAAAACACACTATTTTCTAAATAACAATTACTATGGCAAAATTCATTTATTTTGGTCCAATTTCAAAACAGCAATAAAGCAATTGAAATTTTGAAAACCTAAACTACCAAATGGTTTCTTTTAACTTAAGAATCTTACCTAATTTTTTTCCAAAATTTTATCTATTCAAAAACCCACCTATTTTATCCAAAAGCTAAACTACAAAAAAAAAACAGAAGGAGAAAAGAATAAAAACGACCTAACTCTCTGCGCGCGCAGTAGCTAACGTGGCCCAAGCCCACCTAAGCACTAACGCGCGCAGCCCAACCCATCTAATCCGCGGGATACCGCTTCAATATTCGTGCCATCCTTATGATTTTGTACGGCTTCCATCCCAGCGGCGCCACCGCAGCCACGGCGCGACTCCGGCGGCCTCCACGGCACCCTAGTGCCTATAAGTAGCCCCTAGGTCTGCGCCGTCAACCCTAGCCCCTAGGTTTTCCTCTCCTCGCGCCGCTGCCGCCAATCGCTCCTTCCCCGGCGCCGATTTTCCCCTCTCTCTGCAACTCGTTCTCACCGACGCGGCCATCTCTGAATCCGCCATGGCCTCCGCCGTCTCCATCCACCTGCACCCAACCTAGCTACTGAAATCGAGCGCCCTCTCCTTCCTCTCCAACTTGGACACCGGAGCACCACCGGAGAACGACTACACGTGCGCCGCCGTCCACGACCCCGCCGCAGCTGCGTCGTCACGCCGCCGTCATCGACCCTCTGCCACGTCTTCAACGGTGGTAAGCACCACCGTCACCTCCGTCCCCTCCCTCTGCATACGCGCGCGCACATCCGTCATCTTTGGCCGCATCCATTCGCTTCCACGCGAGAGCAACCACGGATCCCCGCCGGCGATCTTCGTTTACTGACAGCAACATTCAGTCTTGCGCGCGCTAAAATACAGTTAACACCTGCTCTGAATGTTACCTTGGCTGCGCATGTTCCTCTGTCAGATGTTCGAGCACAGCGCAGTGGTAGTCTCCCTCTGAAACTCGCGAGTGGGCGCGGGTTCGATCCGCGAAAACCACACCTTTTTTTGTGGATTTTCATCCACAGCGAGGAGGCCCACGGTCGGCGACCCTCTGTGCCACGCGGCGTCGCGCAGCGCTTAGTTGGCAGATGGCCCACTGCGCAGTGACTGCGTGTAGGACACTGCTGTGTAACATTTGGTTTTCTGCGAATTACCAAAAATCAATTTCCTTTTTAAATAAACAGATTTGAATAATAACTTCTAAATTCAATATCTTTTAACTTACAAATCCAATGAATGCAAACTTTATATGAAACTTGATCTAAACTTCCTAATCTATCCAAATTTCCACCTTGTGTTCTGTTTTAAACTTTCAAATTACATTTCAAATTCAAATTTAAATCATTTCAATTGTGTTTTGCTAAATTCAATAATTAATTATTCCTAAGTCCAAATCATACAAATAAAATATGTTTTCAGTACCATTTTGAATAAGCTATTCAAATATAATTTTTGTTTTCTGTTTTGAATAATTAAAATTGCTTAAACAATTTAAATCTTGTTTAATTCAATTAAAACTTGTTTAATATTGTTTAATTCCTAATTAATTAATCCAAAGTCCAATTTCAAAATGTGAAACATGTAATCCAACCAAAATTTGATAACCTTTTCAAATATCAACTTTGTTATTTGTTTTGCACCCTTTAACTTGTTGAAAACAACAATTACTTGTTCAACACCATTAAGTAACTAATTTTCCAAACTTGTTAATGTTTTCTAAAATGGTTAACTATCATTTCCAATTGCAATTAAACTTGTTATCTTATTGTTCCTCATCATGCATGCATCATACTAAGTCACTTACACATGATGCTAGTGATAGAACAATTAATTCAACTATAAGGCATGGGTTTGCCATATGCAATCTTTGCATATGGAATCCATTTAAACTTGTGTATCTTATCCACTAGCCTACTTTGGTGCATCTATTAAACATGTCATGCATCCATACCTTGTTCATGCCGGATCTTTTGCCGTAATAGTAATTGTTGCATCCCGGTGTTTGTTCGAGGTTTGTTGCTTCTTCCCGGATAGGACGTTGAGATGATGTGAGCAACGACAATTTCTGCTACCTTGCGGGATCTCAGGCAAGTATACTCACTTGCATGCCATACGGCTGCCTTTCATCACTTGTTACCGATTCTTTCCGTTGATTCTTTTCTGCTAGCCTTAGTAGTAGTTGTTTCTGTTACGAACCCATCACATGAATCCCTTAACCCTGATACTGCCTCACCTCCCTACCTATAACCATTGTTTGTGCCTGTGTCTTACTATCTTGCTTAGGGTTGCTTTTGCTCGAGCTCGTTGTCGGTTACTTCTTTTACTATCGTACTCTTTTATTATCGTACCGGGGGCTCGAAGTTAATCAATCAATCCTGTTAATGCTAATGTTAATAATAATTTTGATGATAAGGCACCGGCGGGAGGCCCAGGGTGGTTTTGAGGCCCGCTAGTGTCGACCCCCTAATTAGGAAAAGGGTCTTGTCTGCTGATCCATGATGAGCGCACTACCCGCATTTGGGGAGTATGGGCTCCCCCTCAGTTTGACCCGATTCGCATCTCGTCCAAATCGCCGTACTAGTTCGGGCTTTCCATTTGCTGCATGCATGATCTTGCGAGCCCTTGGATCCCGGGTGGAACTTTCGTAGTCGGCATTTAGGGCGGCGTGGTCTTCCAGTGCTATGAGGGTCCCCTTTTCTTCGTGGGGCTCGATTAGCCGCGCACGCACAGCACGCGGTGCTTTGGGCTTGATGCGAAGAAGGGTTGGGTTGTGTTGAGTGCCCCGCTTGGTGGGAGGCATTCCATCTGGCGGGATATTCATGAGTGTGGTTACTTTGGTGCACCCCTGCAGGGTAAATCTTCTCGAGAAGCCGTGTTTTCCGCGGTTATGGATTACTTGGTGAAAGTACTGGCTAACAAGTACTCAGGACAACTTCAACATAATGATCAATCATGTTTCACCCAATGATTAACAATTTGTCTAGTAATAGGTTATTCACACAATAACTTGACTCATCTTTAATACCACGGTGTGAGTTATCCTCGGATTGCTTCTTCGGATAAGGGGCGAGATCCAGGATGGGTTTTGTTTGAAGTTATCTTTCAGTTGGTTACTATCACTCGATCTTATCTCCTTTCTGATAGTTGGAAGCAATAGAATCTCTGTAGTTGGTTAGTGCAGCCTGTTGTCGCTTATTTGCAATAACCCCTTCTTCTCCGTTGATCCTAAAGTATTTGTATCTTGTGATGATTGGCTACGCCGGTATAACTTGTGAGTATGGGCTTTGTCCCCCTTGCCAGTACTTAACCGTACTGACCCACGAATCTCTTTCGTGGCTGCAAATTCCAAATTGCAGTCAACAGGTTTGAAGTCTGACGACGTTAGCTTGGGAATCCCTCCGGCTTGGCCTGGGCAGGGATTGGACGCCTTCGGTTATCTTCAGGACTCTTAGTCCAATTTGTATCTTGTCCGTAGCCGGACGTTTGTTTCTTCCGCTGTTATTTGGATCTTCGTATTGTATCAGTTGTAACCCCGGCTCGTTTGAGTCATCTTGTATCTGTCTGTTTCTGTTGTAATTGTGGATTATTCGTGAACTATTGTAATGTTATCATAAATGGCAACCTGGAATCGGTTATTATGCGGATTTGGCGGGAATGCTGAAATCTGCATAGTGCCCGATCTCGGGGCGTCACAAATGGTATCAGAGCCTTGGTTCCGATTCCCGAGATTGTTTCGATACGAATGGTTATCGAAGCAACGGGTCCGCAAAGCCTGTAGGTTAACCTAGCTAACGGTCGTTGTTTCTAGAGTGTCAAAAACTAATTCTGCTAAACTATTTTGGAAAAACATCTCAATAGGATTCTTGTTTTCTCCTTATCCCTATTCTATTTCCCCTCCCATCTTATTTGCTTTGGAGTCTCCCCCTTTGTCTATGTTTCAAAGTATTAGGATCCTACGTGGGTGGACGTTTTCTGAGCCTTTAACCTAATAGGTTCGATCATCGGAAGATTCCTGGTGGAAGAACATCGTCGACACTCCGAGCAAGAATCCCTTGTTAGTGGTGTCGAGGAGATCAACTGGAAGCACGAAGAATCGATAGTCGAACTTCTTTCCCCTCCCGGGTTAGCAGGTGGATTGCGAGGGCGCAATCCCTTGTTAGTGGTGTCGTCTGTAACACCTGTGGTGTTACCTGTTTGTTTTGCTTGCATCATTTGCATCACATTGCATTGCACCATGTTTGCATCACCACTGAAATTTCAAAAAAAAAAACAATTTAAACTTTCACCCTTGCTCAAAATTCCCAATTTCAAACTTGCAATTAAAACCCCTAAATCGTTTTTCCACTGGTTAATTCTGTTTTAATCACTTGTCTGTTACAACCTTTCAACTAAAGAAGTACAAACTTAAAACCTCTTTTTGTTTCCAAGCAATCCATTGTTTTTCACCTCTTAAGTTGTTGCTTAAAATCAATTAACCAAATTAATCTTTTATTTCCAAGTCTTTCTCTAAACTCAAAACAAGTCTCAATTCATCAATCCTTTTGAATCCTTGATGTTCAACACATTTTGGTATTCTCCAAAACATCCTAACTCTAGGGGAAACCCTATTGAAAACACACTATTTTCTAAATAACAATTACTATGGCAAAATTCATTTATTTTGGTCCAATTTCAAAACAGCAATAAAGCAATTGAAATTTTGAAAACCTAAACTACCAAATGGTTTCTTTTAACTTAAGAATCTTACCTAATTTTTTTCCAAAATTTTATCTATTCAAAAACCCACCTATTTTATCCAAAAGCTAAACTACAAAAAAAAAAACAGAAGGAGAAAAGAATAAAAACGACCTAACTCTCTGCGCGCGCAGCAGCTAACGTGGCCCAAGCCCACCTAAGCACTAACGCGCGCAGCCCAACCCATCTAATCCGCGGGATACCGCTTCAATATTCGTGCTATCCTTATGATTTTGTACGGCTTCCATCCCAGCGGCGCCACCGCAGCCACGGCGCGACTCCGGCGGCCTCCACGGCACCCTAGTGCCTATAAGTAGCCCCTAGGTCTGCGCCGTCAACCCTAGCCCCTAGGTTTTCCTCTCCTCGCGCCGCTGCCGCCAATCGCTCCTTCCCCGGCGCCGATTTTCCCCTCTCTCTGCAACTCGTTCTCACCGGCGCGGCCATCTCTGAATCCGCCATGGCCTCCGCCGTCTCCATCCACCTGCACCCAACCTAGCTACTGAAATCGAGCGCCCTCTCCTTCCTCTCCAACTTGGACACCGGAGCACCACCGGAGAACGACTACACGTGCGCCGCCGTCCACGACCCCGCCGCAGCTGCGTCGTCACGCCGCCGTCATCGACCCTCTGCCACGTCTTCAACGGTGGTAAGCACCACCGTCACCTCCGTCCCCTCCCTCTGCATACGCGCGCGCACATCCGTCATCTTTGGCCGCATCCATTCGCTTCCACGCGAGAGCAACCACGGATCCCCGCCGGCGATCTTCGTTTACTGACAGCAACATTCAGTCTTGCGCGCGCTAAAATACAGTTAACACCTGCTCTGAATGTTACCTTGGCTGCGCATGTTCCTCTGTCAGATGTTCGAGCACAGCGCAGTGGTAGTCTCCCTCTGAAACTCGCGAGTGGGCGCGGGTTCGATCCGCGAAAACCACACCTTTTTTTGTGGATTTTCATCCACAGCGAGGAGGCCCACGGTCGGCGACCCTCTGTGCCACGCGGCGTCGCGCAGCGCTTAGTTGGCAGATGGCCCACTGCGCAGTGACTGCGTGTAGGACACTGCTGTGTAACATTTGGTTTTCTGCGAATTACCAAAAATCAATTTCCTTTTTAAATAAACAGATTTGAATAATAACTTCTAAATTCAATATCTTTTAACTTACAAATCCAATGAATGCAAACTTTATATGAAACTTGATCTAAACTTCCTAATCTATCCAAATTTCCACCTTGTGTTCTGTTTTAAACTTTCAAATTACATTTCAAATTCAAATTTAAATCATTTCAATTGTGTTTTGCTAAATTCAATAATTAATTATTCCTAAGTCCAAATCATACAAATAAAATATGTTTTCAGTACCATTTTGAATAAGCTATTCAAATATAATTTTTGTTTTCTGTTTTGAATAATTAAAATTGCTTAAACAATTTAAATCTTGTTTAATTCAATTAAAACTTGTTTAATATTGTTTAATTCCTAATTAATTAATCCAAAGTCCAATTTCAAAATGTGAAACATGTAATCCAACCAAAATTTGATAACCTTTTCAAATATCAACTTTGTTATTTGTTTTGCACCCTTTAACTTGTTGAAAACAACAATTACTTGTTCAACACCATTAAGTAACTAATTTTCCAAACTTGTTAATGTTTTCTAAAATGGTTAACTATCATTTCCAATTGCAATTAAACTTGTTATCTTATTGTTCCTCATCATGCATGCATCATACTAAGTCACTTACACATGATGCTAGTGATAGAACAATTAATTCAACTATAAGGCATGGGTTTGCCATATGCAATCTTTGCATATGGAATCCATTTAAACTTGTGTATCTTATCCACTAGCCTACTTTGGTGCATCTATTAAACATGTCATGCATCCATACCTTGTTCATGCCGGATCTTTTGCCGTAATAGTAATTGTTGCATCCCGGTGTTTGTTCGAGGTTTGTTGCTTCTTCCCGGATAGGACGTTGAGATGATGTGAGCAACGACAATTTCTGCTACCTTGCGGGATCTCAGGCAAGTATACTCACTTGCATGCCATACGGCTGCCTTTCATCACTTGTTACCGATTCTTTCCGTTGATTCTTTTCTGCTAGCCTTAGTAGTAGTTGTTTCTGTTACGAACCCATCACATGAATCCCTTAACCCTGATACTGCCTCACCTCCCTACCTATAACCATTGTTTGTGCCTGTGTCTTACTATCTTGCTTAGGGTTGCTTTTGCTCGAGCTCGTTGTCGGTTACTTCTTTTACTATCGTACTCTTTTATTATCGTACCGGGGGCTCGAAGTTAATCAATCAATCCTGTTAATGCTAATGTTAATAATAATTTTGATGATAAGGCACCGGCGGGAGGCCCAGGGTGGTTTTGAGGCCCGCTAGTGTCGACCCCCTAATTAGGAAAAGGGTCTTGTCTACTGATCCATGATGAGCGCACTACCCGCATTTGGGGAGTATGGGCTCCCCCTCAGTTTGACCCGATTCGCATCTCGTCCAAATCGCCGTACTAGTTCGGGCTTTCCATTTGCTGCATGCATGATCTTGCGAGCCCTTGGATCCCGGGTGGAACTTTCGTAGTCGGCATTTAGGGCGGCGTGGTCTTCCAGTGCTATGAGGGTCCCCTTTTCTTCGTGGGGCTCGATTAGCCGCGCACGCACAGCACGCGGTGCTTTGGGCTTGATGCGAAGAAGGGTTGGGTTGTGTTGAGTGCCCCGCTTGGTGGGAGGCATTCCATCTGGCGGGATATTCATGAGTGTGGTTACTTTGGTGCACCCCTGCAGGGTAAATCTTCTCGAGAAGCCGTGTTTTCCGCGGTTATGGATTACTTGGTGAAAGTACTGGCTAACAAGTACTCAGGACAACTTCAACATAATGATCAATCATGTTTCACCCAATGATTAACAATTTGTCTAGTAATAGGTTATTCACACAATAACTTGACTCATCTTTAATACCACGGTGTGAGTTATCCTCGGATTGCTTCTTCGGATAAGGGGCGAGATCCAGGATGGGTTTTGTTTGAAGTTATCTTTCAGTTGGTTACTATCACTCGATCTTATCTCCTTTCTGATAGTTGGAAGCAATAGAATCTCTGTAGTTGGTTAGTGCAGCCTGTTGTCGCTTATTTGCAATAACCCCTTCTTCTCCGTTGATCCTAAAGTATTTGTATCTTGTGATGATTGGCTACGCCGGTATAACTTGTGAGTATGGGCTTTGTCCCCCTTGCCAGTACTTAACCGTACTGACCCACGAATCTCTTTCGTGGCTGCAAATTCCAAATTGCAGTCAACAGGTTTGAAGTCTGACGACGTTAGCTTGGGAATCCCTCCGGCTTGGCCTGGGCAGGGATTGGACGCCTTCGGTTATCTTCAGGACTCTTAGTCCAATTTGTATCTTGTCCGTAGCCGGACGTTTGTTTCTTCCGCTGTTATTTGGATCTTCGTATTGTATCAGTTGTAACCCCGGCTCGTTTGAGTCATCTTGTATCTGTCTGTTTCTGTTGTAATTGTGGATTATTCGTGAACTATTGTAATGTTATCATAAATGGCAACCTGGAATCGGTTATTATGCGGATTTGGCGGGAATGCTGAAATCTGCATAGTGCCCGATCTCGGGGCGTCACAAGGAATTATATGGGGATGTGGGACGGGAGGATCGGGAGAATAGTGTCCTTTTACGGCGTGGAATTCTCCTTCTCCTTCTGTACCCTTATCGGTGGAGTTCTTAGCGGAAGCATCTTTAAGTGGTTCACCATTTGCCCCATTCTTGGCACCCTCCGGTGGTTCAACCGTAGGGGACGAAGTGGAGGTCTTCGGTTCCTTGGCTTTCATAAGTTGCAACACGAGTGTTCGCAACTCATCAATTTTTCCCTCCATGGATGAGTTCAAGGAAATTTTCAACTCCTTGAGATCATCTATAGTGACATGCACAACGGAACCGGTGACATCCGGATCATCGGCCATACTAAACTCTTAGGCGGTTAAGCCCGATAAAAGAGCTGAGGCTCTGCTACCAATTGAACGGATAGTAAGGGCACCTAGAGGGAAATGGGGTGAATAGGTGCAACGACCAATTTTAATTTTTCTTCAAGATTAGGCTTGACACAAAGGTAAATTCTCTCGATAATGCAACTATAGTGAATTTACCTATATGACAAGAACAATGATAAACACAGTATAGGCACGAGTAAAGGACAAGGGGATGAGATAACCGATAGGAAGCATGCGGAGACACGATGTATTCCCGAGTTCCTCCTTGTTAAGGGAGTACGTCTCATTGGAGGATGTGAGCTTCGCCACAAAGGCCTACTCAACGCCACAAAGGCCTCACCCTATTCTCCGATGAACCCCGCCACAAAGGCCTAGTCCACCTTCCACTATTGATCCCCTTTGAGACGGGAATCGAATCCTTTACAAACAAGCTTGGGGTACACACCCACAACCAAATTGGGGGCTCCCAACAATCACCAATCACCAACAAGTGTAGCAATGGAGTCTAGGTTTTCCACAAGAAACCCTAGACTCAAATCCCTCTAGAGAATGAGGGGGAAATGAAGAACGGCTTGGTGAAGATGTAGACCGGGGCCTTCTCCTTCAATCCTCCAAGTATCAACGAGTTTGGGTGGAGGAATTGGGAGAGATCTAGCTTTTGGAGGCTCAATAAATGCTGGACTTCAATGCTTTTCGAGCTACCCCTTGGGGAAGAAGGGGATGGGGTATTTATACCCCCCTTTTCCAACTAGCCGTTTGACCCTTTTTACGCCTGGTGATACTACCGCCGGGGTCAGCGGTACTACCGCTCACTGGCAACCATCACGGTACCGAGGGGTCCCAGCCAATGGACACGGACGGTACAACCGCGGAAGTACCGCAGTGCTTCCAGCAGCGGTACTACCGCTAGGCCCACCGGTACTACCGCTGGCCACGAATTCGAAATAAATCGAAGTGGTTGGCGGTAGTACTAGGGCTCTACCGCTCTAGTACCGTAACGGTTACCGGCGGTACTTTGACCGGTACTGCCAGCGGTACTTCCGCTTCCTGGAAGGAGCGGTACTACCACTTGCGGTAGCGGTACTACCGCCACGAGAAGTGTTGCTCCAAAATCGCCTAAGTACCAGCGGTACTACTAGACCAGAACCGCTGATTGCAGTAGCCATTTTCATTCTGGCGGTATTTCTGGCGGTACTACCAACGGTACTACCGCTCGCTGGAGGGAGCTGTACTACCGCTTACTCTACCGGTACTACCGCTGGACAAGGATGATTTTGGTGGCTTTGGTATTCTGCACTCTTCCTTTTTGCGTCGAAATGATGTTTCCTGAAATAATTTAGACCCACGGTTAGAGACTTAATCGTGTTGTTATCAACTCCAAAACATATGAGAGATCAAATGCAAAGATGCACTTTCAATGAGGCGTGTGTGCTACGCCCGTGCCTGCTCTGGATCGATGCTGCCGAGGCGCAGGGCCAAGCCACGCTCTTCGCAACCAAGTTCTTCGGTCGCGCCGGCCTCATGTCCTTCCTCACCGTCGTCCCCGACCTGCTATCGGAGCTCTGCGAGGCGGCAGTCCAGACCGTGCTCTGTGGCGGCACCATCCACACGCTGCCGGAGCTCACGGGTTGCGTCCCGAAGGGCGGCGTCGACGACCGCGTCCTCGGTGAGGCACGCCGTAGTGGGGTGCTCCACGTTCTCGACGACCAAGCGGGTGACGACGACGAGTAGGGCACCGACAGAGGCCACGGCGCACTAGTTGCCCTCGTACGATCTCGGGCTTTGTCACTCCCCGGGATCGCCGACGGCTGCGGTGGGGGAGCGACGGGCTAGGCGAGCCGTCACGCTGTTGATGAGGTCATCCCGACGTCGCCCACGCGCGCCTCCATGGCCACCAGCGAGGGCGCCCTGGGCGCGGGCAGCGCGGGAGAAGCCCGAGCTGTGGTGCCGCGTCCTCGTCCTCGTCTGGGCAGAGAGCGTGCCATGGAGACCTACGTCGGTGGGTGCGCGCCATGGAGAGATCCTCGACGCCGGCCACTCGTGCGCATCCTCTGCGTGTGGCCCTTGAGCGCGTGCAGCTCGCGGAGGTCCGGCGGATGGCGCCTCGCGGAGCTCCTCAACGTCGGCCGAGAGCGCCCGTAGACTGTTTGCTAAAATGGCAGGCAACAATAGAAAAAATACCTCTGGTGACTGCTAGGAAATTCTACTCCCCAGTACAAAAAAAAAATCGCCAGAAACCCTAGAAGGCGGAAAAAACGCCGACAGAACACCCAACGGCTGGAGATGCTCTAAACTCGCACCACTTGACATGCCATGAATAGGTCCTTAGGGATTTTTATGAAAATTGTAAATGGGGCCAAAACACACCCTATATTTAGCCGCCCAAATGCATAGATATCCCGCCCGGCACGAAAAGAAATCGGGGTCAGCCATTTTCCAGGGATCTGGTCTGGACAATTACGGGCGGTTATTAGGGCATCTCCAATAGTTGTTGGTAATCGGTTGGCAAATCTGCCACCTAGACTATCTTGGTGATGTGGCATACAATAAATGTGGAGAGAGAACCAGGTTGTATGATTCTGAACCAACAAGTTGGGCACAAACTCCAATGTTATAAACTTGTGTTGGTCTATGGTAATTTGCTTTTCTTTGTAATTTAATACTTACGGAGACTTTTAAAGATAACTCAGCATACGGTTTGTTGGAGAGGTTGTATAATGTGTTGTTGGTTGTTGACGTGGATACATATACCAACTATCTAAGAGCATCTCCAGTCGCGCCCCCCAAACACGCCCCCGCAGCCCCTTCCCGTCCGGACGGGCCCCGAGCACGCCCAGTCGCGCCCCCCATTGGGCCTTCCCGTCCGGACACCCCCTTGTTCCCGTCCGGCAAATCTAGCCTAACCCCGCCTCTTAGGGGCTCCCGTGGGGGCGTCGGATGAGTCGTTCCGCGCCGCGGGCCCGTCCTGCCAGCGACACAAAGCGCCCCGTTTGCGCCATGTTCCCTCGCGCCCTGCCCATTCGCCCCGCACGCGCCGCCTCGCCCTCTGCCGACTCCCTCGGCCTCGCAGCGCTGCCGCTCTCTTCCACTGCGCCTCCACCCCACCGGCTCCTCCGGCCGCGCGTCTGCCCTCGGCCCTTCCCCCGCCGCGCCTCTGACCCACCGGCGCCGCCTCAGGAGCTACCTCCGGCGACCAGAGGTAACCACCTCGCCCCCAAGGTGTTCGTCGATTTCCCCGGTTGGGCGTCGGCCGTTGTTTTTGTCATATTTTGAAGCCATTTTCATTTGTACAGATGGACAGTGATGATGAGATGATGGCGAACTTTCTCTTAGAGTAAGAAGCCGATATCGACGAGGAGGAAGATGAGAACTTGCTTGTTCTTGCTTGTTTGGCACAACTCCTCGCCGATAATGAAGCCAATCGCGAACCAAAGCGAGGAGGATCCAAGTTTGGGAGGAGGAAGAAGAAACCGAGGATGAGAATGGAGGGCCACTGAATGCTTTTCGCTGACTATTTTGCCGAAGAGCCAAGATTCGATGCAAAGGATTTTCGACGGAGATTTCGGATGAGCCGAACGTTGTTCAACACATTGGTGCAGAGTGTGAGGGAGCACGACCCCTGGTTCAAGATAAAGAAAGACGCCGTGGGGATGGTAGGTTTCTCCTCAATTCAGAAATGCACTGCTGCTATGAGAATGCTTGCATATGGTGCCCCTGCAGATGGCCAGGACGACTATCTCCGCATGTCTGAGTCGTCGGCTATCGTAGCCATGTACATATTCTGCACTGCGATAGTGGACGTGTTTGGCCCAAACTACTTGAGAGGACCAAATGAGGAGGAAACTGCTCGGATCCTGGCAACAAATGAAGCAAGAGGTTTTCCTGTTATGCTTGGAAGCATTGGTTGCATGCACTGAAGCTGGAAGAACTGTCCATTTGGATGGCAAGGATTGTACAAAGGGGGCCATCATGGAGTTTGCAGCGTGGTACTTGAGGCAGTGGCAGATCACGAGACTTAGATTTGGCATGCGTTTTTCGGCATGGCAAGATCTCACAATGACATCAACGTGTTGCAGCGTTTCCTTGTGTTCGCGAAACTTGTTGAAGGCCATGCTCCGCAAGTGAACTATGTTGTCAATGGCCACGAGTACAACAAGGGATGCTATCTAGCGGATGGTATCTATCCAAGATGGTCAACATTTGTGAAGACAATTTCCAATCCTCTAGGCAACAAAAAATCCTGGTTTTCCTCGGTACAAGAGAGCACAAGAAAGGATGTCGAGCGTGCATTTGGAGTGCTCCAGCAAAGGTTTGCTATTGTGCGGTATCCTGCTCTCTCTTGGTCGGTCGGGCAGTTGGGAGAGATCATGAATGCGTGTGTGATCATGCACAATATGATCATTGAGGATAAGCGTGACAATCCAGTGCATGATCATTCCGTATGAGTTCCAGGGTCCTCTCGCCAATGTGGATTACAATGTGCCAGCGGATTGGACCGAGTACATCGCTATGCACATGGAGATTCGAGACGGGGCAACTCATGATCAGCTCCAAAATGATCTAGTGGAGCATTTGTGGGCTCGCAAAGGAATGACGACGGCATAGTGCACTTCGAATTAATTTTTAATTTTATGAATATTTTATTTTTATTTGTAGTCATTCATGAACGGTATATGTAATAATTTAAACCTAGAACATAAGTGTTTTTAAATATTTTTTAGACTCCAAAATAACGAAAATAAGTAAAATCTTGCTTTGGGGGTTTTGGTTGGGGGCGCCGAGTGGACAGCCGCGCCCCCCGCCGACGCCGCGCCGCGTGGTCCGGACGAGCCCCCAAAGGGTCTCGCCGGGCGCCATCTGGACGCCTATTGGGGACCCGACTTGAGATGCTCTAAGATACTACAAACCATTGCGGATGCTCTTACGGAGTTGCTCTTAGGATTGGGTGAGCAATTGGCCCAAAGATAAGAGAGACTGGCCGTGGCCGACATAAGATTCAACATCGTTCCTCCGCTACTACACACGTACACGCATGCAGCCCCCACATCAATCTGGTCCCAACTCCCAACAAGTGAGCACCGTCCACCTGTAAAATGCTGATGGGGCAAGAGAGCGAGAGAATCCACCATAAAGCCACCACCAGTAGGAGTCGATCAGTCGGCGAGTAGCTGCTGCCGTTGGAACTTGGAAGGAACCCACTTGGATCTCGCGAAACAGAGCTAACCACGAAACAACCATGAGGCCATCTTGGGCTCGCATTCTCATGGCCGCGATTGCCATCGCCGCCGTGGTCGCGCCGTGCGGCGTCGACGCGACCCCGGAGACGACGTGCAGGGCGGCAGCGGACGCGGACAGGCGCGTGGACTACCACTTCTGCGTGTCGAGGCTGAGCCAGCACCACGACAGCCCCGACGCGGACACCTGGGGCCTGGCCAAGGTGGCGGCCGACGTGGGCGTGCTCATCGCCGGCAACGGCGTGTACGACATCAAGCGCATGCTCGCCAACAGGGCGCGCGCGGGGGGCAAGGCGCGCGCGCCGCTGGAGCAGTGCGAGGCGCTGTACGACCGGATGGGGTCGGCGTTCGCGGAGGCGTACGACGGGATCGACGCGCGGCACTACGCGGAGGGGAAGGAGAAGGCGCGCGAGGCCGCGTCCCTGGCGCACCGCTGCGGCGACGCCTTCGCCCGCGCCGGCGTCGTCCCGTCGCCGCTGGCGAGGCAGAGCGCGGACTCCGTGCAGATGGCCATCGTCTGCACCGCCATCACCAACCTCATCAAGTGATGATTGCCAGTTACCACTGCTTCCTGGGTCGTCGACGTACGGCGATCCAATGTTGTGAGCGAGCTTTGTGTCTGTTTGCGTGGAGCCACGTCGCGGCCGTTGATGGTTCTTCCGTGCTGTAACGATCAGTTCCCAGGAAATAAAAGTGTGTGATTTAGTCTTGTTTTACAGATTTACTCTACTTTCATCATGGAAAACTCGATCTCTCCATGCGTTTTAATATTGTTCACTGTCGGCTGAAGGTTGCGCGGTCCGTGCCAAGCACACACTCTCGTCACTTCGTCAGCGTAAGCTACCAGAGCTTTGCAACGTTGCTAGCCCGTCGGCCGCCAAGGCTGCTGGTTTGGTTTGCACCTGTGCTAGATTTTTTCGCGCTCCGAAACACATATGGCCGCCACGTAGTAGCAGAATTGCAGTCCGGACCATAATTCGGAACAGTGTGTCCGCGGAAGGAAGCACTGCTGTCACTGTCCATGTCGGACGCGTGGCGCGAGGCGGCATTGCAAGGACCGTGCCAGCTGGCACGGCATGTGTGGCGTCAGATCAGTCGATAAGCAACGTATGGTGTCGCCACCTTCAGTGAACAGTGTGCCTGCTAGCCATCCGCTGGATACCCCATTGCAGTACGCTACAGGAGCAGGCAACAAAAGTGAGGAGACATTCAGAGGTTAAATATCGTAGAGCTTTTGATCTTGTGCTAATGTCAAGTCTCATGGTTAATTGAACAGGAACAATTAATCGCTTTGTTGGAGCAGGGAGCAGGTTGGAGCAGGGAACAGGAACAATTAATCGCTTTGTGCTTCACGATTGTTCAGTGATGACTCCCCCTTTGTTAGGGCATCCGCAATAGGTTGTATGATACACCGTATGATAGACTAGCCAACTCATCAACCAACAATGTATCATACAACTATTACAATGGTTTGTTGGAAGAGTTGTTGGTAAAGTAGTACATTCTAGCCAATCATATAGTTATTTTAGTGGGACCAAAGGAGAAAAGTATCTTGGCATGCGTGCTGGCTTGTTGGTTGCATATCATACAACCCATCTTCTCTCACCTCATCATTACTTGCCATGTAGGCATTTTCCTGAGTTGTCATTGCTATCTTACGATGACATGGACACTGTTGGAGATGCCCTTACAATGCGCTCATCCATGTCTCAAGTTAACCGCACCACATCGTTGACTCATACTTTGCTCCCGACCTTTCCTCCCTAGTCCGTACAACATATGGCTCTCTAAATTTGCAAGTGAATGTCACTTTCCACAATGCGTGCTTCTCCATCCTAGGGCTTCTTTGATTCATAGGGTAGGAAATTCATAGGAATAGAAAAGGCATAGGGATAGGAAAGGATGGCAAGTGCAAACTTTGCCTCGTTCCTTGTGCACAGGAAACAAAGCGCGAGGTCTGACTCAATTTTTTCTTCCTCTACATTTTGCATTGAAACTGAGAACCGGAGGAAAAAATCCTTGAAAAATTCATGTCAATCAAATGGGTTAATAGGACCATCTCTTGAAAAATTCCAATCCCTATATGTTTCCTTCAAATCAAAGGGGCCCTTGGTTATTCCGTATTAACCTTTTTCTCTATATTTTGTACAGTATCCAATACCGTTGGTTGTCACATATGTGTAATCTCTTCTTGTTGTTACTATTGTTTCGCACCCCTTTTTAGGGTTTTCTGAAGCTTAGAAAGTACTTTTTGGTCCATTTGTTGAAGTTCAAATATAATAAAGCCGTAGACAACATCCCACACGCAGTAAAGGCGGGCTTGGGTGTCATAGTTGGTCTCATGTTGGCGATGGGCCATTCCGGGAAAACCAAAAGACGCCGACGGCCAAATGTCCGGGCCGTCGGCGTAAACCCCAAAGAGGCTAACCCAAAATGCAAGAAAAAAATTGAACTACGCCGACGGCCTATCTTTTCTTTTAACTACGCCGACGGCCAAATGACGGGGCCATTGACGTAAACCCTGAAGAGGCTAACCCAAAATGCAAAAAATAAATAAATAGCTAAGCCGATTTAATGTCCCAGCGTTTAGGAACTCACGGGTGGTAGAATCATTAATCTATGCATCTGCATGCATGTGTTTGCAAAACCTGAATAAATTTTTCGCAAAACAAAAACCCTGAAGTCATTGAGGTTCTAGCATCATCCTGACTTAGAGAGAAGAGTCGATACCGGAAGAGGGTGGAATTTCGACATGACCTTTAGGCGATATTTGAATTCGGGGATTCAATTTGAATTCTTTAAACATAAGGTTAAATGAATTTGAATTTGTATTCAAATTGGTTGATAAGAAATTATGATCATTATTAATTAATTTGACATATTTAAGATACATTAAATATTATACAATTCTAATTAAATAAAGAATTATAAAAATAAAAGATTGAACTTTATTGATTAAATCACAATATACAAAGTCATTACAGTGTTCCCCAAAACATAATATTACAAGAATTGATTACAAAAGAATCTATACAAGATCGAATCGCCTAAACTAATTACTACTAGCTAAATTAATCTTCTTGTCATCTTATGAACCTAAAAAACAAACACAAAAACAAACAGAATGGTTAGAGAGGGATTAGTACCATCAGATTGACAGTGTGTTGCACTGCTAAACTCATCATTGGGTTAAGTAAAATTGTGTAGTATATGTTATAATCATTTTAGCCTCTGACCAGCATCACAAATAGAACTTCCTGGATAAGACCAACCGAAGGGCAAGCTAAAGATCTCAACCGCAAGGGAAGCAGGCACACAACACACTCACATGCACACTTTGGTGCTGTCAACACAACATGAGTTAGATAAATAGCACAACAGCCGTGAGGGGTAAGACATCAACCACACTTTCCCCTGTTTACTTCTCGAGCTGCTCAGCACAAGCAAGAACAGAAGAACAACCAACCCTCAATAATCCACGTCAAATAAATCCACCAATAGAACTGAATAAGATTGGAGATCTAGCAAGGTGACAACAAGGCCAAGTGAAGCTAGTACTGGAAATTCTCCACAAGGCCAAGCCTGAAGAGGAGGAGCAGGGCTGATAGCAAGCAATCCACAAGAACCCAAATCCACCAACCTTAGTTCATCACCTAAGGTGAATCTTTATACACCATCAAGCAAACAAATTGATGGATTATGCACAAAGGGGATTGGGGAGTGTTTTTCCTCAGTACAACATAGAAGTGCTATGCTAATCACATCATAGGAATTTAATTAAATCAAGATAGCATATGTTCTTATAAATAAAAGGCCTCAAGCTTTGCATCATTGGCCCGGGGCAAATTAATCAAGTAATTAGGAATCCGTTCTTATCAGATAAGTACTTAGAGGCAGCAAGATCAAGCAAGAAATTGTTCTTATTAGTTCATATGGCTTCAAGTAGCACAAATACTTAGCCAAAGGATTTAGGGTAAGTTCCGAGCTCTCAAATACATCCACAACAGTTGTTGGGCACCCAAAATCCTAGGATTAGGTATCTCAATACAACCAAAACAAAGAGTGATTCACAGAAACACATCAGGTGCTTGGTGGCACATCCTCTGAACCATATGGTTCAGAGAGCACCCACCAGCAAGCACACACACATAGCCAACCATGAATTTTCCATCTGAGCATCACACACATGTGTGCTCTGCTATGAATCAAATAAGAAACAAGGCTAAAGCAGCACAAATATCTAAGAAAAATCCATAGAGAGATACCACTCATCACAAAAAGGCAACCCTCTGAATCCAACAAGTTTCAGAGATAATAATTCTCTGGATATGATACCTAGATAATCCACACATGGGAGAAATTCTACAATTACCAACTAGACGCAACCAGGACATCATACGCATCAGATGCATCACAGGGGTGGCATCAAGCATGGCATGAACACATGCTCGATGGAATGGTTCCAAAGCACAGAGAGGATGAGAGAGAGGAGATCAGAGGTAGAGAGAGGGAGCAGAGGGCCTAGTTGTCAGAATCGTGATTCCACCATGCGATTCTACGACTTTGCGAACCAAATTGAGATGAACGATTCTGCGATTCTACTAGGTAGAATCTAAGATTTTATGATTCTTTAAGTTGTGATTCTATTGTTTGCGATCCTACCATAGAGGTTCCGATCCGATTCGGAATAACTATTCTGACAATTTTGGCAGAGGGGATTACAGGTGACCACCATCGTGGTGCTCATGGCCAGTCGGTGCAGCGCAGTCGTTGGGCGGCGAGAGGCCGTAGTTGCTCCTAGGGAGCCGTCCCGACGGCGTCGCGCCTCCGCAGCGACCATCACAGCATGCCGGGAACCGCAACGACCACATCAGCACGCCTGAGGCGTCCTTGAACATCCACGAGTGGTCAGAAGACGCCAGAGAGGAGTGGAGGGGCCACGGTCCCGTAACCCTAAAGCTAGGGTTTGGTTGCGCACGGGCACCACCGTGAGGTGAGCCCAGATTGGAGAGGTGTAGGTTAGGGAGTCGTCGACGGCGCATTGACTGCGCCTAAGCGCAGCAGCGGAGGTGGCTGGAATCGGTCGAAAAAATCGGCTAGGTGGCGGCGACTCAGTCGCCAGGGAGTCGCGAGAGGAAAAGGAGAGGAAGGAAGGGTGCGGGTGCGGGTCGAGTATGACTCGGGCTCGGATTCCCTCTCGAGCTGGTTGGATTCAACCCCGGTGGGGGCTGGCCCAGTCAGCCCGAGGAGCTGAATGGTCATTTGACCATTTCCGCAATAAAACAAATAGAAAATAAAATCTAATAAATAAAAATTATGTAAACTATTAAAATATATAATTAAAGTAATAAAAATCAAAATACAACACTTTAATACTTTAATAATTTAACTTAATGGAATAATACTTGTTATCTTAATTCTATAATTTTCAAAATTAATAAAAATTAATACATAGTCAATATTAATATTATTCTTTCATAAATATCCAATTATATAATTTGAATATTCAATTATATTAAAATAAATATTCTCTAATTCATCAAGAATTGTTTAACACAGTTAAATTAAATAAATAATAAATTTAAAAATAATTAAATACCGCAATTGCTTAGTTAATGAAAATCAATTCAAAGGATTGCATACATGTCATTATTATGCATAATAGCATCATTGGCTTATTTAAACATTGTCTTTACTAGAAAATGATGGTATTTTGTAGAACAAGGAAGTCAGGAGCCTCACCAAGCATCAGACTTCACTACCTATCTGTATTAAGGCATGTTCATCACTTGCTCATGTCCTCTGAAATATTTCATAACAACTATTTTTCAAAACCCTATCGTAATACCACGTATGCTCAAAAGAATGCATGACCCTATTTTTATAATAATATCACTAATTGAATGACTACCCGAGTGGTAGTGTTCTGTTTGGTGGGCGGATGGAACCATGGTAAGATGAATAGGTCCAAGGAAGGTTCCATATGCATGGGAAAGTATTACTTAGGAGTTAACAACAAATATCGTCAGAACTCGGTGCGCCATAAATACCGCCCTACACAATAAATTGGTGTTTGTTATTCGACCGGAGAGTGGTTCAAAGTAGCATATTGAAGAGAGATATTTATGCATTCAATTATGTTATTATTGTTGAGAGTGTCCACTAGTGAAAGTAGGATCTCTAGGGATTGTTTCTAAGCATTGAAACACCGTTAAAAATCAATTGTGCTACATGTTTGCTTGCTACCATTTTTGTTTCATATTGCTATTATCACTTATAATCATCCATACCACTTGTATTTTACTCTCGCTTCGCCGAACTAGTGCACCTATACAACTAATAACTGTATTTGGTATGTTGGGTACACGAGGGACGTCTTGTATCGTAATTGTAGGGTTGTTTCAGAGCGATACCTTTAACCTCTTCCTCCCTGAGTTCGATAAACCTTGGGTAATCCACTTAAGGGAAACTTGTTGCTGCTCTACAAACCTCTGCACTTGGACGCCCAACATTGTCTACAAGAATAGAAGCGTGTGTATACATCAAGTTCTCTCCCATAATGGTGTATGGGAGAACAACTTGCAAGTCTTCATCAAGTGGAGCATGTGCTAGCAAGTACGATAAAAAAAGAGGCTCGAACTTGAAAGAGTCAAGATCGTCATCATCTAGCTCAAGTGGATTTCTCAAGGCAAGGGTATGATCTTGATAGGTTTTCTATTTTACCGGTCTCATGCCTTTGGAAGACCGGATTATAGGATAGATAGTCGTACTATCAAGAGGGGCTCTCGAGTAAGTAACTTGATCGAATTGTTGTGGAGAGCACAAACATTTGCATACTTTCATATAATATTTCTTGGTTCTTATTTGTATTTATCTCATTGGGGTTTTGGTGCTTGTCGTGATCTTCATGACAATCCTAGGTTTATCGAAAACAGTTTTGGTAAGGAAAGCTTGTTGTGTTTTTTGTGGTGAAAATATCTGTTTCAGCTTTGAGAATGTTCCAACACCTTCCATGTGTGGTAACTTCTCCATTAATTTTTTTGGATAGTCCTTGTTGTTATCTTTCCAACCCATTTGGATTGACCTCATCCGAAATTCATTCGCAAAAGTTATGTGTGTTTTCGTGCTGGAGATTTTAAGGATTGTTCCTTTTTGAGAGAGCAAAACCTTTTCTCATTTAGTTTTATATTACATTGTTGTACAATTTTGTTTCTCTGAATATTATTGCAGTTCTCGTTGTTGCGATTTCAACGAGCCCAAGAACATCGACAATGGAGTCCGTGTGCAAAAGTTATGGCATTTCTCGTATTGGTGTTCAGTCCATTCTGGGGCAATTCGGATTCATTCCGGATTTCATTCCGGGACCTGAATTCATTCTGTATCCATTCCGGAATGAACGCGAAAACCTCTATTACAATCCGGATTCATTACGGCCCATTATAGGACCCGAATTCATTAGGGATTCAGTCCGGAAACGATGAAAAAGGTGCAAAACTACTAGTTTTTAGAACCTATTCAAGGGGTTTTCTTCCCAAAGTTCACCAGAGAATAGGGTGAGGCCTTTGTGGCGTTGAGTAGGATTTTGTGGTGAGCTTACACCCCGCCAACGAGACATACTCCCCTTGTGGGAGGAACTAGGGAATACATCATCATCTCCGTGTGCATCGGTTATTTCTATATCCGAGATTTTTACTTATGCAATTTACGTTGTGATAGCCTTCATGCTTGAAGTTATATATCTTGCTACCACCTTATTATTTTTCTTTCTTAGCATAAGTTGTTGGTGCACATAGTTGATTCTAGAATATTTAGGTTGTGTGCTTGTTAATTTAAACACCTAGTTTATTTCCGCATTTATCAGGCCTTAACCGTAAAAGTTTTTATCGCTTATTCACCCCCCTCTAGCAGACATCGTTGTCCGTTCTAAGTTGCCAAGTAACATTTTCAATATTGTCTCTAACTATGACAACAATAGAGAACTCAAAACAGGTATGATTAATCACATCAAATCTTTTTTTTTTGAGATCTAATGACATCAAATCTATCCTTTTTAAAACCCACAAGAATACCACCAGTAGTATTCTTAGCAGGGAGGTAATCTAGGAAATTCATAAGGTCCAACAATAAAAGCCAAGCATTGATCAGGGAAGGACATCTTCTTGGTTTCTTGAATACCAACAAACTCCATCTTATGCTTAATAATAAAGTCACCTAAAGCTTTTTTCTGGCCAGGTCTGCCGGTACCTCTACTATTCTAAATGCATCCTATCATAAGGAAATTTGGTTTTAGATTTTAATTTATGTTGGTCCAAACAGTCCAGGAAATGCCAGTACCATCAGATCTAGACTCAGGCAACAAATTTTGATCTAAATTGGCAGGACAATTAGGGCATTTGTAGGCATGATCTGGCAAATGATCATAAATATCTAAATCTAAAGATTCATGCAATGAAATAATGGGATTTTCCTACCGTAGACATGGTTGATAGTAATCTCTTGTTCAACTAATTAATGAATAATAATAGACTTTTCATCATCAGAATAACCACAAATCAAGAACATCACCAAGGATTTTTGAATCTAGAATAGCAAAAGAGTTACCTTTGAAACTAGGAGGAATCTCTAAGTTTTTCTTCATTTGATACTTCTCAGCTTTCTCAACAATATTTTGGGCAACATGGTTCCTAGAACTTCTCCTGGTGGAAACAGTAGACCCCCATTTGGATGTTTTAGGCTCTTTTATATTCTGAGCAACTGCAATAGATGCATCATCCAGAAATTACATAAGGGTCCTCTTCACTTTACTAAGCTTACTGACAGCATCATCATCCAGGCACTCAGTGCAATCATCTTGTTGAGGGTTAGCATTAGTATCATCAATATCAGAATCCATCCCAGATTCAAACAGATGCTTGCAATATGCCAGGTTGACGGAGGTGGAACCCACCCTCAGAATGCATTCCTTTTCAACTTCCTCGGGATCAATGCGAATGGGCGTGATGGATTTGTTAAGGGGAACTTCCCAGTCTGAGACTCCATCATCAAGAGTTACATAGTTTAGCCTGTCAGGGAGAGAACTAGCAGGGCCGTTGCAATGCTCAAAAGCAGATAATTTAGGGAAATCGACACAATCTTCATCCGTAGATTTTTATTACCTTTATTAGACACTACAACATCAGTAGATGGGAGGGAAAGCAGAGCTATAGGAGCAAGGTTCCCATTTCCATTTGTAGGGTCAGTGTCTATGTCCCCAACATAAGTGGATTTGTAGGTGTCTCTTCCATCTGGTTCATCACCTGAGGCAGAGCTAGCCACATCAGATGAATCCTCACTACAGATAGACAACATATATAAGGCTTGGTTCATTTCCACCACTCTCTGAGATGGAATCTTAGTTATATCTGTCACTTCAACCAACATGTTGACCTCAGCATAGAATGACCTAAAGAGGGCAGGCCAATCAATAACCATAAGAACTACCATCATAGATGCAACCTCACCAAATGTCTTCCAAGCACACCACTTAGGAGGAATACCATGCACAGTCACCCAGAGCTCGTCTAGATATCCATATGTCTGCACATCCCAGAGCCCATGTAGTAATCTTGATGGTTACCCCTTCCTTCTGTAAATCAAATGAAGGGAATTCACTTAAATCAAGTACCTTCTTCCATGGAGGGAACCTAACCATGAACGAGTTAGGATCCAATTCTCTCATCTACCAAGGCCATTTCCTTTCTTTACAGAAAATGGAGCTGAAGTTAGCTTTTCCAGTTTAGACAGAGAGATCTCACCATTCTTGACAGTCACAATCCCAAATTTAGCAAAGTTGACCATTTAGTTTCATCAGCAGCTGTCACATCAATGTGATAGAAGCCTAGACCAAAGTGTTCACTACCAAAATACTCAGCACTAGGGTGCTCACTACACCACGCAGGACAAGAATGACATGATGACATGGTTGACTGCAAATGAAACAAACTTCGGCTTCACACAATTGCCTACAAAATGCCCAGGATCACCACATTTGAAACAAATAAGTTTGATGTATCTAGGATCAAGGACCTGTTCAGGATTTATACTTGGCGGAACCTCAGAACTAGCAGACTGTGAAGACGCTGACCTATTAGACGATGCTGAGCCTGGCAGCTGCTGGACACTACCTCCACTCCCCGGCAACTGACCTCCCAAATTTTGAGAATTCTCGCGGCTAGGGTTACGATTTGGCTGGTTACGAGGTTGAGGGCGATTGTACCTTTGGTTTTCCACATGAGGACCCTTTCCTTGATGCGGAGGTTTGGGAGGGGGAACCAGCCCAGAGGAGGGAGCCGCCATAGAGGGAGGTGGAGCCGCGATAGGGGGTTCCTTCGTTGGGTCCCCGACCACCCCTCCCCCGTCCCCGAGTTCTGCGGCTCGACTACATCTGGCGAAGGAGAACTTCCATGAACAAGGACTAATCTGCGACGACCAACGGCTAGAGAGGACGGGCACGGTGGTGGAGGAGGGCTGAGCGACCAACAGGGAAGCAATCCCCGATGAAGAGCCCGAGATCTGGAACCCCTTTCTACACCCATCACAGGTAACTCTACGGAAAGGACATGGATGGGGAGGAGAAAATGAAACTGCCCAGAGCTGTCCAAAATGTTCCTCAACCACGCCGGCTTAGACCTCCAGGTCGCTGGAAAATGGGAGCGTGCACGAGCGAAGCGTGGGGTCACCATTATTTGAACTCCGGATTCGCTCGCCCACAGCGAGGCCCGGGAAGGCGGCGTGATTGCCCGACCAAAGCAGATCGGGAGCCGCTGAAGGAGGCCGTAGATCGACCCGAATATCGGCAACGAAGACCAACTCCATTGATCCATGGCTGGTGAAGGGGGGGGGAGAAACACGGGGTAACTAAATAGGGGAGGCCAAGATACTGTTACACGCAATAGCAAATCAACGATGAAATTAAGTAAGACCGAACCAATGGGGACACGAGATTTTAACGTGGAAAACCCTTCCAACAAGGAAGAGAAAAAACCACGGGCACCAGCCAGCAATACTTCACTATTTCGGGTGAGGTTACAAACGCGCCGGGATTTACAATCTGTGGCATATCCCGTGCGGCGGCTTACAAGAGGTATATAAAGGAGGTCCTGACCTAACTAGGTCGGTAACGGTGAATACAACTCCAACTCGGTAACAACTCGTTGCGCCTCCGACTCCACTCGTGAGAAGTTCGGCCTTTATCAGTATATACGAATACGAATTTGGATCACACCAAAATAACACTTCACCTTGAGACAAATTCCCTCTTGTAGCATGAACGAGAACCTTCACCTGAAACAACAAAAGGAAACACCTTCGACGCCATATAGCCTCTTGGGCTAAGCAGTGATACCAACTAAGCTTGAGCATACCTCAAACTTAGCAACAGGAACTGACTTTGTCATCATATCAGCATGATTATCTGGAGAGAATTCCTTATTTGGCCCTTCCTTAAAATCTTGTTCCCTATTTGGCCATAAAAAAAATTCTTCCCTATTTGACACCTTAACTTCATTTTCTTCCTAACATGGCCCTATAGTGCATTCTAAACACAAAAGAAGATATAAAAAGACTCTTTTGTCCCTGATGAACTGTGTGATAAAAAATAACTCTCTAAGTTTTTTTTCATGGAGTTTCTCTTTGATTATATATGTGATGGAGTTGCGCCCGTTAGGGAATTTGTTTGTCGGTCATCCATTATTTATTAAGCTGTTGCGTGATTGGAAGCCATGTCAACTCATCTGGAGATTAGAAGAATACTAGGATATTTTTACAAATATAACCATCTGCCCAATGGTATTGTCAAAAGTAACCCCCACTAAGATGGATTGTCAAAAATGGCCCGGCTGAAAGGAGAAAAGGCGGCACGTGTCTCCTCTCGCCAATCGGGGTGGCGGAATGTTGTTGCAGCCATTAACTATGGCGGAGTGATCTTACCGCCGTGGAGTGTGGCGGAAGGTGGTGGGCCATATGGTGTTGGATGACGGGATGTGCGATTCTTGCGTGACCTTCTTTTTTTGCGGGGGCAGCCTGACTAATGCTAAGGTCATCTCCTACGGGCCTGCTCATTTGCGGACCAATTTGGTCCGCAATTTGTCTGTTTGAGCAGCGGTCCACGCTGCGCGGACAGGGACCGGGCCAAGTGCCCCCCTGTGGGCCTGCTCATACCAAAAACGGACAGATTTATAGATACGGTAGGGCCCAGAGGGGCCCATAGGTTTACAATATTTAAAACAAAAAAATCTAGCCCTAGCTAGATGGCCACTGGCCAGTGGCCTCGCGGCGGCCGGAGTTTCCCCGGAGCATCCCTAGTCCAGGATGATGTAGTCCGGGGTCTCAGGCGCGAGGTGGGGGGAGCGCGGCAGCCCTCTGAGGGGTGGGCGGCTGGGTGGAGGGCAGGGGCGCCGCCCCGTCCAGCTACGGCGGTGGCCCTGTCCACTCCCATTGCATGCCGACGAGGGGCGTGAACCACGCCGGGATCGGCTGGTTCTCGTCCCGCTCGTCCTCCTCCTCGTGGGGGTAGGGCGCAGCCTGGAGCGCGAATGGCCTCCACGGCCTCGTCCACCGCCCTGGCCCCCGCAGCCCGGGCCTCCGCCGCCTCGTGGGCGGCCACCGCCGCGAGCGCGTCCGCCACGGCGCGCTCCTCCGTCGCGGCCGCCTCTTCCGCCTCCCGCGCTGAGGCCTGGATGGCCATGGACAGCTGCAGCTCCTCGTTGGGCTACGCCATGGCGGCCTCCTCCTCGTCGTCGTCTTCCCCTGGTGCCACTGCGGGGGCTCCTCCAGTGGCTCATCCTTGACGACCGGCGTGGAGTCGCCGATGCGAAGGGGGTGAAGGGGCGGCGCCGCGGGACCACGCCGCGCCGAGCGTGGAGGAGAGGGCGACGGGGCCGCGCCGCGCGCCTGGCGCGCCCCATAGTACGACCTGCAACGCAGGTCGTGTTCGTCCATGAACCAGGTGTCCCAATGGGGACTGCCCACGGCGAACGCGGGGTGGCCGCGCAGGTCCGACGGGAGCTCGTCCCGGCGGCGGTGGATCTCCACCTCCCGCTCGAGCCCGCTTCTTGGAACGGGTGGCACCGGGATGCGATCCCAGTTCAAGTGCCACTCGTCCGGCAGGTGCACGTCCTGCCAGGGCACCGGGATCGCGCGGTCCCAGTACCACTGGCACCTCCTCTTATTGAGGTAGGGCCGGTCGCGGACGCGCGCCGGAACTAGGAGGAAAGGGGCGGCGGGCCCTTGAGAGGGAGGAGGAGGGGGGCACCTGCTCCGCTTGAGCGCGGGCGGCGCGCGTCAGAGGTGGCGGTGGCGGTAGGGGAGGGGTGGGGGAGGGTGCGCGGCGGCGGGAGCTGCCGGCCTCATGGTCGTTCTTGCCGGCTAGGGTTTTCGCGGCCGGCGGTGAGGGAGGCGAGGAGAGTGGCGAGTGGACTGAGGGGGCGGGGGAAGTGTGGGGACTGGTGCACGTGGGAAAGGACGCGTGGCCGCGGTCCCATTTAATAGGACCGGTGGGGGAGGCGAGCCGTCGCCACGGTCACTGACCGACGGGCCACTCCCTTTGACGGAGCGCTGAAGCGGCCGCGCGCGCGCCCGTTTCCTGTCCACGGGCTGCTCAAATCTGGACCAAATTTGGTCTGAGTTTGAGCAGCCACGGACCCAAAACGGACCCGGGCGAGGGTTGAGCAGCCCCGCAGGGGGCTCGTTTTGTCCGGGCCTGCTCAAATCCGGCCTGTCCGGACCAAATGAGCAGCCCCGCAGGAGATGACCTAACGATGTGGAGTACATCCTGGAAGTCTTAAATATGGCAATAGTATCGGGCATGCATGGCAGAGCTGGACCCTACCACCTTCAGCCAACGACATCGGCGGGATGCACATTCCGCCTCTTCGTATGGCGGGAGGAACAGGTGTCACCTTTTCTTCTTATCGCGAGGCTATTTTTGACAATCAATTGTGGTGAGGGATATTTTTGACAACATCTTTGAACAGGTGGTTATATTTGTACAAAAATCGAATACTAGGATGGGAAGCAAAGAAGGAATCGATCTAGCTAGAACTAGTACTGAGAGCTATATACGTAGTAGTACTAGTTGATCTTGCTAGAAACGATTTTTTTTAGAACTAGTGCCTACTACGTCCAGCTGGTAGAGATGATCCTGGCTTGCATGTCGAAGCCAAAAGCTTCACCTGGAGGCAAATCCTTCGTGCAACAAAGGAGCCAGACTTACTATTTGCATCTACCCGGCCGTGGCATTGGGAACAAGCACCGGCCACATATTAAGCTACTGTGCACATGGTCCAATCCATCTTGAGCATTATTAGTAGCTAGCATTATTTTGTTTGCACATGAATATGAATGGAATTCATCTGTATTTGGTACAAAATTTGATATAGGGCAAAAGGGAGTAATTTTTTATCACACGGTTTATTAGGGGCAAAAGAGTCTTTTTACATTCCCATTTGTGTTTAGAATGCATTATAGGGACATGTTAGGAAGAAAATAAAGTTAAGATGTCAAATAAGAAAGAATTTATTTTTTAGGGCCAAATAAGGAACAAAATTTTAAGTAGGGCCAAATAAGGAATTCTCTCATTATCATGAGTGCTTATCTTGCATACCTTCAGATTACCTGTCCAACAACATCACGCACAGAATGGTACGTGAGATCAATGTGCTTTGTTCTCTCATGAAACATCTGATCCTTAGTAAGCTAAATAGCACTTTGACTGTCACAAAATAGTTTAATGCAAGTATCATCTCCACAAAGCTCAGCAGACAGACCTTTCAACCAAACTGAGTCTTTGCATGCTTCAGCAATAGCCATATACTCAGACTCAATAGTAGATTGTGCAACAACAACAACCTGCAAAGTAGCCTTCCAGCTAACATCACATCCACTAACTGTAAACACATAACCTGTGAGGGAACTCCTCTTATCCAAGTCGGCAGCAAAATCTGAATCCACATAGCCTGCGAGTCCCTCACCAGTCTTGTCAAACTTCAAGCAAGCTTTGGATGTGCCGCGAAGGTACCTGAAAATTCACTGAACAACTTTCCAATATTCTTTACCAGGATTAGCCATGTATCGACTGACGAAACTCATAGCATAAGACGAATCAGGTCGAGAACACACCATGGCATACATTAAGGAACCAACATCACTAGAATAGGGAACTCGTGACATGTACTCAATATCTTTGTCAGTAGTAGCACATTGCAATGCTGATAACTTGAAGTGTGAAGCAATATGAGTACTAACAGACTTTGCATTATGCATATTAAAACGATGAAGAATTTTCTTAATGTAATTCTCCTGACTAAGAAATAGCAATCTAGATTTTCTGTCTCTTGAAATTTCAATACCTAGAATTTTCTTAGCAGGACCAAGATCCTTCATCTCAAACTCACTACTCAATTGTTTCTTCAATGTAGTGATTTCTTTCATGCTCTTGGCAGCAATTAACATATCAACAACATATAGCAACACGTGTATATACGATTCATCAACAAATTTAATGTACACACAACTATCATATTCAGACCTCGTAAAGCCATGTGAAATCATAAAAGAATCAAACCTTCTATACCACTGCCGAGGAGACTGTTTCAAACCGTAAAGGGACTTATTTAGCTTGCACACAAAATCCTCCTTACCAGGCACTATGAACCCTTCAAGTTGGTCCATGTATATCTCCTCCTCAAGTTCTCCATGCAAAAACGCAGTCTTCACATCTAACTACTCAAACTTAAGATCATGCATAGCAACAATACAAAAGAAAATACGAATAGAACTATGCTTGACAACTGGGCAGAACACATCATTATAATCCACTCCTGGAATCTGACTGAAACTTTTTGTTACTAACCTTACCTTAATACTTGGAGGCTCACTAGGAGATAAACCCTCCTTTCTCTTAAAGATCCACTTACATCGGACGGCCTTCTTTTGTTTAGGCAAGGGCACAACATTTCATGTGCCATTCTTCTCAAATAATTGCATCTCCTCGTGCATTGCACCAATCCACTTGTCACGATCAACCGAAGCAATAGCTTCATTGTATGTAGCCGATTCAGCATCATTCTCCACATGTTCTGCACAACTTAGAGCAAAATAAACAACACCACAATACTCAATTAAACGAGTACGAGATCCTTTATTCCTCTTCTCTTTGCGCTCTGCAATAGACAAATTTTCTTGCTGCACAATAGGAGGTGAGGGTGGCACAATATCCTCCCCATCAATTTCAGTTTCCTTCTTATCCAGGTGTTCTAGCTCCACCTGCAAACGAACTCGTGGTTCGTCCTCGTCAGAAGAATCTGGCACACCATCAGTCGACAAACTGTCCTCATACATAACAGATTCATTAAACACAACACTCCTGCTAAAGAAAGTCTTTTTGGTTTCCGGGTTCCACAACTTATATCCTTTTACTCCAGAACCATAACTCGTTGCGCCTCCGGCTCCATTCGTCAGAAGTTCGACCTTTATCAGTATATACAAATACGAATTTGGATCACACCAAAATAACAGATACTGGTACGACGGTTTGCCGACGGTGACTTGCCGCCAGCAATCTCGCGATCTCTATTGACAAGAATGGAGCACTCGCGACCCAAAATCGGTGGAAACCCCGTCGACGTCGTCGAAGCGTACGAAGCAAGGTCGCAGTCCTCGAGAATCGACCGACCCCTGTAAACGCTCGTGATGGTTGGCGTAATGCGATGCCTTGTTCTCGGCTCGCCCTTCGTGTTAATATAGAGGTCAAAACGACCGGATAGGTACAGAGAGATTTACAACTTGCAGGTTAAGAAATCTATCTATACGGTTTATATTTCCACCGTATAGTTACAACAACTACGTGTTATCTACATGTTTAAACAACCTACAAGCCTATCATTTAACATCCTCCCTCGATCTCAACATCTCAAGGTTGAGATTGTGTCTGAAGGCTTGTAACTGACGAATTTGCAATGGTTTTGTAAAACCATCTGCCACTTGATCCCCTGTAGGAACAAACTGAATATCCAGCAATTTCTTCGCAACTCGTTCTCTTACAAAATGGAAGTCAATCTCAATATGCTTTGTTCTAGCATGGAACACTGGATTGGCTGATAAATAAGTGGCTCCTAAGTTGTCACACCACAAACATGCAGGTTGAGGATGATCAATATCAAGTTCATCAAGTAGAGATTCTACCCATATTACCTCTGCTGTAGCATTTGCTAATGCTTTATATTCTGCCTCTGTGCTGGACCTAGACACAGTAGCTTGCTTCCTGGCACTCCAAGAAATAAGATTCGAGCCAAAGAAGACTGCAAATCCTCCTGTAGACCTCCTATCATCAGGACAACCTGCCCAATCAGCATCAGAAAATGCACTCACAAGAGTAGATGATGATTTTCCAATTTTCAGTCCAGTTGATATACTTCCTTGAAGATATCTCAATATCCTCTTCACAGCTGTCCAATGCAATGTAGTAGGAGAGTGAAGAAATTGACAAACTTTATTAACAGAAAATGAAATATCTGGTCTTGTCAATGTTAGATACTGCAAAGCACCAACAATACTCCTGTATCTGGTGGCATCTTCTTCACTCAACACTTCCCCCTCATGCTTGGACAGTTTTTCTGTGGTGGAAAGAGGAGTAGTGGCAGGTTTGCACTCCTTCATTCCTACACGGCACAATATATCTTTAGTATATTTTTCTTGTGTCAGCAAAACACCATCATTGCTTCTTTTTACTTCAATGCCAAGAAAATAATGAAGATCTCCTAGATCCTTCAAGGCAAAATCACTTCTCAAATCACTCAACAAAGCATTTGTGGCTTCCTGTGATGAACTTGCAACAATTATATCATCAACATAAACAAGCATAAAAATTGTGACCTTCCCTTTTTTATAGAAGAAAAGTGAAGTGTCTCCCTTTGATGGTGTGAACCCAAGATCTTGTAGTTTTATGCTCAACCTTGAGTACCATGCTCTTGGAGCCTGCTTTAACCCATATAGTGCTTTATCCAATTTACACACATGATATGGTTTTGTTTTATCTTCATAACCTGGTGGCTGCCTCATATATACTTCTTCCTCTAGAACACCATGAAGAAACGCATTCTGCACATCCAATTGTCGAAGACTCCATCCCCTGAACACAGCAATAGACAAAACCAATCTGATAGTAGCAGCCTTAACTACTGGACTAAAGGTGTCCTCATAGTCAATTCCATAGCGTTGCTTAAACCCCTTTGCTACCAACCTAGCCTTATACCTATCTATAGTACCATCTGAATTTTTCTTGATTTTATAGACCCACTTACAATCTATTAGATTCCTTCCTTGACTAGGTGGTACTAAATGCCAAGTTCTATTTTTTATAAGGGCATCATATTCTACTTTCATAGCTTCTTTCCAATTTTTATTTTCTAATGCCTCTTGCAAATTTTCTGGTTCACCGGAAGACGCTAAATACGCGTACCTGACCGTACCATCCTTGGGGACATACGGTTTGAAAATGCCACTTTTTGATCTTGTATGTATCTGTTGCACAGGTTGGGCTGCAGATGGGGTGTCCGCAGCAGATCCCGGGCTCACAGGATCCGAAGCTGTGCACAATCATTAGCGCCATCATGCGCCTGGGGGCTCGGATTTTGTGGCGAATCTCCGGCTGCCACGTCGCGGGAGCTCCCCCGACCGGCGCCCTCCGCGCCAGCGCCTGGTGTTTGGCGCCGCCAGGTGTCGCGCGCCTGGTGGCCACAGGCGTGTGGTGACCGCGCGCTCGATGGGGAAGCGTGCGCGGACGCGTTTTCCCCCGCGCTGCCCTCCTGTCGCGCAGACTGGCGTGTCTGCAGCTCCGCAGGCGATCTCTCAGGATCGGTGCGCGTCAGCGAATCCTCCTGGGATCGCGTGTCTGTCTCCATTGTCCGTATATGTGGCATAAAATGACAATTGGGCACACTTTTTGCACCATTAGAACCACAAAATTCAGGAGTATCATTTTCCATATGATCATTAATGTTTTCCCTCCCGTGATCAGAGGGATTATTAGGATCCGAAGGAAGCAAAAGAATTTCGGCCCTTAGCTTTGCACCGGCATTCGGATTTACTTTTGAGAAAGGAAAAACTGTTTCATCAAAAACAACATCCCTTGAAATATAGATTCTACCGGTGGAAATATCGAGACATTTGAAGCATTTATGAAGATTGCTATAGCCAAGAAAAGCACACTCTTTAGACCTGAATTCTAGTTTGCGAGAATTATAAGGTCTAAGGTTAGGCCAACAAGCACACCCAAAAACACGAAGAGATGAATAATTGGGATTTTCATGGCATAATCTTTGCAAGGGAGTTTCAAAATTGATAACTCTACTAGGCATACGATTGATAAGGTATGTGGCAGCAATAAAGGCTTCATCCCAATATTTAAGTGGCATTGATGCATATGCAAGAAGTGATAGACCAACTTCAACAATGTGCCTATGTTTTCTTTCAGCAGAACCATTTTGCTGATGTGCATAGGGACATGAAACATGGTGTGATATGCCAACTTGTGTAAAGAAGGAATTTAACTTTTGATATTCTCCTCCCCAATCTGTTTGCATAGCAAGAATTTTCCTATCAAATTGTCTTTCCACAAGATTTTGGAAATCATGGAATTTTTGAAACACTTCAGACTTATGTTTAAGCAAGTAGATCCAAGTAAATTTGCTGAAATCATCAATGAAGCTAACATAATATGCTTTTCGTCTAACAGATTCAATAGCAGGACCCCATACATCTGAGAAAACAAGCTCTAAAGGAGCACTAGATTCACTAAAGGATTGTGGATAGGGGAGTTGGTGACTTTTGCCTTTTTGACAAGCATCACATACAGACTCATTATTGACTTCACTAGAACAAGGGAGATTATTTTGACTAATAATTCTCTTGACAATTATTGACGAAGGATGACCTAAACGAGAGTGCCACCTCTCCGATGAAGGTTTGATGGCACTTAGGGAACTTTTGCTTGAATCAATGTGGGTGGACGAAAGTGGATACAATCCTCTCCTACATTTGCCTTGGATGAGGATTTTCTTGGTGGCCTGGTCCTTAACAAAAAAAAGAATCAGGGTGAAATTCTAGAAATGCATTATTATCAAACGCAAGACGATGAGCTGAAAGAAGACTCTTGTTTGATTGTGGAACATGCAAGATGTTGTTAAGATGAAGATCACGATCATTGGTACTAACAAAAGAATGGCCAATATGGTTGATACTCATACCTGAACCATTTGCGGCATGAACTTGATCATGACCATGATATTTATCATGGATCATGAGCTTGTGGAGATCCCCGGTGATGTGGTCTGTTGCACCCGTGTTAACAATCCATGGGTTTGAGTCGGCGCCCTACGGGTGTGGTGATGTCGTTGCAGAACTGGCGCTCTTCTCCTCCACGGGTGTAAAGTCTGGGTTGAACCTCTCCCAGCACTTGCCGACGGTATGGCCACCTTTGCCACACAGTTGGCAGCGTGGCTTCCCGCTGTTGTTGTTGTTGCGCGGGTTGCCACCGTAGTTGCCGTTGGCGTTCCCGCCACCGTAGCCGCCGTTTGCGTTCCCGGCGTGCCCGTAGTTGCCACGGCCACCATGATGACCATAGTTTCCGCCGTAGCCTCCGTTGCCATAGCCTCCATTGCCATAGCCTGGATTGCCACCGTAGTTGCCGTAGCCTCCACTGCCACGGCCTTGTGGTGCCGGACCACCGCGGCCACCTCCGCGCCCGAAGCCACCACGTCCGCCGCGCACCGCGGCGTTCACGGAAGATTGATGTCCACCCCCTTGGAGCAGATCCAGTCGTGTCTCGAAGCTCAACAGCTGGGAGTAGAGCTCGGACACCGTCACGGGTTCAACCCGCGTTGCCATAGACGTGACGATGGAGTTATAATCCCCATCAAGACCAGCCAAGACGTAGGAGACAATGTCTTCCTCGTCGAGTGGTTTGCCGGCCGCGGCCATCTCATCAGCTAGGCCGCGGATCTTGCTGAAGTACTCGACGATGGTGGTGTTCCCCTTCTGAGAATTGGCCAGCGCGATCCGTGTGTTCACGGTCCGCGCGCGCGTCCTTGACGCAAACATCTGCTCGATGGCGCTCCAGAGCGCCGCCGACGTCGCGGCAGAGTGGACCTGGAGCAGAACCTCCCTCGACAGCGTGGTGAGGAGGAAGCTCAGGAGCTGCTGATCTGCAGCTATCCATGGCCCGTAGGCCGGATTTGGTTCTTTGGCTGGCTTGCCTTCGACCGTCGTGTCGCGATCTCGGCTTGGCGCGGCGCGGGTGGCGTCCAGGTACCCATCCATCTGGGCACCGCGGATCGCCGGCAGGACTTGGGCCTTCCAGAGGATATGGTTCCCGTTTGACAGCTTCTCGGTGATGTTCACCGCGGCGAAGGGCGAGGATTGGTTGGTCGAGGACGAAGTCGCCATGGATGCGGTGGAGAGGACGATACCTTGCTCTGATACCATGTAAACGCTCGTGATGGTTGGCGTAATGCGATGCCTTGTTCTCGGCTCGCCCTTCGTGTTAATATAGAGGTCAAAACGACCGGATAGGTACAGAGAGATTTACAACTTGCAGGTTAAGAAATCTATCTATACGGTTTATATTTCCACCGTATAGTTACAACAACTACGTGTTGTCTACACGTTTAAACAACCTAAAAGCCTATCATTTAACAAACCCCCCCCCCCCCACCCACACACACACCCTGAGAACGCCGGGGGGGGGGGGTTCAAACGAGCGGCGGGGTGGATGGTCGGAGGTTGGAGAAGGGACATGGGTTGGGGGGGGGGGGGGGGGAGGCGACGGTACCGTCTGCATCGCTCTTCTGGCTATCGAATAGCGGCGGCGGTGTTCGGCTCAGGAGAGGAAGCCCTGAGCTACGATCCTGTCAGAGTATTAGATCTCTCTCTCTCTCGTGCAAAATTTGCCCCAACATGTGGTGTGAATGTGTGGTTCGCCAATTCCTCGTTTGATTTGTTTCCCGACGGTGGAGAAAGATCAGCCCAAAGATATCGTGCTAGCTAGCATCGGACTCATGTTGTACGTACGTCATTGTTACGAACGAACGGAGCAGACTCCGAATAGGATTAGAAGAGCGCCGTGTACGCGTGTACTATAACCAAGAGCTCACCAAGCCTAAAATCTGAATCTGCGAAGAGATGCCGGGATGACGTCGAAACGAATGAAGATGGCACCGCAGTGCCTGCCATACGAGATCCTGGAAGAGATCTTGTTGCGCCTGCCGGCCTACGCCGTCGTCCGCTTCGGCGCCGTCTGCCGCTCATGGGCCACGCTGCTTTCCTCTCCCGTTTTCAAGAAGGAATACGCGGCGAAGGCTCGGGCGAGCAGGTTCGTCTTCTTCGCGCCGTCGGCTGCGTCGCCAAGGGGCGCCACGGCCGTCTACTGCTGCGCCCATGGCGCCACGGAGCTGCTCTTCACCATCGACCGCCTTCGCCCCGACTTCTTGGTGGTGACAAGCAAGCCGTGCCACGGCCTAACGCTTCTGACGGACACCCGTTCTCTCGCCTACTGGGTCTGCAACGTGAGCACCTTTGAGTCCAGGCGCCTGCCGCAGCGGCGACACCACGGCCTCTCCAGCGCTGGCCTCGCCTACGACGACCGGACCAAGGAGCACAAGGTGGTGCAACTCTTTTATCACCAAGCCTACGACATCTTCGAGCTCGGGTGCGAGATTTACACGCTCTGTACCCCGAGCCAAGAGTGGAGGCCGGCCTACGGCGGCATACCGCGGCGTCTCCTGGACGCGGTGAGGTACGCCGTCATCTTCGAGGGATCAGTGACCAAGGTTCCTCCTGTGTTTGCCAATGGATATTTGCATTGGCAGCTCTACCCACAGGGTTGTGACTTGCCTCCCGATCTCTTTCCGAGCTCCGTACACTACCCTTACTACAGGGTCGCGGTCTTGTGCTTCTCAGTTGCCGACGAGACCTTCAGCCTGGTCGCCGGACCTGCAGCCGACGACATTAGGGACAAGTGTGAGTTGGATGATCATTCCCCGGCTGTCCCGCTACACCTCGTTGACCTCAAGGGCTCCCTGTGCATGGTCCGGGACCTTCGCCATCTCCGGCACGGCGAGAGCACGCTGGAAATATGGACGCTAAGAGATTACAGTGCCAGCACATGGTCGCTCGACTACCGCCTCGTGTTGGGGCCGGATGTGGCACGCGATATGCACAGTCCCCGGTTCCTCACCGTCCTCGGAGGCACGGCCGAGAAGATTCTGATTGCTACATCCCAGCACAGGGTGCATGCTTACGACCTGTCAACCGGGAACGTCGAAACGGTCCCGGTCGGCGTCCAGGAGGGGGAGGAGGAGGCCATGGCCGGCCTTCGGATGGGCGTGTACGAGGAGAGCTTTGCCCGTGTAGGCGGGGAAAGCCGTGAGCAGAAGGAAGCAGAGCGGTCTCTGGTCCAGATCCTGCTGCGTCTTCCCCTCAAATCAATCGGCATGTGCGCGCTCGTTTGCAAGAGGTGGAGGACGCTTATTCAGAGCGAGAGCTTTGTTATGCTGCTGGAGAAGAGGCGGCGGCGGAAGGTGATGATGGTCACTGCAGAAGACAAGCCTTTCCGAAAGATTTTTTTTTGTTTCACGCCGTTGGACACCTTGGTTGGGCCTGCGGAAGCAGCTTGTTACGACACGGTAGCCAACGGGAAGATCATCTGCTCCAAGCCGTGCCGCGGACTCAACCTGATAAGCACCAGCAGCCACGACTACCTGTGCAACCCTGGCACTGGTTCCATCCGGTGCGTCGGAATCTCCGGCAAGTTTCCGCGCGAGGGCGGCAGCGGCAGAAGCGTCGGGCTGGGGTTCGATCGGCTCACGCAGGAGCACGTGGTGGTTGAGATAAGCCAGTTTCAAGGCGGCGCTCCAGTAGTGTGCATGGTGAAGACGAGCTGCGTGGAGCACTGGAGCTGCGTCGGCGAACCGCCAAGGCCGGTGATGACCGACATGCCGCCGGCGCATGTTGACGGGACGCTGTACTGGATGAGCGCGACTCGAGACCGCGTCATCGTGGCGTTTGACATCGCCACCAGAGCATTCTCTATTCTGCCATGCCAGCCGCCGTGCAGCGACTTGGGTCATGGCGGTCATGCGTTTCTTGTTGAGCTGGAAGGAGTGCTTTCGCTCGTCGTCGCCAATGTCCGGGAAGACGAGCTCCGGATATGGATGATGCGGGAGCATGGCACGTGGTCGAACGCTTGCAACATTCGCCTGGACCAGCAGCCCAACTTTTCGCTTACAACTGACACGGTAGTGGTGCCGTTGGAGATGGATAGCGAAAGTGGCAGGATCTTGCTCAACACAGGACGAGCTCTGGGCTCCTACGACACCAGGACAAGAACGCTCCACACCTTGTACTCACTGGACCAACTGCAGTTGCCCCGGTGCAACATGGCATTTCCCATGTTGTATGAGGACAGCTTGGTTAGGACCCAAGACGACGAGCTGCCCGACCATGTCGCGCCGCCACTTGGCAACGGCGACGCGGTCGACGGGACGCCCAGGTACATATTCCGATCGTGCGAGAACAGCGGGTGCCCAGGCACAGGGGCGGTGTACGCCGGCAGCTGCTGCAGGAGAGTGCTTTGCCGGGAATGCTCCTTCCGGTGTGTCCAGCATACTGAAGGATTCCACACGGAGATACCTAGTAGCTCGCCTCGCTCGGTGAGGGGGATCGCCGACTACTACGGGCTGCCTCTCCACCACCCATCCGTGCCGGGTTCCGACTACTGCTACTACTATTCTGATAGGGACGAGGAAGACAACAACCTGGGGCGGCACGTCTTCGTCTCGCTCAAGGATCTTGCGGGCAATAAGCAACCCCGCCGTCTGGTCGAATGTGGATACAGGATGGATGAGGAGGTCGTCAGGGATACCTGGGTTCGCAGATATCGCGAGGAGAACCACGGCTTTTATTAGACCGCTTTTTTTACAAGTATTTCTATTCAAGTTTCTTGAGAAATATGTTGTTAATTCTCATTAAAGGATCTTGCGTGCAACAAGCAACCCCGTCGTCTGGTCAAATGTGGATACAAGATGGATCGGGAGGTCGTCAGGGAGGACCATGGCTTTTATTAGACCTCTTTTTTAAAAAAAAAAAATTGTAAAAAGGATCTCTATTAAAGTTAAAAAAAAAAGTCTTTGTTCAATATTTTTTTTTTTTTTGGTTGATATCGGCCATATTTCGAGATCAATCAATTCGTGATAACAAAAATGGAACATTTGTTTTGGAAATGGACATTTTTTTTCCTTCTTTTGGTAGGCAAGACATAATAAAAATTCAATGCTCCAAAGTCTGGCCATTGACAAATGGAGAAATAAAGATTGCCAAATAGCGAATATGTTGTTATTTCTCAGTTAATTTAAGTTTTAAGATTTTCTAATTGGTAACTAGTCAATCTGTTTGATTCTTTTTCCGTGTTACTTTTCAATAAACAGTGTCTTAGTCACAAAATAATGGTCTTATTTGTTTAAACTTTCCCATTTTTAAAATAAATTTTTGAAACTGCTCTTCTCCATAAAATATGTTTGTTTTTTATAAAATTGTCTTTATTCTCGTATTTGTCCCCTTACAAAATAAATTGTTCATTCTTAATAAACTTTATAATATGGTTGCTTCCATAAAAAACTGAATATTAAATAGATGATCCATATTTTTTTTATAGTTCTTTATAAAATTTGTTCATGCCTATAATAAAAATAAGTTTGCATCGAATTATGTTTTATTTCAACGAGGGGAATTAGCGTTTTGTAAGGTGAAATCAGGGGCGCAGCTCCTAATAGGGCAAGGTAGGGCACCCGCTCTACACTAAGTACACACGAAACTGATGAAAGTTTAAGGGAACAAACGGAAGATTCCGTTGAAGCCACCGTTGAAGAAAATACGGAAGGTTCCGTTGAGGTTTTGGAACTTGAAGGTATATAACTAACTCCGCGGATTACATAAAGTTTGATCTAGGACTTCACATTCAAATTGATCGATTTTCTCCCAATGTTCGACAAGATTCCTATCTATATTTTATTGATCTAAACATCTAACTATATCATTTTAGGTAATGTCATTGATTTATGATGTAAGGACACGTTTGGACAATTGGAGGAATGATGACTAGGAGCCATTCTTGGAAGAAGTCAAAGTATTCTACACTCAGAATGACATCACAACTCAGAGTATGGACCAAATGGTAACAAAATGGGGGTAAAACAAGAAAAAGGGGGACCACTTGGTCAACGTCGATCATTTATATAGTGTAGACACCTTCTATGCTGCTATAGACTCCATTAGCGCTGAGTTTGACCATTGTTTTAATGAGGTATCCTCAGAATTGCTTGAGAACTTCTCTTGTCTTGAATAAAGAGACTCATTTGCAAAGTTCAATGTGAATAAGCTTGGTCGGCTTACTGAGATTTATGAGGAGGATTTCTCTAATTATGAGCGCGAGCATATACACAATGCTCTTGATCTATTCATTATTCATATGAGGAGAGTTGAAGATTTCAGAGATTGTCTTGATATAGCAAGCCTAGCTAAAAACATGGTTGAACTTGAAAAGCACATCATGTTTCCTACGGTTTACCGCCTGGCGTGGGCATACCGTTTTGGGTACCTACTATTGGTATACCGGGTGAGGAGCAGCCGGATACCCACTTGGTGGCCCCTCAATACTCGTGAGGCCCAAGTAGATGCTAGCAATATCTTGGAGTACAAGACAAAAAATCGAATACGTAGTCGACTAGGACTCATGTAAACCCTGCTTGGCTATCTATATAAAGCCAGGAGGGTGGAGAGAATCAGGACAATCACGAAAGAGAGAGGAACAATGACAATAAGAGAGAGACATGCCGCAACTAGACATCAACCCTAGCTCAGATACACGCCAGATCCAATCTACGCCGCCACACTTGTAATATGTTAATCTCGCCGGAATAACAATCAGGCAGGCATGAGTAGGGATGTTATCTTCTTCGAAGAGCCCTGAAACTGGGTAAACCTTGCCCCGGGTCATGTCAAGCTGAGTAGTCCACCAGCGCATTTTCCCTTACGAAACCCCGGGTCCCTCACCATGGGGATTGTTGAGGTACCACCCTCTTCATTGGCGCCGTCTGTGGGAATCTAGGGCGTTGGAATCGAGTCTTCTTCGGCATCATCACCGACATCTGCTACTCACCGATCTGGGTGGACTCAATTCTCTTCGGGTCTATCGACTTCATCAATCACCTTATGGAAATACGCCCGGTCTTTGCCACTTTCTCCGAGAGCGTATATCGCCTCATCGGCTTCATCATCTACATCCAGACCGATCTTCACGCGCAGGTTGCAAGACAACAGCAACATTCATTTTACGGATATCACCGATGGCCACTTGGAACTTATCTTGACGATTCCTTATGCGAAAAGAAGAGAAATCAAAATTTCTATCATCCGCAAAAAGATTAGACAAATTCCGACGGTTAGATCTCCGTGGATAACTCAAACACTAAGCACTGTCGGAATCTGACGGAACTCCGCACGATTTTTGGAAAACAATTCTCACGGCCGACTCGGATATCAATTCGAAGATCACACCGTTCAAAAGCTGTGGAATACAATCCCGCACCACTCCGTCCTTTTTGAGAAAATTCCAACGGTTAGATTTCTGTCAGCGTCTTGCACACTGCGACATGTTTTGGATATCTACGAGTCCGCAAATTCAAACAGCGAATCTAGATCTAAAACCTATTTCGTCGATTTGCGAGTCGACAAGAAAGCCAAGATGCATCATCGACTACAACATAAGCGAATCTCATGAATGTGACTCTAAGTGCCACACAACTAACGTATGCCACGTCGCTCGGTGAGGGGGATCGCCGACTACTACGGGCTGCCTCTCCACCACCCATCCGTGCCGGGTTCCGACTACTGCTACTACTATTCGGATAGGGACGAGGAAGACAACAACCTGGGGCGGCACGTCTTCGTCTCGCTCAAGGATCTTGCGCGCAACAAGCAACCCCGCCGTCTGGTCGAGTGTGGATACAGGATGGATGAGGAGGTCGTCAGGGATACCTGGGTGCGCAGATATCGCGAGGAGAACCACGGCTTTTATTAGGCTGGTCACAGTGGGCAGGAACTTAGGAGTAACATCATACACTTCAATACAACTTTGCTTATGTGGCACGTATTTAATAAAGAGAGAGGTGCTTGTGGTAACTAGCTATGTTACCGGAACATCACACACTCCAAAAACAATGAGTCTATAGACTAATAAATGCATGGTTGCATCACACTACATATATGTTACTACCCACTGTGGAGGTAGTAACATAGTCTAAAAAAACGTGTAGGTTACTAGTCTATGTTACTCCCATTGTGACCAGCCTTAGACCGTTTTTTATAAGTATTTCTATTCAAGTTTTTTGAGAAATGTGTTGTTATTTCTCATTAAACCGCTTTTATTAGACCGCTTTTTTAAAGAAGTATGAGAAATATGTTGTTATTTCTCTAAAGGATCTTGCGTGCAGCAAGCTGCCCCGTCGTCTGGTCGAATGTGGATACAGGATGGATGGGGAGTTCGTCAGGGATACCTGGGTTCGCAGATATCATGAGGAGGACCATGGCTTTTATTAGACCTCTTTTTTTAAAAAGTTGTAAAAAGGATCACTATTCAAGTTTTAAAAAAAGAGTCTTTGTTCAATATTTATATTTTTATGGTTGATATCGGCCATATTTCGGGATCAATCAATTTGTGATAACAAAAACGGAAACATTTGTTTTGGAAATGGACATTTTTTTCCTTTTTTTTTGGTAGGCAAGACATCATAAAAATTCGATGCTCCAAAGTCTGGCCATTGACAAATGGAGAAATAACAGATTGCCAAATAAACAGTTAATTTTCTCAGTTAATTTAAGTTTTAAGATTTTCTAATTGGTAACTAGTCAATCTGTTTGATTCTTTTTTTCGTGTTACTTTTCAATAAACAGTGTCTTAGTCACAAAATAATGGTCCTATTTGTTTAAACTTTCCCATTTTTAAAATAAATTTTGGAAACTGCTCTTCTTCATAAAATATGTTTGTTTTTTATAAAATTGTCTTTATTCTCGTATTTGTCCCTTACAAAATAAAATGTTCATTCTTCATAAACTTTATAATATGGCTGCTTCCATAAAAAAAAACTGAATATTAAATAGATGATCCATATTTTTGTATAGTTCTTTATAAAATTTGTTCATGCCTACAATAAAATAAGTTTGCATCGAATTATGTTTTATTTCAACGAGGGAAATTAGCGTTTTGTAAGGTGAAATCAGGGGCGCAACTCCTAATACGGCATGGTAGGGCACCCGCCCTACCTTTATTTTTGGCGAAAAAATAAATATATATATACATTTTATATTTGTATATTCAAAATTTGTATGTTCAGCTCGTTTTCACGTGGAAAAAGGAATATTCAGCCTAACTGGGCCGCAATGCCTGCTGCCTAAACCGGAATAGGCCTCATGGGCTGCGCGTGGAGACAGATACAGACCGGAATGGGCCACAGGCCGCGCACAGGGATACGTTACAAGCAACCGGTACTGGTCATAGATTTTTTTTTTTGATAACTCTTGCCTTACGGCACTTTATTCAACAGGTAAGAGCTTCTCTGATGTTATAATGTCCATCAGAAAGCCAGGAGTACAGGTAAAATCTGTAGGAATATTACAAGAAAGAGCTTCTCTGGCACATAAGTGTGCCACTCGATTAGCAGTTCGCCCAACATGACTAAAACGAAACTCCTGGAATTGAGATGCAAGTGCTCGCACCTCACAGAGGACATGGAAATCCACTGTCCTCTCACCCAACTTGGACTCCCACAGCCGCACAATATTCAGGCAGTCACTCTCCAGCTCCACCTTCTGAATTCCCCTCTCAATGGCTATGGTCAGTGCTTCTCTGCAAGCTAAAAGCTCTAGCGATTCAGGGTCAGTGACACCCTCAAATCTCTTGATCCTTCCAAACATAAACTCGCCCAACTGGTTCCTTGCTGCTATTCCAGTACCACCAAAATTTCCAGCAGCATCAGTGGCTCCATCTGTATTAATCTTTGTCCACCCAATCTCAGGTTTCTTCCAGGCAACATGCCTACCTGAAGACACTTGTCTCCCATCAGCAGGTATCTCAAGTGTCAAAAAAATATCATTTATTAACTTCATTGAGTTCATGGGCTGGTATATCTCCTCTCCATGTGTAAACTTGTTACGATTGTGCCAGATAGCCCACATAATTGTTATCATCAGACCAGACTTCGAGCTTGACATGATCATTGGGTCTAGCAAATCCCTTGCCCAAGTTGCTGGGTGCAGCTTTGGCTTTTTAATGTCAAAAATACTCTCTGCCGCATCCCAGAAGAGGTTTGCATGATCACATTTTATCAAGCTGTGATATAAACTTTCCTCCTCATGTCCACACAACGGACAGTTGGACGATAGCATAATATGTCTACACTTCAATTCTTGGAAACATGGCAGCATATTGTTCACCACCCTCCACCAAAATACTTTAATTTTTGGTAGTACATTCAGTCTCCATAGCATTTTCCACATATCTGTACTGCTCGCCGAGGATCCCACAATGAGTCCCTCCTTGAATCTGCTTTCTATAACTTCTCGGTAAGCTGATCGGACAGTGAACAGACCCGATCTCTCCCAAGCCCATGCCCATAAATCATCGCCCGCCCGTCTCGGGCGTGGCATACTCAATATGGCAGTGGCATCTGGCGCAAAGAACACTTCCCTCACACGTTCGGTGTTCCATTGCCCTGTACTCTCATCCAGCAGGTCCGCGACCAGCTGCACTGGAGTATCTATCAGTCTTCCCAATGGTTTCATGGTACTGGTACCGACAATCCAGCGATCATGCCACACCTCGGTAGTTCTACCATCCCCCACTCTACGGATGAGCCCTTTTTTCAGCAAGTTTCTTCCTGTGATAATCGCCCTCCAAGTAGGAGAAGCTCCAGCCGGGCATACCGCAGTGAGTATATCACCCGTAGGGAAATATCTTCCCTTCAACACTCTAGCACATAGGCTGCCTGGATTCTCCAATAACCTCCACGCCTGTTTGGCTAGCATTGCATCATTGAAGACCTGCAAGTCACGGAACCCCAGGCCACCATTTGCTTTAGAAACCGACATCTTTTCCCAGGACTGCCAGTGCATCCCTCTCTTATCCAAGGAACCTGCCCACCAGTATTTTGACATTACTGTCGTTAACTTTTTGCATAAACCTTTTGTGAGTTTAAAACAACTCATAGAATAGGTTGGTAAGGCCGCACCACAGATTTCAGAAGGACTTCCTTTGCCGCACAAGACAGTAATTTTTCACACCATCCTTGCACTTTTGCCCTCGACCTCTCAAGAATGTATTCTAGTTGTTGATCAGTCATCCGACCATTTTCTGTAGGTAACCCAAGGTACTTCTCCAACAATGCTTCACGATGGATTTGTGTGGCATTTCGGACACTACCCTTCACTGAAGCGCCACAATTGGGGCTAAAAAATATCGAACTCTTCTGTTTATTTACCCTCTGTCCTGAACCAGTGCTATACGCCTCCAAAATATCATTTAGTCTCATTGCACTACGAGAATCTGCCTTCATAAACACCAGGCAGTCATCGGCAAACAGAAGATGTGTAATCCATGGGGCATGCACGCTCACTCTGAATCCTCTATCAATCCATCCCCCGTCATAGTTCTTTAACATGCATGATAAACCCTCTCCACATAAAAGGAAAAGATAGGGAGATATAGGGTATCCCTGTCTAATTCCTCTAGAGGGAACAAACAGTGGCAGTAGCTCTCCATTCACTTTTACTTGAAAACTCACCGTTGAAACGCATCGCATAACCAGTGAAACCCATGCTTCATCAAAGCCCAACTGTTGCATAATGCCTTGCAAATACCTCCACTCTAAACGGTCATAAGCTTTCATCATATCTAACTTCACCGCACACCATCCCTGCTTCCCCCTTTTCTTCCGCATCGAGTGTATGCTCTCGAAAGCAGTTATCACATTATCAGTAATTAGCCTTCCAGGGACAAAGGCACTTTGTTCTTCTGCAATAATTTCATCCAAGATCTCCCTCAAACGGTTAGCTAAGACTTTAGAGCATATCTTATAAATTACATTGCATAAAGAAATCGGTCTATATTGTGTGATGTTCTGCGGGTTCTTCACCTTTGGAATTAACACAATCACCGTCTTATTTATCACTCCAGGCATAATATCTCCATTTAGAAAGCCCAAAACAGCCACAGTGACATCCTTCTCAATGAGTTCCCAATGCCTCTGATAAAACCCGGCATTAAAACCATCCACTCCCGGAGCCTTTGACGGGCCCATAGAAAACAAAGCCGACCTCACCTCCTCAGAGGTAAAAGGCCGCAACAGCCTTTCATTCATCGAGCTTGACACAATGGGCGAAACATGGTGGAGCACCTGTTCAATATCAGTGTTATCTTGTGCCTTATATAAGCCCGAATAGAAACTTTGAATTTCGTTGTGAATATCCTCCTTTTCCTCACACAACCTCCCATTGCCATCCTGCAAACACGCAATACGGTTTTGGCATCTTCGTGCCGAAGCACGGGCATGGAAAAATGCGGTATTACGGTCTCCCGCCTTTAACCAGTCCACTCTAGACCGCTGTTTGGCCATAATTTCCTCCTCTATCAGCAACTCGGCTAGCTGTCGCGCAAGCACTCTCTCCCTTTCGGACGGACCCCGATGTAGAGAGCTAGCTTTTTCTAATTCAAACTCTTTTCGGATTTTCTTTATTTTCCGTTTAACATCTCCAAACTTTTTAGCCTTCCAGCTAGATAGTTGTCCTTGCATCTGCATTAGGGCCTCATTTAGCCCCAGCAAACCTCGATCACCTGATCCCACCTGCCACCCTTCCATAACGGCCTCAAGGTAAGATTCTTCCCGGTGCCACGCCTCTTCATACATAAACGGCCTCGCGCCCCTGCTGTCCGTATCACCTGCGACCCGTCGCAATTTTGCAATTACCATACAGTGATCTGATCGGGGTGTTGTAATATGCCGCACAAAAGTGCCATCATACATCGCAAGAAACTCTGGATTCGCCAAAAATCTGTCAAGACGTACTTTGACATTAGCAACCCCGCCGTCTGGTCGAATGTGGATACAGGATGGATGAGGAGGTCGTCAGGGATACTGGGTTCGCAGATATCACGAGGAGAACCACGGCTTTTATTAGACCCCTTTTTTACATGTATTTCTATTCAAGTTTTTTGAGAAATTTGTTGTTATTTCTCATTAAAGGATCTTGCGTGCAACAAGCTACCCGTCGTCTGGTCGAATGTGGATACATGATGGATTATTTTTGAAAAGGAAAACCCAGTCTCTACATCTGGACGATGCACACGGCTTTTATATTAAACATAAATCATCCGGTTTACAATTCAGCAAAACATAAAAGAGATACAAATATCTCTAATCAACGATCAGCAAGGGTGGCCACAAAGACCAACAATCTAAACACCAGCAAAACTTGACGGGTACTTATTGTATCCGTGTCGTGGTGGTGTGTCACGACCCCGGACCCAGAGATATACATACTGTTATGTGCTCCTAGCCATGGACTCACAAGGGCTTCAGGGTTACCAGCCCCGGCCGCAACAAACAACGGCAGGCAGACTGGATTCATCGGCACGTAGTCCGGATCCCCAGTCTACTACTCCTTGTATCCATGCTAGTCATAACCAACTATGCATATCAAAGCGTCCACGAATCGAATGAAACTGAAGGAAACGGGACCAAAGCTATACAGAGATGCTATGTGTCCAGAAAGTGCAACAACAATCGAGGGTTACTGGGGTTACCTCGCCCCAGGCCGATCAAATCGACAGGCGGGCTCGGACATGGATCATCGGCTCCACAACCCCTCGACTGCGACAACTATGCAGGCATAGCCAAAACTGTATAACGATGAGCTCGAAACCAACAACCGATCAAAGCAGTACTCTAACATGAAGCTTTATTGAGCAAGTAATACTAGAGTATAGCTTACAAACAGAGGTCACACGACCCAACATTACATCAGACAACGGAAAGCATGATATGTTGCTATTCAACAAGAACTAAAAAGGCCTAAGAGGCCGCAGCATAAGGCGACGTCCCAGCCCATAGACTCCAGGCTGCTACCTGGGAACCCCGAACTACTCGTCGATGTCCACATTGACTCATCACCGATGTGAGATCTTCACCTGAACCAAATTAAGCAAACCTGAGTACGGGATGTACTCAACAAGACTTAATTAACCTATTATATATCTGCTATCTTTAGAAAGGGTTTTATGAAGGCTGATTTGCGTAAAGCAATCTTTGTTTTGCAAGCTGAGGGAGGAAAAGCACGTCTCATGGAGTTTTAAAAACAGATGAGAGGACTAAACAACTACTGAAATCATCATCTTTTCATCCACCAACATCATTTCCCAGCACCTTACATGCTACAAGGATCACCCCTCCCGGCATCTCCGGGGAGGCACCCTTCATCTACTGCATCCATGCATTGTCAACATCTTTTACGTCACGTTCAAGTTATCTATGACCCCGTGACTTTCACCAAGTCGTCCATAACCGTGGACACGGCTTTCCGAAAGATTTATCCCTGCAGGGTGGTACACTTTACCCACACGTACCATCCGACTCTTAATGCCAAGCTATTGGCACAATTCCGACGATGTGCCGGCAGAGTGTGGTTGGCCACGACCTTTACCTTGTCGAGACCTATCCATGAGTCAACCCAAACAGGGCCACCCCGTCAACAGGGAGTTGGCCACCTCCTGACGGCACCTGTTCTGTGAGTCGGGATCAAGATCCGTGTACGTCCATCACTTGTCCCGGTCACGCCCTAAACACCTCCAAAAGGTTTTTGACTCACACGCAGATGGAAATCCCAAACTACGTGACTCACGGATAGAACCAAACAAGTTAGTTAGTCGAGCGCGGTCTGTTATGCCCCGCGTGTGGTTGCACGCTCAGTCTTGGTTTCCGTGGCGAGACCTTACTCCTAGGGTTGGCAAGTACGGAACGAACAACCACTTCCCAAGTGGCCTCCCGTCCAAGCCTTAGTCAAATTAACCACACAATCCTCATCTCACCACGTCATCATATCATACTAGGTTATCGCAGCTCTGATTCATCAACCGGATGGAGCAGAGGTAACAAACATGTAAAGCTAAGTGAAGCAGATATGAGGCTCTGGCGATGCGCACAAGCAAATCTATGGCGGCTAGGAGCAGTGGATCAGGATATAGAGGCGATGCAGCATATAGGTGAACTATGTCTACTAGCATCAAATACTTTGGAATCGAATGCAAAATACGAGATTCAAATGTTGTTCGAAAGCATATATGAGCAGATAAGAGGTTATGCTTGCCTTGGTTATAAGAAAACCAGATAAAGTCTTCAGGAATAAGTGCTTGACTTGTCGGTTAAGATCAAGTATTCGCCATGGATTCGTTGGCCTTCACTTCGGAGTTGTGTTCTACCGAGAGGGAAACAACACCGAAAAGAAGAAATAACAATCAACCATGGCATCGATGCAATGCGCAACATGTATGCATGAGCAGGTTAATGCGCTGAAATAAAGCCCTAAACATGTAGATAGGGTTGCTAGGGTTCGTATGTCAGTTAAACCTTTTTATTGAAATTATCCCGAAATAGACCCCGGAGGGGGTTTCGGACGATTATGAAAGTGAGTGCAATTTTAAAAGCTCAAATGGGTTTGAAAACATCACAGCTAGATTTCATTTCTCATTTTGAGCAATTTGGCATATAACTTTTATTTTTCTAATTTTAGTGAATAAAAACTTATTTCTCTATTTTTAAATGATTAAACCACATTAAATAATGTTCAATTTTCAACTTTCTCAAACATGAATGAAAATGATATATTTGGAAAGAGTACATTTTTCTGAGCATTTCTATGTTTTCATTTTATTTTCCTGATTAACCAATTAGAAGATATTAGATTATCAATTTTCATTCCTTTTCTGGAATTTTCCTGCAATAGATAAAAAGTGAAAAATGACGTAAGGATGACATCATCGCTGCATCAGCAATGGCCACAGAAGCTCTGTTGCGGAAGCAATCGATCGAAACATTGCGGATTTCCCGAATTGAAACGCACCACGAGCTAGAGGAGGCCAAGCCGGACCTATTAGTGGCGGCGCCGCTCGATTAGGGTCGCCAGAAGCTCGCCGGCGAGCTTGCGCGGCGGCGGCCCGCGGTGGTTCTCGGTGATGCTTCGATTCGGAGGGAGAGGAAGGGAAAGGGGAGGTCCTTGAGGCTCACCACGATTTGGGGAAGGTAGAGGAGTGGTCGGAAGGGGCCGGAGCGACCGGAGTCGCCGGCGGCGAGCTCGGGGAGCCGGCGGCCATGGCGAACGGCAAACGTGAAATTGGGGTCCTTCTCAGGCTTCCTAGATTCCGCGCGAGCTCGAGGTGGTAGAGGGCGTCCAGGCGGTCCTCCAGGTGGCTTCCAATCGTCCAGAGATGGCCGGAGTTGTCGGCGCTAGGCGGCGGCCGGAGGTTAGGGTTAGGGTTTCGCTCCCGGGAGGATGCAGAGGACGAGGGGTGAGGCGAGTGAGCAGGAGGAGAATAGGAGGGGCACAGCGTCGTCGGGGTGTCCTCTTCCACGCAAGCAAGCGGCAAGCAGGAGGTGGCAGAGGCGGCGGAGCGGCTGCCACGCAGCTGCTCCTTCTGGCTCGAGGTAGAAGACAAGGGCATTTTTCGATAACCCCCAGTTCTTCCCGAAAATTACAAAGAAGCCCCTGCAGCTTTTAAAACAGAAACTAAACACATGTTTTAAGGGTCCTTTTGCAAGTATAAAAATTGGCAAAAATAATATTTGGAAAGCTTATGAAATTTCCAACCTTTCCATATTTTTGTTTTGTGAAAATGAAATACTTTTCAGTACAAAATTTTGGAAACTATTTTAAGTACTTTTTGCTGGAGTTTTCTCAAACCATTTAAATTCCAAATTTAAATTGGTTGAAACATGATTTGAATTTTTGTTTGATGCATGTATGAGATGAACACACACCACACACCTTAAGGTAGCTCAAATTTGGGATGTTACAAATCTACCCCCCTTACAAGAATCTCGTCCCGAGATTCTCGAAGGAGAAGAAAGAAGGAACACCGGTTTTGAACGATCTTCTTGAACCTTACGGTTCTTTTCTCGAAGAGGTTGATCCGTAGCATCTTGAAGTATTGAACGGACACACCTTAGGTAAGAGGGAAACTCTTAGGAAAATGATCTTCACAAAGATCGAGTATCTCATGGGTAACTCACGACAGGGATGTTCATAAAGAACTTTTGAGTTAACATACATGAAACACATCAAGATAACGGGGTGAATAAAAGATGGTTTCAAGTTTGCGGACGATTGGTATTGAAAGGATTTAGAATATGAGCTTTGCACAAGACTTTAAATCCTTTTGGAAAAGAAAGGTTGAACAACTTATGGTATCGAGGTTTCTTCAAACAGATGACCAAGATGAAAAGGATGGTCTTGGATACCACGACATAAGATCCGTAGACGAGGAAAACACGAGAGAACACTGTAATTCATGTGTCAAAGAAAAATTTGATACAAGATCATGTTCACTCTTCGGAGTGGACACGGAAGATAACGGAACTTCACTCCGTCAAAGTTTGTCAAAAACTTTGTCAAAGATCGGGATGTTACTTCACAACAGAAGATGAGTAACCGAAAGATGTGGAAACACCGTAGCAAAGGAGGAATTCTTGGTCACATCGTAAGGATGGGTAACCAACGAGGATTAAAACACCGGAAGAAAATAGGGAATCTCTTTCCTGTTGCGGATTTGACGTAGCAATATGTTTACCACATGGTTAAGATCCCATGGCTGAGATGACTGACAAATTCACACAATGTGTGAGATGAACGGAACTTCAGGTACAAACAACTTGAAAAAGGGAACTGATCAAAGGCGGTTACAAAACACCACGAGATGTTCTCACGAGGAACTTGTTTCCACAGAAACAAAGGTTTGGTAGGATTGATAGAAGGATATTGGAAAGACCAACTTCCAAGTTATCTTGGACGTTCTAGTTACCAATATCAGACTTATGCAAGCCTTCTATAGGTACTCAAGTGAAATTTGAACTTCGGTTCGGAAGAACGGTGAGAGAAAACTTGTTAGAATTTACCACACCAGAATTCTCATGGGGAGTGGTTGTTCTTTCTGGTTCAAAGAGATATGACATTAGGCCTTCCGGCTAGTTGTGTCAACCACAACATCAACCATGCCGGATTCTACAAGAACCTAAGTCAAAAACCCTTGAGGAAACACCAACCATCATTGTTGCTTGAGATTCAGCTCTGGTTAGTGAGTTGATAACTCAGACTCGGTATGTATGATCAAAGAGATTGCGCCGGTTACCAACGAGATACATATGCTAGATTCTCAAGATATGGACTACGATGTCAAGCTCAAGAAGATGAGCAGGATTACGGAACTCACGTATTAGCAACTTGCGAAAGACGGTTGCACCTACATGAACTACTTGTAAAAGAACACATCGGAGTCCTGGTTGGGAAGATGATAACAAAGATAACGAAGTTCTTAAACTTCCTCTCTTTTACGAACGATCGGTCAGTGGCTTAGCGTGGATGCAAACTTTTTTAAGTGAATGGAGGTAAAAACCAACCATCTCAAGAATACTCCACACATGCATGACCGTCTGGGGATTATTCCCGAAGTAACAAGAAAACTTTACTCGAATCCACGGCGACAACTTTCACCTTAAGCACATAAACCCGAGAAAGTCACTTCGAACACCTAGAATCCAACTTCGTGAGGACACAAAGACGGTTCTCGAAAGTTTCCAACATTAGTGCCAATTGTTCAACATGAGCCTCTTGCAACTTGGAGAAAAATAGGAATGTCATCGATGGGCTCGACAACACGCTTATCAAAACACTCCAAGAAGAGGGGTTTCATATGATATATGAACAAGGCAAAACATTGGTTAGACTAAAGGACGTGAAGGTGTACTCGGGTAAAACACCATGAGTGAAAACACCGTCAAGATAGTCCTTGAATCTAGACTTGATTTGACGATAGCCCAAATCAAATCAAGGTAGAATGACAGCATGTCCATTAAAGAGATACTATCATGCTTCAACACTAGGAAAACTAGATATCCCTTATCAAAGGATCAAGTTGGCGGAGCTTTTGCCTTTCAACTCCCCAAGTTGTTGTTTAAGCTCGATCAACTAGTCCAGGATATCCAGCGCTGTTTCTTGGAGAAAAGAGTAGTTCAAACTACTCCTGGTTTGGACAGCACGGTCAGGTAAAACCTGGTGATACTTCTAGGAAGACAACCAGAATATCACGAACCACCGGTATGTCTTGGAGTTCGGAAGGGAGGTTTGCTTTCCAAAGCAACTGATATGGTCTTGAGAGCTTTAGTGTGAACCTAACTCTTTGACCAAGAATGTGCACCGGGATGAATGGATTTGGTAACACAGTCAACTTCAAACAGAGACCGGGTGACCAATAGTGCTAAGAAGGATACAGATGTTTCTTAGACTTTTCAAAGCAATAAGAATTGCTAGCAATAGCTGATACACACATCAATGCACACACACCGACCACTCTGAAGCGTTCAAGCTTGGAGGAAGGAGAGTGAGGACGTGTAGAAGCATCACTCCATCAACAAGGCCATGAAACTTAATACAACCTCTTGATATAAAAGAGTGTGACACTCGAAGATAGAACAGAACAGAAGCTAATGAAACTTCTTTATTCTGTGGATTACAAAACCTTGACCTGGTTCTTAAGATGAACGAGGTACTGGAGTTTGTTTCTCCTAACATCCCAAGGTGGAATGTTCTGACGGAAATCAAGAGCAAATGTATTGGAGGAATCCAACACCCATATGCAACTTGGTGTCCATAACAACGGGTAGAGATTTGAAAGCAACTGAAGGGTAGAATCATGCTCAGGGAAGATCCTCAGATCAAGTTGAAGCACAGGGTAATACTCATTTGTAAAACCCATGCAAAAGAGTTGGTATAACTGAAATAAGAACGAAGATGTGGAATTCAGGATGATCACTCTTGTTGTGATCCTTTTTGTTCCAAGAGGAAACCTATGGCTATGGGAGTTGGAATGTTCTAGCTATCCTGAGGTAGAAGATGTTCCTCAGGATTCAACGAAACAGAACTTGGGTTAAAGGTCAGCATCCTGTACTGATAGAGTGAGCATCACATGGTTATGAAACCACATGGTTCAACCCACCACAATTCAGCACATTCCGGGACCTTCGGTTCAAGTCCAAGGTTAAAAACCTAAAGAAAGGAGTAACTACTATCTTAGTGCCTTAGAGGACACTATGAGTAGCAATCACGAGTTATCTTCCAAAAGAAAACGATAGTTCCGGAAGAACTTGAGCAGAGGATAACAGATGCATTCGAGATGGGAAGCAATCTCGAGGTTCAGGATTTTGGGTCATTGGAAACATGTAGGAATGTGGAATCCACACAACTCTGAGAGATTATGATAGAAAGGAAATCTCCCACTTGAAACGAGAGGTAACGGATTATGGAACACACACGACTCTAGAAACTTTAACACTAGGTCAACTTGGGTAAAAGACGTCCTTGCCAGAGAAGGCACCTAGTTTTGAATGACTAGAAGAGATAGCAAAACCTTTTCAAATCAAAACAGGTAAGGTGACCCAGAGTTGGAGCGATACCAGATAAGGAGTAAAAAGAATCCTAAGAAGGTTTTCACAATCCATTTGGAGTTTTCAAATAGTTTTCATAAACTCTAGACTCAACATCGACCAAGCAGAAAGGTTTTCCTACAGGCAGTCCTGCTCTGATACCATGACTTGTCACGACCCCGGACCCAGAGATATACATACTGTTATGTGCTCCTAGCCATGGACTCACAAGGGCTTCAGGGTTACCAGCCCCGGCCGCAACAAACAACGGCAGGCAGACTGGATTCATCGGCACGTAGTCCGGATCCCCAGTCTACTACTCCTTGTATCCATGCTAGTCATAACCAACTATGCATATCAAAGCGTCCACGAATCGAATGAAACTGAAGGAAACGGGACCAAAGCTATACAGAGATGCTATGTGTCCAGAAAGTGCAACAACAATCGAGGGTTACTGGGGTTACCTCGCCCCAGGCCGATCAAATCGACAGGCGGGCTCGGACATGGATCATCGGCTCCACAACCCCTCGACTGCGACAACTATGCAGGCATAGCCAAAACTGTATAACGATGAGCTCGAAACCAACAACCGATCAAAGCAGTACTCTAACATGAAGCTTTATTGAGCAAGTAATACAAGAGTATAGCTTACAAACAGAGGTCACACGACCCAACATTACATCAGACAACGGAAAGCATGATATGTTGCTATTCAACAAGAACTAAAAAGGCCTAAGAGGCCGCAGCATAAGGCGACGTCCCAGCCCATAGACTCCAGGCTGCTACCTGGGAACCCCGAACTACTCGTCGATGTCCACATTGACTCATCACCGATGTGAGATCTTCACCTGAACCAAATTAAGCAAACCTGAGTACGGGATGTACTCAACAAGACTTAATTAACCTATTATATATCTGCTATCTTTAGAAAGGGTTTTATGAAGGCTGATTTGCGTAAAGCAATCTTTGTTTTGCAAGCTGAGGGAGGAAAAGCACGTCTCATGGAGTTTTAAAAACAGATGAGAGGACTAAACAACTACTGAAATCATCATCTTTTCATCCACCAACATCATTTCCCAGCACCTTACATGCTACAAGGATCACCCCTCCCGGCATCTCCGGGGAGGCACCCTTCATCTACTGCATCCATGCATTGTCAACATCTTTTACGTCACGTTCAAGTTATCTATGACCCCGTGACTTTCACCAAGTCGTCCATAACCGTGGACACGGCTTTCCGAAAGATTTATCCCTGCAGGGTGGTACACTTTACCCACACGTACCATCCGACTCTTAATGCCAAGCTATTGGCACAATTCCGACGATGTGCCGGCAGAGTGTGGTTGGCCACGACCTTTACCTTGTCGAGACCTATCCATGAGTCAACCCAAACAGGGCCACCCCGTCAACAGGGAGTTGGCCACCTCCTGACGGCACCTGTTCTGTGAGTCGGGATCAAGATCCGTGTACGTCCATCACTTGTCCCGGTCACGCCCTAAACACCTCCAAAAGGTTTTTGACTCACACGCAGATGGAAATCCCAAAATACGTGACTCACGGATAGAACCAAACAAGTTAGTTAGTCGAGCGCGGTCTGTTATGCCCCGCGTGTGGTTGCACGCTCAGTCTTGGTTTCCGCGGCGAGACCTTACTCCTAGGGTTGGCAAGTACGGAACGAACAACCACTTCCCAAGTGGCCTCCCGTCCAAGCCTTAGTCAAATTAACCACACAATCCTCATCTCACCACGTCATCATATCATACTAGGTTATCGCAGCTCTGATTCATCAACCGGATGGAGCAGAGGTAACAAACATGTAAAGCTAAGTGAAGCAGATATGAGGCTCTGGCGATGCGCACAAGCAAATCTATGGCGGCTAGGAGCAGTGGATCAGGATATAGAGGCGATGCAGCATATAGGTGAACTATGTCTACTAGCATCAAATACTTTGGAATCGAATGCAAAATACGAGATTCAAATGTTGTTCGAAAGCATATATGAGCAGATAAGAGGTTATGCTTGCCTTGGTTATAAGAAAACCAGATAAAGTCTTCAGGAATAAGTGCTTGACTTGTCGGTTAAGATCAAGTATTCGCCATGGATTCGTTGGCCTTCACTTCGGAGTTGTGTTCTACCGAGAGGGAAACAACACCGAAAAGAAGAAATAACAATCAACCATGGCATCGATGCAATGCGCAACATGTATGCATGAGCAGGTTAATGCGCTGAAATAAAGCCCTAAACATGTAGATAGGGTTGCTAGGGTTCGTATGTCAGTTAAACCTTTTTATTGAAATTATCCCGAAATAGACCCCGGAGGGGGTTTCGGACGATTATGAAAGTGAGTGCAATTTTAAAAGCTCAAATGGGTTTGAAAACATCACAGCTAGATTTCATTTCTCATTTTGAGCAATTTGGCATATAACTTTTATTTTTCTAATTTTAGTGAATAAAAACTTATTTCTCTATTTTTAAATGATTAAACCACATTAAATAATGTTCAATTTTCAACTTTCTCAAACATGAATGAAAATGATATATTTGGAAAGAGTACATTTTTCTGAGCATTTCTATGTTTTCATTTTATTTTCCTGATTAACCAATTAGAAGATATTAGATTATCAATTTTCATTCCTTTTCTGGAATTTTCCTGCAATAGATAAAAAGTGAAAAATGACGTAAGGATGACATCATCGCTGCATCAGCAATGGCCACAGAAGCTCTGTTGCGGAAGCAATCGATCGAAACATTGCGAATTTCCCGAATTGAAACGCACCACGAGCTAGAGGAGGCCAAGCCGGACCTATTAGTGGCGGCGCCGCTCGATTAGGGTCGCCGGAAGCTCGCCGGCGAGCTTGCGCGGCGGCGGCCCGCGGTGGTTCTCGGTGATGCTTCGATTCGGAGGGAGAGGAAGGGAAAGGGGAGGTCCTTGAGGCTCACCACGATTTGGGGAAGGTAGAGGAGTGGTCGGAAGGGGCCGGAGCGACCGGAGTCGCCGGCGGCGAGCTCGGGGAGCCGGCGGCCATGGCGAACGGCAAACGTGAAATTGGGGTCCTTCTCAGGCTTCCTAGATTCCGCGCGAGCTCGAGGTGGTAGAGGGCGTCCAGGCGGTCCTCCAGGTGGCTTCCAATCGTCCAGAGATGGCCGGAGTTGTCGGCGCTAGGCGGCGGCCGGAGGTTAGGGTTAGGGTTTCGCTCCCGGGAGGATGCAGAGGACGAGGGGTGAGGCGAGTGAGCAGGAGGAGAATAGGAGGGGCACAGCGTCGTCGGGGTGTCCTCTTCCACGCAAGCAAGCGGCAAGCAGGAGGTGGCAGAGGCGGCGGAGCGGCTGCCACGCAGCTGCTCCTTCTGGCTCGAGGTAGAAGACAAGGGCATTTTTCGATAACCCCCAGTTCTTCCCGAAAATTACAAAGAAGCCCCTGCAGCTTTTAAAACAGAAACTAAACACATGTTTTAAGGGTCCTTTTGCAAGTATAAAAATTGGCAAAAATAATATTTGGAAAGCTTATGAAATTTCCAACCTTTCCATATTTTTGTTTTGTGAAAATGAAATACTTTTCAGTACAAAATTTTGGAAACTATTTTAAGTACTTTTTGCTGGAGTTTTCTCAAACCATTTAAATTCCAAATTTAAATTGGTTGAAACATGATTTGAATTTTTGTTTGATGCATGTATGAGATGAACACACACCACACACCTTAAGGTAGCTCAAATTTGGGATGTTACATGGTGTCACGGCAGATGCCATGGGATGGCTAAAGATGTGGGGACGAAGGACGCTGGAGGTGCTCGGGGAGGGATCACGCGACGAGTAGCCGCGTGAGGTACGAAGTAATCACGGCAAACAACACGATCTACCCAGGTTCAGGGCCCTCGTGAGGAGGTAAAACCCCTACTCCTGCCTTTCTCTATGTATTCTGGTGTCTCACCGAGTAGCCACAGTACAATGTTCTTGCTACCGAGTAGCCACTCTCCTCTCTAGGTGATGAACTAGGTCAAGAATTAGGTCACCAAGTGTTCCTCTCGATCGGATCCTCACGCAGGAGGCGGCGGGGCACCTTATATACACGGTGCCCAGCCGGATACGTCCAAACATGGACAAGTGTCGACATAGTGTGCACATCGTCCTTCTTCCGGGTTCCCGCTGACAGCTTTGGTTCCTAATCTTGGCTGCATCTGGAAAGTCGTTGGGCAAAACAAGGGGATAGACTGGTATCACTGTGCCAAACACAGAGTAGGCCCCCCTTATCCTGCGACGGCCTGCTTCCATGCTGTCACTGTCAGGCAGGCCGGTCCCAGATGAACAGTAGTTCGAATACTGCCAAGTACGGACCCAGGATACGCGGGATCCTGTGTCAGAACGGCTCCTTTGACTTTCTGGCCCGAGTAGGTTCCCGCCAATTTTACTCGGGCCAACTCTTCTACTCGAATGGAGAGAACTTGAATGATTCTTCCTTCTGGTCATCTTGAGGTGAGACCGAGTAGCAGTCAACCGGGTAGCAAGTACCGGGTAGGCGGCTACTCGACCAAACCTCTCTTCTGACAGTCGCCTTTACCACTTGCCTTTACCCTACTCGGGGGTAACCCCCCGACAGCAGTCCCCGAAGCTGGTTGAGTCTTGCGAACTCGTTCACTAGGCTCTGCCAGCTTAAAACCAATCTTTGCAACATAGCCCTTGAACCTCAAGATGCCGAGTAAAAGACCCCCGAGTAGTACTCCAGAAAGTACCTTGAGTTTCCTGTCTTCCGAATAGCACCTGCTTTCTACTCTGTAACCGAGTAAAAAGACTTAGAGAATTTCTCCTCTTGTGCCTCTGGAGCGCAGAGCACAATCCAGCCTTCCGTGTCGCAACTGGACGTGTGTCAAGCATCCGTGACCCCGCCGTTTCGCTGCCACGACACGACGTGCCACGCGCCCAGTTTTCACGGGGCGGGCCCACTGGCTCGTTATGTCCCATCACGCGTAGTAATATCCCACGATCTGGTCGTGGGATCAGCTGTGGCCGTTACGCGCGCGTTCCGCGCTTGCGTGCGTTTCTATCCGGCCACAGGCCCCACCACACGGGAATCATGGCCACGATTGATCCCACTACCCCGATGGTAACGGTAGCCTGAGGCGAGGATATAAATACCCCCACCGGTAACTTCCTTTTCTCCTCCCTTCGCACTTTTCCCCTTTCATCTCTCTGTTCTTCTCCGCCGCCGAGCTCTCCGCCGCCGCGCAACCTTTCGCGCCGCCGCGGACTCACCCAATCCACTCACCACACTCCGATTCTTCCCATCTTTCCTGCTCGTGACCATGTCTCGCGCCGGCTGGGCTGGTTCGCACGTCACCGCCGAGGACTGCGCCTGGCTCGTGAACACCCGGAGGGTTCCTCCTGGTGTTCAGTGCCGGCCATCTGAGGGCGAGATCGTGCCAACCCCGCGGGAGGGCGAGCATGTTGTCTTCCTGTCGCATTTCGAGCGCGGATTCGGCCTTCCGGCCTCCGACTTTCTCCGCCGCTTCCTGGACCACTTCGGTCTCCAAATGCATCACTTGCCACCAAACGCCGTCGTCTTCCTCGCTTACCACGCCGTGGTATGCGAGGCCTTTCTCGGTATCCATCCCACTACAGATACCTGGTTGAAGTATTTCCATCTTCGCCAGCAAACCACCGGGAAGAAGGATGGCGCGGCCGCCAGCGCCCGCGCGACCGATACTGGCTGCGCCATGATGGTGCAGTGGTCGGGGACCAATCACCCTCGCATCAAGGGTTTGGAATCCGTCCGGATGTGGCAGAAGACCTTCCTCTACGTCAAGAACATCCCCGCCACGGAAGGAGGCCAGGTAACTGACAGAATCAATCTGCCTGCTTGGAGCAATCGCGCTCCATCCGGTAAGAATTGGAAGGCGAAGCCCTCCAACGACCTCAACTCGATGGAGATAGATGAGCGGCTCGGTGTTCTAATCAACGAGGGCCTTAAGAGTGACGATCCTGTGGCTTGCTGGATCAAGAATCGCGTGCTGCCTCTGCAGGAGCGCAGCCATCTGATGTGCTATATGGGAGGCCCCCGCGACTGCACCAGAACGACCACCATCGAGCTCGACAACGCGGATGTTCCCGTGCACGCCAGGGCCATCCTGACAACGAGCCTTGGTGACCACTGGCAGTATGGGTTCATCCCATTCAGTCGCACGAAACCGATTCCCCGGGTACGTTCTCCTTATCCTGCTTTCGATATTTGTCATCCGACTAGAAAATCTTCTCTCTTGGCTGCAACTAGCAATTGCATTCTGTACCGAGTAGAGTACTTAGTAGAATTGCATAGGCTTAGTGTGCTTTGTGCCTGCACGCCTTGTCGGGTAGGATATTCAGTAAGGTTGCTTAGGCTTAGTGTGCTTTGTGTTTGCACGCCTATCCGAGTAGAACATTCGGTAAAATTGCTTAGGCTTAGTGTGCTTTGTGTTTGCACGCCTATCCGAGTAGAACATTCGGTAAACTTGCTTAGGCTTAGTGTGCTTTGTGTTTGCACGCCTATCTGAGTAGAACACCTTCCTGCTACTCGGCTAACTTGTGACACTTCTCCGCTCTTCAGGTCCTCAATCGCCAGCTTATGGAGAGCTGTGAGCGCTTCGAAGGCAATTGGTTTGCTGACCGAGAGGAGGACGACAAGGCCTCTTTTGAGACTGCAGACCAGATCAACCTTCCTCACTCCCCTACGACAGAGAAGCAGCCTACCGAAACATCTCTTCGCGACTGGTCTGATGACGAGTTCGAAGGTAACTGAATTCGCGCTCTCCCTCTGCGAAAGGCACAAGCCCTTTGCCTGCTGTTTCTGAAGTGTTTTCCTTCCTCCCTATTTCACAGACGCTGCAAATGCTGAGGATGACGACGAGGACGAGGAGGAGAAAACTCTTGAGGTCAATCCTCTTTCTGTTGCTGCACCAGCTACCCGCAAACGGACCGGCAGCGGCGCCCTAGAGCCTCCCGCCAAGAAGAAGAAGGTGACCGAGAAGACGACTAAGAAAGCGGTCGTGAAGAGAACAAGGCGAACAATTTCCTCTACCACCGCGTAAGTTTCTTCTCGGTTGCATGTTTCAGTTTGCTTTGTTCTTCTCGGTTGACTCCCAATCCTTTTCCTTCACTGTTTTCTCTTGTTTTCCTCCGCCCTTTTCTTATCTTTGATTCCAATTTCCTTTTCAGAGCCCCCTTGAACGCAGATGCTGCTCTCGCTCCTGAGCAGGCCAAGAAACAAGCTGCCCTCGACGTCGACAATGTTGTCGACCTCGAGGGCGATGGGGCCGACACCACCAACACGCGAGCAGGGCCTGAGCAACAGTCCCGCGCCAATCCAGAGGCGCATGACGCCGCACACCAGGACAAGCCCCCTTCTCCTCCGGCTAGCACCGCTGAGGATAACCAAGACCGTGATCAGGAGATGCACGATGATGACGCCGCCGTCGAGCGGCAAGAAGCCGAACCTGAGCAGCCAGCCACAGACGCTGCCGGACAAGAGGATCCCGCTGCCGAGCAGCGGGTAGAAGATACAGCCATGACTGAGGAGTATCCCCTAAGCAGTGCGCAACCAGGCGCTGCACACGGTAGCGCACAACCAGATGCTGCACAAAGTGGTGGGTCCGTGGTGCCACCCATTGATCAAGGCTCTGCACCGCCAGATTCCTCCTCGGTGCCACAAACCAAGGACGCAGCCAGCCCTCCTGCCGGGCGAGTAACCAGGAAACAAGCCCTAGATGCTTTGAAGGAGGCAGTCGAGAAGAGGGCAGCCGAGGCAGGGAAAACCGAGGAGCCAACTGCTCAGAAAGAGAAGGCAAAGAAGAAAGCTGCCGACAAGCCGCCGCCGACACCAGCTGGCCAGTCCAGGCAGCTGGTGATCCGCAATCCCAGTGCGGTTCCTGCCGCCGCTACCATGGCTGATCAGCCCCTCTACCCGGATTATATGGTGAAGGTCAGCCAACAGCGCCAGATTGGCCTTTCCGTCGAGGACCGGAAGATTGCTCTCACAAGAGGAAGGAAAGCCTTGGCGATGGACTTCGGGCCCCCGGCCCCAAACCAGGACAGATCCGCCTCCATTGCTTCTCGGGGAGCTCAAGACCAGGCAATATCATCCCAGAGCCTTGAGCAGGTACTCGACCTCATTGGCTTCATTGACGCCAAATGGGATAGTAAGATTCTCGGCAACCCCAACTGGAATGGCATCGATTTGGGCGACATCGACCACATGCGCCAGGACTGGAACAAGGTGGACTTGGGTTGCAAACCCATGACCGTCTCGACCACTTCTGCTACTCTGGCTGCCAAGATGTTCGTGCACCGCAAGAACGCAGAAGATCTCGAGCAGTCTTACGCGGTAAGCCTCAACTTAACTTTTCCGAGTTGCATCTCTACTTCTTTTCTTCTCTTCCTCTTATCCTTATCCATCACCCAGTCCCCGAGATTCTGGCCGAGTAGGCGGACACTCTTCAGAGTAGCCACCTTCTCGGGTGGAATCTCAAATACTTTGCCTGACACATGTTTCTTTTGCTTCTCAGAATAGTGTACTGAAGCGGACCAACTTGCACCGCCAACTTCTCTGGAACCACGCCATTGCCAAGAGGCGTATTGCGGCCCTTGAGAAGGAGAAGGTGAGCGCCGAGGAAGCCGACAAGGAGGTTATGAACAATACCATGAGGCTGTCCGAGGTGGAAGGTACGCTTCTCGCTTATGCGGTTCTTGCGTTTTTTGTTTACGCCCGCTATTGCTTTTTGCGTTAACCATTTATACTCTGCAGGGAAACTGAAGGCCCTGGTTGACGAGCATTCGAACTGCCGTGCCTTTGTTGCGAATGCCGAGACCACCATCAAGAAGCTTGAAGGTAAACCTCCGTCTACTCGGTTTGCCCTTGTGTCTGTTTCCTTTGCTTCTCTGCTAACCGTGCTTTGCTCTTTTCAGAAGATCATAAGAAGTTTGTTGTCGAGCATCAGGATTGCCTTAAACCTGCTGAGGTTCAGCAGCAGTTGTCCAGCCAGGCCGTTGAGCTGGTTAAGGAGCACACAACAGAGATGGAGCAGCTGCAACTCCAGCTGCAGAAGGCCCTCCAGGATGCTCTCGACCTTGGCGCCGAGAGGGACAGAGTTATCGCCGAGAAGGCCAAGGCTGAGACAACTTTCAATGCCAAGATAAAAGCCCTCGAGCAGGAGTGCGAAGTGCTGAAAGAAGGCAATGCTGGGCTCTTTACTCAGCTGGACGGCCTGCGCTTGCTTGAGGAGAAGCACGTTTCCAATGAGGAGGAATGGAAAATCCAGTTGCAGCAGCTGCGCCACGAGCTTCACAGTAAGTTTCCTCTTTTCTGCATCTCTTCTTCTCGGTTCTGCCTCTTCTCGGGTCCTGTGACTGAATTTCTCACTTGCTTTTGTGCAGAAATCTTCCCTGATCTCGTGTCCGCTTGCGCGCCAGCTTTGGCCAAGGCCCGAGCAGCTCGCATTGAGAAGGGCGAGGCCGCGGACACCAGAGCCGAGATCGAGGATAGCCTGCTGGTGATGCGAGGGCACTTCGAACGCCTGGCCGGCGTGGGCACCGACCTGGTGCGCGTCGGCTTCGAGCTCCACAAGCTATTCTGGCCTGAAGATCCCGCGCCAACAACCATCGGTGGCCTTGCTCTGAAGCTGCGCAATGTGAAGGCCGAGTTGAAGAAGTGGCGCGCCTCGGGAGCTCGGGCAGGCGCTGATCTGATGCTGCTCTGCGTCGCCTCCTGGTACGAAAATCTGAACATGCAGGTCATCCGCGGGAAGCGCGCCAATTCCAAGTGGGAGATGGATCCCAGCTGCGTGACCACGCGCCAACTGATTGCGTATGAGGTTGCAGAGTGCGCGGATACGGCCACCTTCATCGACGGCCTCCCTGAACCCGACACCGAGATGGAGGAGGACGAGGAGGAGGACGAAGAAACTGATCCCGAGTTGGGCTTCTTCGATTCTCCCCAGGGCAAGGGGAAGGCCGCAGTCATCGCGAGTAGCGATGAAGAGGGCGAGGAGATCGACACCGCTGCCCTCGAGTTCGGCACCTCATCAGGAGCCGCACTCGACGACACGGTGCGCACCCACGCCCCCGAGACCGGCTCTGCTTCCGCGACAACGCCCATCTCGGTGGCCACTGCTACTTCTGAGCAGCTCGCCACCGAGCCTGACGCTGAGCAAGCGAAGACTGCTGATGCCAGCGCAGAGGCGGACGCCACCAAGGCCACTGAGGAAGGCGAAGCAACCCAGGCGAGCACCGAGAACGCCCCATCAACCTGAATTTGATTTCATCCTGCAAATTTCTTACTCAAACACTTATCAGATCCCCGGGATGCCGGGAGCAGATGTACCAGACCATTTTATTCCGTTGCTACTCAATTTTATTCCCACTTTTGTTATTTCCAACTTAATCAATTTGTTCAACCTGGGCTGGATGCCGAGTTGCGTTATCATGCGAGTCCCCGAGTTGCATTTCTTATTCACTCTCTCTTTTCGTCTCAGCTCTACCCGCAACTTGTTGCTTTTTTGGTATTCGAGTCACAAGAGTTAAAGAGTAGAGCTACAAATACTTAGCCGATTTAGAAACAATCATAGTAACGCAGCCCACCACTTAGCCGAAAAGACAATTCACAGAACAGTAATAAAAAACCCTACTCGGTTCCTGCACTCTTCTTTTCCTTAGTAATTTTTCTTGTGCTCATGGACCTTTTGCTTGTTCTCTTGCTTGCCATGAAGCCGGGTTTCGGACAGCAGCAAAGTCGAAGAGTTGGCATGTAGGTTTAAACACAGTACTCAATGTACCTTTGAATTTTGAAGTAGAGCAACCGAATAGGCAAAAGGTAAAGCCGAGTAAAAACACTTAGAGCAATTTTGGACGAGGGTAGTCCCCGAGATCAATTTCAGATTGCAGAGTAGAATTTCAACTCGGATAAGAGGGTACATACACATCTTTGCTCACGAATGAAAATGACGGAGTAGAGCTACATTCCAAGGGCGCTTGGTTTCCTCTCCGGATTTATCTGCCCTGTTCGCCTGTGGTGGGCGCACATCTACAAGATAGTAAGCATCATTGTGCAGCGCTTTGCTCACAATGAAAGGCCCTTCCCATGGAGGAGACAACTTGTGCATCCCGGCTGTGCGCTGCACAAGCCTAAGGACCATGTCTCCTTCTCGGAAAACCCTTGGGTTCACCTTTCGGCTATGATAACGCCGCAGGTTTTGCTGGTAGATAGCCGAACGTGACAGAGTCAGCTCTCTTGCTTCTTCAAGCAGGTCAACGTCGTCTTCTCGAGCTTCTCTCGCCTCCACCTCAGTGTAGAGGGTTACTCGGGGGGAGTCATGCTCTAAGTCTATTGGCAACACGGCCTCAGCCCCGTATACCAAGAAGAATGGCGTGTAGCCGGTTGACCGGTTAGGGGTAGTCCTTAGACTCCACAACACCGCTGGCAACTCGTCTAACCAACACCCAGGTGTTTTCAGCAGTGGCTCCATCATCCTTGGCTTTATGCCTGCCAGTACCATGCCATTTGCTCTTTCAACTTGCCCATTGGAAGCGGGATGCGCGACTGACGCAACGTCTAGTCGGATATGCTTATCTCTGCAAAACCGCACCATTGCTCCCTCAGCAAAGTTTGTGCCGTTGTCGGTGATGATACTGTGCGGGTAGCCATATCTCAGGATCACATCCTTCACGAATTTCACAGCTGTGGCCCCATCGCATCTCCGAATAGGTTTCACTTCAATCCACTTGGTGAACTTGTCCACCATGACCAAGATGTGAGTCATGTTGCCTCTAGCCGGCTGGAAGGGCCCAACCATGTCCAAACACCAAACAGCAAATGGCCAGGTGATAGGAATTGTTTTCAACTCGGAAGCAGGCATGTGAATCTTACTTGCGAACATCTGGCAGCCAGTGCACTTCCTCACGATATCCTCGGCTTGCTGCAGTGCCGTGAGCCAGTAGAAGCCATGCCGGAAAGCTTTCTGGACCAGCGCCCGAGAAGAGGCATGGTGCCCGCATTCTCCTTGGTGTATCTCTACCAGGATCTCTTCTCCTTCTGCTGGGTCCACACAACGTTGCAGCACGCCAGTGGCACTTCTCTTGTGCAGCACATCTCTGACTATAGTGTAGCCCTTGGATCTTCTCTGAATCTGCCTTGCAGTCACCTCATCTTCAGGTAGAGTACCGTCCCTTAGAAAGGATAATATGGGCATAGCCCAACTCGGTGTCTCCCGTGCGGGAAACACTGGTTCGTCCACTTCCATTGGGACGGGTACCTCTGGTTGCTCTTTAGGGGTGGGAGCACTTCTTTGCAGCCCAGATCGATTGGCGAGAACCTCCTCAATGAATGCGACAGTCCCCGGGTTAAGGACAGCAGTCCCCGAGTAAGGAGTGGCAGTCCCCGGGTAAGGAATGGCAGTCCCCGGGTAAGGAGTGGCAGTCCCCGAGTAAGGAGTGGCAGTCCCCGGGTAAGGAGTGGCAGTCCCCGAGTAGGGAATGGCAGTCCCCGAGTAGAGGACGGCAGTCCCCGGGTTTCCTGTAGCACTCTCCCAGTCAACCTCCATGGGATCAGATTCCTCACTTGGCAGAGAAGGAACAAATATGGACTCCGAGTTGGGAGAAGGCTTGATGGATGGCTTCCTCAAATGCTCCAAAGCGATTCCCGCCGGGATGGATTGCCGAGAAGATCCCAACTTGGATAACTCATCTGCTGCTTCGTTCTCTGCTCGGTGAATGTGCTGGAACTCACAACCTTCGAAAAACCCAGTCATAGACTGCACCAGGAAGCGATACGATGCCATGTTGGCATCTAGAGCATCCCATGTACCCGAGACTTGCTGCACCACCAGATCTGAATCACCATAGCATATAATGCGCTGCACGCCCACCTCCTTTGCTACTCGCAAACCATGCACCACTGCCTCGTACTCTGCTACATTGTTGGACGCCTTGAAATGAATCTGCAACACATACTTGAGCTGATCTCGCTTGGGTGACGTAAGCACTACGCCAGCACCAAGGCCTTCCTTCACCTTTGAGCCATCAAAGTGCATCTTCCAGTAGTTAGAAACTGGAGCAGGAGGCTCATACTGCACCTCGGCCCAGTCCACCAGGAATTCCGCCAGAATCTGAGACTTGATGGCTTCTCTTCTCGTATATGCGGGTGCATACGCGGCTAGCTCGATTGCCCACTTGGCTACTCTGCCACTCGCCTTCTTGTTACCCATGATGTCCGAGATGGGAGCAGAGCTCACAACCGTGATGGGGTGCTCCTGGAAATAATGTTTCAGCTTCCTGGCGCCTAGTTACACACCATAGGTCATCTTCTGGTAATGCGGGTAGTTCTGCTTGGAACTGGACAGCACTTCACTGAGATAATATACTGGGCGCTGCACACTCTTGCCTTCTTCTTCTCGTTCCACCACAATCACCACGCTGACTACTCGGTTAGTCGCAGCAATGTACAGCAGCATTGGCTCCTTGGGTAGCGGACTAGCCAAGATGGGAGCACTAGCCAGCATTGCTTTCAGCTCATTGAATGCCACATCAGCTTGCGGAGTCCAGATAAACTTGTCACTTTTCTTCATTAGCTGGTATAGAGGCAGGGCCTTCTCGCCCATTCGGCCCAGAAAACGACTCAGAGATGCCAAGCAACCTGTGAACTTCTGCACATCTTTCAGTGATCTCGGCAAAGACATGCTCTCAATAGCTTTTATCTTAGAAGGATTGGCTTCAATGCCCCGACTAGAAACTAGAAAACCGAGTAGCTTCCCAGCCGGTACACCAAAGGTGCACTTACTCGGATTCAGTTTCATTTTGTACTTGCGTAGGTTAGCAAAGGTTTCCTCCAGGTCGGCAAGCAGAGTATGTGTTTTATTCGTTTTGATGACAATGTCATCTACGTACACCTGCACATTCTTGCCGAGCTGGTCGTGCAAGCATTTCTGCATGCATCTCTGATAGGTTGCACCCGCATTCCTCAAGCCAAAACACATGACACGATAGCAATAAGCCCCGTACGGGGTAATGAAAGCAGTCTTTATTTGATCAGCAGGGTTGAGTGCAATCTGGTGAAAACCAGAGTAGGCATCTATGAAAGACAACAGTTCACAACCAGCAGTGGAATCGATCACCTGATCGATGCGTGGTAGCGGGAAAGGATCCTTGGGGCATGCCTTGTTCAAGTCGGTGTAGTCGACACACATGCGCCATGCAGTGGCAGCCTTGGGATCCTCCTTCTTCTTCTCGACCATGACCGGGTTGGTTAGCCAGTCCGGATGCAGCACCTCCATGATGAAATTGCTTATCAGTAACTTGGTGATCTGGTCACCAATGGCCTTCCTTCTCTCATCTCCAAAGCGGCGCATAGCCTGCTTCACTGGTTTGGCGTCAGGACGCACATGTAATGAGTGCTCAACCAACTCCCTCGGGACTCCTGGTAGATCTTCATTGGACCAGGCGAAAACATCCCGATTCTCACGGAGGAAGTGGATGAGCTCGCTTTCCTATTTCTCCGCCAACCCGGAGCCAATGATGGCTACGCGGTCGGGGAACTCGGGGTCGACCTGGACCTTCTTTGTCTCCTTGGCAGCCTGAAAAGCAGTGCCGTGCTGGGTACTCGGCACACTTTGCGCGCCAGCTTGCGCGGATTGCGCCATAGCTACCACCTCATACATCTTCTTTTCTCGGCAGCGATCACCATCGACTCCGCCAATTGGGAGCTAGCAGAGGCACACTCCATGGACTTCTTGTAATCTCCAGAGATAGTAATGATGCCATTGGGACCAGGGATCTTCATCTTCAGATATGCAACATGGGTAGAGGCCATGAACTTGCTCAGAGCCGGCCTGCCGAGTAGAGCATGGTAAGGACTCTGATGATCCACCACCTCGAACTGCAGGCGCTCTGTGCGGCAGTTATCCCTGGTGCCGAATAGCACATCGATCCACACTCGGCCAATCGGGTTGCACGAGATCCCGGGCACAATGCCATGGAAGGTGGTCTTGCTAGGCAACATCATGTTCTCGGCCAGGCCAAGCTTCTCGAGTGTGTCTTTGTACACGATGTTGATGCTGCTGCCGTTGTCGATTAGCACCTTGCTGAACCTCACATTCTTCTCGGGACCCAGGAAGGTAGGATCCAGCACCAAGGCATAGCTACCCGGATTGGGCATCACCTTGGGGTGATCTACTCGGGACCACCTGATCTCCTGGTCACACCAATACATGTAGTGAGGGACAGCAGGAATCACTGCATTGACCTCCATGGCACGCATGTGCTGTGATTGCTTGTCGACTGGCTCAGAAGTGAAGATCATATAGCTCTCGTGGTGCTCTTGGTACTGATTGGAGCCTCTGCCCCCATTGTTGCCGTTGTTGTTGTTGCCCTGATAGTTGTTGTTGTTGCCCCTGTTGTTGTTGTTGCAGTTGTAGTTGTTGTTGTTGTTGCGGTATCACTCATTGTTGAAGTTCTGGTTGGCTCCTAAAGCCACTTGGTTCACATTCTCTCTTCTCGGGTACACTGGCGGCCGAGCTGCGGGTGCGCGAGTAGGCTGCACATTGGCATTGGCTGCTGGCAGAGGGGGAGGAGGAGGCAAGCCATCACTCTTGATCACATCCCACCACTCGCACTGCCGAGTAGTGTGGTTAGCAGGCCTCGAGGGGTGGTGAGTGTGAAAACTGCATGGGCCATCCTTCATGTCATCGAAGACAAACTTCTTCGGCTGCTCGGAGTTCCCGCTACCCGACTGAGAGGTGCGAAATGGCTTCTTGTTGCCTTGGCCCTGGTTCTGGTTCTGCCCGTAGGCTCCAGCAGGTTTCTGCCTCTGGCTGCCACCAGCTCCAACAGTCACTGCGTTCACCTCTTCAGGATCATACCGAGTATCTACTCGGCGCTTGTTGCGGAACTCGTTGCGCTTGCTGTTGCTGAAGTTTCTTCTCGGCTCAGAGGAGTCCATCAGTGGCTGAGTAGGATCACCATGTGCGTACTGATCCGCAATCTTGATGGTCTCCGCCAGAGTGTTCGGCATCTCCCTCTGCAATCTCTGCCACAGCATGCTGCCATGCCTGCATCCCTGCGCAAACCAAGTGATGGCCTGTGCTTCATTCACACCCTCACAGGTGTTCCTCAATGTACTCCACCGAGTAAGATACTCGCGGTCTGTCTCGTCTTCTCGCTGCCTGCAAGCGGATAGCTGCTGTGGCCTATTCGGCCTCTTGTATGTGCTGGTGAAGTTGCTGATGAAGGCATCCGAGAAGTCCAGCCAGCAATTGATGCTGTTCTTGGGCAAGTTGTTGAGCCAAGTGCGAGCTGGACCCTCTAGCATCTGCGGAACATAGCGCACAGCCCATCTTCTGTTTCCATTCGCGATATGGACCGCGGTGACATAGTCATTGAGCCAATCTTCAGGCTTGGTGCTGCCATTGTAGCTCTTGGTGCCTCTTGCAAGCTGGAAGTTCTTCACGGACGGCTCGTTCATGATGCGCGGGCCAAAGCACTCGGGGCCGGGAGGACCCGTGCTCTCCAGCCGCGCCGACAAGCTGATCCGGTCCAACTGATGCCTCGCATCTCCAGGCGCCAGCATGCGCTCGCCAACACGATCGTGTACATCATAGCCCGCCATCTCCATGGCCGAGTAGCCATCATCATACCTGTCCACCTGCACAGCTGTAGGCTGCTCCACCGGGTTGGCGACTGGTGCCACTGCACGCGGCTGCTGCCTCTGCCGAGTAGGCGGAGCAGCGGGACGCCGAGAAGGACCTGGGCGTGCTTCATCTCAGGCTCGGCTTTGAGCTTGATGGGCTTGAGAGCCTGCTCTTGCAGCGTTGTGTTCCTGCCCGGGCTGCTGCGGCACAGCAAGCTGTCTCGCGGCAGCAGCCGGGTCATACACCTGCATTTGCCTATCTCTGCCCGAACGCCCGCTGCGGCTCTTCTCGCGGCTGGGATGCGGAGACGAGGCCTGATCGTTAGATCTAGCCGCGTGCGAGTGAACCACCTGCGAAGCCCCAGCACCCGGGTTGGCCTTCCGGAACTCCTCGTTCTGCCTAGCAGCCTCCAACACCAACTCGTTGAGTCTTTCTTGCTGCCTAACACGTGCATCGCCATCTAGGCGAGGCAACTCGGCAGCTACAGCCTCTGCAGCTCTAAGTGTCTTGGCGGGTGTGCTATATCTGGGCCTAGTGGAGGTGTTTGCGGTGGCGGACTGAGCAGGAGCCTCTACAACTGTCGCCATCTCGGCACCAAGATTGCGCCGAGTGGCACCTACTCTGCTAGCCCTCCTAGCAACTGGCGTGAAGCCGTGAGCCTTGTTGTACTCGAGCTGATCTAGACTCAACTCCAACCTCACCTTATCCAACTCCGCCTGCTCGGCAAGCAGCTCCAGGCGTTGCCGCTCGAGCTGCTCCCTCATGGCCAGGAGCTCGATGTCGGTGGGAGTTGGCATGCCAGGTCGCGTAGCCGACGCGGGAATGACCGTAGACGTGGAAGGCGGCAAGTTGCTCTCCTTCTCGTAGGGCCGGTGAACCCTGCTACCAGCAGCCGGTGCATCAATCTCCTCGACGACGGCCGCAGCGCCAGTAGCGGCTGCGCCAGTGTTTGCCGCCAAGCCCGTCACCATCACCTCAGCGCAGTTCTCAGAGCGGCACGCGGGCCTTCCGCGAGCAGCGATCACCGCGGGAGGATCCTCCGCGTCATGCACCAGCTCGGGGTACTCGCGGTTGGCGACGGTGGCGACGTAGACGAGGTGAGAGCCGAAGGAGATCACCGAGCCGCCCTCCGGCATGGCCCTGCCGCCGAAATCGCCGGTGTTGTCGGTGACGAAGTCGAAGGAGCCGAATCTGTGGACAAGGCCACAGACCACGCGCTCCGCTGAAGAAGATCCCGTCCGAACAGAAACTCCAACCAGCGCCGCTGGTTGCCCCACGGTGGGCGCCAACTGTCGTGGTGGTGTCACGGCAGATGCCATGGGATGGCTAAAGATGTGGGGACGAAGGACGCTGGAGGTGCTCGGGGAGGGATCACGCGACGAGTAGCCGCGTGAGGTACGAAGTAATCACTGCAAACAACACGATCTACCCAGGTTCAGGGCCCTCGTGAGGAGGTAAAACCCCTACTCCTGCCTTTCTCTATGTATTCTGGTGTCTCACCGAGTAGCCACAGTACAATGTTCTTGCTACCGAGTAGCCACTCTCCTCTCTAGGTGATGAACTAGGTCAAGAATTAGGTCACCAAGTGTTCCTCTCGATCGGATCCTCACGCAGGAGGCGGCGGGGCACCTTATATACACGGTGCCCAGCCGGATACGTCCAAACATGGACAAGTGTCGACATAGTGTGCACATCGTCCTTCTTCCGGGTTCCCGCTGACAGCTTTGGTTCCTAATCTTGGCTGCATCTGGAAAGTCGTTGGGCAAAACAAGGGGACAGACTGGTATCACTGTGCCAAACACAGAGTAGGCCCCCCTTATCCTGCGACGGCCTGCTTCCATGCTGTCACTGTCAGGCAGGTCGGTCCCAGATGAACAGTAGTTCGAATACTGCCAAGTACGGACCCAGGATACGCGGGATCCTGTGTCAGAACGGCTCCTTTGACTTTCTGGCCCGAGTAGGTTCCCGCCAATTTTACTCGGGCCAACTCTTCTACTCGAATGGAGAGAACTTGAATGATTCTTCCTTCTGGTCATCTTGAGGTGAGACCGAGTAGCAGTCAACCGGGTAGCAAGTACCGGGTAGGCGGCTACTCGACCAAACCTCTCTTCTGACAGTCGCCTTTACCACTTGCCTTTACCCTACTCGGGGGTAACCCCCCGACAATCCGTCTAGTATGTAACCATCCAGCCCTGCTGAAGATAGTCCGAACGACCGCCATCAGCCAAGAGCATTCTGCATCCAAACGTCCACGTTGGTCTTCTGGCAGCAGGAGAGACCAAAGATGAATCCAGTAAAGAGGTCGATGAACGACCTGCAAAAAATGTCCCACTTGCAAATTGTTAAAAATGACACCATTCTTGCAATTCCAAATAGCCCACAAAAAGACATATACACCAACGCGTATACTAGCTTTCATGGTCTTATCAATTCCATTTAACCAGTTCCCAAACAAATTTGCAACACGGGATGGAGGTGATATACTAAAGGTGAAATGCACTAAACGCCATATCTTGCGCTCAAAGTCATAAGATATGAAAAGATGCTATACTGTTTCATCCTTATCACAAAAAACACATTGTTGACAACCTAGCCACTTACGTTATGCTAAATTATCCATAGTAAGCAATTTCTTACGAGAAAGAAACCACATGAAGATTTTTATTTTTAACGGGACCTTAAGCTTCAATAAATACTTCCTCAGGAAAACAGTACTACCATTCATAAGATCAGCATAAAGAGATTTAACAGAAAAAACACCAGATTGCGTGAGCTTCCAAGAAAACGAATCTGATTCTGAAGATAGAGAAACCGTCATGAGTTTCTCCAGTAGATCCAGCCATGCTACCCATTTAGCACCTGTCAAGGACCTCCTAAACTGAATGTTCAAACGTCCCTGCTGGAAAACATTTGCAACCAAAACATTCTTCTGATGCACTATATTATACAGAATCGGATACTGAGAAGATAATGGTAATTCCCCAGACCACGGGTCCTCCCAAAACCTTATGCACTCCCCATTACCCAAGTTGAACTCAACATGCTTAAAGAAAACATCTTTAACTCCCAATACTCGTTTACAAAAAGGAGAATCTGTTGGCTTAGCTTCAATCATAGATAGCGGTCTACCTTTAATATACTTATTATGGAGCAGCTCATGCCACACCTCTTCTTCTGTTAATAGTTTAAAAAGACATTTACTAAGAAGACATTTGGTCTTAACATCTAACACCTCAATCCAAAGGCCACCTTGTTCTTTGGGGCGAAAGACAATGTTCCACTTAGAAAGGCGATATTTTTTTTAGATTGATTGCTTTGCCAAAAGAAACGAGACCTATAAAAATCTAATATTTTCATGACTCCCACCAGAATCTCAAAAAAAGATAAAAGAAACATAGGCAGACTAGATAGAACTGAATTAACCAGAACTAAACGATCTCCATATGAGAGAAATTTCCCATTCCGGGAACTCAGTTTCTATTCAAACCTATCTTCCACCGGTTTCCATTCCTTATTCATAAGTTTCCTATAGTGAATTGGGATACCTAAATACTTAAAAGGTAAAATACCAAGCTCACATCCAAATATTTGCTTGTATTCATGCTGACACTCAGCAGCTTTCCCAAAACAAAATATCTCACTTTTGTGAAAATTAATCTAAAGTCCACACAGTTGCTCAAAGATATATAAAATCAGTTTCATATTCACGGCCTTCTCCAGGTCGTGCTCTAGAAACAAAATAGTATCGTCAGCATATTGGAGTATAGACATCCCCCTCAAAAAGGTGAGGAACTAAACCCTCCACTTTCCCGTCCTCTTTTTCTCTTGCAATCAGGACTGCCAGCAATGTCAGCAACAAGGTTAAAGAGAATCGGAGATAAAGGATCCTCTTGACGCAGTCCCTTTAATGTCTGAAAGAAATGTCCAATATCATCGTTAACACGAATTCCTACACTCCTCCCTTGCACAAATCGAGCCACCCACTCACACCAATGTGGAGTGAAGCCCTTCATGCGTAGAGTTTGTTGTAGAAAGGCCCAATTCACCTTGTCATAAGCCTTTTCAAAATCAGTCTTGAACAAAACACCATCTAATTTTTGCCTCTTTACCTCATGTAAAGTTTCATGCAAAACTACCACTCCTTCCAAAATATTCCTACCTGGTAAGAATGTTGATTGAGAAGGTCGAATCACTCTATGAGCAATAGAAGTGACCCAATTGGTGCCTACCTTCGTAAAAATCTTAAAACTAACATTTAATAAATTAATAGGCCTGTATTGCTCAATTCTACTGGCATCCTCCTTCTTAGGTAACAAATGAAGTACTCCAAAGTTCAGTTTAAACAATTGCAAATCTCCTTAATACAATTGAACAAACAAAGGCATTAAGTCACTCTTAATCACATGCCAAAACCGCTGATAAAACTCGGTCGGAAAACCGTCGGGACCCGGAGCTCTATTATGCTCCATTTGACAAATAGCTTCAAACACTTCCTCTTCCGAGAAAGGAAGTGTCAGGAACTCGTTATCATCATCAGAAACTTGGGGTAAATCATGAACCAAGGATTCAATCATCGAAAAAGAAGACGGGGCCGACGCCCCAAACAATTTCTTATAGTACCCAGATATAAACACCTTGAGATTCTCCCGACCTACAACCGTACCCTCCTCCTGCTCAAGTTGAAAAAATCTCTTTTTGCGGTGTTTGCCATTAGCAATCAGGTGGAAATACCTAGTATTGCATCAACCCTCCTGCACATGCCTTACTTTTGCACGTTGAGCCCATTTAGACTCCTCATCACGGTGAAGTTTGGCAAGATACACCTCAGCCTCCTTCAAGGCCTTTCTCTCGGCCTCCGGTAAGGGAGAGCTCTCCGCCTTAACATCAAGCTCATTAATAAGCAACAACAATTTGTCGCGCAAAACTTATATTCCCCGTTAAGGTTCTTTGCCCAACCTCTCAAGAAGCTGCGCAAATGCATAATTTTGTTCTGCCACCGCTCAATGGGAGAGTTGCCATACGAAATAGACATCCATTCCATTGCAACTAACTCAAGAAAACCCGTTTGTCGCAGCCACGAAAGCTCGAATGAAAACCGAGGCTTATTTCCATGATGAGAGGAAGATCCAGAGTCCAATAACAGAGGAGTATGGTCCGACCTAGCTCTGGACATCGCCTGAACTGAGACCAAGGGATACTTAAGCTTCCATTCGACACTCTCCAGGACACGATCCAACTTCTCAAAAGTAGGTATATCACGCCTTCTAACCCAGGTATACAGCCTACCCGAGAACTCTAGATCTTTCAAATCTAAACTTTCAATGATAGCATTAAAAATACACGGCCATCTAGGATTAAAATTATCATTGTTCTTCTCCTCACATTGACGAATAATATTAAAATCACCTCCTACCGCCATTGGTAGAGTCTCATTCTCACAAATGCGAACCAACTCGGCAAGAAACTCTGGTTTTTTGTCATCTTGCGCGGCCCCGTAGACTACCACAAGCGCCCAAAGGAAGCCATCCTCCTTTGTGCGTACGTGAAATTTTATAGAGAAATCCGCCGCCACAACTTTCAAAACCGTTAGCGTCGCTGTGTTAAAATCGGCAAGAATACCTCCCGACCTACCATGAGGTGGAAGGCAGTTGCAACTAAAATCAGCCCCACTGGCCAATCTAGTTAAAAAATGAACATCAAACTTAAACCTCCCCTTTTCTATAAGAGCAACGGAATTTAAGCGGTGTTCAATAACAGATTCACGCACAACCAAATGTTTCGCTGGGTCCCCAAAACCATCACTATTCCAGAAAAAACCTTTCATTACGAAACTATATGTATTTTCTTCAGTCTAGCACTTCTTCAGACCGTTTTACCTGTCTTAGACAAAATTTTCTTACCCTTAGGAGCCACTATAGCTCCCACAATTAGGGTATCGACATGTTCCCCTGATCTCTCTTTCTCCTCAAGATCATAATCACCACAAAGATTAACCGCCTTACGCATGTCATACTATGGGTGTCACCACCCCCTTCTGAGCCTAAATTATTATTTAGAAAAGTTAATCTCCTAGACTCCTCTAAATTCTTTAAAAGCTTAATAGAATCATGCACTTCAGATGGTGAAACACCTAGCGAGACCCATATCTTGGAAGCATGCTCAGAAATAATCTCATTTGAATAAGAAGAAAAAGATAATTTTTTTCGGCGTCATACCTTCAAGCCAGGCGTCCTTCTTGGCAGCAAGGAGAGAACCTCTCTCAGAAATCGGCAAATCAGCGTGCGGTTGCTCCCTCAAGCGAGCACTGGACCAAATCCCCGACGCCATAGACCCCGGTATCCCGCCGAATACCACCACGTCATCTATCGATGGTGGCGGCGGAATCACCCGCTCCTCCTCCGTGGAACCAGTGTGTCCTCCTGATACACGGATGGTACACAAAGCAGTGCCGCCAGTCGGTGCTACACACGCCGACGGCGACACAACCGACCCAGCATCCACCTGCACCGGCGACACAGTCAATACCCTCTCCGGTCTGTCACACAAACCAACAACATGAGCGATGGGCGATACCCCAAGCGCACGTACATGCATCACTTGGGCAGCATCCCATGTGCATGGCACATGCACAACACCGAGAGATGCACCCACCTCCCTAGCAGTACACAACGCAACATCATCCATGCTAGTTTCGACATTGTTCCCTCGCCGATCGCCGGGCTACCTTGTGGAGGTTGTTGAAAGTAGAAGGATGCCGCCTAGAGGGGGGGTGAATAGGCGCTTTAAAATAATTACGGTTTAGGCTTGAGTAAATGCAGAATAAAACTAACGTTTAATTTATCAAGCACAAAACCTATGCAAGCTAGGTGTAACATCCCAAGTATGAAAATACCCCCTAGAATGTTTGATTTCATGTTTAATAAAAGTATTGCATCATGTCATCATGTTTATTTCTTTGTTTGCATTTGCTTACTATTTGTTTTGCATCTGTTCTTAATTGTTTTCACAATGAAACTCAAACAATTTCAAATGTTTATTTCATACTTGTCATGTTACAATCTTTTTCAAATAAAGAAATACAAATCAAACCTCAATTGTTTTCATTTAATTCCATAATGATCACTTATTTATATGATGGTTTTAATCAAACAATTAATTCAATCAATTAATTCCAAATCACTTTCAAACTCAAGTCAAATCTTCAAATCAGCACCCAACTTGAGTTTATGAAAATCACCAATCAATTATACTCATTTAATAAAATTAAATCATAGGGGTCACCCTATGAAAATGTTTGTTTTCATTAAGGTTTAATTAATATTAAAATTCATTCAAATTTTGGTTCAAATGCAAACAGCAAGCAAATCTCAACATTTTTGAAAACAAGTCTTGGCAATTGTTTGCTATTGTTCTAAATAGCTTAAACTAATTTTCCTAGAATTTTTGCTAACCTAAAAGCCTTCTTTTTCTTCCATTTTGTTTCAGCAAAAAAAAAATGAAACAGAAAAAATAAAAGAAGAAAACTGCGCGCGCGGCACCTAACCTAGCCAGCCCAGCCCACCTAAGCAACTAACCTAGCGCGCAGCCAGCCCGCGTCGGCCCGGTACCGATTCGACGTTATGTCCCGCGTCGTCCTCCTGTACGGCGCGAAATCTACAGGCGCCACGTCACCGCCGCGGCCGAGAAAACGGCCAGGAGCTTCCCCTGGCCTCTATAAGACCACCTAGGTCTCCGCGCAGAAGCCCTAATCCCTAGGTCATCTGTCCCTCCTCGAGCCGCCGCCAATTTCCTCTCCACGTCGCTGTTTCCCCTCGCCGCTGCAACCACCGGAGAGATCGTCTGAATCCACCCTCACCGCCGTCGCCATGCTGCTCCACCACCCTATCTAACTTCTGAAACCACACCGCCACCTCGTCCTCTACCGCTTGGTCACCACCGCAGCCCCGGAGATCCTCGGTAGCCGCCCCGCCATCCACGTCGCTGCCGCTTCGCCGTCGAGCTCCTCCACGGAAACCTCCCGGTGAGCCACGATCTACTCCTTCCTCCTCCCCTCTGTTACCCTCTACACCCGCTGCACCACCAGGTCCACGCATCCAGCACCCAACCACGGCAGCATCCACGATCCCCTCGCCGCCGACGAGCATCTGTTATCTGACAGAGTTTCAGGCGTGCTCTCGACAGTTAAAGTTCAGTAGCGCGTTTCTGAACCTCAACCTGCAAGCGCACGGTATACTGACAACAACACGCGCACAGCCCAGCTGGTTCAGTCTTTGCGCGCAGCACGCGAGCTCGCGGGAATTTCCCACACTTTTTGCACCAAGTGCTGACAGGGAGGGCCCCCTATCAGCCACTCAGTGGCCACGCAAGCACAGCGAGCCCCCAGGCCCACGCTGCAGTGACAGTGGCTAGGTGCCAGTGCGGTGTAAAACGTTTTCCAGTTTCTGTTTTCAAAACCAGTCCCTTAAAAATCACAGAATGGTCCCTCGTTTTCAATTGCTTATAACTTTTATTTTATAACTCTAAAAAATGAAAATAAAATATGTGTGCTGTTCTAAATCAAATTATCTACCTATTGGTATCATTTGTTTACTGTTTTGAAATTCCAAAATGCAATTCAAAGTTGAATTCAAATAATTCAAATGCAAATTTCTAAATTCCATAACTAATTCATTCTTAATCCAATAAATGCAAATAAAATATGTTTTCAAATATAAATTTTGTTTCATGATTTGAATAATTTAAATTGCCTAAATAATTTAATCCTTGTTTAATTCATTTAAATTTGATAAAATCATAACTTGCTCAAAATAAAATATTTTTGAACATGCAAAATATGTTTTCAAACCATAAAAGTGTGAACTTTTAAAATGTGAGTTTGAATTTATGTTTTGAACAAATAAAAATTCATTTAAATTCAAACTTGTTTTAAATTCATTTAAAACTTGTTTAATATTGTTTAATTCATAATAAATTCATCCTAACTCCTATTTCAATAATTGAAACAAGTAATCCAACTAAAATTTGATGTTCTTGTCAAATATAAATTTTGTTATTTGTTTTGAACACTTTAACTTGATGAAAACAACAATTGTTTGTGTGACATGTTTAAGTAACCCAAAATTTCTAAACTTAATAAATAATTTCCAAACTTGTTATATTCTTTTACCACTTGCATCTATTGTTGTTATTTTGTTGTTATCATAATGCATGCATCATGGTAATCAATTTTCACATGGTAACTAAATTGTAGATCATTTGTTTCCACTTAATCCATGGACCTTTTGCCATATGCAATCCCATTGCATATGGGTCCATTTAAATTGTGTTATCATGTTAGCTAGTTTATTTTGATGCAATCATTAACTTGACATGCATCATCCCATGATTGTGCACTATGCCATGATATTGATTGTCTATCTTTCTGCATTGTTTGTTTTGCTTCTTCTCGGATAGACGACGACGTTGATACCGACGATCTTTACGACACCCCTTCTGAGGATCTAGCTCAGTACCCGGCTACTGGGTTTGCAGGCAAGTTATCACTCACATGAACCACTGTGTTCCTTTCAATATTGGTTACCGCTACTTTCCGTTGTTCTTTTTCTGCTAGCCTTAGTAGTAGTTGTTTCTGTTATGAACCCATCACATGAATCCCTTAAACCTGATATTGCCTCACCTCCCTTCCTACAACCCATTGTTGGAGCCAGTGTCTTACTAGCATGCTTAGGTTGCTTTTGCTCGAGTCTGTTACCCGTTACTTTCTGTTACTACTTCTATTATTATCTGGGGGCTCGATGTTAATCAATCAACTTGTTATTAATAATATGCTGATAAGGCACCGGCAGGAGGCCCTTGTGTGGTTTTGGAGCCTGCTAGTGTCGACCCTAATAGGAAAAGGGTCTTGTCTACTGATCCATGATGAGCGCACTACCCGCATGTGGGAAGCGAGTATGGGCGCCCCCCTCAATTTGATTCGATTCGCATCTCGTCCAAATCATCTCATTTAGTTCGTGTTTTCCATTTGCCGCATGCATGTTTTTGCGAGCCCAGCGCAGGGTGGAACTTTTGTAGTCGGCATATAGGGGGACACGTTCTTAGAGTGCTATGAGGGTCCGTTTTCTTCTGGGCTCGATTAGCCGTGCGCCCAAGGTGCTTTGGGCTTGATGCGAAGAAGAGTTGAGTTGTGTTGAGTGCCCCGCTTGGTGGGAGGCATCCCATCTGGCGGGTTATTCATACGTGTACGGCCAAATTGGTGCAACCCTGCAGGGATAAATCTTCTCGAGAAGCCGTGTTTTCCGCGGTTATGGTTGACTTGGTGAAAGTACTGGCTAACAAGTACTCAGAACAACTTACACCTAACTATTGATGAATTGACTAGTAATAGACTTATTGACACAACAAACTTGATCCATTATTCATTAATTCAACTGTGTGAGTTATCCTCGGATTGCTTCTTTGGATAAGGGGCGAGATCCAGGATGGGTTTGTTTGATGGTCAACAACAGTTGGTTACTATACGCTATCTTATCTCCTTTCTGTTAGCTGGAAGTTGTAGTTTTCTGTAATTGGTTAGCGCAGCCAGTTGCAGCATCTTTCATATCCGCTTTCTTCCGTTGAACCAAGGTTTCTGTACTTGGTGTTGACGGGTTACACTTTGGTGAACTGTGAGTCTTGCTTGCCAGTACGTTGGTGTACTGACCCCTTTGGGGCTGTGGTTTCCGCAGACTACGCTTACGAGGATCCAGGTGACGGCTATTACGTGGAGTTTGACGAGGCTGCCGACGAGTAGATAGCGGACCCGGGCAGGATCCGAGACATCGTGGATGGGCTCCGTCTTTCTTTCAGTTTTCCCGGCTTCTTAAGCCTATTTGATTTTGTCTGTACTCAGACCCTTTGAATGCTTCCGCTGAGATGTAATGATGTTATGTTGGGACATGTGTCCTCTGGATGATTGTATTTGCTATTCTCTGCCTTAGTGAAGGCCATTTGCAACTTATTTCAATCTTTTGTGTCTTAGAGGCAGGTTGTGTTATCCTTTTGTTCAAAGCCGTTGACGTACCATGTGTGTATGGTATGAAGTACGTCAATGGTAGTGTCCTGATTTCTACGGGATAGTTTACATCGACGGTGAACAGTAACGGTTGGTTGTCACACATAAGTGATGGCCTACTCGTAAGAGGACGCGGGTGCCGGTAAGCCCCGTAATCCAATCAAAATACTGTTCAGTTCGTACGATGAGTATCCTCTAGAAGTCCGGGTGCGACAAATGGTATCAGAGCCTGTCTGCCTGTAGGATCCCTTTTTACTGGTCGCAGTTTGAGTCTAGAAACTATTTTGTAGCTATATAGGAAAAATGAAACGTGAGAGTAGGAATTCTGCCATTTTCTTCTTTCCCCACCCACCCACCCTTTTCTGGTAAGGAAGTGCAACGTTGTTTTCTCTTCTCACCCAAACTTTCAAGTTAGGATTTCACGTGTTTTGGGTTCTCCGTAGTACCTCAGGAGTTTTGGTCTCGTTTTCCCGATGTTGCTTCGATATCCTGTTCTTTTAAAGAACCTTTCGTTCGTTGAAACCTTGTTGTTGTTTTCCACTTCAATTCTTCTACCGGCGTCTAATCAAAACCTTCCAAATCATCTGCAGATGGATCTCAGGTTCTACCCGCAGGTGGTTCGGATGACTCGCTGTGAGAGCACCGCCGGTTATCCGGAGATGCTGAGGGACATGGTCACCTATCTGGGGTTCTATTGGGCACCAGAGTACCAGGTCTACGAGCAGCAGCGAGAGTTTGACCAGACCTACTACCAGGCTATCGTCTATATTCTGTCAGATGATGGCAGGAGCATAGTCCACCGCTACGAGGCAATAGGTTCCACAGTGGACATGGCTGTGCAGCAGGCAGCGTATGTGAGTCTCACCGTCCTTCGGGCTGCTACTGGGGGTTTGATGATTCCATCTATCGCCACATCCCCCGTGGTTACATTACGTCGGCGGGAGTTCACTTCACTCTCCACGGCAACCTGGATACCTACGAGGATGATAGCTCCAGGCTGCACAACACTGCTCAGTTTGTGAGGCACAGTGACGCAGTTGCTTCCACACTGTCTCAGGAGTTGGCTTCAGTCAGGGAGCAGCTCTACCTCGCGTTGACTCGTCTGGCGACGTACACCACAGACTTCGTTGGAGACAAGCGCTTTGCGCGTTTCACTCAGCCAGCTAGTCTTCCTCTGCCAGATGCTGGAGGTTACGAGCCGATCAGAGGTCCACTACTCCACCTCGGTGCTGGTTACACAGGGATTCCCCGCTTTGGAGCACAGGGAGACGACGCTTTCTACTTCACCACCCCGAGAGTTGCTCTCAGAGCAGTCCCGATCTACAGGGATCGTCGTTCTACTTACTTCCGTGGGATTCCTCCTCACCGTATCTCTCGTCGTACTACTCGCCGCCGTCCTGCGTGATGAGCATGGGAGTACCGATGTATCCGTTCCTAGCTATGTTTAGTTATCCTTTGGCATTCGAACCATGTATTGGTGTGTTGGATATTCTGATGTATTTGAACATGTGATGATGTACCTGTTGGTTATCTATTCATGCGTCGGAGTAATCTATCTTTCGGTTACCAAGTCTATCCTTTTCTGTTATTGTGCTAAAATGCATTTCTGTTCAGGATGCCGCCAACCAGGAACTCCCCGCCTGAGCCACCTCCGCTCACGGAGCTGTTGACTCAGATGACTCAAGTCGTGGCTCAGATGGCCCAGATCCAGGCTAACCAGCACAACAACCAGAATGCTCCACGTGTCAACATCAAGGAGTTCCTCAGTCTGGGCCCAAAAGTTTTCGTGGCAACACGCGAGCCCCTGGATGCTGATGACTGGATCCGTGACATAGCCAGGACTCTGGAGATTGCACATGTTGCTGAGGAGGATAAGGTCAAGTATGCCACCTACCTGCTGAAGGGTCAGGCAGCTTCTTGGTGGGAGAACTACCAGACCATGCGAGTTGGCTATCCTATCACCTGGGGCTGTTTCAAGGAAGCCTTCCTGAAGCACCACACCCCAGATGGTCTCATGGAAAGGATGCGTGAAGAATTCTGCTCTTTCAAGCAGGGCAAGCTGGACGTTATCAGCTATCAGACTGAGTTCAATCGCCTCGCTCGATACGCTGGTGACGAAGTGTCCACTGAGGCCAAGAAGATGGCAAGGTTCCGCCGAGGTTTTAACCCGGAACTGAAGTACGCTCTCACAAATGTCAAGTGCAAGGACTTCGAGGAGCTCGTGAACATCGCGCTCAATGAGGAAAATGGGCGCGAGGCGTTCGAAGAGTCCCGCAAGCACTCGCGTGAGGGTGGTTCCTCCTCCAACATGACCACCCCTCCGCAGAAGCGCCGCATCTGGGTGCCAAATGCTGCTGTCACTCGGGCTCCATATGCCCAAGCTTCTCCAGGCTTTGCTCCCCGCCCACCCAACCCATCTCAGATGCAGGGTCAGAGGGTTCCAATGGGGCAGCCAAGGCCAGGCACTCCTCGTGTCGTCACTTGCTACAAGTGCAAGGAGACTGGACACTACGCTGATAAGTGCACTCAGAGGCGGCTACCTCCACCTCCTCGCCCCAACACCAACCAGGCAATGGTTCGTGCTCCTCCGGCTAAAGCCTTCAACTCCAACAACAGGCCTGTCGAGAGGACCGCGAGGGTGAATCATATCAAGGCCGACAAAGCTGAGGAAGCTGCTGACGTCGTTCTCGGTATATTACCCGTAAACTCTTTTCCAGCTAAAGTGTTGTTTGATACTGGAGCATCGCATTCTTTTGTGTCAAAGATCTTTGCAAAAGCATACAACCTAGTTCTGGTTCCACTAAGCAATCAAATGACTGTTCACTCTCCGGGACCGCAAATGTTGACTTCCAAGATAAGTATGGACAACCAAATTCTAATTGGAGGTCGCATATTCCTTGCTTCACTCATGTTACTGGGAAATTCTGACATTGATGTCATTCTGGGCATGGATTGGTTGAAGACCCACAAAGCAAAAATTGACTGTGCTCAAAAGTCAATAACTCTCTCTCACCCTTCAGGCCAGATAGTCTATTCTCCATATGAATCAAGTTCTGTTCAGCTGTTCAACCTCGATGCTAAACCTCTTCCTGCAATTGAGAATGTACCGGTGGTTTGTGAATTCCCTGACGTCTTTCCAGAAGAGTTGCCAGGGATGCCTCCGGACAGAGCAGTTGAGTTCGTGATCGAGCTTGAGCCAGGTACTGCTCCCTCTAAGCATCCATACAAGATAGCTCCTCCTGAATTGAAATTGTTGAAGGAGCAAATCGATATGTACATGGAGAAAGGTTACATTCAGCCTAGTTCTTCGGCTTGGGGTTGCCCAACTCTGTTTGTTGCCAAGAAGGATCAAACAAAAAGACTCGTGGTTGACTATCGTCCTCTCAACGAGAAAACTATCAAAAACAAGTATCCAATTCCTCGTATCGATGATATTTTTGATCAACTTGCTAGAGCCTCAATATTCTCAAAGTTGGACTTGAGGATGGGTTACCATCAGATAAAGATCAGAAAGGAAGATATTCCAAAAACAGCTTTCACCACTCGTTACGGTCTATATGAATACACCGTCATGTCCTTTGGTCTCACCAATGCACCGGCGACCTTCTCAAGACTCATGAATTCTGTCTTCCATGAATACCTCGACAAGTTCGTTGTGGTATATCTCGATGACATTCTTGTCTACTCAAAATCCGAGGAAGAGCATGGAGAACATCTTCGTCTCACTCTCATGAAACTTCGCGAGCATCGTCTATATGCCAAGTTCTCCAAATGTGAGTTCTGGATTTCAGAAGTTGCATATCTTGGTCATATCATCTCTGCCAAGGGCATAGCCATTGACCCGGAAAAGGTTAAGGCAATTGTTGATTGGAAACCTCCTAAGACGGTGAAGCAAGTCAGAAGTTTTCTTGGCTTGGCTAGCTATTGCCGTCGTTTCGTCCAAAACTTTTCCAAGATTGCCAAACCTCTCACTGATCTCACAAAGAAGGACAAGAAGTTCGTTTGGACTCCACAATGTGAGGAGAGTTTCAATCTCCTGAAGACTAAACTCACTTCCACACCTGTTCTGGTTGGCCCAGATACTACCAAACCTTTCCAGATATTCTGCGATGCATCTCTCCAAGGTCTAGGAGCAGTTCTTATGCAAGAACGTCAAGTTGTGGCTTATGCTTCACGTCAGTTGAATGCACATGAGCAAAACTATCCCACTCATGACCTAGAACTTGCAGCAGTTGTGTTTGCCCTCAAGAAATGGAGACAATACTTGTTGGGTAACAAAACTGAAATCTTTTCCGATCATAAGAGTCTGAAATACATCTTCACTCAACCTGTCGTGGGATAATCACGGCAGATGTTACCAGGGGTAACTGATCTTGGGGCAAGTCGACACAGGCGTTCGGGAGAGGGTTTAGCTCAAAGGAAGACATGGTATAACTTGATCTGACAGCCGGCAATCGAAGTCGCCGGATCTCTATTCTCGATACAATAACTCGATTAGGGTTTACACTGGATACTCGATACCACACGATATTGCTAGGGTTCTTAGATCTCTGTCTCAATCTATACCCGGGGGTCGGTTTATATAGCTCCCGTACCCCCTAACTTACTTTACAAGGCACACCCGGGTCCTACCCAGACACGGCGTGCTAACCCTAACTTTCCTTTACAACACCCACAATCCGGGTCACTAGGCCCACGAGCTTGGGCCTCCACAAACATCTTTATCCCTAGCCGTATCCTGCTCACTGTCTCTGGGCCGGGTTATTCCTCGGATCTTGACATACCGGGTTAGCATCCCCCCATCAGTAGTCCCCAGAATAGCCTGGGCTTCACGGACCTCCTTGAAGCGCTTGCTATTCCCTGAGAAGATATCGATCATGCGGGCACATGGAAACCGAGTTAAGATGCTTTGATATTCTGCTAGGCCTTACTCCATGGAGGCCATGTAATAACCCGGACCTTTCTTCCAAACACTTAAGTTCAAATCCCCAGGCCCAGACCGCAATAAGAAATGCCAAGATCTCACACTTGACAACCAGTCCTGTCATCACGGGCGAACCCCTTCCTTCTTCTAACCCAATGCTTTGCCCAATGTTCTACACATATCTTGCGAAATCTTTGTAGATAACCATTACCCCGCGATTTCCGGTTTCTGGCCGTTGAGATAAGCTCACCCTTGCCTTGTAAATAGCGCTTAGAGGGCAACCCTAAGCCCATCACCACGCCACAACTCCCCCTTTTCTTCCTTGCTCCTAACACCTTCACAGCACCACCGTGAGGAACTCGCGCCTGCTACCAACGCAAGATCAACAGCGGCCGCGCTCGTCCTCGAATCGTTTCGTGCCGCCGCCAAGCGCCACCTTTATACCTCTATTCCTCCCATTCGTGACACGCCGCTCGTCGCCATCACACTTGGCCCCAATCTCCTCGGTAAGCTCTTCGCAGCCAATTAATTCAGCTTCGCAATTTTCAGTTCATCCAAGATCAGATCTAGGTCAACCCGCAAGCTATTTGTCCGATTGCCTCGAATTAGATTGATTCGGTGCTTGCCAAACACTTTAATCACCTGCCTGATAGTCACAAATGATCCTCCAATCATTATTGATCACCAATTTTGCTTAAAAATTATCCGCGAACTTTTCCATCTAGATCCGTTCCTCCGCCGTTTTCCGCTTATTGCATTAACACCCGGAAAAACCCTCCTTTTCCAGCTATTTCATTTGCGATATAAATATGGGCAACCATCCGTCGTCCCCAAATACCTTTTCCTACGTAAGTGAGCAACAATTTCCATAAGTGTGCTCAATACCCGGACAGCTCTCAACTTCGTACCTTCTTGATACCTTATACTCGGATATTCCAACATTCCCGGGTCTTATTTCATACATCTTTTTCTTTTTGTGTTTCGCAGGCTGACCCCATGGCTCCCAAGCGACAAGGAAAACATCCGGCTCAAGCAAGGACCACCCAAGCCCTATCCGCCAATTGGGGGCGCTCCACAACCACTAAGGCCAAGTTGGACGAACTAACCGAGTTAGGCACCCTCCCCTCTCAGAAAGACATCCACTGGAGGGTGCCGGGTAACGAAACTCATCCCACTCCCGCAGAAGACGAGGTAATCTGCTTTGTAGAGCACGTGACCCGAGGATTTCGCCCTCCGGGTCACCCTTTCTTTAGGGAGGTCTTAGATCACTACGGACTCCGGGTGTTCGACATAGGGCCTAACTCTATGTTGAACATCACCCACTTCATAGTTCTATCTGAGTCGTATTTGTGCATGCCACCAAACCTGACTCTTTTCACTGAGTTATTCCAATGCAAACCGTGCCGCGAAAGCGGCGACGGGGCGCTTCTCACTTGCGGCGGGGTATCCATCCAACGCCGTAGGAATTCTTTAATGCCAACCCTCAACCTGCAATCCTGTGCCAAACATTGGCAGTTATCCTTTTTTTATTGCCGCGATACCTCCTCCGACAGCGAAAAGAAGCTGCCGGGTTACTCAGAGACCCCCCTCAAACCCTCCGAGTCTTTCAGTGCCTTCGCACCAGACTCGGACAGGGAAGCAATCCTTCCTGCACTAGCCAAAATAGCCATTCTCTCGGCCCAAGGCCTCCTAGGGCTCAATTTGATAAAGACATGGGTCGACTTCCGAATCCAACCTAATTCCATCCGCACCAAATTGATGTGCGAGTATTCGGGTCACACTACAGATGCACTTCGCTATTCCTCCAAAAGCTTTGCGACCGGTGACACTATCAAGACCATCAAGAGCCTCTTGGCAGAGAAGCTGGAGGTGATAAAGGGCATCTCCGGGTTACCTCCGTTTACTCGGGAAAATCCAGCTCCAACGGTAATACCCGGCACTCATAACTTGTTTCCACATTTCAACTCGATACTGCTTCTAAACCTTAACTTTATCTTTTTACTTTAGGCTGATGACCCCTTCTGGAGAGTAGACCCACTCCCCCCCTCCAGAGACCCGGAAGAGGAGGACGAGACGACTGACGACAGCGAAGGTACTCACCCAGGATCTGCATACTTTTGCTTGTATTACTTTCCTTTCGTCTGTCTTTTTCCCAATGAATACACATCTGGTTCGCAGGGCTAGAAGACGAGGGTGGAAACAATGAAGACGACCCGGAGAGAACCGAGTCTGACCCAGAGGCAACAGTCGGGGCCAAGAGGAAAGGCAGGGGGACAGTGTCCAAGGTTCCTTTTTCCTCATTATCCTCTGAACCTTACTCCTTTGACGTCATGCGACGACTTAACCATCAATTATCAAATTCATCGTGCTTGAAGGATTCCCTCCCAGCCAAGCGCAGGGTAACTCGGAGCTCCCCAGGTGAAGATCCACTTAACCCGGGCATTTCCGCCCCCTCGGTCCCTCGTGGCAGTGCTCCTCCATCTCGCTCTTCCAACTCTTCTCAGCGCCACCCTTCTCCTAACCACCCACGTGCCGGGCAATTCCGGGTTCCATTAGTGGTTCCTGCGAATACCTCATGTACTTCAAGTGGCGAGCTCCCATCGGATTACACCGTAAATGCCGGGTAAGTTTTTGCCTTACTATTTCTTTTTGCCTCTAGCGAACTTTCATCCGAGCCACCGCCATCATTAATAACTGCCTTTTTTCGCCTTTCTTTCAGTGCTCAGGTCACCGTAAGTGACCCGGAAAACACAGAAACGGATAACCCCCAGGTGGAGAAGCCGACTGACGACGCAGACGCCGCAACTGGTGGTGATGCGGCCACTAACCGGGAACAAGGCCCTCTGAACAATCCACTTTCCCAAACCGTCGGATCTCCTTCCTTATCGGAACCAGTAGACGAAGAGATAGAAATTTTAGATACAAAGATGAGCCCTCCCAACCCGGACACTCAGACTGTCCGGGTCTCCACTCCAAATGCAAGGGGAACCCCCCTACCAGATGATCAAGCTGCCGGCTCTTCCGGGACTCGCTCCGAGGAGTTAACTTTTGCCCAGATGCTAGAGACCCTGCGCGCCTTAAGGGCTAACGAGGAAAATATCTTGGGGTCTTTGATAACCAAACACGAGGTAAGCTTGATTAATGTTGCTTGTACCTTTGTCCAGTCCCCAAGTTCCGAGGGAGTTCATTCATGACTTGCTCGGTACTTTTATTATACCAATGACTGATAACTGTGCTCTTTTACCTGACCAATGCTTTCTTTACACCCATGCAGTCTTACGTGACTCAATACGAGGAGAAACTTGCGGACGCCTCCAAGCTCGTTGAAAAGGAGATATCTTTACGTGAAGCAGCAGAGGCTGAAGCCAGGAGGAACAGGCAATTAATGAAGAAGTACCGAAGAAGGGCTCACCAAGCCGAAGATGACCTGACAAGCCTTTCCGTCGAAATATCTGACACCTATCGTTCTTTGCTTGGTATGCTCCCTTCTCCGGTTTTATCCTTTTGACAAACAGCAAAAGTTGTCCGACTTATATCTTCATTTTACTTCAGGCCCGGACGAAGCCATGCCGGACGAAGATGATATTGCCAAGCTGAAAACCATAAAGAGTGCTATCCGGCAGCTATGTGCCGGGACCAGATGGATCCTTGACGAGTTACGGTGTCCGGGTAGAGGACATGTTGACCTGAGGAGGCTGTTGGACACCCTATCCACTGTTCCCGAGTGGATTCGGCACTGGAAGCGCTCATCTTGCCGGGTTGGAGTGACCCGGGGGCTTGCGCTTGCGAAAGCTTATCTCCCCAAGCTCGAGTTAGCGAAGCTTATGGGCGGCTTCCCAGAGTTCAAGCTTGACGGATCCAAGTTTTCAGTAAAGGATTTCCAGGCCGTCCAGAAGGAGGTCCGTTACCCGGCCAGCGTAATTGCTGATGAACTGGATGTTAACATACTTGTTCCAGCATATGATTCTGCCGACAAAGCAATTAAGTCGGATCTTCCTGAGCCTTATGACATGCTGGCCCGGTGGAAAGAAGAAGCTGCTGCGATAAGGGCGGAGGCTGCCAAGAAACAAGCTGAAGCCGGCTCTGCTCCTGCTGCCTCAACATCAGTCGTTCCGCCCCCTGCAGGGGCTGGCGCCGCCGATCCGGGTGTTGCTGCTACCACCAATGATGGCAAGGGTAAGGCCAAGATGGGCGCCGAGTGATATATGGTTTTCCGATGCCTCTTCTTAAGCGTCAGTCGGTCGACATACTTTTTGAAACAGTCATTTTTTAGGCGGTGCGCCTGTGCACCTTTGATATTTTTTCACCAGTATTTTGTAATGCACACTAAGGCCTTGATATACTCGATGCATGTTCCGACCTTTGTAAGTTTAAGCTCATCTGTTCTCGATATCTGGTTTTATTTATTGCTCCTTTTATGAAAACTCAATTTCCGGGTCTCATGGGTATTGACAAGCGGATTTTGCTTCGAAGTCCCCAAGTCCCCAAGACTCGGATATTTGGATTTTTGCAACTATACAAGTAAGCCAGTTCTTTTCAAGATTTCAAGCTACCAGGCCCGGATTGCCGAGCCTAGGACCCTTGATCTTGAAAAGGCAACAAAATGCTTATTGCTATTTTCACAAAGATCCATGAGTTGTTTCACATCGGTTTTGAAGTTATGCTTAATAGTCATTGAGTTTCCAGCTATTCAGCCTTGTACTCTGCATAACTTGTGGTTTAGATGACCCTTTTGACTGTCTTGTACTGTAAGCCGGCTTTCGCGTGGATACCATGTTGTTACATCAATACGAAGACGTAGCCAGCCAATTCCCGTCGGGTTTCATGACTAACTGCCATCGTAAGCGAACAAATCATGCCACTTTAATGCGAGTCACATCGAGCTTAAGTAAGAGTAGCCAAGAAATTTGGACTTCTTTGTCCGGTTATAAGATTGTAGCCGTACTCGTTTGCGAGTAATCGGCCCTTATAACTCATAGGCATCATGGCCGGGTCTTTGAGTTTGTAACTGTGCTATTTAAGCGATCAGCCCCCAAGACCTAGATATACGCATCGTACTGAGAATACATAACCTGATAACAACCATCTCTTTTCTTGATAACCATCTCTTTACTTGATATGAAAAACTGATAACAACCATCTCTTTTCTTGATAACCATCTCTTTACTTGATATGAAAAATGTAGGTCAGCAAGCCGCCTCATTAAAAACCCGTCCAGTCCCCAAAGGTGCCCTGGATAGGAAAAGAGTACGTCAGAAAACCTGTTGCCTATTACATCGTGCAATTCCACTTGCCAATATAGTCTTTACTAAGTATAATACGGACGCAGCTGAGCCACGTTCCATGGTCTATCTCTTTCTTGCATAGATGAAGTGGTGTGTGCGGTGTCATTGACTGTAGCCGACTCTTCCCTTGCATCTATCAAATAATATGATCCGTTATGTAGGCTCCGGCTTATGATAAATGGTCCTTCCCATGGTGGTGATAATTTGTGTTTTCCTTCGTTTGACTGTACCAGACGCAGAACCAAATCTCCTTCCTGGAATACCCGGGTCTTCACACGCCGGCTATGATACCTCCGTAGATCTTGCTGATATATAGCTGACCTCTCCAAGGCTTGTTCTCTTTGCTCTTCTAGCATATCGACGGCGTCCTGCCGGGTTTTTTCGTTCTCCACTTCGACGTAAGTTGATACTCGTGGTGAATCGTGGATAATGTCGCTCGGTAACACTGCCTCCGCACCATATACCATGAAAAAGGGCGTCATCTGGGTAGACCTGTTAGGTGTAGTGTTGATACCCCAAACCACAGAAGGTAGTTCTTCGACCCATGCGCCAGCAGCCCTAACACAGGGGACTCGCAACCGTGGTTTTAACCCACGAAGCAATTCTTGGTTTGCTCTCTCCACTTGCCCATTGGCCTGCGGGTGAGCCACTGATGCAACATCAAGCCGGATGCCATTGTTGCCACAGAATTTCTCCATCTCGCCAAGAGACATGTTAGTTCCGTTGTCGGTGATTATGCTGTGGGGATACCCAAACCGGTAGATAATCCTTTTCAGGAACTTGACTGTTGTAGTTGCTTCGCAATTAGTAACTGGCATAACCTCAACCCACTTGGTAAACTTATCAATAGCCACCAAAAGATGTGTTTTCTTGCATGGTGACATATGGAAGGGACCAACCATGTCCATACCCCAGACGGCGAACGGCCAAGTTAATGGGATGGTCCGTAATTCCATAGCCGGTACGTGTGTTTGGCGAGCGTACCTTTGACATCCGTCACATCTTGCTACCAAACGTTCTGCATCCGCTAGAGCCGTAAGCCAGAAAAATCCGTGTCGATAAGCTTTAGCCACCAGAGACCTTGTAGATGCATGATGCCCACAGTCGCCTTCGTGTATTTCCTTGAGAATCTGTCGGCCTTCTTCTGGCGCTACGCAGCGCAAGAAGACTCCTGTTGCGCTTCTCTTGTATAATTCTCCATTGATGATAGAATACCCCTTTGCTCGCCTCAGAATTTGTCTTGCTAATACCTCCTGTTCTGGTAACTCGCCCCGTGATAGGTAGGCCAGGTATGGCTCTGTCCACTCGGGGATGGCCTGTACTGTGGCCACGTACTCCAACTCCGGGTCTTGATTTGCCAGTTCTTCCTCAGACTCGGTTTTAACTGATGGTCGCCACAACTCGTCCAGGAACACATTAGGTGGAACCGGCTCTCTACGCGAGCCGAGTCTGGCGAGTGCGTCTGCTGCCTCGTTTTTTCTTCTGTCTATGTGCTCCACCTCATACCCGGAAAAGCACCCGGCAACCCTGTCGACCTCCCTGCGATATGCTGCCATAGTTGCATCCTTTCTGTCCCAAGTTCCCGATACCTGTTGTACCACAAGATCCGAATCTCCGAAGCATCGTATCCTTTTAATGTTCATTTCCTTGGCTACCTTTAAACCATGCAACAAGGCCTCATACTCGGCCACGTTGTTTGAGCAATCAAAGTGAATTTGCAGTACGTAACTCAATTTGTCTCCCTTGGGCGATGTCAGCACTACTCCAGCTCCTGATCCCTCGTATTGCTTTGACCCATCGAAGTGCATGGTCCATGACTCGGATTTTGGAACTGTGGTAGCCATACCTGTATGTGTCCAGTCGTTAACGAAATCAATTAAAGCTTGGGACTTGATTACTGACCTTGGTTCGTAGTTTATGTGATAATCTCCCATCTCTATTGCCCACTTGGCTATTCTTCCCGTCGCGTCCGAGTTTCTGATAATATCCGACATTGGTATTGAGCTGACCACCGTTATAGGATGTTCTTGGAAATACGGCTTCAACTTCCTGCTGGCCATGAAGACTCCGAACACCAACTTTTGCCAATGTGGATAGCGCTGCTTTGCTTCTGATAATACTTCACTGACGTAATAAACCGGCCTCTGAACCGGGTGATCTTTTCCATCCTCTTTGCGTTCCACGACAACCACTGCGCTAACGGCTCGGGGGCCAGCCGCTACGTATAGCAACATAGGCTCCTTAGGACCCGGCGCCGCTAGTACTGGTCCCTCAGACAACTGCTTCTTCAATGCCTCGAGCGCTTCATCCGCCTCTTGATCCCACACGAATTTATCTGATTTCCGCAAGAGCCTGTACAAGGGTATTGCTTTTTCTCCAAGTCTGGATATGAACCGACTCAAGGCTGCTACGCAGCCCGTGAGCTTTTGGACATGCTTCAAATTTTCCGGTTTTTTCAGACTCTGGATTGCCTTGATTTTATCCGGATTTGCCTCAATTCCTCTCTCGGAAACTATGAAGCCGAGTAATTTCCCAGCCGGAACTCCGAACACGCACTTTGTTGGATTAAGTTTCATCTGGTACCTCCTCAGGTTTTTGAACGTCTCCTTTAGATCATCGATAAATGTTTCTGCCTTCCGGGTCTTAACAACCACATCATCCACATAAGCGTGCACATTGCGCCCAATCTGGTCTTCGAAGCACTTCTGAATGCACCGTTGGTAAGTTGCGCCCGCGTTCTTCAATCCAAACGTCATATTTTTGTAGCAGAAGGCCCCAAAAGGGGTTATGAACGACGTTTTCTCCCAATCCTCCCTTTTGAGTTTAATCTGGTGATACCCCGAGTAGGCGTCCAGGAAGCACAGCAAATCACTCCCGGCTACCGCGTCTATGATTTGGTCTATCCTTGGTAACGCGAACGGATCCTTTGGGCAATGCTTATTGAGACTTGTGAAATCAATGCACATCCTCCACTCATTTGTCTTTTTCATCACCAGAACCGGGTTTGCTAACCAGTCCGGGTGAAATACTTCCATGATAAAACCTGCAGTTAACAGCCGCGCTATTTCTTCACCTATGGCCCTTCTCCTTTCCTCATTCATTTTTCTCAAACCTTGCTTCACGGGCCTAGCCTTGGGATCCACGTGCAAACTGTGCTCTGCTAACTCAGTGGGAATACCCGGCATGTCGCTGGGTGTCCAGGCAAACACATCTGCATTCGAGCGAATGAACTCCACGAGCGCTCCCTCCTGCTCTTTTCCCAGGTTAGACCCTATGGTAAACTGCTTAGTAGAATCCCCTTCGACAAAATCTATCTTCTTGGTGTCTTGCGCTGCCTTGAATTTTGCTCTCTCATCCTCAGTATTCGGCTTTTTCAAGGCTGTTCTATCGTCCGGGTTTACTTGAGACCGGTAATATTCGAGCTCTTCCTTCCTGCATGCCTGCTCGGCCATAACTGAATCTCCTTCGTCGCACTCGGCCGCTATATCCCGGTTCCCATGTATAGTGATGGTCCGTTTAGGACCCGGGATTTTCAGCTGCAAATACACGTAGCACGGCCTAGCCATGAATTGGGCGTAAGCCGGCCTCCCCAACAGCGCGTGGTAAGGACTGCGCAACTTGACCACCTCGAACGTGAGCCACTCCACTCGATAATTATCCGTCGATTCCCCAAAAGCAACTTCCAAGGTGATCCTTCCCTCGGGGCTCGCCGAATGACCCGGTACGATCCCGTGAAAGATTGTTGAACTTTTCTGCAGTTGGGACTCTTTGAGACTCATCCGTAAGAAGGTCTCCCAATAAAGGATGTTGATGCTACTTCCACCGTCCATCAGGACCTTCTTCAGCTCGTAACCATTAACCTGTGGAGCGACCACCAACGCCAAGACTCCTGGACGCTCCACCTTTTCCGGATGATCTCTTCTACTCCACGTTATCTCTTGTTCTGCCCATCTAAGATATCCCGGCGCGGCTGATGAAACCGAATTTGCCGCTTGCTTTGATGTCTCTTTGTTCCTGCTAGAAGTTCCTGTAGTATGCACATGATATTGTCCTTTTAAGTTAGTCGTTCGTACCGTGTCGACGAAGATATTGATCCGGCCGATCGTCAATATAAATCCGGACTCGAGGTGATCCGATTCTGGCCCCCAGCCGGGATCGTCCACCGACTTTTCTTCTTCGTGGTCGATGTAGATTTCGCCAATGACAAGATCCTCCATGCCCTTCCGAGCTTCTCCCGTGATGTAAACACCTTTGGACGCAGGCCCCACGGTGGGCGCCAACTGTCGTGGGATAATCACGGCAGATGTTACCAGGGGTAACTGATCTTGGGGCAAGTCGACACAGGCGTTCGGGAGAGGGTTTAGCTCAAAGGAAGACATGGTATAACTTGATCTGACAGCCGGCAATCGAAGTCGCCGGATCTCTATTCTCGATACAATAACTCGATTAGGGTTTACACTGGATACTCGATACCACACGATATTGCTAGGGTTCTTAGATCTCTGTCTCAATCTATACCCGGGGGTCGGTTTATATAGCTCCCGTACCCCCTAACTTACTTTACAAGGCACACCCGGGTCCTACCCAGACACGGCGTGCTAACCCTAACTTTCCTTTACAACACCCACAATCCGGGTCACTAGGCCCACGAGCTTGGGCCTCCACAAACATCTTTATCCCTAGCCGTATCCTGCTCACTGTCTCTGGGCCGGGTTATTCCTCGGATCTTGACATACCGGGTTAGCATCCCCCCATCACAACCGGATCTAAACCTCAGGCAAAGGAGATGGATTGAAAAGATTAAAGACTTTGATCTCACCATTTCTTACACTCCAGGCAAGGCTAATGTTATGGCCGATGCTCTCAGTCGCAAGTCATATTGCAATAATCTCATGATCATGGAAAGCCAACCTCCACTTCATGAAGAATTCCAGAAGCTGAACCTTGGTCTTGTTCCCCAAGGGTTTCTTGCTAGCTTGACAGCCAGTCCAACTCTCGAGGACAAGATTCGTTCTGAACAACTTCGTGATGCTGAAATCAAGAAGATTGTAGAGCACATCAAAGAAGGCAATGATAAATTCAAGTCCTTCTCAATTGATGACAAGGGAACTGTGTTCTTCGAAGGACGCATTGCAGTTCCTCAGATTCAAAGTCTCAAAGATGTTATTCTCAAGGAGGCTCATGAAACTCCTCTCTCCATCCACCCTGGAAGTACAAAGATGTACCAGGATCTCAAGACTCTGTATTGGTGGTCTGGCATGAAACGTGAAATTGCTCAATACGTTTCTGAATGCGACGTTTGTCAACGTGTTAAGGCAGTCCATCAGAAAACAGCCGGTCTTCTCCAACCTCTGAAAATTCCTGAGTGGAAGTGGGACATGATTGAAATGGACTTCGTTACTGGGTTTCCAAAGTCCAAGAAGGGCAACGATGCAATCTTCGTTGTTATTGATCGTCTCACTAAGGTAGCTCACTTCTTTGCTGTCAAGGAAACTATCTCAGCTAGCCAGTTAGCAGAGCTCTACACAGCAAAGATTGTTCCTCTTCATGGTGTTCCATTGGAAATAAGCTCAGACCGTGGAAGTATCTTCACTTCTCATTTCTGGAAGAGTTTTCAAGAAGCATTGGGCACCAAACTTCTGTTCAGCACAGCTTATCACCCTCAGTCTCAGGGGCAAGTCGAAAGAGTCAATCAGATTCTCGAGGATATGCTAAGAGCATGTGGTCTCTCCTTTGGCATGAAATGGGAGGATTGCCTTCCATATGCTGAATTCTCCTACAACAACAGCTACCAGGCAAGCCTAGGCATGGCACCATTTGAAGCACTCTATGGCCGCAGATGCAGGAGTCCAATCAGTTGGTCTGGAGCTGGTGAACGTTCACTCTTAGGTCCTGACATTATTAAGGAAGCCGAAGAGAAAGTTCGTATCATTCGTGACAATCTCAAGATTGCTCAGTCTCGTCAGAAGAGTTACTATGACAGCAAGCACCGGGACATGGTCTATGCACCTGGTGACAAGGCTTATCTCCGTGTAACTCCCCTGAGAGGCACTCATCGTTTTGGTGTGAAAGGAAAGCTGGCACCAAGATACATTGGTCCTTTCAACATTCTCTCAAGGCGGGCAGAAAATGCCTATCGTCTTGAACTTCCAGAAAAACTATCCAAGGTGCACGATGTGTTCCACGTGTCACAGCTCAAGAAGTGTTTCAAAGATCCAGATCCTGCAGTTGATCATGATTCTATTGAACTGCAAGATGATCTATCTTATGAGGAGCACCCTATCCAAATTCTCGATGAGACCGTTCGTAAGACTCGCAACAAGAGCACCAAGTTCTTGAAAGTGCAATGGTCGCATCATTCCGATAAAGAGGCAACATGGGAGACCGAAGAGGATCTTCGCAAGAAGTATCCGGACCTTTTCACTTCTCAGTAAGGAATCTTGGGGCGCGATTCCTTCAAGGGGGGGCGTTTTGTAACATCCCAAGTATGAAAATACCGCCTATAATGTTTGATTTCATGTTTAATAAAAGTATTGCATCATGTCATCATGTTTATTTCTTTGTTTGAATTTGCTTACTATTTGTTTTGCATCTGTTCTTAATTGTTTTCACAATGAAACTCAAACAATTTCAAATGTTTATTTCATACTTGTCATGTTACAATCTTTTTCAAATAAAGAAATACAAATCAAACCTCAATTGTTTTCATTTAATTCCATAATGATCACTTATTTAAATGATGGTTTTAATCAAACAATTAATTCAATCAATTAATTCCAAATCACTTTCAAACTCAAGTCAAATCTTCAAATCAGCACCCAACTTGAGTTTATGAAAATCACCAATCAATTATACTCATTTAATCAAATTAAATCATAGGGGTCACCCTATTAAAATGTTTGTTTTCATTAAGGTTTAATTAATATTAAAATTCATTCAAATTTTGGTTCAAATGCAAACAGCAAGCAAATCTCAACATTTTTGAAAACAAGTCTTGGCAATTGTTTGCTATTGTTCTAAATAGCTTAAACTAATTTTCCTAGAATTTTTGCTAACCAAAAAGCCTTCTTTTTCTTCCATTTTGTTTCAGCAAAAAAAAAATGAAACAGAAAAAATAAAAGAAGAAAACTGCGCGCGCGGCACCTAACCTAGCCAGCCCAGCCCACCTAAGCAACTAACCTAGCGCGCAGCCAGCCCGCGTCGGCCCGGTACCGATTCGACGTTATGTCCTGCGTCGTCCTCCTGTACGGCGCGAAATCTACCGGCGCCACGTCGCCGCCGCGGCCGAGCAGACGGCCAGGAGCTTCCCCTGGCCTCTATAAGACCACCTAGGTCTCCGCGCAGAAGCCCTAATCCCTAGGTCATCTGTCCCTCCTCGAGCCGCCGCCAATTTCCTCTCCACGTCGCTGTTTCCCCTCGCCGCTGCAACCACCGGAGAGATCGTCTGAATCCACCCTCACCGCCGTCGCCATGCTGCTCCACCACCCTATCTAACTTCTGAAACCACACCGCCACCTCGTCCTCTACCGCTTGGTCACCACCGCAGCCCCGGAGATCCTCGGTAGCCGCCCCGCCATCCACGTCGCTGCCGCTTCGCCGTCGAGCTCCTCCACGGAAACCTCCCGGTGAGCCACGATCTACTCCTTCCTCCTCCCCTCTGTTACCCTCTGCACCCGCTGCACCACCAGGTCCACGCATCCAGCACCCAACCACGGCAGCATCCACGATCCCCTCGCCGCCGACGAGCATCTGTTATCTGACAGAGTTTCAGGCGTGCTCTCGACAGTTAAAGTTCAGTAGCGCGTTTCTGAACCTCAACCTGCAAGCGCACGGTATACTGACAACAACACGCGCACAGCCCAGCTGGTTCAGTCTTTGCGCGCAGCACGCGAGCTCGCGAGTTCGAGCCGTGGGCTCGCGGGAATTTCCCACACTTTTTGCACCAAGTGCTGACAGGGAGGGCCCCCTGTCAGCCACTCAGTGGCCACGCAAGCACAGCGAGCCCCCAGGCCCACGCTGCAGTGACAGTGGCTAGGTGCCAGTGCGGTGTAAAACGTTTTCCAGTTTCTGTTTTCAAAACCAGTCCCTTAAAAATCACAGAATGGTCCCTTGTTTTCAATTGCTTATAACTTTTATTTTATAACTCTAAAAAATGAAAATAAAATATGTGTGCTGTTCTAAATCAAATTATCTACCTATTGGTATCATTTGTTTACTGTTTTGAAATTCCAAAATGCAATTCAAAGTTGAATTCAAATAATTCAAATGCAAATTTCTAAATTCCATAACTAATTCATTCTTAATCCAATAAATGCAAATAAAATATGTTTTCCATGCTATTTCGAATAACCTTTTCAAATATAAATTTTGTTTCATGGTTTGAATAATTTAAATTGCCTAAATAATTTAATCCTTGTTTAATTCATTTAAATTTGATAAAATCATAACTTGCTCAAAATAAAATATTTTTGAACATGCAAAATATGTTTTCAAACCATAAAAGTGTGAACTTTTCAAATGTGAGTTTGAATTTATGTTTTGAACAAATAAAAATTCAATTAAATTCAAACTTGTTTTAAATTCATTTAAAACGTGTTTAATATTGTTTAATTCATAATAAATTCATCCTAACTCCTATTTCAATAATTGAAACATGTAATCCAACTAAAATTTGATGTTCTTGTCAAATATAAATTTTGTTATTTGTTTTGAACACTTTAACTTGATGAAAACAACAATTGTTTGTGTGACATGTTTAAGTAACCCAAAATTTCTAAACTTAATAAATAATTTCCAAACTTGTTATATTCTTTTACCACTTGCATCTATTGTTGTTATTTTGTTGTTATCATCATGCATGCATCATGGTAATCAATTTTCACATGGTAACTAAATTGTAGATCATTTGTTTCCACTTAATCCATGGACCTTTTGCCATATGCAATCCCATTGCATATGGGTCCATTTAAATTGTGTTATCATGTTAGCTAGTTTATTTTGATGCAATCATTAACTTTACATGCATCATCCCATGATTGTGCACTATGCCATGATATTGATTGTCTATCTTTCTGCATTGTTTGTTTTGCTTCTTCTCGGATAGACGACGACGTTGATACCGACGATCTTTACGACACCCCTTCTGAGGATCTTGCTCAGTACCCGGCTACTGGGTTTGCAGGCAAGTTATCACTCACATGAACCACTGTGTTCCTTTCAATATTGGTTACCGCTACTTTCCGTTGTTCTTTTTCTGCTAGCCTTAGTAGTAGTTGTTTCTGTTACGAACCCATCACATGAATCCCTTAAACCTGATATTGCCTCACCTCCCTTCCTACAACCCATTGTTTGAGCCAGTGTCTTACTAGCATGCTTAGGTTGCTTTTGCTCGAGTCTGTTACCCGTTACTTTCTGTTACTACTTCTATTATATTCTGGGGGCTCGATGTTAATCAATCAACTTGTTATTAATAATATGCTGATAAGGCACCGGCAGGAGGCCCTTGTGTGGTTTGGGAGCCTGCTAGTGTCGACCCTAATAGGAAAAGGGTCTTGTCTACTGATCCATGATGAGCGCACTACCCGCATGTGGGAAGCGAGTATGGGCGCCCCCGTCAATTTGATTCGATTCGCATCTCGTCCAAATCATCTCATTTAGTTCGTGTTTTCCATTTGCCGCATGCATGTTTTTGCGAGCCCAGCGCAGGGTGGAACTTTTGTAGTCGGCATATAGGAGGACACGTTCTTAGAGTGCTATGAGGGTCCATTTTCTTCTGGGCTCGATTAGCCGTGCGCCCAAGGTGCTTTGGGCTTGATGCGAAGAAGAGTTGAGTTGTGTTGAGTGCCCCGCTTGGTGGGAGGCATCCCATCTGGCGGGTTATTCATACGTGTACGGCCAAATTGGTGCAACCCTGCAGGGATAAATCTTCTCGAGAAGCCGTGTTTTCCGCGGTTATGGTTGACTTGGTGAAAGTACTGGCTAACAAGTACTCAGAACAACTTACACCTAACTATTGATGAATTGACTAGTAATAGACTTATTGACACAACAAACTTGATCCATTATTCATTAATTCAACTGTGTGAGTTATCCTCGGATTGCTTCTTTGGATAAGGGGTGAGATCCAGGATGGGTTTGTTTGATGGTCAACAACAGTTGGTTACTATACGCTATCTTATCTCCTTTCTGTTAGCTGGAAGTTGTAGTTTTCTGTAGTTGGTTAGCGCAGCCAGTTGCAGCATCTTTCATATCCCCTTTCTTCCGTTGAACCAAGGTTTCTGTACTTGGTGTTGACGGGTTACACTTTGGTGAACTGTGAGTCTTGCTTGCCAGTACGTTGGTGTACTTACCCCTTTGGGGCTGTGGTTTCCGCAGACTACGCTTACGAGGATCCAGGTGACGGCTATTACGTGGAGTTTGACGAGGCTGCCGACGAGTAGATAGCGGACCCGGGCAGGATCCGAGACATCATGGATGGGCTCCGTCTTTCTTTCAGTTTTCCCGGCTTCTTAAGCCTATTTGATTTTGTCTGTACTCAGACCCTTTGAATGTTTCCGCTGAGATGTAATGATGTTATGTTGGGACATGTGTCCTCTGGATGATTGTATTTGCTATTCTCTGCCTTAGTGAAGGCCATTTGCAACTTATTTCAATCTTTTGTGTCTTAGAGGCAGGTTGTGTTATCCTTTTGTTCAAAGCCGTTGACGTACCATGTGTGTATGGTATGAAGTACGTCAATGGTAGTGTCCTGATTTCTACGGGATAGTTTACATCGACGGTGAACAGTAACGGTTGGTTGTCGCACATAAGTGCTGGCCTACTCGTAAGAGGACGCGGGTGCCGGTAAGCCCCGTAATCCAATCAAAATACTGTTCAGTTCGTACGATGAGTATCCTCTAGAAGTCCGGGTGCGACACTAGGTTTACCTATGTGCACCAACAACTTATGCTAGGCATGATATACAACTATGAGATAGCAAGATAGATGACTTCAAGCACGATGGCTATCACAAAGGTAAATGCATAAGTAACGAGCTACAGTATAGAGATAACCGAAGCACAAGGAGACACCGGTGTGATTACCGAAGTTCCTTCCCAAGGGAAGTACGTCTTCGTTGGAGAGGTGGGGAGCCACCTAGGCGCTCCTCAATAGCACGGATGTGCACACCTTATTCTCCTTGAGCTTCTCCAGTGAGGGAGATGCTCGTTTCCACTATGAGGTCGACTTGAAGGCGTTGACCAAACCTTACACGAGGTTGAGGCTATCTCCACAACTCAATTGGAGGCTCTCAACGAAGCTTCTTGCAACAAGGTGGAAGCCCCAAGAACTAACCGTCTAGGGTGCTCAATACACCCAAGAGGAACAATCTCTCCGGTGACCAAGCACCCAAGAGTAACAAGCTCACGAACTTCTATTTCACGAATCTCGTGGGGAACTCAAACCGATGCACCTAATGCAATGGCAAGAACACACAAAGTGGTCAAGAACTTCTCTCCCAAATCCCACCAAAGCAACTAATGCTATGGAGGGAGGAAGGAGGAAGAACAAGGAAAACAACAAATGAATCCCTAGATCTAGATCCAATAGATTCCCCTCACAAAGAGGAGGGATTGATTGGTGAAGTGGTAGATCTAGATCTCCTCTCTCTTTTCCCTCAAGTGGAAGCAAGAATCATTGGAGGGATTGAGAGAGAGCAAGCTTTTGGAGGTCAACAATGGAGGTCAAACTTGCCCAAAAGGTTGGGGAACCATTGGGGAAGAAGGCCCCTTAAATAGGTCACCCAAATATCCAACCGTTGGAGGAAAATTCGCGCAGGGGCGGAACCTCCGGTGAAACCACCGGAACCTCCGCCTCCCGGATGAGTTAGGACATCAAAATGGCTGAAAAATGCCCCAACCACCGGAGCCTCCGGTGGTTTCACCGGAGGTTCCGCCAACATCAACCTGAAGGGGTTTCCGGCGGAGCTACCACCGGAGCCTCCGCTGGTGGAAAAAACTGCAGAACACCCTATATGAAAACGGTCGTAACTTTTGCATACGGACTCCGTTTTCGATGTGCTTGGGCTCGTTGAAATCGCAACGACGAGCACTACAAGAATATGCAGAGAAACATCATAGTACAAATGGGAATATAAAACTAAATGATGAAAGGTTTGGCCTATCAATAAAGGACAACCGGTAGAAACCTCCAACAACAAAAATGCGATAAGTTTTTCATACGAAATCCATTTTTGATGAACTTGAGCTTGACATGAAGAACATGACAAGCTCTAAAACCTTACATGGAGAAAACCCAAATAAGAACCAAGAAGGATGATGCCAAGTATGCAAAGATTTGAGCTCTCTACGATAGATACGATCAAGATATGCATTCAAGAGCCCCTCTTGATAATACGGTTATCTATCCTATAATACGGTCTCCCAACTAGCATAATGAGACCGGTAAAATAGAAACCCTATATAAGTCATACCTTTGCCTTGCGCAATCCAATTGAGCTAGATGATGGCGATCTTAATCACCTCAAGTTGGACCACCTTTCTTGATTGCGCTTCGCTTCGTGAAGATTGTGAATTGCTCCCCCATAAGCTAATATGAGAGAGCTTATCACATGAACATCTTCACTTGAACATAATCTCCATAAGGGTGGAAAGATTCAAGCATAGGATTTCTTCTAGATGCTTCACTTGAGCTTCCACGTCAAGCTAGGTGACGAACATCGCTCGACGATGACATAGACCATGGGCTATATGAAATCTACCTTTTTGTTCATGCCCATGGAAAGATACCTAACCACACATAGAGATGCCACACACACATATATGGGTTAGATCACAAAGCTATATTGACAATTTCTTACCATACCATGAGATACACAATCCCACTTGGTACATCGTGTAGCTTTGTGTGTTGATCACTAGCTTGATCAACCTTGTATCTTTTCTTCTCACTTCAAATGATGATGTCTTGAAGATAACCATGAAGGATAACATAATACTTTTCTTCAAGACACACTAGCAATAACCTCAACTCAAACCATGACCATTCTTCATATAAATCCTTGAATATAACAATGGCCATCAAGGAAGCTAATAGAGTTCAACACATGAACTCCATTATTTCCTATGAACAAGAACTACAATGATAACTCAATGCAAACATTAGTCCATAGGGATTGTCAGTAATTACCAAAACCACATATGGAGCACCATGCACTTTCAATCTCCCCCATTTTGTTAATTGATGACAATCCCTTTTTACGAGGGTTTATATGATGAATTAAGCAACCATGCAAAACAAAGAGCAAGGATGCAATAGCATGGAAGGCAAATGCTTAGAACCAAATTCCCTTAAACCCTCCAAACTTCTCCCCCATTGGAATCCATTGCCAAGATGGGAAAAAAGATTAGAAGGCAAATATAATAAGAGCTCCCCCATAGTGTATGCATTCCTCATGATATGAGTGAAATCAAGAGCATGTATCCAACTAGGAATAGATGGAGGGAGATCAAACTATATTGAGGATCCAAATATTTACAAGCAAAGTCAAATTGAAGGATACTTTCATAAAGAAGCAACCAACCAAAGGATCTGAAAAAACGATTGACCAAAATCAATATTATGATAAGATCAACCAAGTGTTCTAGAAAATCAAGAGGGAACTCCCCAAGGTACATGCATAATGTTAGATTTGAATTACTATATAATGTGCACAACATGGAATCATCACTCCCTTCTAGATAATTTTGAACACAAACAAGAGCAAGAGAATAGATAGGAAATGGAGCAAAGCAACTTGCAAACAAACAAGAGTTGAGCAATTAAGATCAAGAAGCGACAAGTAAAGATTTACTCAACCGAAAGAGATGAGTGTGACAAGGAAGGACATTTGTAGGAGACTAATAGGATGAGCAATGCTTCATCATAGTCTTTAAATATATGAGTCACATAGTGCATATCATGTCTTTCCCATACACACAAACCAACAAATGATAAAACACATATGTCCACAAGCTTTATAAGATGCCAAAGGAATACCAAAAGAAAAAGAAAAGCTTGTGCCTTTTAGGAACCACCAAGTAATATAAAGCAATAAAACATGGTCACTAAAGAAATAGAATATCAATTAAAGATGTAACTATTCTCGTGTGTATAAGTTTCTAAGTGGACACCAATCACAAAGATATATATCCACAAAGAAATATGCACACACAAAAATAGGTACAAGGGTAAAGAACATGATATCCAAGATAGGTTCATAAATATACCAATAAGATTTTTGTTTGAAAGCAAAGCACTAGGATTAGTTTAATCTTAAGGGGATATAGATGGACAAACAATAAACTCATCAAAGCATCACAAATATCACAAGGGAAAAGTGATAGTTGGAATGCTTCGAGAAAGGTAACGCATATCACAAAAGATTCAAATGGTTTTTGAGAATTCATAAATATTGCATATGAGAGACTTAAAGTAGAAGTTACTAGATTAATATACTTGGGATTGGTGAATCATGAAATTTATTATAAATATCCCCTTAGTATGTAATCATCCCGGCTTACTCATAGTTGCAATAAATATGTTTTTGATAAGACATTTGCAAGAGCCAAATGAAATGCAACAAATGGAATTCATGTCAAGATGCAACCTACACAAGATTGAAAGCTAAAAATGTATGCATGGAATAGATACTTGTTACCGAGACGGCATTGGTGATGAAGAGGATGAGAGTTTGATAATCATCGTAGCTTTACTCCTATAATACCATGGTGAGAACACCTTCCTTATGAATGGAGAAAGCAACCAATGTATCTCCATTGTACCTAATAAAAAATCAAGTACAAAATGGTTCCCAAACTTATTGGGTCCAAAGTAGTTAGAACAACTACAATACATAGGACAAACTCCACACAAATATGTGCATATTAATATGAATTTCAATTTCATGCACATCTTAGCCATTTAGGATTTGATGGAGTTTATCCTATATATTGGATCAACTAAAGTAAGCATGTCAAAGGATATACATAGTAAATATACATGCACAAAACTTTCAAGACTCAAACAAGATACAAATTGGATAAAATACCAATTAAAACAAAGAAGGCACTCACAAGAGATAAAATAAAAAAAAAGTGTCCAAATTATATCAAAATCCCAAATCAACACATGATTTAGGAAACCAAAATAGAGAAGATAAAAAACATCAAAGAATAAACAAACCCTCTACACTTTTCATGATGGCACACAAAGTACCAAGACGGAAAATGTTCGTCTTCCAAAGAGACAAGTCATTGGAATAAAATACCAATTTCAAGACAACAAGTGTTCAAACATATATAGAATAGTTCTTCCAATAATAGTGCATTAATTATGATATTGCACTTGAATACAAGATGCGCACAATGGAATCATTACTCTCCATATATATTGTTCAAACACTAGTCAAGCTCAAGAAAAGCAATAAGATGCAATACTAATTAAAGAATTGTGTTCTACTCAATGTAGGATAGCTTCCCCAAGAAATGCAACACAAAGAAGTATGACTTTGAATGAAAGTGCAGACGAATGGGATCATTGCTTTTCCTAACTCAAGAAAGCATAAAACAAATTTTGAGTACAGCAAGGAAGACACAAAAGAGTTTGAACCATAACAAATCCTTGGCAAGAAACAAGGCAATTTTTAGAGCAATGGACAAAATAAATATGATCAATAAACTTACCACAAATTATTATAACTTGTCAAAGACAAGATATGTATGGAGATATTTCTCGGTGGTATATTTGTTCACAATCATATTCACAAAACATAAGCATGTGGTAAAAGATAGGAATGAAAACACCATACTTAAATAGAGATTCTTGGTGGCTTCAATAGTCGAATGATCATGCAAAGAAATGATTAATATATCAAGAAGCAACCGGTTCCCGAGAAGGTAAATTCTAGTGCTAATTTGTGGAAAACCGCACCAAGAAATTATCTCACAAATAAGATACCAAAAGATGAGCAAATAAAATCATTTAAGCAAATTGAAACTTATTTGAGCACACATGCCACATAGGAACAAGATAATTAACAATATCCATTCTATGTGGCAAAACCTTAAATGTTCACATTCTTTAGGCTTGTAATATGCACAAACACATTACTCCCCCATAATGTGATAATACATATCTTCTTAGCAAGAGGCAAACAAAGACCAACTTGAGATAATTAATAGACATTAGAATTTGAATTTCTCATGAGTATGATATACCACATAGAGACTAGATAATATTGAAATATCAACACTATGTGGTATTCCTCATGTACACACATTTTTGGACTGTGAAGTGCCAAAGGCATATTACTCTCCCAAAATGGGATAGTCCATTAATCACTCAAAAGAGCCAAATAAGATACACACAAGATGCAATTAGGCTCAAAACAAACTCATACATACATTTTGTGCGAACCGACAAACACATACTAGATTACTCAAGGATAAGTAAGTAGTAAGCACAAAATATACAAAATACAAGCAAGGTACAAAACCAATACATGCAAAGGGGCAAGCAACTTTCAATGTATATATATAATGTAATAAATACAAGTTACCGCAAGAAGGAGCATGGAATATGAGATAGAGACGTGATAATCCAAATGACTTGGCTTAAGGAAAATATACGTGATGAAGATCCCTTAATTCTTCATGATATAGCCAAGTCTCCAATGCCCTCCGATAACACCTATTTATCAAGTTTTAGCTTGTTGGTCCCCAACCAAGTTGGGTCCTAAGAGGTTAGTCACAATAGGCTTGGCAACCCAAATGGTTCTTTTCTTGACACCGCTTTGAGTACCAACATATTTGGCAAACACATTGCCCACATCATCCTTTCGAATGGAATACACATCATCAATTATGATAGGGTTGGATAATGTACCATTAGTGCATGAAGAGGCAAGATGGCACTTTTCACGACATAAGTAGCAACAACGACTCCTTCCATTCTTCTTAGTTGATTTCTCAACTTGAGAAGCATTAGCTTGAGTCTTCATAGGAAGAGGCCTTTCTTCAAATTGAAGTTGAGATTGAGGTTGAACTTGTGGCCGCTTCCCTTGTTGCTTCTCGCTAAGTTTCTTCTTCTTCAAAGGGCATGATCTAACATGATGCCCTTCAACCTTGCACTTGAAGCAAACAATATTGGCCAAATTCTTGACTTGCATGGCCCTTCTTCTTGTCGACCTTGGACTTGTTCTTGTGATTGTAAATGAATCAAAGTCCTCTCTTGTCATTGGGGGATTTTTGGACACTCAACATATTATCAAGTGTGGACTTCCCTTTATGATACTTCTCCAAGTCTTTCTCCAATGAAGTGACTTGGGCCTTGAGCTCTTTGATTTCCTCTACATGGTTAGTATCAACACAAGAGCTAGAGGAAGTAGATGCATCATTATTAGAGCAACAAGGTAAGGAAAGCAATTCATCATAAGATGTGGGAACATTATGAGAGGATGAATTACTAGGACTAGCACAAGGCAATATAGCATTTAGAGTAGATATTGTGCCTTTGTCCACATGAGGTTCACAAGATGTTACCTTAGTTAACATAGCCTTATGAGCTAATTTTAGACTCTCATGGGAGACTAGAAGATCCTTATGAGAGCTTTAGAGCTTTTCATGAGTTTCTTCCAATTTCCCATAATTACTAGTTAGCAACTCAAGTTGAGCCCGTAGCTCAACATTCTCCTTTAATGTGGATGCTTCACAAGAAATAGAGTTAGTAGCACAAGCATCAACATTTATAGCTTTGAGGTCATTAGCAAGAGAAAGAGATAATTCATTGTCCCTTCTAAGCTTAGAAACACTAATAGCATATGTTTCTTCTAGACTATATAGTTTCTCTTCAAGAGAAGATCTAAGGGACCGCTCTTTCTCAAAAGCCTTTTCAAGCTCTTTGTCCTTGATAGAATGACTACCACTATGACTTTCCAAAGTCACGATGATATCCCCCTTTTCATCTACAAGAGAGTTAGCCTCATCAAGTTGTTCTAGGAGAGCATTCACATTTTCTTTGGTCTCACCAACAAGGCTTGCGAACCATAATCCTAATTTATTAGACTCATAATCATCTTCCTTACCAACATCATCATCACTACTATCATCATAATATATATTGGGGTTCAAAGTGGAAGATACCTTTGAATCCTTGGCCATAAGGCAAAATGTGGTAGATGATGATGAATCATTACTTGAGGCACCACTCAAGTCCACATATTGTTTCATAGAGAGTTGAGTTTCCTTTAAATTGTTAGCCATACAAATACTAGAGGAAACACAATCATTGTTATCATGGGAACAAGATAAAGCAAGCATATCATCATGAGATTTAGTCAAGCAATGACGACATGATATGCAAAGACTATCAACACAAGCATGTAAAACATTTTTGGTGCTAGTTGTGTTTAAGTCCAAAGATGAGACATTGCAATAAGATAGAGATGAAGGATCATCAATAATAATCTCACTATCATTATTGCAAAGCCTATCACTACTCACCATCTCATTAGTTTTGTAACATCCCAAGTATGAAAAATAGCCATTAGAATGTTTGCTCTCTGTTATTTTATGTTTTGCATCATGACATCATGTTCATTGCATTTGTTTTGCTTGTTTTCCAATTGTTTTCCTCTGTTTTCCCTTGTTTTCCTTTGTTTTCTATTTGAATTTCAAACCAAATTTCAAACCTTTTGTTTCATACTTGTGATGTTACAATTTCCAAATGAATATTTCAAATCAAAACAATCATTTGTTTCCATTAAAGTTGTGATTCCAAAACTATTGTTTTGTTTCTATCAAAAATTCATTTAATACCAAACCCTTTTCAAATTCAATTAATTTCCAAAACAGCAACCCCTTTGAAAATTATGAAAATGACAAAACACTTCCATCATTTGTTGCCATTAAACTAAGGTTCAAACTATTTAAATTATTGCTTTCAATATTTCACTTAATTCAAATGTTATTCAAATTCAATCAAATTTCAAACAGCAACCATTTGAAAGTTATGGAAATTACAAATCACTCCAATCATTTTGTATCAAATAAACATGAATTTTAAAACAAGCTTTTGAGTTTCTTAAGTTCAAATAATCACTTAATTCAAATATTCAATTAAATTAATTATCTTTCCAAACAGCAACATAAATCAAAAATCTTGAAAACAAAGGATTGCAATGTTGCTGTTACCATATTTACACTATACCAAAATTTTCCTAAATTTTCTAATAACAAAAACCCCCTTTCTTTTCCTCCTTGTTCAAATCTGCAAAAAAAAAAGAACAAAAAAAATAATAAAAGAGCAGAGAGGGGTGGGCAGGCCAGCCAGATGGGCTGCGCCCACCAGCCCACCTTTCCCCACGGCCCGTACCCCTCGCTCACCTTTCTTCAACCTGTACGGCAGCCGATGCCGGTGCCCACGTCGACATCCAGGAGCAGCAACGACCACTGCAGCCCCACCTCCCCCTATAACTCTAGGCCCCCGAGCTAACCCTAACCCTAACCCTAACCCGCACCCTTCTCCCTCCTTCTCCCTCTCCCCGCCTCCATTTTCCCTTCTTCCACCTCCTCTCTCTGTATCTCTGTTATGCACCACCTGAACCCCACCGAAACCTCCTTCTCCCTCCGGCGATCGCCGACGACCTAGTCCCCCTCCGGCCAGGCTAGGGCCAGGAATGGGTTCCCCCCGGCGCCCTCTCCTTCCTCGACCCCACGGCGAGGGCCGGGAGCCAAGGAATCGTCGCCGCCGTCCAGCCCTCGCCACCGTCGCCTCCCTGCTCCGCCCCGTCACTGTCCGCTCGAGGTGATCCCCCCCTCTCGCTACTCCCTCACCTCCTCCCTCTCGCAGCACACGCACGACCACAGCACAACACCCCAGCACACGCAATCGCCACGAGCAGCAGTCGCCTGCAGCAGCAGATCGCCGGCGATCGATCGATCGCGGCAAAGTTCAGAGAAAACTGAACATTTGCAGTTCAGTTAAACGCGCACTACCTGCACCTTAACCCCCCCGCGAGCGGTACCTTTCAAGCAACAGCAATTCACCGCACTGGCAACGCTCTCCTCGCAGCACCCAGGGGGTGGTGGGTTCGAATCCCACCCCCGGGATTAAACCCAACCTTTTTTCCCTTTTATTTTTCCAGGCCAAAACAAATTGCTATTCACCAACAGGTCCTTGTAGATTCTTTCTAGATCCCTGTTAATAAATTCTAAGTCCCTAACTATTGTTTAAAATGGCAGAATAACACCTAAATTTGGAAATTGCTTAAATAATTCATTTCAACTCCAAATTCAACATTTTAAATATGTATTCTGTACCAAATTAAATTCTCTACCTAAATATAATTTTTTTTTACTGTTTTGAATATTTTAAATTGGTGAAATATTTGAATCCTTGTTTAATTCACTTAATTTTGCAAAATTCATAACTTGGGCATAAAAATTCCAAATTCAACAAACTAAATATGTTTTCCATTCAATTTTGCATGTACTTTCCAAATATCAACTTTGTTTGCTGTTTTGAATAAATTAAATTGCTGAAAACAACTGTTTCCTAATTAATGCATTTACAATTGCCAAAATAATACCTTGCTCATTTTAAATCCATTTTCAACAAATAAAATATGTTTTCCATGCAAAATTAAACCACCTTTCCAAATATAAACTTTGTTTCATGTTTTGAATAATTACAATTGGTTAAATGATTTAAACCTTGTTTAAATCATTTAACATTGCTAAATTCATAACTTGCTCAAATTAAATTATTTTTGAAACTATAAAATATGTTTTCCAACCATAAAAGTATAAACTTTTCAAATATGAATCTCACTTAATGTTTTGAACAAATAAAAATTCTAATAAACTCACACTTGAATTATATTCAATTAAATCTTGTTTAACTTGTTTAATTCATAAGTAATTCATTCAAAAATCCTTTTTCAACAAGTGAAACATGTATTCCACCTAAAATTGTGTGTTCTTTCCAAATATGAACTCTGTTATCTGTCTTGGACAATTTAAATTGGTGAAAACAACAAATGCTTGTGTAACACCTTTAAGGAACCAAAATTCCATAACTTAATAAATAAAATTCCAAACTTGGTAAACCTTATTCCAAATTGTTTCTAAGTTTGTTTTCTCTTTGTTTTCTTCATCCATGCATCATGCTAATTCACTTCCACATGTTGGTTAGTTGTAAAACAATTATTTCAACCTTAATTCATGGGCTTTCCATATGCAATCCAAATTGCATGTGGGTCCATTTAATTATGTTATGTTACCATGTCAACTAGTTTATTTCTATGCATCAGTTAAATGGTCATGCATTATCCCATGATTGTGCACTATGCCATGTTATTGATTGTTCCTCTCTGCGTTGTTTGTTTGCTTCTTCTCGAATAGACAACGACGTTGAGACAGACGATACTTACGACACCCCTTCTGAGGATCTAGCTCAGTACCAGGCTGCTGAGTTTGCAGGCAAGTATTCACTCACATGAACCATTATGTTCCTTTCAACATTGGATACTGATACTTTCCTTTGTCTATTCTGCTAGCCCTATGTATCGTTGCTTCTGTTACGAACCTATCACATGTTATCCTTAACCCTGATATAGCCTCACCTCCACACCTATAACCCCATTGCTTGTTGCCCGTGTCTTACTAGTATGCTTAGGGTTGTTTCTGCTCGAGTCTGTTACCCGTTACTTTCTGTTACTATATTCTATTATGTTCTGGGGCTCGATGTTTAAACAATAACCTGTTAATATTGTGGATAATAATAATATGATGATAAGGCACCGGCAGGAGGCCCGGCGTGGTTTTGAGGCCTGCTAGTGTCGACCCTAATTAGGAAAAGGGTCTTGTTTACTGATCCATGATGAGCGCACTATCCGCATGTGGGAAGCGTGTATGGGCGCCCCCTCAATTCGATTCGATTCGCATCTCGTCCAAATCGCCTCATTTAGTTCGGGTTTTCCATTTGCCGCATGCATATGTATTTTGCGAACCCAGGCCAGGGTGGAACTTTTGTAGTCGGCATTTAGGGATACACGTTCTTAGAGTGCTATGAGGGTCCCCTTTTCTTCGTGGGGCTTGATTAGCCGTGCGCTCACTGCACGGGGTTCTTTGGGCTTGATGCGAAGAAGAGTTGAGTTGTGTTGAGTGCCCCGCTTGGTGGAAGGCATTCCATCTGGCGGGTTATTCTTACGTGTACGGCCAAATTGGTGCACCCCTGCAGGGATAAATCTTCTCGAGAAGCTGTGTTTTCCGCGGTTATGGATGACTTGGTGAAAGTACTGGCTAACAAGTACTCAGAACAACTTACACCTAATTAATGATAATTTGACTAGTAATAGTCCTATTGCCACAATAACTTGACCCATCATTAATCCAACTGTGTGAGTTATCCTCGGATTGCTTCTTTGGATAAGGGGCGAGATCCAGGATGGGTTGGTTTGGAGTTAGTTATAGTTGGTTACGTTACGCTATCTTATCTTCTTTCTGTTAGCCGGAAGTTGTAGTATATTTGTAGTTGGTTAGTGCAGCCAGCTGCCGCATCTTTTGCATCACCCTTTCTTCCGTTGAACCCAAAGCATCTGTGCTTGGTGTTGACGGGTTACACTTTGGTGAACTGTGAGTCTTGCTTGCCAGTACGTTTATGTACTGACCCCTTTGGGGCTGTGGTTTCCACAGACTACGCTTACGAGGATCCCCGTGATGGCTACTACGTGGAGTTTGACGAGGCTGCTGACGAGTAGATAGCGGACCCGGGCAGGATCCGAGACTACGTGGATGGGCTTCGTTTTCCTTTCATTCCCGGCTTCTTAAGCCTATTTGGATTTGTCTGTACTCAGACCTTTTGAATGCTTCGCTGTGTTGTAATGATGATATGTTGGGACATGTGTCCTCTGGATGATTGTATTTGCTATATCTGCTCTAGTGAGAGCTATTTGCAACTTATTTCCATCTTTTGTGTCTTAGAGATATGTTGTGCTATCATTCTGTTACAAGCCGTTGACGTAGCATGTGTGTATGGTATGAAGTACGTCAATGGTAGTATCTTGATTTCTATGGGATAGTTTACATCGACGGTGGATAGTAGAGTTTGGTTGTCACACATAAGTGTTGGCCTACTCGTAAGAGGATGCGGGTGCCGGTAAGCCCCGTAATCCAATCATCTACTATCCAGTTCGGCCCGGTGAGTATCCTCTAGAAGTCAGGGTGCGACAAATGGTATCAGAGCCTGTCTGCCTGTAGGATCCCTTTTACTGGTCGCAGTTGAGTCTAGAAACTATTTTGTAGCTATATAGGAAAAATGAAACGTGAGAGTAGGAATTCTGTTCTCTTCTTTCCCCACCCACCCTCCCTTGTTCTGGTAAGGAAGTGCAACGTTGTTTTCCCTTCTTATCTAAACTTTCAAGTTAGGATTTCACGTATCCTGGTTTCTCTAGGATAGTTATATCTACTAGACCATAGGAATGGAGGTGGTTGTGACATGATTTATTATGTTGCCTACTCACGATTGAGAACGGAGGCGTGTAAGCCAAGGAAGCAGATCCTCTATTCCTTAAGCAGTAGATATTGATCCTTTAGAAGCCCGGATTGGTTTTTCCGTAGTACCTCAGGAGTGTTTTGATCTCGTGTTTTTCCCAAAATGTTGCTTTGATATCCTGTTCTTCTCAACATCCTTTTCGTCCGTTGAAACCTTGTTGTTGCTTTCCACTTCAATTCTTCTACCGGCGTCTAATCAATAACTCTGTTCCACCCTTCTGGCCAGATAGTCTATTCTCCAAATGAATCAAATTCTATTCAGCTATACACCCTCAATACAAAACCTCTACCTCTACTCGAAAATGTTCCGGTGGTTTGTGAATTCCCTGACGTCTTTCCAGAAGAGTTGCCAGGAGTGCCTATCGTCTTGAACTTCCAGAAAAACTATCCAAGGTGCACGATGTGTTTCACGTGTCACAACTCAAGAGGATCTTTGCAAGAAGTATCCAGACCTTTTCTTTTCTCAGTAGGAATCTCGGGGCGCGATTACTTCAAGGGGGGCGTTTTGTAACATCCCAAGTATGAAAAATAGCCATTAGAATGTTTGCTCTCTGTTATTTTATGTTTTGCATCATGACATCATGTTCATTGCATTTGTTTTGCTTGTTTTCCAATTGTTTTCCTCTGTTTTCCCTTGTTTTCCTTTGTTTTCTATTTGAATTTCAAACCAAATTTCAATCCTTTTGTTTCATACTTGTGATGTTACAATTTCCAAATGAATATTTCAAATCAAAACAATCATTTGTTTCCATTAAAGTTGTGATTCCAAAACTATTGTTTTGTTTCTATCAAAAATTCATTTAATACCAAACCCTTTTCAAATTCAATTAATTTCCAAAACAGCAACCCCTTTGAAAATTATGAAAATGACAAAACACTTCCATCATTTGTTGCCATTAAACTAAGGTTCAAACTATTTAAATTATTGCTTTCAATATTTCACTTAATTCAAATGTTATTCAAATTCAATCAAATTTCAAACAGCAACCATTTGAAAGTTATGGAAATTACAAATCACTCCAATCATTTTGTATCAAATAAACATGAATTTTAAAACAAGCTTTTGAATTGCTTAAGTTCAAATAATCACTTAATTCAAATATTCAATTAAATTAATTATCTTTCCAAACAGCAACATAAATCAAAAATCTTGAAAACAAAGGATTGCAATGTTGCTGTTACCATATTTACACTATACCAAAATTTTCCTAAATTTTCTAATAACAAAAACCCCCTTTCTTTTCCTCCTTGTTCAAATCTGCAAAAAAAAATAAGAACAAAAAAAATAATAAAAGAGCAGAGAGGGGTGGGCAGGCCAGCCAGATGGGCTGCGCCCACCAGCCCACCTTTCCCCACGGCCCGTACCCCTCGCTCACCTTTCTTCAACCTATACGGCAGCCGATGCCGGTGCCCACGTCGACATCCAGGAGCAGCAACGGCCACTGCAGCTCCACCTCCCCCTATAACTCTAGGCCCCCGAGCTAACCCTAACCCTAACCCGCACCCTTCTCCCTCCTTCTCCCTCTCCCCGCCTCCATTTTCCCTTCTTCCACCTCCTCTCTCTGTATCTCTGTTCTGCACCACCTGAACCCCACCGAAACCTCCTTCTCCCTCCGGCGATCGCCGGCGACCTAGTCCCCCTCCGGCCAGGCTAGGGCCGGGAATGGGTTCCCCCCGGCGCCCTCTCCTTCCTCGACCCCACGGCGAGGGCCGGGAGCCAAGGAATCGCCGCCGCCATCCAGCCCTCGCCACCGTCGCCTCCCTGCTCCGCCCCGTCACTGTCCGCTCGAGGTGATCCCCCCCTCTCGCTACTCCCTCACCTCCTCCCTCTCGCAGCACACGCACGGCCACAGCACAGCACCCCAGCACACGCAATCGCCACGAGCAGCAGTCGCCTGCAGCAGCAGATCGCCGGCGAGCGATCGATCGCGGCAAAGTTCAGAGAAAACTGAACATTTGCAGTTCAGTTAAACGCGCACTACCTGCACCTTAACCCCCCCGCGAGCGGTACCTGTCAAGCAACAGCAATTCACCGCACTGGCAACGCTCTCCTCGCAACACCCAGGGGGTGGTGGGTTCGAATCCCACCCCCGGGATTAAACCCAACCTTTTTTCCCTTTTATTTTTCCAGGCCAAAACAAATTGCTATTCACCAACAGGTCCTTGTAGATTCTTTCTAGATCCCTGTTAATAAATTCTAAGTCCCTAACTATTGTTTAAAATGGCAGAATAACACCTAAATTTGGAAATTGCTTAAATAATTCATTTCAACTCCAAATTCAACATTTTAAATATGTATTCTGTACCAAATTAAATTCTCTACCTAAATATAAAATTTGTTTACTGTTTTGAATATTTTAAATTGGTGAAATATTTGAATCCTTGTTTAATTCACTTAATTTTGCAAAATTCATAACTTGGGCATAAAAATTCCAAATTCAACAAACTAAATATGTTTTCCATTCAATTTTTCATGTACTTTCCAAATATCAACTTTGTTTGCTGTTTTGAATAAATTAAATTGCTGAAAACAACTGTTTCCTAATTAATGCATTTAAAATTGCCAAACTAATACCTTGCTCATTTTAAATCCATTTTCAACAAATAAAATATGTTTTCCATGCAAAATTAAACCACCTTTCCAAATATAAACTTTGTTTCATGTTTTCAATAATTAAAATTTGTTAAATGATTTAAACCTTGTTTAAATCATTTAACATTGCTAAATTCATAACTTGCTCAAATTAAATTATTTTTGAAACTATAAAATATGTTTTCCAACCATAAAAGTATAAACTTTTCAAATATGAATCTAACTTAATGTTTTGAACAAATAAAAATTCAAATAAATTCACACTTGAATTAAATTCAATTAAATCTTGTTTAACTTGTTTAATTCATAAGTAATTCATTCAAAAATCCTTTTTCAACAAGTGAAACATGTATTCCACCTAAAATTGTGTGTTCTTTCCAAATGTGAACTTTGTTATCTGTTTTGGACAATTTAAATTGGTGAAAACAACAAATGCTTGTGTAACACCTTTAAGGAACCAAAATTCCATAACTTAATAAATAAAATTCCAAACTTGGTAAACCTTATTCCAAATTGTTTCTAAGTTTGTTTTCTCTTTGTTTTCTTCATCCATGCATCATGCTAATTCACTTTCACATGTTGGTTAGTTGTAAAACAATTATTTCAACCTTAATTCATGGGCTTTCCATATGCAATCCAAATTGCATGTGGGTCCATTTAATTATGTTATGTTACCATGTCAACTAGTTTATTTCTATGCATCAGTTAAATGGTCATGCATCATCCCATGATTGTGAACTATGCCATGTTATTGATTGTTCCTCTCTGCGTTGTTTGTTTGCTTCTTCTCGAATAGACGACGACATTGAGACAGACGATACTTACGACACCCCTTCTGAGGATCTAGCTCAGTACCAGGCTGCTGAGTTTGCAGGCAAGTATTCACTCACATGAACCATTGTGTTCCTTTCAACATTGGATACCGATACTTTCCTTTGTCTATTCTGCTAGCCCTATGTATCGTTGTTTCTGTTACGAACCTATCACATGTTATCCTTAACCCTGATATAGCCTCACCTCCACACCTATAACCCCATTGCTTGTTGCCCGTGTCTTACTAGTATGCTTAGGGTTGTTTCTGCTCGAGTCTGTTACCCGTTACTTTCTGTTACTATATTCTATTATGTTCTGGGGCTCGATGTTTAAACAATAACCTGTTAATATTGTGGATAATAATAATATGATGATAAGGCACCGGCAGGAGGCCCGGCGTGGTTTTGAGGCCTGCTAGTGTCGACCCTAATTAGGAAAAGGGTCTTGTCTACTGATCCATGATGAGCGCACTATCCGCATGTGGGAAGCGTGTATGGGCGCCCCCCTCAATTTGATTCGATTCGCATCTCGTCCAAATCGCCTCATTTAGTTCGGGTTTTCCATTTGCCGCATGCATATGTATTTTGCGAACCCAGGCCAGGGTGGAACTTTTGTAGTCGGCATTTAGGGAGACACGTTCTTAGAGTGCTATGAGGGTCCCCTTTTCTTCGTGGGGCTTGATTAGCCGTGCGCTCACTGCACGGGGTTCTTTGGGCTTGATGCGAAGAAGAGTTGAGTTGTGTTGAGTGCCCCGCTTGGTGGAAGGCATTCCATCTGGCGGGTTATTCTTACGTGTACGGCCAAATTGGTGCACCCCTGCAGGGATAAATCTTCTCGAGAAGCCGTGTTTTCCGCGGTTATGGATGACTTGGTGAAAGTACTGGCTAACAAGTACTCAGAACAACTTACACCTAATTAATGATAATTTGACTAGTAATAGTCCTATTGCCACAATAACTTGACCCATCATTAATCCAACTGTGTGAGTTATCCTCGGATTGCTTCTTTGAATAAGGGGCGAGATCCAGGATGGGTTGGTTTGGAGTTAGTTATAGTTGGTTACGTTACGCTATCTTATCTTCTTTCTGTTAGCCGGAAGTTGTAGTATATCTGTAGTTGGTTAGTGCAGCCAGCTGCCGCATCTTTTGCATCACCCTTTCTTCCGTTGAACCCAAAGCATCTGTGCTTGGTGTTGACGGGTTACACTTTGGTGAACTGTGAGTCTTGCTTGCCATTACGTTTATGTACTGACCCCTTTGTGGCTGTGGTTTCCGCAGACTACGCTTACGAGGATCCCCGTGATGGCTACTACGTGGAGTTTGACGAGGCTGCTGACGAGTAGATAGCGGACCCGGGCAGGATCCGAGACTACGCGGATGGGCTCCGTTTTCCTTTCATTCCCGGCTTCTTAAGCCTATTTGGATTTGTCTGTACTCAGACCTTTTGAATGCTTCCGCTGTGTTGTAATGATGATATGTTGGGACATGTGTCCTCTGGATGATTGTATTTGCTATCTCTGCTCTAGTGAGATCTATTTGCAACTTATTTCCATCTTTTGTGTCTTAGAGATATGTTGTGCTATCATTCTGTTACAATCCGTTGACGTACCATGTGTGTATGGTATGAAGTACGTCAATGGTAGTATCTTGATTTCTATGGGATAGTTTACATCGACGGTGGATAGTAGAGTTTGGTTGTCACACATAAGTGTTGGCCTACTCGTAAGAGGATGCGGGTGCCGGTAAGCCCCGTAATCCAATCATCTACTATCCAGTTCGGCCCGGTGAGTATCCTCTAGAAGTCAGGGTGCGACAAGTTTGTGGCTTACCACATGTTGGTGAAGTAGAAGAAGTTGAGAACTCATCACGACCGGAGATGGAGGGAGAGCAATCATCCACAATAATATTGGACACTCCATATTTATCTTGAAGCTTTGTCCATAACTCATGAGCATTCCGAATAGGAAAAAGTGGCTTAATAACTACAAGGCTCACAAGAAGGAAAAACGCATTAATAGCAAGAGCATCGAGAGATAAGTTTTTCTCTTCCTCTAAAGTTGGATTTTGAGGATCCTTTGGAGGAGAAAAACCCATCTCTACAATTTGCTCCATGTGAGGGTCCATGACCCGGATTTAAATGAGCATGCGAAATTTCCAAAGATCATAGTTTGTGCCATCGAAATGAAATGTGGGATCGTGCACTAATTCACTAAGCGACATCATTACTCTCAAGGCGGTGAAGCCTAACAATGAGAGCACTGGCTCTGATACCAATTGTTCAAAGCCGTTGACGTACCATGTGTGTATGGTATGAAGTACGTCAATGGTAGTGTCCTGATTTCTACGGGATAGTTTACATCGACGGTGAACAGTAACGGTTGGTTGTCGCACATAAGTGCTGGCCTACTCGTAAGAGGACGCGGGTGCCGGTAAGCCCCGTAATCCAATCAAAATACTGTTCAGTTCGTACGATGAGTATCCTCTAGAAGTCCGGGTGCGACACTAGGTTTACCTATGTGCACCAACAACTTATGCTAGGCATGATATACAACTATGAGATAGCAAGATAGATGACTTCAAGCACGATGGCTATCACAAAGGTAAATGCATAAGTAACGAGCTAGAGTATAGAGATAACCGAAGCACAAGGAGACACCGGTGTGATTACCGAAGTTCCTTCCCAAGGGAAGTACGTCTTCGTTGGAGAGGTGGGGAGCCACCTAGGCGCTCCTCAATAGCACGGATGTGCACACTTTATTCTCCTTGAGCTTCTCCAGTGAGGGAGATGCTCGTTTACACTATGAGGTCGACTTGAAGGCGTTGACCAAACCTTACACGAGGTTGAGGCTATCTCCACAACTCAATTGGAGGCTCTCAACGAAGCTTCTTGCAACAAGGTGGAAGCCCCAAGCACTAACCGTCTAGGGTGCTCAATACACCCAAGAGGAACAATCTCTCCGGTGACCAAGCACCCAAGAGTAACAAGCTCACGAACTTCTCTTTCATGAATCTCGTGGGGAACTCAAACCGATGCACCTAATGCAATGGCAAGAACACACAAAGTGGTCAAGAACTTCTCTCCCAAATCCCACCAAAGCAACTAATGCTATGGAGGGAGGAAGGAGGAAGAACAAGGAAAACAACAAATGAATCCCTAGATCTAGATCCAATAGATTCCCCTCACAAAGAGGAGGGATTGATTGGTGAAGTGGTAGATCTAGATCTCCTCTCTCTTTTCCCTCAAGTGGAAGCAAGAATCATTGGAGGGATTGAGAGAGAGCAAGCTTTTGGAGGTCAACAATGGAGGTCAAACTTTCCCAAAAGGTTGGGGAACCATTGGGGAAGAAGGCCCCTTAAATAGGTCACCCAAATATCCAACCGTTGGAGGAAAATTCGCGCAGGGGCGGAACCTCTGGTGAAACCACCGGAACCTCCGCCCCCCGGATGAGTTAGGACATCAAAATGGCTGAAAAAATGCCCCAACCACCGGAGCCTCCGGTGGTTTCACCGGAGATTCCGCCAACATCAACCCGAAGGGGTTTCCGGCGGAGCTACCACCGGAGCCTCCGCTGGTGAAAAAAACTGCAGAACACCCTATATGAAAACGATCGTAACTTTTGCATCCGGACTCCGTTTTCGATGTTCTTGGTCTCGTTGAAATTGCAACGACGAGCACTACAAGAATATGCAGAGAAACATCATAGTACAAATAGTAATATAAAACCAAATGATGAAAGGTTTGGCCTATCAATAAAGGACAACCGGTAGAAACCTCCAACAACAAAAATGCGATAAGTTTTTCATACGAAATCCATTTTTGATGAACTTGAGCTTGACATGAAGAACATGAAAAGCTATAAAACCTTACATGGACAAAACCCAAATAAGAACCAAGAAGGATGATGCCAAGTATTTAAAGGTTTGAGCTCTCTACGATAGATACGATCAAGATATGCATTCAAGAGCCCCTCTTGATAGTACGGTTATCTATCCTATAATCCGGTCTCCCAACTAGCATAATGAGACCGGTAAAATAGAAACCCTATATAAGTCATACCTTTGCCTTGCGCAATCCAATTGAGCTAGATGATGGCGATCTTAATCACCTCAAGTTGGACCACCTTTCTTGATTGCGCTTCGCTTCGTGAAGATTGTGAATTGCTCCCCCATAAGATAATATGAGAGAGTTTATCACATGAACATCTTCACTTGACCATAATCTCCATAAGGGTGGAAAGATTCAAGCATAGGATTTCTTCTAGATGCTTCACTTGAGCTTCCACGTTAAGCTAGGTGACGAACATCGCTCGACGATGACATAGACCATGGGCTATATGAAATCTACCTTTTTGTTCATGCCCATGGAAAGATACCTAACCACACATAGAGATGCCACACACACATATATGGGTTAGATCACAAAGCTATATTGAAAATTTCTTACCATACCATGAGATACACAATCCCACTTGGTACATCGTGTAGCTTTGTGTGTTGATCACTAGCTTGATCAACCTTGTATCTTTTCTTCTCACTTCAAATGATGATGTCTTGAAGATAACCATGAAGGATAACATAATACTTTTCTTCAAGACACACTAGCAATAACCTCAACTCAAACCATGACCATTCTTCATATAAATCCTTGAATATAACAATGGCCATCAAGGAAGCTAATAGAGTTCAACACATGAACTCCATTATTTCCTATGAACAAGAACTACAATGATAACTCAATGCAAACATTAGTCCATAGGGATTGTCAGTAATTACCAAAACCACATATGGGGCACCATGCACTTTCAGTTGTGTGCATGTTCGACATGTACCGCCGGGACAACAACGACCTCGAGTGCAAGTTCATCCACGTGTTCGCCAAGATCGAGTCATGCGAGAAGTGGGCGGAGGTTCGCATCGCGCTCATCAAGACAAAGAACGACGCGTACGATCCAGACGCGTCGGACCCTGCGGCGTTGGTCGGGCGTCCGGACAGCAACATGAAAGCAAAGGCGACAAAGGCAAGAGCACCAGCGCTCGAGAGGGTACATGCGGCGATTGAGAAGTGTATCTCGCCATGCTATCACCAATGACAAGAGTGCCCTCATCAGGGAGGACAACACTGACGCCCGATGGTCGGAGCTGATACACAAGAACGCCATCAAGCTCGAGCTCCTCAAGACTAACGTCGCCGCCAAGGAAAGGAACACGGACTAGGCGTTCCTGCAGGCCGGAGATCCGGCAACGATGACCCCCCAGGTGGCCGCGTGGTGGAAAGCCGAGTGTGATCTAATCCTGGACCATATGTCGGCGACACACGCCGATGAGCCTGCGCCGACCGAGGAGTTCACTACGTCCATGCACACCGTCCAGCCGATCACCACACCGCCTTCTCCCACCGTCGTGGAGGAAGAGGTGGTCACCGTCGCCGAGGATGAGGTGGTCACCATTGTGAAGGACGAGGTGATCGCAGTATGATCCCGCCATCATCGATGAACTTTCTCCGCGCTGTCTCTTTTTGATCGCCCCGCGTGGCATGATCGCGGCCAAATTATGGCCTCTGTAGTCGAAACTCTGCCTTTTTTGTAGCGGGACCTATGCTTCAAATTTATGCCGAATTGGCCAACTCCTAGGGCCAAAACGAGTGGAAACATTCGCCCCGCTCCTGCAGGCCAAACAAAGTTACTGGGGCGCTGAAATTGCTTCGCCGGACGCCTTGCGTGGGTGAGGGGGGGGGGGCGAACAAGTGGAGATGCTCTTAGTCCTTAGCGTGAGTTTGGTGCAAGCTAAGGAATCCTTTTTTTAATAACTGTGTGAGCAAGGTTATATTTCAACACTCTCCCTCACGTTTAGGATTTTTTTTAGACTTAGCGTGGGTTCGGTGCAGGCTGCATTATTGATTGCTACACCAACCATTTAGATCAAAAGTCCGAACTGATGAAAACGACTATGCAATATATTTATATTTCAACAAATTTTACAAGGAAGGAAAATTTTCTACAAAACAATATTTAGTATGTGTAACAAATCACACTTGATGGTTTCATTCACAATGTATGTTTTGTCTATAGTTTTCACCGTTCGACAAATATCTTAATTTTAAATAGTAATATAGAACGATATTTCTATAAAATTATGTGATTATTATGATTCCTTGAGAACGCATGGACACTGTGCTAGTTGCATTAAATAAGGGTTGCCCGTTTTGTTGTTGTGGCTTACTGTCAATAGTAATTTATTCTTATGCTTCTGCGTTGTATCTGCTATAAGCCTATCACAGTCCTGTTAGCAAAATGTGAGCCTTCGCAATTTATCACTAGGTAACTTACCTAACAGGCTAATCCACCTAGATTAGCAAGAGAAACTCTGTGTCTTGAAAACAATGCTGAGATATGCAATTCACTTAGCCGCTTGTATTCGCCCATCTTCTGCTCAAATAGATGCTATCAGGCGCGAGGAAACAGCTCCTCGAGCTCCCTTGAAGAACACAGGATCGAAAGATCGGAGATTTGTCTCTTCTCTCTAGTATATTTATGGTTTGTCTCTACTCTCTAGAATACTTAATAAATTACTAATTAAACATTGCAACCAAATAATTGCATCTACTCTCATGTTCTGATACTGTCCTTTCCTACTGAACAAGGGGCAAGTTTCAGTAAACTATTGTTGTTTTTCTTCGGTAGCTCTGAAGTCTCTGTACACCATACTTTGCTGCATTTAGCTCAGAATAGAGTACTTAATCCGGAAATTAAACCTCTTTGTCCGAGGTATGCTGATTGTTTCACTAAGTGGACATCACTTATTCGGAGTTTTAGCTGTTGTGCTAACTAAATGTGCGACACTCACATGCCAGCACTGCTAGCACATTTATGCAGGTACAGTTTATTTCTTCAGTATCACACATGCCCGCGACGTCAGTTATCTCTGAAGCCAAACATGTTTGCAGTTCAGTCTAATCTTACAACGTGATTGAAGCATAATCTTCAAGCCTGTTTGTACGCAGTGCACTTCCAGGCATGTTTTTTTCTTTTGAGCTTTGGTTTCTTTTTCTCTTTATCTACTCTACTCAACTTTGGCTTCATAAAAATGGTACTCTCTTTTGGAAAAGAAAAAAAAGAGGTGGAATCTACTCTCTAATGTTTACAGAGTGCATTGTGTTAGGAGCAACAAAGGCCCCTGCATCTGCTCATGCGAGCCCTAAACCAAGAAGAGGCTAACCTACCAAGATTAACAAAATAAACAGAGCCACAATGGCTTCTCTCGCACTCTCGCACTTGAAAAAAGAATCAAGGAATTTTGTGCTCTATGCTGAAAACATGGTGAGATATGCACTGCACTTGGCCGTCCACATTCGGCGCCAGTTCGTCACCCATGTTCTGCACAATTTAATGGAAAGAGAGGGATGCGGGGGAACAGGCGCTCGTGTTCTCGGGAAGAAAGGAGAACATTGGCAAAGGATAGAGATTTTGTCCCTTCTCTCACTAGATTATTCCAGGTCTGTCTCTTCTTCCCCTAAGTATACTTATAAACTTGTTCGGATGCACACTCAAAATCTGTTTCCATAATATGTTGCACCCGTCAGTTCCTGGTGAACAATGCGAAAGGTGTTTATGCATGTTGATTAGCCCTTGGGTTAAAGCTGTTGGTAGTTCATTTGATTGCTACTCTGAGTCTCTGACCAGAACAATAGACATAGCTTTGTATCCCTCTGTAGTGAGGACATATAGCAAGAGCAAGCTACCAACTATAGGTAGGATAAATTGTGCATTCACTCACACAGGCCAAGGGCGTGAATGAAATGGAACCTAGTGTTCTGAGCACAAAATAAGAAGTCTACTCGCTAGTAGAATTCCGGCTACCATGTCAAGCTATGAACAATCTCTCGATCGCACCAGATGAAACACTGAGAAATGGAAGCAAAATAGAAGATCGAACTTAACCTTCCTATTTACACGACTATCGATCGAGCACTGGCGAGACTACTATACTCTGGTTCTATGACTCATGGATGACACTATAACGCAGTCAGCAACTGACGGGTGGGCCAAGCAAGGCAGCGGCGACGATGTCGGCGGTAGCACGGTCAATGCAACCTGTGCCGCTTGGCGACGAAGCCCGGCGAGCAGTTGCCAGCGGCCATGGACATGGTGGGCATCGCCGACATCGGCCGCTTCATGCAGGCGTTGGCGTTGGGGGAGTAGGCGTAGCCCAGCGCCGTGGCAGCGTTGGTGGCATGGAGGGGCGTCGCGCCGACGTAGACTCCTCCGCCGCCGCCGACAGAGAGCGCGTCGAGCGCGTGCGCCGGCGGCGGGTTGCGCCACCGCGGGAGCGGTCCGGCGACGAGGAGGTTCTGCAGCAGGGGTCCCGCCTCCATGACGGACTGCAGGAGCCGGCCCCTCGGCGGCAGCGGCTTCTTCCCGGCAAGCATGTCGAGCACGGCGTCGGCGCCGCACAGATGCTGCTGCTGCTGCTTCGGTGGTGGCGGAGGTGGGCTGGCGACGCCGAGCTTGCCGCCGCAGCGCCGCCGGTCGGAGGAGGTGACGGGGTCGAAGAAGGGGTCGACCGGGGACGACACGAGGCTGCAGTCAGAGTCGGTGATGCTCGACGTGACCAGCCCCGCCGGCGGCGCCTGCTTGGCGGCGGCGAGGAGGTGCTGCACCTGGTCCAGCGCGTCGTCCCGCTCCTTGGCCAGCTGGCGAACGAGGTCGGCGATCTTGCCGATGCTCTGCTCCTTCTTCCGGAGCTCCTCATTGGACACCTCCAGCTCCATCCTCGCCGCAAGCAGGCTCTGCTTCAGCTCCTGCACGCTCTGCAAAAATTCCAACACCAAAATTAAGATCCAACAACTTTTGTTGCATCAAAATCTCCTAGCGCAAAGAAGATGGCATCCTCTTGTACCATGGAATCGAAGCAGGATGGGTGGGGAATTGAGCACATATAACATCACTAGATTCTTGACTGCCAAACAAAACAGAGTTCTTCACCGAGCACAAGGTGATGGCTAGCCGCATGCACGCACGATCTAATCCGAGGAGCGGCTAATGATTTTGATTCCCTCGCAACAAATGATTGCACCATGCAACAGCAGCCGGTAGTGGAGGCATGACATGCTTGGGCTCATCAAAAATCAAAAGGAAAATAATACTCTAAACGCTAAGAAAAAAAAAACACTTCTGTCCTTGAGAGAAGACAGGGACCCAGACCTGAACAACACCATCATTGTAACGCAGCATCTCACTACAGTGCCAAACTTTTGTTGAAAAAGAAAAAGGGGCGAACCAAACCGAACGAGAAAGTCAGTAAACCAGTACTACTGCAGGAAGAAGAAGAAGAAACTACACAAGTCTTCTCCTCGAGCAGTAAGTTAATTTTCCACATGGATCAAGCAAGAAAAATGCAGAGAGAGAGAGAGAAAGGGAGAGGAAAATTCCAGTACGCTAAGCAAGACTTCTCGAGCCCCGAGCGAATTCGTTGCTTGCCTAACCCTCCTTGACCACGACAACACACAGCCCAACGCAAGGCAGGGCGTCTCCCCCATGCCCTGCACTCCCCGGAGTGGCGAACGCGGGGGGCATTGCCGGCCGCCGGCGGACAAGAAATGCGGCGGCGAGAAAAACACGCACGGTTCTCGGCCGCCCAGGGAGTCAGAGACGAAAAATGAAAATTGCAGACAAATTACTGAAATGGATCAAGAAGATTGTTGCAGCAATTCACCTCTTGCGGCTGGAGCTCGTCCTGGAAGGTCCAGAGGGAGGAGAAGAGCGTGGCGTCCAGGCCGTCGCCGAAGCCCAGCGGGAGCGGCTCCATTGCCATGGATCGGTCCTGGGCTGCTTGCTCTGTCTCGCAGCTACCGACTTCGTTTGGCCGTGGACTCGGGGGAGAAAGCAAGAATGAGTTGGGAGAGAAGGAGAGGGGAGCGAGCTTTAATGGGAGAGAGAAATGTATATATAGGGCTGGGAGAGAGGGATCCGTGTGTGAGGTTTGGGGGAAGGAAGAAGGAAGGTTTGGTCGATTGTATGGAAAGGTTGGGGGAGGAGGAGGAAATTATGGAGCAAATGTATAAGGAATGTGTGATCGCCTATGATATCCTGCCATCTGTACGTGCGAGTGCGACCATTGACACAGGAAAAAAAAAATGTTGGAGCATACTGTATATGAGTAGGGAAGAGAAAAGAAAAGAAATGGGGCCAACCACCTTTCTGTCTCTTGTGTGCACACTGTTTCGGTCCGCCGGTGGAGGCTGCCACCTGAATTTATGTTTTGTTCTTGTGAAAAAGGTTTCTTTTTTTCTTGTTTATGTGTCCGGTGGAAACACGATTTATTTTTTGAGAAAGTGGAAACACGAAATTAAAGTGGTGTCTAATGATGTTGTTCTTACTAGTAGTAGTCCTTCTGGCATGTACATAAAGACAATTAAGAATGAAGAAAATAAGCGGTAGCATTTTGAAAAATAAGCGATAGCCTCCTACTCCCTTTTCCCTCCAAAAGACTGGAATCATTGTGTTCAAATGTTTTTAGCTGGCAAATTTGACCGGATTAATTAGGAGTACAGTGCATCATTAGGTCATCGGTGGTTTCCCTCCCGGATGGATTTACATGTTCCTCTGCATTTAGGTTCTCATGCAAAATAAATGCTCCCATAATTTGGTGACTTGCACTGCAGGGCTCTGCATGACTTCCATCGATAATATTTTTTATTAAGTGGTATTTTCAGGAATGTATATTACTCTTCGTTTCTAAAAGTGCAGGTGCTTATCTGATTGTTCATGGATATATTACAAATTTGCAGTCGTGGCTGGCATACCGATCCAGCGGTGCCAGAAACTATATCATGTTTCTTTTCTCTAATCTATCTCGTACTAGTAGTTTACTCCTCGTTAAGACTACCTTTTGTTTACGACAGATGTCTGCAGATATTGTAATATGCATGTTAGTAGTACAGACACCGAATTAAGTACACCAACAAACTCGAAAGGTATCTCAAGGCAAAGGACTGATGATACAATAATCTAGGTTCATGTCCAGGTGCTCTTAACGTTCCTTCATGCATCAAAACAAAACAAAATGTGTAGAATAATAATCAAGTTTGAGAGGGAAATGTGTGAGAGGACAATGACTTGCCTGCCGCGTGTCCTCACAATCGCCAAGCTTAATGTCTGGCCATATCATCAGAGAAAGTAAAATAAGCAAGAGCTTAGAAATATCGACTAGTTAGATGGGATATAGTTTGCCGACCAAAATATCAAGCAGGGTTGGATATTCATGACCTACAAGTTAAGAAATCAGCCCTTCTCGGAAAGTGGCTTTTTTAGTTACTGACCATGGATGGTGTTTGGCAAACTCTCCTTAGATGTAAGTACATTGGCACCAAAGCGTTATCACAGGCTGTTTGGAAACCAGATGATTCTCACTTTTGGGCCGGCCTGATGGTGACCAAGAAACACTTCTTTCGCTTTGGGGTATTTAGCATTCAGAATAGAAACGAGATACGGTTTTGGGAGGACAAGTGGTTAGCAAATAACACCCTTCGAGGACACTATCCGGCCTTATACAATATTGTGCGTCATAAAGGGGATACGCTAGTTACGGTTATGCAAACTTTTTGTAACATCCCAGTGTTTGGGAGGTTATAAGGATCTAAATATAATATGTGCATTTGCATAGCATGCATCTAAAAATACGGGAAATTTTGGCGCGAAAGTTTAAACGAAGCAAAGTGACCAATGTTTCACTTGACTTGATGAAATAGGTTTAGATCATCTGATCAAGAGTACATTTGGAGTGATCTCTATAACATAGTATCTCTACAAACCAAATCATCTGATTACACAAACCATAATTGGTTGTGACCAACACAAACTCTCAACAATCTTAACCACAAGTCTTTAAGTGACTTGGGATAATTCACTAGGTATCTAGAACTCAAAGAGGGGTGAGTATCCAAATCACATATCTGATGATCATACTTCCACCAATAAGTAATACACAATTGAACCATCTCATCAACATAGATGTTATGTCCTCTCAAACAATAACTCTTTAAGTGATCAACCATTCACACAACATCTTTCCAAATTATTTAGTAACTACTAAGTGAACCTTCAAACGTAAATAAGAAAGGTTTAATAGAACACAAAAGATACAAACAAGTGTTAACTCAAAACCCACAAGTGGGAAATGACATAATAATTGTATTAACATATTTATCGAATATGTGCATATCTCATCAACCATAAAAGAAGTACCTAAAAGAAGAATCAAATCTTCTTCAAATACTGTTAAGCCTTGATCATGATATATGATCATCCCAAACCTCTATGTCTGCATTAAGTATGACAACGATTACAAAGGAAGAATATAAAGTAAAATCATGACACTAGAGAAACAATTACCAACTCTGACTTAAATCATTAAACCCCAATAACCATCATATGCTCATTGTCTCAATCATCTTATACCAGTGAGCATAGGAAATCTCAACACAACAATGAACCATCTGATCAACTTATTATCTTAAGTCTTCATCCCACAAACACCCCACATTTCTATCCAGATCAACATTCAACAACTAAAGTATCTCTGATACAACTAATGAATAACAACAAGTTATAACCTCTACCAGAGGAATTGAATGGATAGCTAAGTAACATCGAACATATATGAACAAGTACATATCATATGGGAGATAAAATAAGAAGTATATGGAAGGAGAATAAAGGCATGACCTAACTCTTAATCTAGATATTGTTACTTTGTCTAGACCACTATATCTTGTTCCCAATCTTCTCAAAGACATTCTGCAAGAGAAGCAACCCATAAGAAAAGGAGGAACTACCACAAGAAGATCTTCAGGAAGATTCTTCAGAGTGCTCTAGAAGTGCTATTATAATCTATCATAAGAGTACTTGGAAACTCTTATATCTTGATCTGATCTTATTAAGTCTCTTGAAATAGTGTGATATTCCAATGTTAGTGTTATATAGAAGTAGTTTGGTAACAATACTAATTACCTTGTTAACAGATCACTTTTGTATACTCAAACAATTGAGTTTCATACACAAACAAACAGAAGGTTGAATAACTTAGTATATCTCAGCCTGTTGTATATGATTAGTAATTTGGAGGCAAGTCTGATCCACTTGTTAACAAATTCTTCTTATATACATAGGAGAACTTGATGTCATAAAACAAACTTACATACTTTTATAATCATCTAAGAAAATATTTGCTTGGAATAACTGGTTGTTTTCACCACAAGGGTGAGACAGTTGGAGTAGGAATCCAAGAGATCATCCTAGTTGCAAATGACAAAGGCAGTATCTGAAGACAAGTGACAACTAGAGACAAGTACATCAGGCAACAGAAGACCACAAGAAGCATCAGTGCCTCAGTAAGGGAGCATAAGAAAGTATCCATTGAATCATTAGGAAATATTATAGAACTTAGAATATTTATTCCTTGTGAAGCACATCAGAGATGAGGAACATCTAATAAATCTCTTAAATGGAAACAAGTATTCAGTAAGAGATAATAACAAGCTATTGCATCCAAATGTCTTGTGATATGTGGAGGTTAATGGTAACAAGCTTAACACCTTGTTTTCCATATCCTTTGCATACATAAGACTAACAGATGATCACAAAAATTCATCTACACATAACCATGTAAATGATTACATGTTCTAAAACAAACATGGGATAATATCCATATTGGAACCTATGTAGAAAACAAGCAAATAGATTCTAAAACCATTCATGTTTTCCATTTGATCAAGTGCTAAAAACAGCAAACATGACTTACAAATGATATAAGGAAATGTCCACCAGGCTTGATAAGAACCCCAAAGATGAAAATAACAAAGCCACACAAAGGAAAACAAATCCATTTATTACCTAACAACATTTGGTATGATATGGAATAAAATTCCTTATTGGGTGGTTTTCATTACACCGCATAGAAACATTACCAAGTAGTTTTACAAATTACTTTATAAAAGACTTGTACCTAAAATGGTCCAATTAAAACATACCATTATCTCAACAACATATTAGTGGTGTTGTTTTCATGTCATAGCATATACAAAATAAAGTTAAATCCATTAAAGAGTTTAAATGGAGAGAAATAACCTAAACTACTTAATCTAGCACCCTAAACAAAAATTTCCAATATTGACCAATTTCACCAAAACAAAACATGGTGAGATTGTATTTTTGATGAGGATTCTAAAGATAATCTTTAATAATTTTTAGGTTCACAAAAAGGCCGTGAAAACAGTGTTTCTTTTAGACAGAATGACTTATTTGCGAATAATTGAGATTCGAGGGGGTTATCAAAAAGTGGCATTTCTTTTCTCTTTCTTCTTCCTTTCCGGCCAGAAAGCAGAGGAGAACCGCCTCGATTCGTCGCTGTGTCCACGACGCTGCCACCTCCTTCTTCTTCCTTGACGCAGATAAGTCTTGAGGACGTCGTGGCCTTCTCTCTCACTCACTCCTCACCCTCAAAATCTCCTCTCTCTATGTTTCTCCCTGGGAGAAAACCTGAAACCCTAGACACGGTAGATTCGTCCTCGCCATTGATTGATGGAGTCCCTCGCCGTTCTGGACCTCTCTGAAGCATCACCGGGCACCACTGATCCTCCTCGAGCGCGCACAAGGGCAGGGATGCCTCAGGCTTTAGGAATTTCCCAGTCGTCTCCAGGTCCGGCCGCCGGCCGATTTTCGACGCCACCGTCGATTCAGACCTCTCCGAGCCTTCCCGACCACTTTGTCGTCCTCCCCTAGCTCTGGTGATCATCGTCGTTTCCTCGGTTCGCTCTCCCGTGCACCCTAGCTCTCTGTCACCGAATCATTGTCGCCGCCGCCGCGTTTTGCTCGCCGCCGATCATCTCCGGCGACCATTTGGTCAAGCGCTGCCATCCACAGACTCCCTGCGATCCCATCTAGCTAGTGGAGCCTAGAAATCACACCGATTTGAAGCGGATCATAGGATTGGAGATCAACAGAGGGAATCCCCTCCTCTGATGACACAGTCATGACGTCATCATGACGACATGATCCCTTTTATTTTTATTTTCTTTTAATTTTGATTAAAAAAGAATATGACAGGTGGGACCTGATACATCTCCAAAGTATCTATAATTTCTGATGCTCCATGATAATATTATGCCAATTGGTACATGTTTTCTCCCTTCTTTATAGCATTTTTACACGTTTTTCGGGACTAACCTATTAACAAGATGCCAAGTGCCAGTTCTTTGTTTTCTGCTGTTTTTTATTTCATAAAATTTGTTCTAGAAATATTCTCGGAATTGGACCGCACAAAGCCCGAAGTACCTATTTTCCCCGGAAGCATCCAGAAGACCGAAGAGGAGACGAAGAGGGGCATCAGGGGGCCCACACCATGGGGTGGCGCACCCCCCTTGGTCGCGCCAGGGGGTGGTGTGGGGCCCTCAGGTCTCCACCACCTCTGCCCTTTCGCTTATTTATTCCCCCTGATGGAAAACCCTAGATACCTGATCAAAAATCCCCGAAAATTTTCGCAACCGCCGTCACCGTCAACCCTAGATCAGGGGGGTTCTAAAGCTGTCTCTGGCACCCTGTCGGAGAGGAAATCATCACCGAAGGCTTCTTCATCACCATGCCTGCCTCTGGAGTGATGCGTGAGTAGTTCATCCTTGGACTACGGGTCCATAGCAGTAGCTAGATGGTTGTCTCCTCCTCATATGCCTCCATGTTTAGATCTCGTGAGCTGCCTAACATGATCGAGGTTGATCTTATGTAACTCTATGTGTTGTGTTTGCTGGGATCCGATGAATATTGAACTTATGCCAAGTTGATTATAGTCTTTATTGCATATGTTATTTGTGATCTTGCATGCTTTTCGTTGCTAGTGGTTTCTCTGGCCAAGTAGTTGCTAGTGACTCCAACAGGGAGTATTTATGCTCGATAGTGGGTTCATGCCTCCTTTTCGCCTTGCTCGAGTGACATAAACGTGAAGGGGGAGGATGTGATGTTGCCACTAAGGAGAAAACATCGGTGAGAGTGCCCGCGTGTACAATCATTGCTTACATTACACACTTTGTTTAATGCAATTATCTGTTGCTTGCAACTTAATACCTAAAGGGGTTTGGATGATAACATGAGGGTGGATTATTAGTCATAGATGCAGTTTGATTAAGGTCTATGTATATTGTTGTAATGACCACACTAAATATCATAGTAGTCATCATGTCATGAATGTGCACTACGGTGCAACCTTTATTTGTCAATTGCCCAGCTGTAATTTGTTCACCCAACATGCTATCTTTTATGGAGAGACACCACTAGTGAACCTATGAACCCCGGTCCATTTTCTTACACTGTTAAACAAACCACCACAATTTCCTGCTTTCTTTACGTACTGCGAGCACACACCATTTTTTCACACTATATGTCTAATCTTTGTTTTCAGCAAGACCGGTGAGATTGACAACCTCACTGTACCGTTGGGACAAAGTATTTTGGTTGTGTTCTGTGCAGGTTCCACGTTGTTGCTGACACCGGTGATACATCACCACCGTCAGTGGCATCAACCTTCTGAAGGTCCTCTTTCTCCTACCTGATTGATAACCTTGGTTCTTAACTAAGGGGAAAACTCCTACCGTTGTGCTCATCACACCCTCCTCTTGGGGTGTCCCAACGAGTGCAAGATCTGCACCATCAAGGACTTTTTCTGGCGCCGTTGCCGGGGAGAAGGAAGTCTTCTGGCATGGGGAGTCTCTCACTCTCAATCTTTTTTTTTTGTCTTGTTTTGCTTCTCTTTATCAAAAACACACAAAAAATAGTTTACTTTATAGGTGATATTTATGTGCTTGCTTTTATTTTGCTAAAATGAGTATTCTCGAAGTAGAGGTTCGTTCTTTTAGGCAACAAGGGGGAGAGAGTTTAAAAGATGATTGGTATAGAATAAATGATGCTCATAATAGGTTCACAAAAAAATATTCTACCTTGATACTCCTGAGAAATTTTTAAGTTCGTATTTCTGGCTGGTATAGGCATGTGTTAGATAATCTTACGGGTGGAAAATTTCTAGGAGCTCCTGCCTTGGAAGCATGCAATTTGAATGAAAGTTTAGTAGGAGAACCCCCCACTACAAGTGTTAAAACTGAGACCACTTGGGAGGATGTTATTAGTAAACTAAACTCTTTGAAAATGAACTTACCAATTTTACTTGATAATGATAGCAAAGTTAATGAATCAATAATTACTATTGATAAAATAATCACTTCTCTAGAAGCTAGCAACACTCATGATGATCAAAAATTTAGGATTGGTAAACTAGAGGAGGCTATGGGAACTTTAAACTCAACTTTTTCATCTCTTAAATTCAAAAAGGAGAAACCCTTTGTGGGAAAGGAGCAAAGATTCATGTATGTTCCCAAGATAACTAAACCTAAATCTCAATATGTGCTGAAAATTGCTAAAACAATTAATGAAACTAAGAGTGACCTTCATGTTGAATCTTCAGAAAAACCTAGAATGCCTAGTGCTGCAAATAATGATTTAGAGGAAGTTATAGATGTTGATGCCTCACATGAAAATACTTGAGTTGCTTTCTATGCCTAGCTGAAAGGCCTTAAAGAAAAGAGCTACCGGGAGACAACCCGTTTTATTTCTCTGTTTCCCGTTTTCCTTTGTTTTCTTTTGTTTTATTTGCACCTGGGTGTTGTATATTTCCTTAGAAACCCTGCTGTATCTTTTCTTTTGTGTTTTTGTTGAGTCAAGTAAAGTCTCTAGTGGAAAGTTGGGGCTATATTTCGGATTTCTGCGCAGGAAACAGATTTTTGTTGTCCACTGTTTATTCCGTATAAAATCACGGATAATTCAAAATGACTTGAATTGTTTTGTGCGTAATCCTAAGATGTATACACAAATTTTCTTAATTGACAACTTTTTTATTTGAGCAACAGAAGATTTTTGAAAAAAATCATCTTTTCGTGCTGTCCCGTTTTAACAGATTTCTGCCAATAATTCCATTTGCATCTTAATCGCTTTCTTTTGGTGTAATTTTGAGAAAAAGAGTTTTAAAAGAAGTTGTGACAGTAGCTAATGTGTTTTTGAGTGTTAGGCTTGTGTTGACACTGAACCATGTGAATTTATTATTTCGATTGCACTAACGTTGCTAATGAAGATTGTGAGAAGTTTGGTGTGAAGGAAGTTTTCGAGGGTCAAGAGAAGAGGATGATATGACGTGATCAAGAAGAGTGAAAAGCCTAAGCTTGGGGATGACCCGGTGGTACATCCCAGCAAATTCCAAGAAGACTCAAGCGTCTAAGCTTGGGGATGCCCAAGGCATCCCCTTCTTCATCGGCAAATTATCAGGTCACTTCTAATGAAACTATATTTTTATTCGGTCACATCTTATGTGCTTTATTTGGAGCGTCTTTTATTTTTTCTTTCAGTTTGTTTTTGCTTTCAGTTTATTTTTATATTTGTAATAAGCTTGGTTGGACCCCAGCATTCTTTTATTGGAGAGTGACACGCTCCGCTTTTTCATGGGAATACTTTGTATTCTTAATCTTTGTCTGGCTGCTGCATTTATTTAGCTTATGTTTTGCATGCATCTATTATTATAGCTATTAGTTTTAGTAGTATTATGTGAGTATTCTCATGTTTTCTTTCTGTAGCATTAGAGAGTTTTTGTTGAAACATATCTTGTATGGTGCTTGTTGGGAGAAGAAACTGTTGTTTAAAATAGAATTTATAACAGTGCAAGTAGAAGCTCATATAGACTGTTGCTAGAACTTTTTCATGCCATGCTAAATGTTAATTAGTTATAAAGCCTTGTGATGTTGAGTAGCATGAATAGCCTCAAATATCTGAGATTGTTTAATATGTCATTGAAAGATTCATGCGTTTTTCTTTTCATAAGGAAGCATAAAATTTTGGTATTCTCTTTCGAATGTTTTATTTAGTTGACTTGGCGGATGCTCACACCATGTTTATGACTATGAACCAGTCACGAATAGCCTCCATGACCACTTAGTTTATGAACTATGATACCGCTTATGCTTTAATTAATGATGCTTATGTCTCTATGCATGATTATGGCTCTTATGCTCTCTCGATTTGTCGCTCCCAGTCTTTTGCTAGCCTCCATCTGTACTGAGTATGAGCTCTACTCGTGCATCCAACTCCCTTAAACCAAAGTTTTTTCCATTGTGTCCACCATACCTACCTACATGTGGTATTTAACTGCCACTCCAAGTAAATTGCTCATGTGTTACATTTAAAACGTTCAAAATTACTCCTGCTTTATGTTCCTGTTTTTGCTCACGAGGACGTCAATAGAGAATCTTTATCTCACTTGTTGATTGGATTTCACACCCTGGACTAGTGGCTTCATCCGCTTATCCAAATGATAGAAGAACTGGCAGCGGGGTGCCCAGCCCCAAATTAATACACACAAAATCTCTTCACTATTTTTGCCCCCGATTTATCAGTCAAAGCATAATTGTGTAAACAAAAGAGAAAGAGGGATGACCTTCTACCCAGATGTGTCCTTCACATGGGAACCGCTCTTGTGAATACAGTTGGCTTGTGATGTACTGTATTTTTTGTTTACCATTCGTTGGCATTAGCATACATCTCCCAAAATATAGACACTCCTCCACCGTTTGAAGTTCTATGATCTCAGCTTGCATATGCCTTTACATTTTTATGATCAAGATTATCTTAGTAGCATGTCACCTTAAAAATTATTATTTTATCATTTACCTACTCGAGGACGAGTAGGAACTAAGCTTGGGGATGCTTGATACGTCTCCAACGTATCTATAATTTCTGATGCTCCATGATAATATTAGGCCAATTGCTGTTTTCTCCCTTCTTCATAGCATTTTTACACGTTTTCCGGGACTAACCTATTAACAAGATGCCAAGTGCCAATTCCCTGTTTTCTGTTGTTTTTTATTTCAGAAAAGTTGTTCTAGAAATATTCTCGTAATTGGACCCCATAAAGTCCAAAGTGCCTATTTTCCCCGGAAGCATCCAGAAGACCGAAGAGGAGACGAAGAGGGGCATCAGGGGGACCACACCATGGGGTGGCGCGCCCCCTGGCCGTGCCAGGGGGTGGTGTGGGGCCCCCAGGGCTCCACCGCCTCTGCCCTTTCGCCTATTTATTCCCCCCAATGGAAAACCCTAGATACGAGATAAAAATCCCCAAAAAGTTCCGCAGACACCGTCACCGTCAACCCTAGACCAGGGGGTTCTGAAGCTGTCTCCGGCACCCTGCCGGAGAGGAAATCATCACCGGAGGCTTCTTCATCACCATGCCTGCCTCCGGAGTGATGCGTGAGTAGTTCATCCTTGGACTACGGGTCCATAGCAGTAGATAGATGGTTGTCTCCTCCTCATATCCTCCATGTTTAGATCTCGTGAGCTGCCTAACATGATCGAGATTGATCTTATGTAACTCTATGAGCTGTGTTTGCCGGGATCCAATGAATATTGAACTTATGCCAAGTTGATTATAATCTTTATTGCATATGTTATTTGTGATCTTGCATGCTTTCCGTCGCTAGTGGTTGCTCTGGACAAGTAGTTTCTATTGACTCCAAGAGGGAGTATTTATGATCGATAGTGGGTTCATGCCTCCTTTTCGCCTTGCTCGAGTGACAGAAACGTGAAGGGGGAGGATGTGTTATTGCCACTAGGGAGAAAACAGCGGTGAGAGTGCCCGCGTGTACAATCATTGCTTACATTACACACTTTGTTTAATGCAGTTATCTGTTGCTTGTAACTTAATACCTAAGGGGGTTCAGATGATAACCTGAGGGTGGATTATTAGTCATAGATGCAGTTGGATTACGGTCTATGTATATTGTTGTAATGACCACACTAAATATCATAGTAGTCATCATGTCATGAATGTGCACTACGGTGCAACCTTTATTTGTCAATTGCCCAGCTGTAATTTGTTCACCCAACATGCTATCTTTTATGGAGAGACACCACTAGTGAACCTATGAACCCCGGTCCATTTTCTTACACTGTTAAACAAACCACCACAATTTCCTGCTTTGTTTACTTACGGCAAGCATACACCATTTTTTCACACTATACGTCTAATCTTTATTTTCAGCAAGACCGGTGAGATTGACAACCTCACTGTACCGTTGGGATAAAGTATTTTGGTTGTGTTGTGTGCAGGTTCCACGTTGTTGCTGACACCGGTGAGCCATCACCACCGTTAGTGGCATCAACCTTCCGAAGGTCCTCTATTTCATACCTGATTGATAACCTTGGTTCTTAACTAAGGGGAAAACTCCTACCGCTGTGCTCATCGCACCCTATTCTTGGGCTATCCCAACGAGTGCAAGATCTGCACCATCAGGACCCACCTGTCAATTTGAATATTGGCAGAAAAATCATTAATGTTATAAATTCAATAACTTTTAATTCACTTATCAGAAAAATACAAATAAAATTTATAAACTTTTAGAAAAATATAATCTAAAGGTTTATGAACTTTTCAAAAATGTTTGATAAAATTTAAAATTAAATATTTTTGAATTAAATTAAATCATTTAAAAATTGAGAAAAATAATAAATAATTCATAAAATCATAAAAATACAAGTTATATACCAAAATGCTTCGAATGACAAATACAACTCATATATGATGTTTTCATAGTCATTTGACCAAGTTTGCCCAGTCGTTTATTAATTCCAAATTTAAGAAATTAATAGCTTATTCAAATCTTTTCAGAAACATTCAAATAATATACCAAATGAAAGATAACAACATTTTCAAACTCATTATGTCTATAAAAACTTATTTTGTTTAACTTATGAATTCCATTTTAAGAAGTATAAGAGAAGTCTATAGGATTCCAATATATCGAGGACTAACCAACACCACACTATCTTCTTTAATATTGAACCCAAACAAGTTTGCACTTCCTAATCCTTTTGAAAAACGTTATTGGATTACAAGTTGATAGAGATGATTGGATTATGTACTCACCTTGAGTTAAATTCTTTGGTCTTAGCCCCACACTTTTCAGCAATGAAAAACAACATGTGTTGTTATTTCCTTAAAGTTGTTTTCAATATGATATTACCTTGTGTTATAACCATGTGATAAATATTTATAATTTAAACATGATAAAAAGTGTTTGTTATATAAAAGTGAAACACACATAAGACTAAAAGAAATAACAAAAGTATCACCACAAGTAATGAAACAACTCACCTAAAACCTGTGTGATTAAGTTATCGTATCAAACGTAGCTTACACTTGTAAGCCGGGGTGTTTTCCAGGGTAATTCACGATGCTTCTCATTACTTTGCATGTATCATCGTGCCAATGTTTTCATTAGTCCTTACCGGGACTACTTTGCTATCTTTCAGATCTCGGAATTTCTCTACGCGACCTCGAACCCCGAAGACATGGATTATTATTGTTATTTCAATCTCAGGCAAGTTCATCACTTGCGCATATCCTTTGAAGTGTTTCATAACGAACTATTTGCAAAAACCCTATCGTATTATCACCTACTCTAAAAAGAATGCATGATCCTATTTTTATAATAATATGACTACTTGAATGACTACCCGAGTGGTAGGGTTCTGTTTGGTGGGCGGATGGAACCATGGTAAGATGAATAGGTCAAAGGAAGGTTCCATCTGCATGGGAAAGTATTACCTAGGAATTAACAGCAACTGCCGTCAGGATTGTTGCGCCGTAAATTCGCGTTAACCATGGGTCTTGTATGGGGTGAGTAAGTCAGTTGTGATCTTCTCTCGTTCGCATGTCAACGGACTGCCAGAGACGTATGTTGTAGGTCTTGCGGGACTACATGCACATGGGTGGGAGCCCTTACGTCCCACGGACTCTGGGGTCTATGAGTGTCTGCCAGGGGTGCCTAGATCTCCATCGTGAGGGGTGGAATCAGGGGTTCAACCTGCTGGTGGAAAATTGGGTGGGCATGCATTGTGCGGAGAAGCATGGTTTGGCTTGGACCAACAACCGGGCCCCACACCTATGTTGGCGTGGACAGGATCTCGAGTCTGGTTGTGCAACATGGTCTTGGTCGCCCATGGGTAAAGTAACGCACCTCTGCAGAGTGTAAAAGGATTTGGCATGTTAACCCTTGTTCCAGGAAGGAGCTGCGAACGCCGCAGGAAAGGCAACTCCATGAAGTTCTAACCCTGTGAAGATCTGGCGGGCATAGTCTTCCAAATTAAAAGTAACCTCTTGAAGAAAGATTTTTAAAAACCTTGCATTAGCTTATGACTCTTTCAAGTCTAAAGCTGTAGTTAGTGCATGAAACTACCCTCTGTATATCATGACTTGTTGAGTAACGCTCGTTACTCATTCGTTCCCGTTTGACCCCCTGCTTAGAGTTGAAGCCCTATGAAAGCCGTCATCATGAAGCCATCACTACCTCATGAAGCTAGGTGGAGTGATCTATTACTTAGTCGGTAAATCATTGTCATCAACAACGCTGGTGGAGGAGAAGCTATCACGGTGTAGGTGGAGTCCATTCTTGGACTTAGCGGTTTCAAGCCGTAGATTAGGGCTGACATCAGCCGTAGTGGATTAAGTTCTGAGCTAGAGTTCTTCTCCAGCTTGGATCTTCGAATTGCTTCTTCCGATGTTTCATTTGTATGAGATCTTTTCTTGATTCTGCAAGGAGATTCTAAAGATTTTGTAATTAAGTTTGTATCCTATAGTTTTGCTTGGACCTGCTTTGTTTCTGTTATACTGCCCTGAGGGATGTAATATTCACGGATAAGTCCTTCTGTGAGTATTATGTCATCGACTTGCACACTACACATGCAGTGGTGTCCTGGGTCACCACACTTTTCCTCCTAATGTGACATTCAAACGAGATATTACTGGACTGAGACTTCTGTCTTGGAATGCTTTGTTAGATAGATTGACATTGGTCAAGCTGTCACAGGGCGCAGATGAGTTTCGTTGGAATTTAACTAGCAACGGAAAGTTTACATTTTATTCAATGTATAGGACTATGGTTCACTCAGATGTTCTAGTCGATAATAATAATAAGATATGACATATGAAGATACCTTTTAAGTTGAAAATCTTCGCTTGGTAACTTCGTAAAGGGGTCATATTGACTAAAGATAAAAATTGCTCGGCGAAATTGGCATGGGAGTACAAAGTGTGTATCTTGTCCTCTTGACGAGACAATTACACATTTATTCTTTGAGTGCAAATTCGCCCGTTCTATCTGGTCAGCTATCCAAATGGCTTCAATCCTTTATCCACCTATGTCAATTGCTAATATCTTTGGCAGTTGGTTAAATGGGATTGATAAAAAGTTTAAAACTATTTTTAGGGTAGCAGCACTTGCCGTAATATGGTCTCTCTGGCTATGTAGGAATGAAAAGATTTTTAATGATAAAAATTTCTCTCGTTTGCAGGTTCTGTTGCGATGCACATGTATTCTCCGTTTGTGGTGCATATTACAGCGGGTGGAGTATTGAGTCCTTTTTACGGAGGCTTGTGTACGACTATAAAAGGTGGCAAGGGATATTTTTATCCCACATGAATGGCCGCTTGATCTTCGGATTGATCCTCCATAGCATATAGATTTTTACGCCTTCATGAGTATTGGCAGTCTGTTGCTACAGTTTTTCATTTTTTGTTTTACCGCTTTGTTCTTCGGCTGTGTGCATCTTTGTTATGCAGAGTCCGGGTGTAACGCTTAAAATTTTTAAGTAATAAATTCCCTTTGTCAAAAAAACAAGATCTTAGAGTATGACATGCCGAGGGAACCGTAAACAATGAAAATGCAAGTATTACACTTAGAGAATTTGTGATTACAAACGTCTCTTTTGAGCAACAAAAATACATAAAATCAGCTAAGACTTCTTGTGTTTAATGTACAATGCAAGGTTTGAGGTGGGAGTTTAAATTTTGGAAAGAAGGAATATATTCATTGGGAGGGAGGGTTGTTCCAAAGAAAGGGCGATAAGAAGTAGACGGTCAAGAATGTCTTCCCATCGATGATCCCAAATTTTTTCGCTCAAGGATAACATGAAGCAGAAATACCACATGGTGCGATTGTGCAACCATATCTAGCCACAAGAAGGCACGGTCCCTAGGAATTTTCATACTAAGCTCATGAACTTGTGTGCGACGGCTAAATAGGCATGGAAGATCTTCAAATACGATGGTGGTATGTGCCTAGATATCATCGAGAAGGAGACTACCTCTAAGCATGGTTCGTTCTGCCAAAGGATCCCAATTTTTAATACCATTGTTGTTGTTATGTGGCTCGTTAAATTGGAGCTAGACATAATGTCTGGGGAGGTAGGGTGACTTGCTTCTCGTTTTATCATTAAACATGGGGAGGGGAGCATGTGAAATGCCTTCCCAATATTCTTCGACATTTTTTATTTTCTTTGAGTGAACTTTGAAGTTTATTAATATGGGGAGGCGGCGGATTTGCTTCTCGCTTTTCTAGCAAAAAAATGCATACAATCAATTAAGACTCATCATGCACATAATTTTTTGATTTCAGGGACCTGTTTGAGGGGTCGTCTTCCCCAAGAATGAACTACTCATCCAAGATTCTCTCTCCTCCATTAATACAAATCTAGTAATTGAAAGTGCATGGTGCCCCCATATGTGGTTTTGCTAATTAATGACAATCCTTATGGACTAATGTTTGCATTGAGTTATCCTTGTAGATCTTGTCCATAGGAAATAATGGAGTTTATGTGTTGAACTCTATTAGCTTCCTTGATGGCCATTGTTATATTCAAGGACTTATATGAAGAATGGTCATGGTTTGAGTTGAGCTTATTGCTAGTGTGTTTTGAAGAAAAGGAATAGGTGATCTTTCATTATTATCTTCAAGACATCATCATTTGAAGTGAGAAGAAAAGATACAAGGTTGATCAAGCAAGTGATCAACACACAAAGCTACAAGATATACCAAGTAGGATTATGTATCTCATGGTATGGTAAGCAATTGTCAATATAGCTCTCTGACCTAACCCATGATATGTGTGTGTGGCATCTCTATGTGTGGTTAGATATCTTTCCATGGGAATGAACCAAAAGGAATATTTCATATAGCCCATGGTCTATGTTGTTGTCAAGAGGTGTTCGTCATCTAGCTTGACGTGGAAGCTCAAGTGAAGCATCTAGAAGAAATCCTATGCTTGATGCTTGCCACCCTTTTGGAGATTGTGGACTTGTGAAGATTTTCCAACAAGGGTCTCTCCCATAATGGTGTATGGGGGGAGCTAGTTTCTCCCATAATGGTGTATGGGGGGAGCTAGTCTCTCCCATAATGGTGTATGGGGGAGCAACTTGCAAGTCTTCATCAATCGGGGCTTGTGCTAGCAAGCACGATCAAGAAATAAGATCCAATTTGAGAGAGTCAAGATTGTCATCATCTAGCTCAAGTGGAATGCTCAAGGCAAAGGTATAATCTTGATAGGTTTTCTATTTTACCGGTCTCGTATCTTTGGGAGACCGGGTTATAGGATAGATAGTCGTACTATCAAGAGGGGCTCTCAAGTGAGTAACGTGATCAAATTGTTGTGGAGATCTCAAACCTTTGCATACTTGCATATCATATTTCTTGATTCTTATTTGTCTTTTATCTCCTTGGGGTTTTGGTGCTTGTCGTGATCTTCATGGCAAGCCAAAGTTTATCTAAAACGGTTTTGGTAAGAAAAACTTGTTGCGTTTTCGGTGGTGAAAATATCCGGTTTAGCTTTGAGAATTCATCCACACCTTTTATGTGTGGTAACTTCTCCATTCCTTTTTTTTTGGATATTCCTTGTTATTACCTTTCCAACCCATTTGGATCCACCTATTTCGGAGTTCATTCGCAAAAGTTATGTGTGTTTTCGTGTTGGGGGTTTTACCGGGTGTTCCTATTTGAGAGGTCTAAACCTTTGCCCATTTGGTGTTATCTTCCTTTGCTGGACAATGATGTTTCTCTGCATATTGTTTTAGTGCTCGTCGTTGCGATTTCAGCGAGCCCAAGAACATCGAAAACGGAGTCCGTATGCAAAAGTTATAACATTTCTCGTATCGGTGTTCAGTCATTCTAGTGCAATCCGGAATTATTCCGAAAAATCCGGAATTATTCCGACTTGGCCGCGAATCTCTCTGTTGCAACCCGGAATTATTCCGGATCTAGCCCGGAATGGATCCGGAATGGACGAAAACAGTGCAAAACGGCTAGTTTTTGAGCACCTATTTAAGGGGCTTTCTTCCCCAAAGTCCCCAAGTCTTTCCCAGCCCGTTTTCCTCTCTCTCTCCACCATTGTTGACTTTGGAAAGATTGCTGCTCTCTCAATCCCTCCAATGATTCTTGCATATCTTTGAGGGAGAAGTTAGAGGAGATCTAGATCTATATTTCCACCAATCCATCCTCCTTCTTAGTGAGGGAAACCTAGTAGATTTTGATCTTGGAGTTCTTGGTGTTTCTCCAATGTTCTTCCTCTCTTATTCCTCCATAAGCATTTGTTGCTTTGTTGGAATTTGAGAGTGGAGGATTTGAGCACTTGTGCTCTTGCCATTTGCATCGGTTGCATCGGTTTGGTCTCTCCACGAGGATTGGTGGAAGTGAAAGTTAGTGAGCTTGTTACTCTTGGGTCTTGGACCCTAGACGACTTGTGGTGTTCTTGGGATCCTCCAATTGAGTTGTGGATGTGTGCCCCAAGATTTTGGTGACACCGGGAGCCTCCAATTAAGTTGTGGATGCGTGCCTCGGGTTTGAAGGTTGCCAATAGTGGAAGGTGAACTAGGCCTTTTGGCGGGGTTCATTGGAGAATAGGGTGAGGCCTTTGTAGCCTTGAGTAGACCTTTGTGGCGAGCTCACACCCCTCCAACGAGACGTACTCCCCTTGTGGGAGGAACTCGGGAATACATCATCGTCTCCATGTGCCTTGGTTATTTCTATACACGAGCTTTTTACTTATGCAATTTACATTGTGATAGCCTTCGAGCTTGAAGTCATATATCTTGCTATCACCTTGTTACTTGTCTTGCTTAGCATAAGTTGTTGGTGCACCTAGTTGACCCTAGAATATTTAGGTTGTGTGCTTGTTAATTTAAAAACCTAGTTTATTTCCGCATCTAGCAAGCCTTAACCGGAAAAGTTTTAATCGCCTATTCACCCCCTCTAGGCGACATCGTTGTCCGTTCAGTAATGCATAGATGTCCTTCCTCAATACCCAAACTTGATGCTCTTGAAGGATTTGGTGGAGAAGATCTAGATCTACATCTTCATTGAGCCATAAGTTGATTCCCCCTCACTTTATCTTATGGATCTTGTAATCTCTCAGGTGCTTTGTAACTCTAGAGAAACCTCTAGTGCTTAGAGCTTTCACGTTATTTCAAGAAGTTTCGGATCTTGTCGAGAACCTCCAATTAAGTTGTGCACATAGCTTCAACCTTGTGTAAGGTTTGGTCACCGCCTTCAAAAGGACCTCATAGTGGAAACGAGCATCTCCCTCACCAGATAAGATCAAAGGGAGCGCACCTTCGTGCTATTGGAGTGTCTAAGTGGCTCCTCACCATTCAACATAGACGTACTTACTTTGGGAAGGAACAACCGGAAAAATATCCTTGTCTTCTTGTTTACACTATTGTTGTTTATAATGTGTTTTATATATTGCTTCTGTTGTGTATTTTGTATCGTATCACATAGGTTTGTCACCTAGTTGCACATCTAGAAAACCTTTTTTTACTAGTTAAGCTCAAAACTAAAAAGGAGAAGAAAAAAATGTTAGTCACCTTTTCAACACCCCCCTCTAGGATTAACCGCCTAAGAGAAGTATGGTCAAACAAAATGATCCTCCACCACCCTTGGATGAAATGGTTCAAATGACCGAAACTATAGGTTACCTTGAGGCAACAGTTGGAACACTCCAGTCCAACATAACCGAGGTTTACTCTCAAGACGGACATGTCCGAGGTGAAGAGGATGCTCGAATTATTGATGGGAAAGCCTAAGGACCTCCAGTCACCTTTTGACACATCTCCCATTGTTGTAGACGCTAGGTCCATTCCCGATGTTTCCACTCTAAAAGAGGAAGCTATTTGTCAAGCTAAGGAACATGCCAAAATTAAAACAAATAAAGCGGAGGATGCCACAGACTCCAAGTCATCTAAGGATAACGGTTCAGGGTCTCACGCTAATGTTCCGTTGCCTTTCAACAATGACACTATTCATCCCGTTGCCCTTATGACACACATTTTTAATGTTGGACTACCTCCCATGCTTAACATAACGAATTGAAGTTCAAAATGGAGTCTCCTATATCTAGCTCTTGCAATTACTTATAGAGGGGTGTTATCCATGTAATCCATCTTCGTGATCCAAGAAACTTGAATCCAAGAGAGGATACAGAGTCTCAAATAAAAAAAACGCTTTTCACATCATCCAAAATGCCCTTCATCGAGAGCATCTTGCTCACTTTCGTTCATACAAGACCGCCAAGTAGGCTTGGGATATTCTTAAATCCTTCTTCAAGGCAATGTTAGCATTCAATCCTCCAAGTATGACATTACCCTTGATTAGCCGATTCATTTGTTGATGCAGTCGAATGCATTCCACCAAGTACTCCTACAACAACCAATGGACCAATGACAAGAGCACGCACCAAAGCTATGCAAGATAAGGTGAACTCGCTCTTGTCTTTATGATAGCAGTGACTTGGTTAATGGATTGCTACTTCATGGAAATACACTTTGCTCGCTTAGGTAAAAACCCAGGGTGATCCCCAAGACGGCGCCTAAGATGCTCAAGAGGATGACCAAGACGATGGCCAAGAAGAAGAAGAAGAAGAAGGGAAAGCCGTCGGGAAAACAGGCCAGGCCGGACTCTAGGCCAGCTCCCAGGCCAGCCAGCTCGGCCAGCCACCCGGCTATCCACCAGGCCGGCTTTAGGCCGGCCTCCCGCAGCTCAAGGACGTCCTCCATCAGTGCAGACGCCAAGTCCGGCTCCACATGTCAGACTAACTCCATGCCTGCCTCCCAGCTCGCCCATGCCGGCTCTACGAAGACCCAGGCCGGCCTGCATGCCAGCCTCCAACCAGTTAGGCCGACATGCCTGCATGCAAAAGGGAATATTCCATGTAATCTTCTCCACCTACCGCCTTTCTCCCTTAGTATCTAGGGATAGAGAGATGAATTGAGATGTTAGCTTTGCTCCTTTGCACTCTTGTGAGGCTACTTCTAGTGTGTATCTAGAACCGTATCAAGGTTATGCCAAATACATCTTATCTTGAATCATATCAAGGCTACACCGGGATTGCCATCCTTTCCCCTTGGGATTCAGTTGGTGTCTCTCCAATCTGTCTCAACTAACCCTTGAGGTTCTATTGATGCGGTGGACCGGCCATAGGTGTTGAATCTGTTTCCGAAAAGGTGAGTTCGAATTGATTCTTGAGTTCTGGAGGTGGCCGTTGTGGTCTAGTTGCCGGGAGATCGAATCTTCTAGTTTGCACTAGTTATCATTTACCTGTTTTTTTTCTTTCAATCTATGTGTCGCGTTCTTCGTGTTCTTTGTTGATCTACGCTGCAGAATTTAAAATACTTTCGTCTTATGTAGTCCGGCAAGATCACTGTGCAGATCACGAGGAATGCCCATACATGCAAGTATCAGGATCACCACTCAGTGGGCATCGGAATCGATGTAATCGTAGAAGAGATCTGAACAATCGTAGATCCTTAAAACTGGGCCTAGTTGTAAGGATGTCGTTAAGCTTCCCTCATCAAGGAACACATGTGTAATCCCTCTTATGGTGTGCACGTGTATGCTCGTGTCAACCTGTTTGCGCTCGGCCGTCCAGGACTCGGCACCGACGAAGAGAGACACCCTTTCGGCGTTGCTAATTGGTCGCACTAATCGACTCTGATTAGAGATATATGAATATGGAAGTCTCAACACATGAGAGAGAATTGCTAAATATAGCTAGGTCTAATCGGGAGAGTAGAATTCAAAAATCCAATTAGAAGAAGATCTAATTCAATTAGAGGGAATCTAATTAGAAGCTCTAATTCAACTAGAGGGGCTCTAATTAGACCCTTTAAATGTACTAGAGAGAGAGAGAGAGAGAGAGAGACGCCTGCTCAAAATTATAATCTTTCTCTTAGCCTTGGAGTTGAGGTAGGAGTGAGCTAGCCATACCAAAGGATTTGCCGCACCCATCTCCTATCCCAACTCAGATTGGACTCCCTTATGGGAGTCCAACTCCATCTCCTCTCTCCCTTTTCCCTTTTCTTTTCTTTTTCGATTCAAATAAAATAAGAAAAACAATGGAAGGGTCCTAGTGCCATGATTTGAGTCCCTGGGGCCCACATGTCAGCACCACCAATGGGTGTGGCCTAAGGGTGAATCTGCCCCCCTTCCGACACTTCCACCCTTCTCGGTTTTTTCCCGAAACTCTTCCGGAACCCTATGAACCCAATACCTTTTTTTTTAATAAATATCAACATTAGATTGTTATGAGTGGACTCTAGAGTATATTGTTATGGATAGTTGCAACACAATGAGAGACATTGTAGATTGCAAGTTATTGGATAAAATTCATTCGACTTAGCTAGTGAGATTTCAAACGATGGTATGATAATTCATTCGGAGTCGCTTGAACTATTAATGTTGCCACGGAACCAGGTTCACACAAATCCAATTACTAATAAATCTAACACAAGTTTATCACAAGTTGATAAGATCAAAAGGTGAAAGACAATGGTCTAAGGTACCACATAGATAGTGCGAGTAACGCCAGAATTCCACATGTGTTATGTCATCATACTAACTAGAGTATTATTGACTCTAGTGGAAGTGGGAGACTATTGGAGATGCATAGTGATCTTGGAGGACTATGTAGGACGGAAATTTTTAAATCCTGCAGCGTAGACCAGCAACATTGTCGAGCAAATGCGCATCGCCACCATAATGACTACGACAAACAAGAACATTCTCAACATCACCACCATGACCATGAAGATAATGAATGCCGTGAAGCTTGACTATGTTATCATCAACATCATCCCTGAAATGAAGCTCAACGTGATCGCCAACATCCCAGATATGATGATGATCCGCATGCTCGACAACAACCAACATATGATGAAGTCCCTAATGAGCGCCACTATCGACAACATGAGTGCCATACACTACAATGTTCTTAACTTCCTTGTTGAAAATGATCCGGAAGCATTCCTTTCTTGGGCTCTCAAAGTCGAGAAGATCTTCCGCATCCACAGGTATAGTGATGAGAAAATGGTCGCCATGGCATCTCTTGAATTTGACGGCTATGCCCGTTTGTGCTATGATCTAGATGCATTCAATACATATCTTGTTTAGTTTGTTCCACAAACCAGTATGTCCCTATGCCCTCCGGCTTTTGAGGAGGATATATTTGACGTGGAGAACAATTCTGGATATGAGGCTATTTTATTACAGTACAACAATGCCCTGAAACAGGGCAACCAAACCGAGTTCGCTCATGTCATGAACTTCATGGTAATTATTTGCAATTTCCCTTTGTGTCATCATAACTAGAGTATGAACGTTGACATGTTTGTTTTGATAGCACAACGAGATATTCCGTCGGGCCGAGAAAGCCGAGAAAGCAGCCGCCTACCCTCATGAAAAGAATGGTAACAATTCCCTTCGGGAGTATGTCAAGGTTAGACGTTTGATCTTCTCGGTGTGCATATTTCGTGTTTAGTTTTACTAGGATTTTTTTTGTCAATGTCACACCGCAGAGATAATTGGTTATGAACAATGGCTCTTTTGATTGGTTGTCGGAACGTTGATGATGCCATGCCCACCTAGTCGAGTTCCACTTCAAGGTCCACCTCAACCCCTACCCGTGGTGTTGCTTTTATCCCTAACGCAGCTAATCTTGAAGACGAGGAGGTATGAACCTATGTGCTACTGTAAATCGTGAAAATGCGCACATATATAGATATTTATCGTAGGTTTTTTTTATTTTGTATGTTCAGTTAGACGTGCCCGTAGGCATGACCTTGAGGGAGTGGCAACGTTCATTCAGTTTAATGATCAAGAGGAAATCCAGAGTGACATGATCATTGGACAAAGATCTTAGGAAAAAAAGGGGCTGGCTGAGAACGAGGACAAGGATGAACACGACGATGTGTCTGATGCCAAGTACGAGAATGAGGTGCGTGAGGTTTTAATAACCCAGGAACCGCCGAGGACTAAAAAGCTTGCGTGTAGGAAGAAGGAGGCTCCAGCTAGAGCGGCGAGGAAGACGAGGGGAAGGAAGTAGATCGTGGAGTTGCTATGGCCTTGTCGTTTCTAGTTTTGTCATGGGCTTGTCATTTGTTTTTCAATATGGACTTATAAACTTGTTGCTAAGACGGGGAATAGTGGATGTTCTTGCTGAAATTGTTGTGAAAGATGTTCGTTATGGATCCCGGGACTTTGATTTGTTTTAGATGGTGTTTTGATTCGTTTCTATGATATTATTATGTTCAAGTTTTTAAGTGTGACACCCCGGACGGGGTGCCACACTTCTACGTGCAACGCCGGTGTCTAGGATACTCGCACCCTGGGACTTAACCGTTCTGGCGTCACGAGGAAACTAATCCCTCTCGGGGCGCAACATTTTTACGTGTGACACCCCAGGCGGGGGTGACACACTTCTACGTGCAACACCGGTGTTCAGTGTGCCGCACCTTGAGACTTAGCCGTTTCGAAGTTGCGAGGGAAACCATCCCTCTCGAAGCATGACACTCGAGCTCCCGGTGCTACACTTCTATGTGTGACACCCCAGCAGCCGACGCTACATGACCACACCGCGGATCCCACATTGCCACGCTGGCAGACAGTGCAGCACCCTAGGCCAAGGCGATACAAGCGCCATACAATAGGGTTATTTATGGATTTCTTTTTACAAATTACTTTATACTGAAGATTATTTTTTAGGTTAATATTTGTAAACTTTCACGAAGAATTGGTGAAGGTGTGTGGGCCGCGAACTCAAAGCGTGACACTCCAGCTTCCGGCGCCACACTTCTATGTGTGACACCCCCAGCTGCCACGTTGGCAGACACGCTACACTGCAGAACACGGCACTCCTATGCAGACGCCGCACAATAGAGTTATTTATGGAATTTTTTATAAAGAGGTTTACTTTATGCTGAAGAGTATGCAGACGCCGCACAATAGGGTTATTTATGGAATTTTTTACAAACAGGTTTACTTTATGCCGAAGATTATTTTTGAGATTCATATTTGTTAATTTCCAGGAAGAATTGGTGAAGGCGTGTGGGCTGCTAGCTGCAGGTCGCGCAGTATGCTAGTAGCTATGAGGGCATCTCCAATAGCGTCCATGTCATCGTAAGATAGCAATGCCAACTCAGAAAAATACCTACATGGCAAGTAATAATGAGGTGAGAGAAGATGAGTTGTATGATATGCAACCAACAAGCTAGCACGCATGCTAAGATACTTTTCTCATTTGGTCCCACTAAAATAACTATATAATTGGTTAGAATGTACTACTTTACCAACAACTCTTCCAACAAACCATTGTAATAGTTGTATGATACATTGTTGGTTGATGAGTTGGCTAGTCTATCATACGATGTATCATACAACCTATTGCGGATGCCCTGAGAAGGCGTGCAGAGTTGACCTTTGACTCTCCTCTGCATGCATGGACGTACGGTGGCTCTGGTTTTCTCTCGGTCTGCACGTTTTGCCAAGACAGTAACTCAGCCGCAGGCACAGCGTGCCTGTCCGTTGGTCCATGGCCAGGAATCAAACGTTGTACAGCGACCTCGTTTCGCTTTTTCTCCGACTGTGTAGAGAGCGAGGGAGACCCACAGAGTGTGTAGCGAGGCAAAAGTTTTGCATGCGGAAGGGCGCCATGTGGGTGGGCCCGGAACGCTCTCACCTGCTTTTGGTTGGGTCGTCGTCGGCCGAGGTCGCGCGCGGCGCCCGGCATGCAACCACCAAAACCGACCCTTCACATTTCATTAATCCTCTCTCTCTCTGTGCTTGCGTGGTCATGGTTAGCACGGCTAGCTCCATTTGGGTCTGCTTGGAGCCTTTGCTTGGATCTTCTCTGGCAGAGCTTTGACTACCGCGGGATACTCATGGCCATGCCACGTTATCATAGGACACAACAAATCGGCCCCAAGATCATCTCCAACGAGTCATCCGAAATTTGTCCCCAAAAGTGTCACGAACACAATCGGACAATCCCAAAATGGTGCTCTATAATTAAGTAGCATAAGAGCATCCTGCACGGGCACCCATCAAATATGTGTCCGACATCCCAAGTGGACCTCCTTTAGGGGCGTTCAAACTGTGTCCATGATTTTGGTGGACGGGCTTCGTAGTGGCATCATCCAAGCATGACCTGCCATTTGCAGTCGTTAAACCAAACACATTGTGGGCATGTCGGACGAACGCCATGGTGCCAAACACATTCGTCTAGAACAAGGAACAAAAAAAAAGTCGGGCGATGTAGTGCCCCTACTCGTCGCCGTCGGAGTGGTCCTCCTCCTCGCTCTCCACCTCGCCGTCCGTGCAGCAGGGGTGGCGGACGCAAGTGGCATCGTACATCTTGATGCGCCACTTGCCTGCCCCGACGTAGCGGAAGGTGAGCATCCAACCCTGCTGCTGCGGGTGCATGCGGGTGAATGCAACACAGCCGTTGCCGAGTAACATGTGGCCGTGGTGCCTGAACACGAGGGCCACACAGCGATGGAGGCACCCTTCCAGCTGGAGGGTAAAGGAGTCCGGCTCCCTGCCTTCGAGCAAGACGCCGATCCTATCTGGCAGCCTCAAGGAGTTGCCCAATGGCTGCCGGAGTATCCTATCCGGCTCCCTGCCTTCGGCTCTTGGAGCTCTCGCCATCGCTAGAGAAGTGGTGGAAGATCACCGCAGAGATGGGGGGAAGGGGCGGGAATGATCCCCTCTCTGGCGAGAGGAGATTTTATAGCTGTCGTGTGCGTGCTCCTTGGTCGTGGGGACGTGTGTGTAGTGGGGGAAGTGGCGGCCGTGGTGGGGACGTGCGCATTGGGAAGGCGCGCCTCGCCTGCCTGCAGCCGCCTCGCGTCCCGTCGCATCGCCTCGCTTGCCTGCAGCCGCCTCGCGTCCCGTGATGTCGCCTCGCCTCGGGATACGACGCCAAGACCCCTTTTTAAGCGCAACCACGACGGTTGCACGCCCACGATATGCCACACCGGTTGCACATCCACAACAATGGCGCTTCCAGAGAACGTGCTGCCGGAGGAGCCGCTGCCGCAGGAGGCGGTGGAGGAGGAGGAGCCACTGGAGGATGACGAGGAGCCGCTAGAGGAGGACGAGGACATGGCGGAAGCGGACCGAGAACCGTGGCCGGCGCCCGACGCGGCTGAAACCCGTTGGGACCCTTGGCCGTCATGGGAGGACGCCCGGCGCAGTGCAGACCCGCGGTTCTTTGCACCGCCACCGGCAGTTCCCGCGGTCCCGCGGGCCGCTTCCTGGAACACCCCCACCGCCGACGCCGGGGCAGGAGTTAGGCACTCCGCCGCCGCCACCATTGGACAACGAGGACGAGGATTAGTTCTTCGCGGGCGTCGCGTCTCATTTTTAAATTTCATTCTATTTATATGTATAAAAAGACATATGCCTCTACTTCTAAATTATGAACAAAATTTGCTATGTTTTATTTGTGTGTATGACGGGCGGGGATTGCCTGTCGGTTGGGGTGACCGGACGATGTCCGGCTCCCCCAGGCAGGCCCCCAAGTTTGTCGGGTGGGCTGGAGGTCCGGACAGAAACTTGGCAGGTGGACACCTTTGGGGTGGCGCTTCGGCGAGTTTTTTAGTCCGGACCCCACTGGGCCTTTGGGGTAGCCAGTGGAGATGCTCTAATACTGCTACCTCAAATCTTAGATGGATAAACCACACAATAGCAACTATTGTCCATTACCTAGTGGCATATGGATAATCCGTACATAGCACATACTCGCGACTTCCATTTATCTAGGTATAAACGTATGTAGACACTAAAAAGATGTCAATATATATTCATATTTGAACAAATAGAAATCATGCATTTTATAACGGAGGGAGTATAATCATAACTAAAATGACTATAACGCCCAATGCATAGTGGAGATGCATCTCCTTCCTGATTGCATGTTTCTTCATCTTCGTCGGAGTTGCACCGTCTTTCTTTTGTAATCATTGACCGTATCGGCGAGATGCAACCTCATTTTCATCTTCTTTTCTTCCAAGTTTATCTTCTGTTTTTTTGTTCTTCTTCAATCTTCATTATTTTCTACCCCAACTTTTGGTTTGTATCTTGAACTAATTCGAAATTCTCTTTGTTCTTCTTTTCCCCCTCAATTGTGAAGTTCAAATCCTCCCATATGAGCATCTTGCCTTGGTGGGAATCGTTCAACTCGGGTATCACACCACATACATTGAAACTACATGCTTTTGATGAATTCTACAATTTAACATAGCAAATCAAATCCACTCCGATTGCACAATTTGGAGATAAACTCAAAATGTGAGCAAAAACCTAGGACGTACCGTGGTAGACTCGGATAAAGTGCCCTTCCCTCCCCATATAGAGGGAAACAAGCCCGCCGAGTCCTTGTTGGTGTCCCATGAAACCATGGTTTGCGCAGACCAGCGGACCGAGAATGGCGGCAGAATGGGAGGAAAAACTGCGGTAGAGCGACGACACTCAGAGAGTTTGGGTTTGGATAAACTTACAGATCAAGTTGTCGTGCGTGGGAAGAAGTCGTGGAAGAGCGACGAAGGACGGCAGAAGAGGAGGATGCGGTGGAAATGGTCGGTGAAAATTGGGCTAAATCAGGTGAAATGTGGCCGCCATGGAGCTCAACTACAGCCGTAATGTGGTTAGGGAAGGTTCACGGGTGAATGGGGATGACAATGGGGGGGATGCGGGCGACCGATAGGGAGGGACGACGATGTCGAAGGTAGTCAATCGAATCGAATTTGTAGACGCAGACGGCGGATTGTGAGAAATATCTACTACCAGGCGAGGGTTCCATCCGATTTTCGGTGAAATGGGGTGGGTCCGTGCTGCCAGTGACCACGTGCCGGCCACACCCGTGCGCGTCCAGGTTGCGCCAAATCCTTTCCCACATAACGTTTGGGCTTAGTATTTGGGAGGGGAGAGGGAAAGGGGCTGGGTTGTCCGCCCAACGTATAGGCCGTGCTTGGGGTGGCCGGTAGAGATGTTGTCATAGAGGAAATTTTGGCATGACCCAATACATGGTCCATTGTTCCGGCACTCCCATGTCGGTCTCGGCCTATGGCGAGCTGTGTGGAAGTGCCGGACAGAAGCGGCAAACGGCTCCACACATCGGATACCAATATCGTGGACAACTTCTGAGTGTCGTCGGTCGGCTCAATTTAAGGCGAGCGATGATCGTGAGTCGGCTTCATTTAAGTCAAGCGGTAGTTCTCCAGCAGGCGCAGTTCTGCATAGTATCTTAAGTGTTGTACCTCAGTGGACTAGTATTTAATGAATTTAGCCTCATGCTTACATTTGATTGGTCTAATCACATTTTTTGCCTATGATCTCGTGCAAAAGCCGTATGCTAAATAAGATACAACATCACTTTATTTCTTCAATTAATATAGTGTCACATCAGCAATATGTCTACAATATCATGTCAATATACAACAATTACGGAAGGCCCTTTACTCTTGGACGATCGTTATCCTCGGTATTTGGCCGATGATAGAAAATAAGGCCACCACCACCGTGACCTCTGTCTTTCCAATTCACCAACTCAGCTCTAGAATTTATGTAAAAAAAAACTGCTCTAGAATTATTGCCGTGTCGGTAACATATTTGATGGCAGAAAAATCGCATATTTGAACATTATCTTACTCGTGATGTTTAAACACAATATAAGTAAATTGCAAATATCATCACCGTTTGTTGTAAGACCTACTCCCACCATATAGGAATGTAAAATGTTTTAGCGTTATCTAAACTACACGTAACTAGATGTGTTTTAGTACACTCTAAAACACATCGAGTGTTATCAAAAAAGGTAAGATATCTTATATTTTGATATGGATCTTTCCAACAAAAACAAGATGCAACTATATACCAAAGTCAGGAACAAAGCTACATGACAAACCAATAGGCTTAGAGACAGAAGATCCACATGCAACAGCAAAAACACACCTTGAATTTCATAGGCCGGCTGACTAGCTTCGGCTGTGGGCTATATATATTTAAGCAGTAGACAGTACTTAAATAGTGGAAGCTACCAGTAAATGGACAAACTCATCAAGCTAACAAAACAAAGTTAACAGGTAATGTAGTTAGCACGGGGTAGGGGCCATCAACCATGCAAGGAGCTAGCTACATCGATTAATTAATTACATCCCCGTATGAAAGGGCCATGCCGGCATAGACAGGGCCATAGCCAGGGGACACAAGATCCGGAGGGGTCATGTACATTGGATCTCCCCACATCCATCCGTCCATCCATCTCTGTCTAGCTTTTTGGTTTGAGCTAGAGCCGTAAATAAAGTTTAGCTAAGGTTTTGGGGACTTGTGTGTGGGCCGTGGCAATTATGGGGCATGGCCTTGTAGTGCACCTCTTTGGTCCTACCTGTGTCTGCCTTTCTTGCATTAGCTAGGCTACTTTGTCAAGAAACGCGTATGAATATATAGGGTTTAGTATTAGGATCTTTTCCAGTTCTCGAATTGTTCATTTCCGATGTTGTGTGTCTGGGTTCTTTTGGCCGATCCAGACGTTGGATGGAGGAGAACAATGCTATTGGCTTGTTGCAAAGAAGAACGAAGAAATGGAGCTAGCTCACATGTGACATGCTATGTTTGTACTCCATTTTGACGATTAGAGCTCGGGGATAGAACCACTTTGACTATAGGCCCGTGCTAGTGTGCAGGTAGCAGGATAGGGGTATGTAGCGGGAGATCGACCAGGTTAGACGAAGGTGGTATAGTTCAATATTTGTATGGTTTCGATGCACGAAAGAGAAGCGAACTGAATTGATGAAGCCAAGAAAAAACGGAGCTCGTCGGGGAATCCAGCGACCGGCCGGCCGTTTCGACCTTTCCCGCGGTTTTACTCCAACGGCTTTACCCGTCAAACCTAATCATGCATGTGCACCCAGCACAAAACCCCACACCTCCATTAATGCTCCACCGATCACCTCCAAACTTTCAGCTTTTATTCTAGCATTCCGGCCCCGCACATTGCAAATAATTGAAGAGCTGGAAATTCAAATTTTACAAACCCCAGACGTCTTTATAAAAAAAAAAACTCTAGATCTACATTACCAAATTAGGGCCTCTTTGAATTGCAGGATAAAAAACACAAGAATGTGAAAAACGTAGGAATCTCATAGATTTACTTGTGCAAAACAGAGAAATGTAAAAATGAGGAAAACTGTAGTAATAGTCGTTTGGATGAAACATAGAAAAAACACAAGAAACATGCATCGATCCTACGCCCTTAAGTCTAAAAAAGAGGTTGGTGTGGATGTTTAAATTCCTATGAAATTGGGACATAGGAATTCAATCCATAGGAATTTTAGTAGGCAATTCCTTTGAACCAAACACAATTCATAGGAAAAATTCCTAAAGATTGAAATCCTATGAAATTCCTACAATCCAAAGAGGCCATCAACCATAAGGATCCGAGTGGAGATTTTTGGCTCCAAGTTTCCCGTGCTCACGCTATTTAAAAACCTCAAAAACCCTCATGTTTGTATTTAAAAACCACTTGCAAAAAAAAAAAGATTTCAAATACTTTGTATTTTGAAGTACGTAAAAAAGTGTGAACATGAGTATATGTACTTTTCATTCTCTATTTTTTTTTGTAGATTTTATCATTTTTATGTAGCCTACAATACAAAGTATTCTAATTTGATATTTCTCATGTTTGTAGGATATACCATTGGCTACATCCATAAATCTTTTTAGAATCTTTTAAAACTCGTTAATATGATTTTCAAAAAAAATTAACTAGCACGCGCACTGAAGCTCGGGAGAATTTTTTTCCCCTAAGGATCCTCCCAAACATAACGGTTTTGCTATTTCTCATTCGAGCGAGAACTAAGTTAGAGCTCACTCAACTTCAGAACCGACATATTTACATCGTGACCCGTGCGATCTATTAATTTTACATAAGTTGTAACCAAGATTTTTCAAGTTGCACATGGTTGCACATAAGTTGCAACTAAGATTTTGCCACTTATATGTGGGTTTTATACGCGTTGCATATGAAATTTCTCGGATACACATGGTTTTCACATGAGTTCCACATGAAATTTTCTCGGTAACACTTGGTTGCACATGAGTTGAAACTAGAATTATTCTAGTTGCACATAAGTTGCAACTGTAGCGGAATGCCATCATCTAAGTGAGAATTAACTTAATTCTCACTCGATTGAGCCCTAGTCGATCCCTTTGTATATACATGATAAAGTACATTGTAGTTCTGGATGGTCAAGTTCAGGCCGTTTGAAGGGTGTATGTTGCAACTTAGGATTAGGCTGTTTGGTTGGGCTTTTTATAGCTTTTGGCTTTTGGCTTATAAGTCATAAAAGCACCTAATTAGTCTGTCCGTCCTAAAATATTTGACTTTTATTTCTCTAAATATAAAAGTATTTAGACATGTTTTAGTGTATATACATCAATATTTTGACAAATTGAAGGCAAATATTTTGAGACGGAAGGAGTAGATGCTTTTGATTTTAACTTTTGCCTTATACCATCATGTAACAATATCTAATTATAAGTCAAAATCAAAAGCACATCATGTGATGCGTGCAAATTCGTCATAAATCACTCTGAGGCTTTTCCCTGAATAACATGAGCTTAGATCATTTGGTGGGAGGGAGCTATCTTTCTCCTCTCGCCTCCCTTCTCTTTTGTCCCTGGTCTCTCTTGTCCCTTCCGGTCCATGTGATTGGGACCATTGGGATGGTTTTTCGACACGACCAAAATAGCTGTTTTAGTTTGAGCCCGTTGGGTGTGCTCTAAGTCCTCTGCGAGAAAAGAACTGTGACATGTATAAAACCTACCAGCTCCTTTCTCAAATGAAACATGTTTCATGGTTACAACCTGAAACATGTGGATATTGAGGCCTCAAAGAAAAAAGGTCGAACTTTCCGCGACGCTTTGTCCAACAAAAGCTGGATTGCGGACATTTTGGTTCAACACTTCACGATCGACCATATCACTCGGTTCGTCACCATGTGGGAGCTTTTGCAAGACCTTGTGCTTACGCCAGGGACCGATGACTCCATCTCCTGGAGCCTCTCACCTTCTGCTTGCTTCTCGGTCGGGTCCGCTTGCAAGGACCGATTCGTGGGGGGGCATCCCTTGCTCTTTTCAAGATGTGGTTTGGAAGGTTTGGGCGCCCCCCAAGTGCCGTATTTTATCTTGGTTAGTTGTGCAGAACCGGTTGTGGAATTCGGACCGTCTTGCCATCAGAGGTTGGCCGCACAACCCTCTCTGTCAGCTCTGCAGATGTCAGGGAGAAACGTCGCGTCACATTATCTTCGAATGCCGTTACTCTAAGAGCGTCTGGCAAGCGGCTTCCTCCTGGCTTTCCTGCCCTAGCCTGCTGCGGCATGTGGGCTCTGGTCGCGCAACCGTCCTTCACTACTGGCTGGCCGCTGCTAAGACCCCTACCTCCCACTGTAGAGGTCTTAGGTCTGCTATTACATTGATCACTTGGGAGATTTGGAAAGAGAATAATGCAAGAGTTTTCAACAAAATCTTTTACCTCCCTTCGGTACTTCTGCAGAAAATCAAGGACGAGAGTAAGAGTTGGATCCTTGCGGGCGCTAAACACTCAGTGGAGCTTGTTTCCTAGCTGTTTTAGTGTTCTTTCGTTGCCTTTTATGGCCTCTTTTCTTTAGGCTTAGGCCGTGCGATGTTTGCTTCTAATATATCAATATAACAGGCAAAGCTTTTGTCACGACCCCGGACCCAGAGATATACACACTGTTATGTGCTCCTAGCCATGAACTCACAAGGGCTTCAGGGTTACCAGCCCCGGCCACAACAAACAACGGCAGGCAGACCGGATTCATCGGCACGTAGTCCGGATCCCCGGTCTACTACTCCTTGTGTCCATGCTAGTCATAACCAATTATGCATATCCAAGTGTCCACGAGTCGGATGAAACTGAAGGAACGGGACCAAAGTTATACAGAGCTGCTATGTGTCTAGCAAGTGCAACAACAATCGAGGGTTACTGGGGTTACCTCGCCCCAGGACGATCACATCGACAGGCGGGCTCGGACATGGATCATTGGCTCCACAACCCCTCGAATGCGACAACTATGCAGGCATAGCCAAAACTGTATAAAAATAAGCTCGAAACCAACAACCGATCAAAGCAGTACTCTAAACATGTAGCTTTAATAAGCAAGTAATACTAGAGTATAGCTTACAAACAGAGGTCACATGACCCAACATTACATCAGACAACGGAAAGCAAATTATGTTGCTAATCAACAAGAACCAAAAAGGCCTAAGAGGCCGCAACGTAAGGCGACGTCCCAGCCCATAGATTCCAGGCTGCTACCTGGGAAACCCAAACTATCCGTCGATGTCCACGTTGAAACACCACCGAAGGTATGGAACTCCACCTGAACCAAATTGAAGCAAACATGAGTACGGGAGGTACTCAACAAGACTTAACTAACCTATTATATATCTGCTTGTTAAAAAGGGTTTATGAAGGTTGTTTTGCATAAAGCCAACTTTGTTTCGAATAGAGGGAGATAGAGAAGTTTTTCACAAATCTTTTAAAAGAACACCCTTTCCTCGGGTGTTGCCTTCAGAACCTTCAAAGCATCAACTTCAACACCGATAACTGGAACCACCTCTTAAAACTAAACATCCATTGTCAACATATTTTACATCATGTTCAAGTTATCTATGATCTCAGGATCCGTCACCAAGTTGTCCTTAACTGCGGACACGGCTTTTCGAAAAGATTAAACCCTGCAGGGGTGTACAACTTTACCCACACGTATCAACCGACTCTTAATGCCAAGCTATTGGCACAATTCCGACGATGTGCTGGCAGAGGGTGGCTGACCACGATCTTTCCCTTACTTCGCCTATTCCATGAGTCGCTCCGAGTAGAGATGGACCGCCAATAGGGAGTGGCCATCTCCTGCCGGGTCTCTATCGTTGTGCGCAATGCTCGACGGTTACCTTCCCGCAGAGCGCCGATACACCACCACGTCCTAGTTTTGAAAACATTTTAATATCCCCAGCAAATACAAATGGAACGCCCAAACTAGGCAACTCATGGAACAAACTACACAAGTTGAAACCGAGGGGAATCCAATCCCCGTGTGGTTGCACGATCAGTCTTGGCTTCAAAGGCGAGAACTCGCTCCTAGGGGCATGAACGAGGAAAATCACCACATTCCATGTGGCAACTCATCCAAGCCTTTAATCATATTTAACACACATCTCAAACCTTACCACGTCATCCTGTCATACTAGATTCATTTCGTAACTCTGATTCATCAACCGGATGGAGCAGAGATCAACAGACATGTATAACTAAGCATGACATATTTGAGGCTTTGGCGATACACACAAACAAATCCTATGTCTGCTAGGAGCATTGAATCATGATATCTGGTTTATGCAAATAAATAGGATAACTCTATCTATTGACTCAAGATACTTTGTAAAGCATGCATCATACGAGAAGGAAAACACTTCGAAAACATATATGGGCAGATAAGAGGTTATGCTTGCCTTGCTTCAAGAAAACCAGAAGAAAGCTTCAGGAATAAGTGCTTGACTTGGTTGTTTAGACCAAGTATTCGGCAACAGGGGTGTTGAACTTCACTCCTGATTCGAGGTCTACCGATGAGAGCAAACACCAGAAAGAAAGAGAACAACACTCAACACAGGCATCGATGCAATGCTCAATATGTATGCATGAACATTTGAATGCATTAAAGATAAGCCCTAACCATGGTTCATGGGTTGCTAGGGTTCATATGTTAAGAGAACAACTTTAGTGAATTTTAATCCCGAAGTGGACCTCGGAGGCCGATTCGGGCAAAACCTAGAGGTGTGACAAGTTAAAGTGCTCAAATAGGGTTGAGAACACCATAACTAGGTTGCATTTGAAATTCTAAGCATTTTGACATATAACTTGTAATTTTCTAATTTTCTTAAATAAAAACTTATTTTCTTTATTTTAAACGATTTAAATAATGCTCAAAATTCAACTTTGTCAAAAATGTGTGCAAATGACATAAACATGTAGATTACATTTTTCTGAACAAAATGGTATATTGAACACATTTTTCTGATTAGCCAATTAAAAGTTATTGCATTTTCAATTTTATTTGTTTTTCTGTAACTTAAATAGCAGTGGGGTCCACAGGTCAGTACCATTTTTGTTTAACAGGAAAACATAACTGAAAAAGGCCTGGTGACAACAGCGTGATGTCGGGATGACATCACCCGAGGCCAAAATCTCACAGAACGAGTGCAATTGACGAAATTGGCGCGGGATATTCGAATCCAAGCACACCACAAGCAAGAGGAGAGCGAGGGCAAGCTAGGGGTGGGCGCGGCTCGCCGGAAGATGGCCGGAGAGCTCGCCGGCGAGCTCGGCGGCGGCGGCAGATGGAGGTTGGCAGCGAGGGAGAGAACCGGAGGGGGAGGGAGGAAGAGGAGGGCGCCAGGGGGTTCGTGAGCTCACCCAGAGCGTGTTGGCAAGGTCGGGGCAACGAGGCGGGGCGCCAATCGCCGGCGGCGAGGGAATTCCGGCGGTGGCCGTGCGCACTCCGGCGGGGAAATTGGGGCCGCACGCGGCGTCCCTGCTGCTGCCTCCACTCGAGGAGGACGAAGGGGAGGTGGCGGAGCCGGTGGGGTGCTCGGGAAGGGCCGGGGGCGGACGATTCGCCGGCGACGTGCGGCGGTTACCGGCGGGCGGTAGGGTTCGGTTGGGTTTTTCTGTTCCTGTACGTGAGGGAGACAGGGAGAGAGGACGAGGCGATTGAGGAGGGGATAGAGGGGAACCGGGAACCTCTCCTGGCCTTATCCGCGCGGAGGGGAATCAGGAGGTGGCGGGGAAGGCGGCGTGCTCGGTGTGCTCGTCTACTGTCCATGGACAGAGGAAGAAGACAAGGCACCATTTTCTGAAACCCCCCTGGAATTACAGGAACTGCGAAAAGGTCCCTGCCCTTTTCAAAACAGCAACTTAAAACGGATTTGAGGGCCTTTTCTGTAAAGAACAAAAATTGGCAAAAAATATTTTTGAGATCCTTGTTAAATATACAACCTCAACATATTTTTGGTTTGCAAAACTTGCACCATTTTAAACCATCGTTTTAATGTGGCACTTTTAAGTGATTTTAATAAACTCCGGTGTTAAATTTTGGTGCACTTGTTTTAAACACAACTTAGGTTCAAAATTGCATGCATGACATGACATGATCACAACCACAAACACACAAGCACTTTATTACAGAAAGGTGGATGTTACAAGTCTACCCCCCTTACAAGAATCTCGTCCCGAGATTCCTAGGTTTTAGCAAATAAGGACGGGTACTCAGATCGTAAACGATCTTCTCGTTCCCAGGTTGCTTCAGCTTCAGAATGATGAGACCACTGAACTTTGAGGCACTTGATGCTTCGGCATCGAATCTTTCGTTCAGCTGCCTCGAGGATACGAACAGGACATTCTCGGTAGGTTAGATCATCCTTGAGATCAATGGTTTCATAAACAACACCACGGTTGGAATCTTTGAAGCAACGATGAAGTTGTGAGACATGGAATGTAGCATGAACCCGTGGGAACGTTGAAGGTAGGTGGAGACGATAAGCAAAATTTTCACTTTTTGCAAGAACAGGGAAAGGACCAACATAGCGAGGCGGTAATTTTCCCTTCATGACCTCACGATGAACACCCTTCAAAGGTGTGACTCGAAGATAGGCTTGTCCGCCAACATCATAGTGAATATCTTGTTGACGATCACCATAACTCTTCTGGCGAGACTGAGCAGCTTTCAGATGTTCACGGATGATACGAACTGTTTCTTCAATCTCATTGATCAGATTCTTCGGTCCAAAGAACTGTCTTTCACCGGTTTCTGACCAATTTAACGGAATTGAACAGCTTCGATTGTAGAGAACTTCAAACGGAGCTTTGGCCAAGATAACTTGGAAGCAGTTGTTATAAACGAACTCTTCAGATGGAAGACACTTCTCCCAATCATTACCGAAAGATACAACACAAGCTCGAAGCATGTCTTCAAGTGTTTGATTCAGACTCCCAAGGTGATCATTGCGGGATGATTGATAGATGATGGTGAAGTGTAGACGACTTCCCATAGCTTGCTTGAAACTTGCCCAGCCTTTGGAAGTAAACAGATTTCCATGATCAAAAAGGATCTTCTTAGGAACACCATGAAGAGGTATTATCTGAGAGACATATAAATCTGCCAGTTGTTTAGCAATGATGCTCTGATGGATAGGAACGAAATGAGCAACCTTTGACAGACGATCAATCACTACCCAGATAGCGGTGTGTCCCTGATCATTTCTTGGAAGACCAACAATGAAAGTCATCTCAACTTCATCCCACTTCCAAACAGGAATAGGTGTGGGGTAGAGAGTAGCAACTGGTCTTTTATGTTCAGCTTTAGCACGACGACAAACATCGCATTCAGCCACAAATTGAGCGATGTCTCGCTTCATCTTGGTCCACCAGAACCTATGACATAGATCACGGTACATTTTGGTGCTACCAGGATGAACAGAGAGAAGTGACTCATGAGCTTCACGGAGGATCAGTTGTTTCAGACTCCATTTCTTTGGCACAACAATACGTTCACCAAAATAAACGGTATCTTGATCATCAACAGAGAAACATGTAGGAATTCCACGAGAAATATTTCTCTTGACCAAGGTAGTGCTTAGATCCCGCTTTTGGGCATCCTTGATTTGACGTTCAAAGGATGGTTTCACTTCCGGATTAACCAGATAACCAGAGGGAACAACCTCAAGATTAAGCTTGGAGAACTCTTTGTGGAGAGAAGGTTGATCTTGCTGTATCATCAAGCTGTTACAGTAAGACTTCTGGGTTGTCGTGTCAGCCACGACTTTACCTTTATCAATTTGACAATTGACCTCCACATTGGGTTCTTTGACTAGTTCCAACCATCTCTTTTGTCTGAGACTCAGATCTGGTTGGGTGAAAAGATATCTGAAGCTCTGCTGGTGGAAGTAGAACTCGCAGTGATTTCCTAGCAGATGATGACGCCATTGTTTCAAGGCATACACAACAGCTGCTAACTCAAGAGCATGAGTTGGATATTTGAGTTCATGTGGTTTCAGTTGTCGAGAAGCATAAGAAACCACACGTCCATCTTGCAATAGACCGCAGTCGATACCTTGACGAGAGGCATCACAGAAGACGACGAAGTTCTTGCGCATGTCCGGAAGGACAAGCATAGGGGCATTAGCCAGCTTGGTTTTCAACAACTTGAAACTCTCTTCTGCCATTCTTGACCATACAAACTGTTTATCTTTTATAAGAAGATCAGTCATTGGCTTGGCAGCTTTGGAGAAACCTTCAATAGAGCGGTGATAACAACCGATAAGTTCGAGGAAGTTTCGAACCTCTTTGATGGACTTAGGTGACTCCCAGTCCAATATGGCTTGAACTTTGTTAGGGAGAACTCCAACTCCTTCAGCAGATAGAACGTAGCCTAGGAATATGAGCTCTTTCAACCAGAACTCACATCTGGAGAATTTGGCATAGAGACGATGCTCACGAAGCTTTGTCAAAGCTAGCCAAAGATGTTCATCATGTTCTTCTTCGGACTTAGAGTAGATTATAACATCATCGAGGTAAACCACAACGAACTTGTCAAGATACTCCATGAAAATGGATTTCATAGGCCCCATCAACATGGTTGGAGCATTGGAGAGTTCGGGAAACATAACAGTGTACTCGTAAACACCATAACGAGTTTTTACAACCGCTTTAGAAACATTCCCGGACCTGGTCTGAAGTTGATGATAACCCAAACTTAAGTGTATCTTGGAGAAAACAGTGGCACCAATCAGACGGTCAAACAAACCATTTGTCCGAGGAGGAGAACACTTGTGCTTTATTGCCACATCATTAAACGGACAATATTCACAAACCAGGTGGGGAACTGTGGTATCCTTCTTCATGACGAAGAGTGTAGGACATCCACAAGGAGACGTGTTGGCATGAGGGAAGACTTTCCCTTCTGAATCCTCTATTTTCTTCTTCAACTCAACTAACTCTTCTAGAGACATACGGTGTGGTCTTTCAGAAGTAGGAGCCACTCCAGGAATTAGTTCAACAACAAACTCCACTGAATAATCATGATGCATACCAGGAAGCTCTTCCGGAAAGACATCCAGAAACTTACACACCACTGGTACCTCATGAATCTCAAGAGATGGTCGGATTTCGGTTGCATTAAGCTGAGGAAATGGCTGTGGTTGAACTGTCCCACAAGGAAACAACAACCGAGTGGTCTGACCATACGGATGAATCAGGGTAATAGACTTGGCTGCACAGTCAATCGTAGCATGATGTGTTGACAACCAGTCCATGCCCAGTACGACGTTGATGTCATCTGAGTCCATGATGACAAGTGTAGAAAGAAACACCAAACCTCCTACTTCAATTTGGACACCAGGGCAACACTGATTAGTCCAGCAGAAGGACCCTGGGGTGGAAATTATCAACGGAGGAACCATACTCACAAGAGGTATGTCATGCAACACCACAAAATCTCTTGATACACATGAGTGTGACGCTCCGGAATCAAACAGAACGGAGGCTGGAGCTAGGTTAACACGAAGCATTCCCAACACGACATCAGGTGCTTTCTGAGCTTCTTCAACCAGAACATGGTTCAAACGACCACGGTTAACAACCCGCGTAGGAACAAGCTGAGGTGCAGGAGATATCCTCTCAGGACATTTGTCGGAGTAATGGCCAAGTTCATCACATACATGACATGTCCCCAGCCGTTTCTTACTACCAACAACTCTGAATTGCCCACCAAGGTGGCCTTGTTGAAAAGCTGGTGGATATGGAATAGCACTGTACGGAACAAACACACGACGCTTCTTGGAACCAGAAGAAGACGCATGTGACTCTCCAGAAATCTGCTTCAAAGAAATTTCCATTTCCTTTTTGCCACACTCCAAGGTAAGAGCATGATTATAAAGGTCCTGGAAGGTTGGGAACTTGAAGGACAATAGCTCATAGCGAACTACGGAATCCAGACCCTTGCGGAACAACTCATGCTTATCCACATCATCTGCAACATCTCGGGGTGCATAACGAGCCAAACGGGTGAATTCACGCCCGTAAGTTTCAACATCCATCTGTCCCTGGGTCAGATCCAGGAACTCTTTTCTTTTGGAGTCCATAACTGCTTCAGGAACATGGGCAGCACGGAACTCTTTACGGAACTCCTCCCAAGTAACCTTATGTCCCGGCGATTGCAACGCCAAGAAACCTTCCCACCATGAACCAGCTTCACCCTCTAGCTGATAGGTGGCGAAGTTCACACGGTCACTTTCTGGAACACGGAGAGCATTAAATTTGCGCTCGATGGTACGAAGCCAATCATCAGCATCAATGGGTTCGTTGAGATTGCTGAAAGTTGGAAGCTTAGCATGAACTAAATCCCCAAATGTGACACATTCGTCATGGCGATATTCAGTGTTTTGTGCCACACGCTCAAGGAGATGTTCATTTCTCAGGCGGTTGGTCTCGATATCATGAAGAACTTGCGCCATTAAGGAAGATGAAGACTCTCCCTCGATATGACCACTTTCAACGGAATCTTGAATACTCCCGGACATCCTGAGTACAAAGAAACGGAACCATGAGAAACACTCCCATGGGAAAGAATGCAACAGAAAGATTCATGACTTAATATGGATCAGTTGAAGTCAGAAGGAATCAACGATTTGAACCGATGGAGGCAACTTGGAAATTCTGAGAACATTAGCAACCTGACACGGAGTACTAGGAAAAACACCCAACGATTTTGCTCCTAACTTTGAAGTTAACAGGTGAGAGGTAAAAACACTTAAAATCAAATGAGATACGGTGACTCAGAGTTAGAGCGATACCAGGTAAGGAGTAAAAAGAATCCTAAGAAGGTTTTCATAACTCATTTGTCATTTTGAAAATAGTTTTCACAAACTCTAGACTCAACATCGACCAATAGCAAGGGTTTTTCTACAGGCAGTCCTGCTCTGATACCAAGACTTGTCACGACCCCGGACCCAGAGATATACACACTGTTATGTGCTCCTAGCCATGAACTCACAAGGGCTTCAGGGTTACCAGCCCCGGCCGCAACAAACAACGGCAGGCAGACCGGATTCATCGGCACGTAGTCCGGATCCCCGGTCTACTACTCCTTGAGTCCATGGCTAGGAGCACATAACAGTATGTATATCTCTGGGTCCGGGGTCTGACAGCTTTTGCCTCGTTGCTTCAAAAAAACATGCGGATATTACATGGCCAAAAGGCAGGCTAGTGTTGGTCCGAGAAAATGAGATTACGAGTTTAATAATCATACCCATCATGAAGGAGTATGAGATTGCGCAATAGGAGAGCATATATATAAATAAGAAAATGATTTGGTGGGAGGGAGCTATCTTTGCCCTCTCGCCTCCCTTCTTTCTTGTCCCTTCCGGTCCATCTGACTGGGACCATTGGGATGGTTTTTCGACAGGGCCAAAATATCTGTTTTTGTCTGAGCCTGTTGGGTGTGCTCTAAGCCCTCTGCGAGAAAAGAATTGTGACAGGGATAAAACCTACCAGCTCCGTTTTCAAATGAAACCCGTTTCCTGGTTACAACCTGAAACATGTGGATATTGAGGACTCCACAAAAAAGGGTCGAACTGTTCGCGACGCTCTGGCCAACCAAAGCTGGATTGTGGACATTTCGGTTCAACACTTCACGATCGACCATATCACTCAGTTCGTCACCATGTGGGAGCTTTTGCAAGATCTTGTGCTTAAGCCAGGGACCGATGACTCCCATCTGTTGGAGCCTCCCGCCTTCTGCTTGCTTCTCGCTCGGGTCCGCTTACAAGGCCCAGTTGTTAGGGGCCATCCCTTGCTCTTTTCAGCATGTGGTTTGGAAGGTTTGGGCGTCCCCAAGTGCCGCTTTTTCGCTTGGTTAGCTATGCAGAACCGGTTGTTGACTTCGGACCATCTTGCCATCAGAGAGGTTGGCCGCACGACCCTCTCTGTCAGCTCTGCAGATGTCAGGGAGAAACGACGCGTCACATTCTCTTCGAATGCCATTACTCTAAGCGCGTCTGGGAAGCGGCTTCCTCCTAGCTTTCCTGCCATGGCCTGCTGCAGCATCTGGGCTCTGGTCGCCCAACCGTCCTTCACTACTGGCTGGCCACTGCTAAGACCCCTACTTTCCACCGTAGAGGTCTTAGGTCTGCTATTACATTCATCACTGGGGAGATTGAGAAAAAGAGGAATGCAAGAGTTTTCAACAAAATCTCTTAGCTCCCTTCGGTCCTTCTGCAGGAAATCAAGGACGAGAGCAAGAGTTGCATCCTTGCGGACGCTAAACACTTAGCGAAGCTTGTTTCATCTGTTTTGGTTTGTTTTTTTTCGTTGCCTTTGATGGCCTTTTTTCTTTTGGCTCAGACCGTGCGATGTTTGCTTCTACTATACCAATATAACAGGCAAAGTTTTTGCCTCGTTGCTTGAAAAAACCATGTGGTGGATATTACATGGCCAAAAGGTAGAATAGTCTTGGTCCGAGAAAATGAGATTACCAGTTTAATAATCATACCCATCATGAAGGAGTATGAGATTGCGCGATACGAGCGCATATAGATACCCCCTCCGTTCCATATTAGATGAATCCCACATAGATGTATCTAGACATATTTTAGTGCTAGATACATCTATATAAGAGTCATCTAATATGGAACGGAGGAGTAGATAAGAAAATGATTAATCTGATCGAGGTCACCGGCTCCGGCCCTGGCGTTTTCGGTTTTGAGCAAAGTCCGGCAAGCATTCGATCGCAAGGCGCCACGTACAACAGTGTGAGAACATGGGGCGCACATACGCTGGATTCTCTCCTAACCTTAATCTAATCCGCTGCTCTGATCTGTTTTTCAGCAACCTAGGAACCTGTGCATGCACCAGCACTTAGGGGGGATTAATTAACTTAGGAAACACGATAAACATATCTTGGACTAACAGACCGTCTACTATACTAGTACTTGTATATTGCTTGGACTCTATGATGTACTGTACGTATCATTGTTAATACGGTCACACACCGCGTGCCCAACCGCAAGTTGGTGCGTGCATGAACCTGTGTCGTCGCGTAGTGACATACGCGCCGTTGAGTATAATTGTACCGAGTGTGTTTTTTTACTAGTTCTACCTGACAACTAAACAGTTCAGTTTCATGCCTAAACTTTAAGTTTTTTATTTCTTTTTTGCGAATGCATAAACTTCAAGTTGAAGTCAATAAAAGTAAAGCTCGACAGAATTGTCACTCCGTACAAAAGCAAACAGCAGCAGTACAAAATGATCAATGATCAGGATTACTAGTACTCCCTCCGATCCATATTAATAGGTGCTGAAGTGGATGTATTTAGACATGTTTTATGACTAGATACATCCACTTCAGTACCTATTAATATGGGTCGGAGGGAGTACTAGTACCTGTTTAACACTTTTCTATAGCAACATTGTTAACTTAGCATGGGTTAATTAAATATGGACGTAGAGGAGTTAGGAAGCGGACGAGGCCGCCGCTGTGGTGGAGTACAGTAGCAGTCGCGCTACGTACGCGTGGGCCCTCGCGCGGCGCTGTCGTATGCGGGCGGCTGCACATGGCCCCCATGTTGCGCCTCGACCACCCATTGGCCCACGCGTCGGCCGGGCGTACACGTGCGGCGCGCAACGCGACAAAAGTGTGAGCAGTTGCACCGGATGCCCGGACCCCTCTCTCGCCGCCTACGTGGCACGGCATCCGCCGAACCAGACCATACGATCGCGCTCGCCGGCGACGGAAGGCAACCACCGACGTTGAGTCAGCCTACTACTTTTCCCGGTCCTGCTCGCGCATGCGCTGATACTTATGTACTCCCTCGGTTCCTAAATACTCCCTCCGTTCCATATTACTCCCTCCGTTTAACAATAGATGACTTCCACTTATCTATACATGGATGTATCTAGACATGTTTTAGTGTCTAGATACATCCATATTTAGACATATGCAAGTCATCTATTGTTGAACGGAGGGAGTAGATGACTTCCATTTGTCCAACTATAGATGTACCTAGACATATTTTAGTCTATAGGTACATCCATATTTGGACATATGGAAGTCAAGTATTTTGGAACCAAGAGAGTATATAATAGTATAACAATGCTCTAACTATTGCTAATATTATCTAAATGCGAACTAATATGAGTGAACATATATATTAAAAATAAAATTATCTAAATACATATAGACATGTGTGGATGTGGAAAATTGGTTAAAACATCTTACGTCTAAGGAACAAAACGAGTAAGGCTGGTGCCAATGCATTACTCGTTATAGCCTCGCCACGTCAGATTTTATCCTCACTCTCACCCCACGGTGCCAGTGCACGGGCTGTAGCCCCGCTCTCGCCTCCCTCTCGCCCCATGGTGCCAATGCACTCTCGCCCCGCTCTCGCCCGCCTATCGCCTCCCTCTCGCCTCCAGTGCGGGCGGCAGCGGGGCGGTAGCGGGCGCTACCGTCGGGCGGTGGATCCGTCGTCCGCCGCTGCCGTCTCGCCCGCCTATCGCCCCGCTCTCGCCTCCACGCGGGCGATACCGTCCCCCTAATCACCTCCATTGGCACCAGCCTAAGTGCTTGCATGCATGATACGTTGTGTGCTTTCTACTGACCACCCGTCAAGTACATTTATACGATTTGGGTATCTAAAAAAGGTACTACTCCATCCATTTATTTTTATAATTTATATTACTTACCATTTCAATATTAACCACATACTCCCTCCATTCCTTTTTACTCTATATTCTGGAAAAATCCAGACAAAATAAGCAAACATTTATTAGTGCTAGTTTGACACACATATGCATGCATTGTAGTAATTATACACATGATGCAAAGCATTATCCCGATTACCCATGATTAATTAATGCTAGGCATGCAATTTGCACCCAATCAGGAACCAACATGCATAGTTTTTCTCTCTCTTGTATTAATTCACAACATGGGGATTAGTACTATGTTTTCTCTCTCTTTAATTAGTTAGGTGGGTCCCAGCCAAAATGTAGACTACTCCCTCCGTCCATGATTACTAGTTCCCTAATAAAAAGCATCGCGACCAAGGCGCAATTCTATTGGTGTCATTTCCACCATTCAACGTCACAGTTTTCCATTATCTAATTAATTTGGCCATGCAAACCAATCAAGATGAGACTAGGTGGGATTTCACAATTATTATGGCACGGTTAATTAAGATAATAAATGATTACGGGCATTATTTGAAGATAATATTGGGACAAATATTTTTCCACTAGAGGACTTTTAGACCCGGACGGAGGGAGTATTTTAGAACTTAATATGGACCCATAATGTAGAGTAAAAAGGAATGGAGGGAGTACATACTAAAATAAGTGAATCTACGTACTATAAATTCACTCATTTTGAAAACTAAGAGTATCTCCAACGCGTCGACCCATTTAGAATTCGCGCTTGCTCTATTTTCGTCCGTTTTTACCCGGCAAACGGACAGGGAAATCTGCGCGCGTTCGCGCACAGCCCAAATCCACCCAACGCGGCCGACCCATTTCACACTTTTTAAAAGGTAGCTACATTTCATATACGGCTCGAAGGCCAATGCATACATTTTGGCCCGAAGGCCAGTACATGCATATAAAAAAACATAAATGTTAACAAAAAACCCTAGCTAGCTGCTAGGCTCCGCCACTGTGCCCGCCGTGGTGGCCTCCGGCCGGCCAGTGCGCCTACTCGTCGTCGTCGTCGACGTCGATGTTGGCCGGCGCCTGCTCCGTAGTCGGAGCCTCTGTCTCGGGAGGGTTTGTGCCATGCGGCCGGAGGAGCCTCTGACCGCTTGGGCTCGCGGTCCTGCCACGGTGAGCAAGGTTCCTCGGTCGCCGAGACTTCGAGGGCGGCCGACAGATCTGGTCACATCTTGGCCTCTGGCGCCTACGAGGCCTCAATGGCGCGGCGGAGGCCCGCGACCTCCTCTTCCTCCACCTCCCGCGGGAGCTCCTCGACGTCTTTGACGTCCATGTCCTGGTCCTGTTTCTCCTCCTCGTCGGGCGGGAGCCTCGGCCTCCTTTTTCGCCTCCATGGCGTCGAGCTCGTCGAGGTACTCGAAGAGGGAGACGCCGATGTCGCTGTCGCTGTCGTGGACGTCGACGAGCTCATGGACGTTGGGCGACAGTGGGACGCGGGTGGCGCTCGGGTGCCAGCCGGGCGGAGGTGCACCCGTGGCCACTAGACTGGCTGGCGGGCGCGGTAGAAGGTGTTGGCGATGTCCGCCGAGATCCTGATCGTCGGGGGTGGGCCATGGCCACGGTAGAAGGTGCTCCGGTCGGGTTTTGGGTGCTAGGGTTTGAGTGTGGGCGTGGGAGATGGGGACGCGCACCGGTCCCATTAAAAAGGACGCGGCGAGGTAGGCGAGAGGGCGGTGTGCCACTAACCGCTAGACCCGGAAAGCGAGTGGGCGTCGTTGTCCAGTCCCATGGGGACGCTTGCACGCGCTCCGCTCGCGTCCGCGTTGCCGCATTTCTGTCCCAAATATGGGTCAGGAATTGGTCGAGACGGAGCAAAGCGGGTCATCCGCTCGTCCGTTTCCTAAATGGTACGGTGCGTTGGGACGTGATTTCGCGGTGCGCGGAGCAAAACGGATGCATGCGGACCAAATGGGTCGGCGTGTTAGAGTTGCTCTAAGCGCAAACTCAGTCGCAAGAGGTAGCGAGTGCGCGCCAGCCCGACCGGGTTCGAGTCCAGATGAGGCATACTTGAGAAATCGAGTCCCAGCCGGGGAATAATCGAATAAACCGGGTGTCTCATCTACGTAACAACGTAAAATGGAGGGAGGGATCGTTCCCTTTTTAATCACGTTTTTTATGTACTATAAATTGAGTTTAAATTCTCTCATTTTGGAATGTACATGCAAAAAATTGAAATGACTTATAAAAATAAATGAATGGAGGGAGTAATTCGTATGGTATGTTGTTTGTTCTAAGTTAAACTATAGGTTCAGCAGTGAAGGAAGATGTAAAAGCACCTCGCTCTTCATTTGTTAACTTGTTGGACTATGAACTTGAGAAAAAACAAAAAACCTGGGAGCAAACTTTTCACACTGAGTTATTTAAACAAGTATGAACAGGTTGGCGTCGGCGCCAAAAGTACGTAGTCAGAAGGACGATCCAGATACGTGCAATATCCTAGTATTTGGTTAAGGAAGCTAAGCTACATGCGACCAGCAACCACTGCCCTCGCTAAACAAACGTTCTTGCCTCATGAAGGCTGCACTTTTCTGCCACGTACTACGTGCTTGGCAACGTATACTTATTGTTGGTCGATCGATGCTAGCTAGTAAAAAATTAACAGAGAATCAACATGACAAACAGCTCATAGGTGATCATTGGCCAGCTGCAAACGGGCAATTTAACGTGTCTGTTTTTGCCTTTCTCGTAATCAGAAATGTGTATGTTATGTCTGCACGTAAGATGGGGATACGCCAAGTGGTGTCCAAGTGCGTGCATGCATGTGACAGGCGACTAGAGTACGTACATCAATTCAAATCATACATTCAGCCATGACCATGGATATATATAGCAAAGGGTTCATTACTGGTAAAATACCGTATATATCCATGTGTCTCAGTGTCTCGCTATCTCGTGAAAACAAGTGTGGGTCGATGTGGCATATATGGGCTCACATGTATCTTTGGTCCAAATTATGCAAGTGGTGTGCTAGCTAGCCTGCTGCACGCCTCTTCGCTCGGCCTAGTGCTAGACCAGAGGCCATGCAAGATTGCAGGTGCAGGTCACAGTCGAGACGTACAACAACACTAGAAAATTCGAGCCCAGCAGCATCTGTCATCGGCCAATTGCCATGCATGCATCATGGCCCCATAATAACAACTTAACAACCATCCTACCCTATTTAGTAGCTACTTCTACTCTTTAATTTCTCGCTGTTACTATACTTGCAAAGTGGTGTTTATACGTCTTGATCGATCTCGTTTTCGAATAAGGGCCGTTAATTCACTGGACCAGCTAATCATTACGAGTTCGGTTTAGTGTTGCGTCGTGATCTCCTGCACGTCACCCTGCCCTGTGTATACCTATCGAGCTATACGGCCAGTACTGGACCACGCTGGGTACCTCTCTTCCCTCTACCTATCGGAGGAATACGGATAAAATGGTCCCTCGGTCTTTCCATCGCTGTTGTATTCATACACTTAACCTGACGTCCCCACGAAAAATATCGGATCAACATGGATCGGATAATCATCAGTTCATACACTTAATTTTGTGCAAACAATTAACCTCCGGATGGCTTTCATGCCTAGGCGGCACAACCCAGAGGAGGCTGTCATTTCGCAAGAGACCGTTCATGAGTTGCAAGGTAAAAAGTTGGATTGAGCCATATTCAAAATCTATTTTGAAAAAAACCTATGATAAGGTAAAGCGGTCTTACTTGCAGAAAACCATGGGCATTAAAGGATTTGCACAATAGTGGTGCGAATTACGCGGTTTGTCCAGGGAGAAAGTGTTCCTATCAAGGTTATTGACGACATTGGTCATTATTTTTATACTATGAAAGGTTTTGAGAAATGCTCATCCATTGCCGACAATCTTATTCAACATTGTGGTCGACATTCTTCTGGCGATTCTCATAGTTAGGGAAAAAGAGGATAGCCAAGTAGAGGTTTCATTTCACATCTAGTTGATGGTGCGGTGTCTATCCTTTACTTTGCGGACGACAAAATTGTTTTCATAGAGTTCAACTGGAGAGAGCCATCAACATGTAACTCATCCTATGTATTTTTTAGCAGTTATCTAGGCTTAAGATTATTTTCATAAGAGCAAGATTTGGGCCTACAATAAGACTAGGGAGGATGAATGTCAGTACAAGCACTTGTTTGGTTGCAATATTGGTTCTTTACCTTTTGGGTACCTTGGGGTCTATTCATTACCAAAAATTCGGAAACAAACAATCAGGCCAGTGAGAACCATTTTGAGGAAAACTTGGGATGCTGAATAGGCAAATTGATATCATACAAATACCATGCTGTTTTTATAAATGTTGTTCTAACTAGTCTACTGATGCTTATGTTGTCTCTCTTTGAAATACCTAACGGGGCTTCAAAAAAAGAATAGACCAATACAAATCCAGATTTTGCTCGCAAAGTGATGAACATAAACAAAAAACAATAGTATAATTGGTATATTATTTGTCGGCCTAAAATTCAGGAGAGATTATGTGAAAATACGACTATGTTTAAGCCATTCAACAATGGATATGGGTGGCAAGAGTTAGTATACATTAATACCTTCATTTCGAGACGTTAACAAACGAAACCCACAATTCCCTTGTCTTGAACGACATCATGGGAGGAGAGAAGAGTTCTTTTGTTGAGGTCCTTTATAGTTGCAAACGGAAATAACACTCGTTTTTGGAAAGCTATATAGAACAATACAAATATCTTAGTAACACTAATAATAGAACGAATAACTCCTTCATGATGGAGTTGGCGTGCTTTTGCGCCGACGAGATTACAAAGGGTACATATGTGATCAACATCACTTAATTGGGTAAACGGCTGATATATGGCGCCACCAACACCCGTTTAATTGGCTTCCCTAGTTCATTTCAGCGGAACTAAGAATCAATTTATTGGACTGTTAAAAAGAAAATAAGTGGGCTTAAACCGGTCCCAGTTTTCATCCTACGGCTGGCTATGCATTTTCATGGACCATGCACTCCCGAATCCCGATGAAATCCTGTAACATCCCAAATTTTACATTTGGAATGTTTTGCATTTAGAGTATATGCATAACATGTCATGTTTTCAAATTTTGCATTTAAGTGTTGCATTTCAAACCCCAAATAAAAATAATATTTTAGAAAGTCCAAAATCCTCCTATAAGACGTTTATAAATCAAAGGATATTTGGATATTTTATTTTACCCAAAATCTCTCACTAATAGTAAAATATGATATAGTTTGAAATTTTAAAATTTTAAAAATTTGTTTGACTTGATTCCGAGTTAGATTTCAAAAGTTATTAAAGTTTAAGAAAAAAAACTTCGGACAGGACATCCCAGCCAACATAGGGCACAACCGGACGATGCAGCCTGAGGCAGGCAACACCTACTCTCATCCATCCGTCCGTACAAATCGCATTTTTCTTGACCTACATCTATTCAAAATCAAATATCTCTTCGTTGGAAAGTCTAAATTCGAATCCGCTTGTTTTGGCTTGTTCTCTACTCCACAGAGCAATTTTCCACCGACCTCCCCACCCATAAATACCCCAACCTCGACCGTGAGGTCGCTCTAAAGTTGAAACTTCAATTTCAGATCTGTTTATTAGTATTTTGCTCGTCACGGTCCGTGAGTTGCTCGGTTGACGTTCAAGAACCTCGCCTCTTTTCATCCACCACAGCCGGAGAATTTCACGATCTATTCTCTCAGATCTGAAGCAACAAAAGTATAATTACTCTTCAACCGTTTGTGTTTTTTGCTCAATTTTTTTATTGTAGTTGCATCTCATCATTATCTACAAATTTTTTTATTTTAGTTTTTCGATTTGAACTATGGATCTTTTTATATAATTTCGATCTATTTTTTTCCCACGGGAGTAACTCAAAATTTCAAATCTACACTTTGTTCATATTCATCTAATTTTTTTTCGTTGAGTGTTTTATTTGCCTTTTGGATCTTATTAATATGTTAGGTTTAGATCCACCTTTTTATAAACTTTATTTTAATAAGATCCTGTAGATTGTTAATTAACCCAATTTAATTTGGTTAAGATGCTTTTTATCTCTTGTTGCATTACAAAACTTTTCATGCATCACATATTATTAAGACAACCAGAGAACTAGTAAATTAATTATCTTGCATTATTAAATCATCATGCATCCATATGTTGCATTGTTGTTTTGCCTGGTTTGATTATTTATTATGGTATGGTTGCAACGGGTAGATTGCGAGAGTTGCAGTTGTTGTTCGTGTGAGGACTGTGGGTGTTACGGTTGCGACCGAGACGAGTGCGTGAACGATTCCAATTTCTGTCAAGACAAGTGACACACATGATCCCACTAATTTACTATTTGCATTACCCCCTGTTTGGATATCGGAAAAATTGGCTCGGAAATGAATTGGACTGGAATTCCAAATCCAAGATGGAAAGGAAATGACCTCCAATTCGAATTCTGTTGTTTGGATGTGCTTGGTATTTGTTGTTGGAATCAAAGGGTAGCAACCAATTCCAAATCCTGTTTGGATGTGCCATGTAAATGAATGTTTCTTAAATTGCCTCATGTATAAAAATAGTATATGTATATATCATTTCCACACATAATAAGAACATTACTAATGTGTATGCAAACGACGACAGTCTTCATTCCCATCGTACAACAAATCGCACATCATAAGAAAATAAAAAAATCAACCGCCAACAAGAAATCACTGCATATTGGGATATAAATCCATGTCCTACGGTTGCGGAAGCTGGGTAGGAGGCCATGTTGCAAAGCTCCGGCTGAGAATGGCCGGCTCCGCCGCATCACTTGGTCATGGATTGGAGGCGGACACCCGGGCTGAGCAGGTGACCTGGCGGCAGGGACTTCGGGAAGAGCGGCTATGGCTGTGGAGGTGGTCGGATGCGGTAGCGGTTGCGGAAGTCTTGTGAGCGCTTGGTAGATGCGGGCCAACGGCGGCGGCCTTCCGAGCGCTTTTCTTGCGGAAGCGGCCGGTGCCGCCACGACTGGGAGCCAGAGTGAGTGGAGAGAGGAGCGGATGGGAGACGGAGGAGAGAGAGGAGACAGATGAGAGAGAGCGGAGGAGGCAGAGGACTCACGACCGGCGGCGGACAAACCCGAGCGGAGGTCCTCGAGCGGGGACGGGGATGGGGATGGGTTCGATGGATCTTTTCCTTTTTTTAGCGAACAGGTACGCGGGTGCGGGCGAGAATTTTCCGAGCCTTTCCTAGCTTTCTGCCTCGCTCGCCCGGAATTGCTTCGTGTGACGCTCACGCGCGCGGGTGGGTCAAGTGGAATTGCTCTATCTTTTCGGAGCCCAATTCCTATGCCACCCCAAACGGTGGAATTTGGCCCAGCAATTCCAAATAGGCAATTCTGAGCTGTTTTTCCGACATCCAAATAGGGGGTTGGAGTTTTTGTTATAGTTTTGCACGATGTAGGAGTTGTGTGATTATAGCCATTGCTAGATTGCTCCGCTAACACCCAAGTGGAGTAATCATATGTTATCCCTAGATTGTAGCAATCCATATGTTTGGCAAACACCGTATTGCTAGATTGCTTAGCCATGCTAGTAGTATTCGTGGTTGGGAATTATTATCATATTGTTGCAAAGATTGTTATTTTAATTCCTTATGGAAAACAACATGATAATTAATCAACCACTGGGCGAATTGCTAGCATGTCATCAGAATACAAAATTTGGTGGGGACCATCTCCCAGTATCATGAGATTATGTTTGATTTCATTGTGTAGTTGTTCCTTATGTGCAACCGTGTTTCATATTAGTATGGCCTAGAAAGAATTTGTTAGTTGTGGTGACTCGAACCCACCGTGTCTAGAGATATAGAATAGTAGTAGGTTGGTACGGCTCGTGGGGTTTGGAAATCTACTTCTTATGAATTCTGCCTTAATCTTCTTTTCTTCCATGTTACTAATGGTGTATCATGGTGTTTGGGGTCAATCAGGCAACACGGGTTAAGGGCATAAACCTAGGGTTAAAACTAAGATCGTAGCCGTGTTCCATTGGTTAGGGACAAATCAACAACTAGATGGAAAACATGACATATCTCATTCACCTTATTTTATCAATGATTAAAAATCTGACTATGAGTTATTAGAGAAGTGCCTGATAGTATTTTAGTGTGCTAATCCAAAGGGTAGAAGCACTTTGATGTCAACTAAAGTGTTCAATTATGTGCAAATTACTTTCTCTTAAAAGATAGGGAAAATACCTTTATACAAATTAGCCTTGAAACTTCACCGGCCAAATATGCATATAGATTAGCAACTTGTCATTTATTATACCACCATAGTGTCACTTGCCACCATTGCTCAGAATGGTCTGACATCCTTTCGGGGGCTGCATATTCCAACATGCAGCTTGTTCGGATTCAGAATAATCGACATAGGTCTCGTGGCTCCACTTAACACGTTTGTTCGACTGTGGCACAAATTGAAGATTGAAGCCCTAGTACTTATTATATGGTACCTGTATATTTGTGCTAGATTTCACTATGCAACTTGTAAAGAATTTCGTACTCTGCATTATTCACTAGATATGTGATACATTTACTTCTTTCGATATCAATCTACTTGTGCGTGCTTGTGAACGGTATAGAGGCCAGTACTACTCACACAAGTATAGGCTGTGTCGGACTGTACTAGAACAAATCCCGATAAAATACGTCAATAATGCCGTATGTATCCCCTCACCTCAAGCTGCCGCTATCTCTGGTACGTCAATAATGCCGTATATATCCATCAGCTTCCTGATGAGGACCTGTGCTGTGAATTAATTGATGCATATGGATATATATCCACCCGTATGTATCAGGTATATGCATGGACCATGTGGTCTATCATATTCATACATCAAGATTCAGGAAGAAAGCTGACGCCACCTGTCGAGATTCCACATGCGGACGGAAGTTCGTACTCCCCGCGTATAAAACTACGTGTCGGCCTAAGCTTGCTGCGTTTTTTTCCGATTGCAGATTCTCTTTTCTTTTCTTCAGGGACTGCAATTTTTTTGCACGAATTGTACATGTCCTTCTAGATGCAGGGCTGGATTGTACTGTTCATGTAATTTGGACACAAAGGACGTAATGGGCTGGACTGCCACGGGAACCCCGTGAAAATGTTCATGGTGAATGGGTGCGAGTGATCCATTTGGATTTTCAGAGGCAGCATGTACTGGAGGGAGACGGTCCACGATCTTGTTGGGCCCGTAGATTTACACCTATCGAGGCCATGCATGCAACGCATCGGCAAATCATATTTGAGGCTCAAAGTGTCAAATAACGAACAAATTTCTGAACGTGAGCTCCAATGGGCCCAGCCCATGCAGCAGCTTTTCTTTCCTGTGCTTTTTTGTTTTTACTTTTTCTTCCAGTTTCTTTTTCATTTTCTTTCATTATTTATTTACTTTTTTCGTTATTTTATATTTTATTTCTTTTTCCTATTTCTACAAATTACTATAATTTATTGTTCTGTAATACGTGAACATATTTTACACCATATGAACAGTTATTTTTAATCGCTTTATCATTTTTTTTCTTCATAAAATCACATGGATTTCTTATTGTCGAACATGTGAACATTTATGGAACCTCGTGATCAATTATTTTGAACTTCATCAATATGTTTTTACTTTCAAATGAACTTTTCTGGACTATACAAGCAATTTCCATTTTTTGAAAAGTAATGGAAACCATTCTCTTATAGGAAATGGTTCGAAAATCCCTATTCCACCTTTTAAGTATCGTGAAAAGTGATACATGTGAAGATCGTGCATTTCAGTCAAATCCGGATCCATTTTTGAGTCCATGATATAACCAAATTGGGTGGATCCTCCACCCGTTTAGCTAAGAAGTATGGAAATTTATACCTTATTTTCCAGCAATAATATTTGTAAAATATTAATATTATAAATATAAAAAAATAAAAATAGAGTCAATAAAAAACTAATAAAAATATAATAATTAAAGAAAAAAAGAACACATAGTAAAAATAACAAATAAAAATAAAAACAAAAGATTACTACGTTGACCTAGCCGCCCGCGTTATATGGATGTTGGGATCCAATTAGCTCTAAGAGCGTCAAATAGGAGCCTCACAAGCATTCATGTTTCTTAAACTGCATCATACACTGGTAGGGGGGGGGTGCAAACGGGTCGGATGCTAGTTGGATATTGTCCGTCACTCATCCGTTTGCATATTTGAAGATTATGTATGTTGTAAAAATGTCAATGTGGAGCTGATGTTACTCGTATACATATGGATCAAACGATTTCTCAATTTGGAAAAAAAACAAAAAAAATAATAAAAACAATAGACTCATGTTTTATAACATGTGAACTTTATAATATTAGTATATAGATAAATATAGTGAAATAATACACAATAATTCATGTTCAATCACAAAAAATACAGTTAACCACTTTGTGATTTCTTAGGTTGGATAATTGGCATATCAAGCTAGAATTACCAACGTTGGCTAATCCAATTTTATTTGGGTACAGATATTTCCATTTCACATATCCATATTTTCCTTGAATACCGAATAATTTGGATTATCCACTAGCAGTTCTCATCCTGCAATGCTACGCGGGGAGCTCTATCTGACTCATCTAACGCACAGGAGGACGCCTCAACGGTTTTAAATGAATAGCATGTATCCATCCCATTTACAATACCCTTTTTTCTACTCAAAACATATATATTTAAAAAAATACTTTTGAAAGATGAATATATTTTTATATAGTAAAAATAATATTTTTTCACGAGAATAGAAAATGTGTGTACAGTTCAATATATATCTACTATGAGTTCAAACTAATATTTATGATAGAAAATATATTCACATTTCTTTTTTTTTCAAGATGTTAAAAAAGGAGTCACACAATAAACAAAATTAAATTTCCTATGATTTTTGAAGTAAAAATAAAAATAAAGAACATAAAAAAGCATGAACAAAATAAAAAATAATAAAAGAAGAGCAAAGAACAAGTAGAACCAAGGAAAGAAAAGTAAAGTAAAGCGGGAAAAGGAAAACAAAAAAGAAGAAGAATAACAAACCTGGGCTAGACCTCCGTTCGGATGCTTCAAAGCATTAACGCGCTAATTACACTACAAGAAATCTGGTTATAGCCAGAAACCTAACCATAACTCCACAACGGTGGTAAGGTGGGACCAAAAAACAAAACATATTAGTGGTGTGGCGAAATTAGCCTGCCGGCGCGTGGCATACCACTTCCACGCTAGTGGTAAGTGAGGCATTTTCGCCTTTAGTAGCGTCATCCTCTAGTGGCGTGGCTGGCATATTCCGCGCCGGTTATACATATGTTACCACTAGCGAGAGCCATGTGAGACACACAAGTAGCAGTTGGCCCCACTAGGGTTTCTTGGAAAGGGATAAAATCCCCACCCGCGTGTGTGCCGCCGCCCACTGCAAACACATCTCTATGCCATCTCCATGTCTTCTCGCTTTTCTTAGCGGCTCCAATGGCTAGTCGTGGGTGGTGGCGCGGCTTGGGGCGTGCAAAGTGACGGTCGTGGATCGGTGATGTCTACTACACGTTACTACTCTTATAGACTATGTTGGGCCTCCAAGCGTAGAGGTTTGTAGGACAATAACAAATTTCCCTCAATTGAGTAACCCAAGATTTATCAAACTCGGGAAAGTATAGCTTGAATTTATCCCTCTCAAGAAATCCTGCAATTAAGTTACAAGAAGTCTCTTATGTCCCCAACAGACCTAATACAATCGTCAGTTGTATGGGTGCACTAGTTCGGCGAAGAGATGATAAAATATGGGTAATATGGATGGTAAAACAAAGTATTGTAAATCTGTAATAAAAATGGCTGCAAGCAAACAAGTAATAAAAAAGAAAGTAAACGATGATGCAATGGTTGGAAACAAGGCCTAGGGATCAATTTCACTAGTAGCAAGCCTCAACAACATTAACATAATTAAACATATGATACTTCCTCTTACAACATGCATGAAAGACATAGCTCGGAAATTGTTCCCCATGAATCAAGAAGAATGACAATCGCGTAGGGCTACACAAGCACACCTTAAAGTTTACGTTCCCATCAATGAACACCCAAACACTGTCACTTTGAGCATCCAAAGATAGTACTAATAAACACCACAACCTATCTCTTGAATAGCATCTTTCTAATCAATCCACAACACCCGCACTGTCATCTTGGCACTATAGAAATTATACTAAACATGAGCATCAAGAAACCTCATGATTCCCGTTCAATCCAAAAAAGTAAGAACAATATCATGATAAGTACCTCTCTAATCCATGATCCATAGAGTCACACATGACACACACACTGTCACCGTGGCACCGTGGGAAAAAGGTGGCTCCGGAGAATTATACTAGATAAAACCAACTAAGCACATCGTGTCCATTACATAATGAATGGGAAACATCATAGTTTCAACAATGATAACGTAGCACACAATCACAATCAAGATCACATTATAAAAGAGAGAGATAACCACATAGCTACTAGCACGAGCCCTCAGCCCCGAGGAGGGACTACTCGCGCATCATCGTGGGATGCAACAACGTCGATGAAGATGGCTCCGCGGACACTTCCCCATCCCAACAGAGTGCCAGAACACAGACTTCTGTCCCCCAAATTAGGGTTTTGGCTGGCGGCGGATCTCGGATGCGTTTCTGGAAAAATCCTCTGATATCCTCCCGAATTAGGTCAAGAGGGAACTTATAAGCGAAGAGACGACGCGAGGCGGTGGTCGGGGCTGCGAGGGGGCCCCAGACGCGGGTAGGGGGTTGGCCGCACCTGGGGGGCCCTGGTGGCCCCATGGCTCCCCTCTGGGTCCCATTATGGCTTCTAGAGTCTTCCGGTGAATAAAAAATCTTCGTAATTTTTCAGCCAATTCTGAGTACTTTCATTTTTGGACCTTTTCTGCAATTCACAGACAAAACCGACAAAATCTGGCACTGGGATTCTTATTAATAGGTTAGTCCAATAAGTGATAGAATACATAGGGAAAACATGTAAAACACAAGCATGAAGCATCAAAAGTTATATATATGTTTTAGACGTATCAGCATCCCCAAGCTTAACCCCTACTCATCCCCGAGTAGGTAAGTGATAACAAATTTTTTTTTGAGATGACATGTAACCAACACAATCTTGATCAACGATATGTAAAATCATTGTAAGCTAAGATCAAAGCACTTTAACAATGCACGATAACCATTATTTGAACTAATGTAAACTTAGGAACTATGTTGCACATGAAACATAAAACAAATTAATAAATGACAATGATTAATAATGCATTGAAAGTGATATGTTTGTTTCTATCATAATCAAAAACATGATAAAGTGGTATCCAACTTGTCCTTCGTGGAATAGCAAAACATAAATGCGAGGACACCTTCAAAGTTCAAATGATTACTAGAAAGTAATTTGAGAGTAAACAATACCATACTCATGAATATATCAATAATAAATTTTGGGACTGTGCACATTATACTCAGGATGATAACTATGCTCTCTTAAGTGGTGCATAACGTAAGAAGGTGAAGACTCAACATAAAAGTAAAATAAAGACTCTTCGCATAGGAAAGCAGGGATTACTCATGTGTTAGAGTTTTTTATTTAATAAAACAGAGGTATTGAAAATATAATTTTGAGAGAGGTGTATGCCTATGTCAACAAATGGCAATGAAAAACTTATCATAACCCATTTCAAGCAAACTTTTTAAACTTTTGAGAGCGGTTTCCATTTGCACCTTTTCCCTTTTCCTTATGGTTGGCACTTCCCAGCACCTTGCCTATCACAAACCAGGGCTAGTCGTATCCACGGGTGCCCACCAACATTCATCAATCCATGGAGAAGTGCCTTTTTATACTATTTGAGTTCATATTATTTGGCACCAGCTCTTGGTAAATTTAGATAAGCACAAATTCCAAACTCATCGGGTGAAATAAAGGAGAAGAACCTTGCTTGACTTCAGACATGATAAACTTTAAACAACTTCCTCATGAGCTAAAACAGGAACACAAAACATGTTTAATAATTATTAAGGTTTAAAGGTAGCACACAAGCAATTTATTTGGAGTGGCGGTGAAATACCACATATAGGTAGGTATGGATGACACATTTGGAATTTTTGTTTTTTTGGGAGTTGGATGCACGAGTAGAGCTCATACTCAGTACATGATGAAGGCTAACAAGAGACTAGGAGCGACCAACTAAGAGAGCAAGAATGGCCATAATCATGCATAACGACAAAACATTATTAATTAAAGCTTGAAGTGACATTATAAGTCAAAAACTAAATGATCATCAAGGCTAAAGGTGACTTTGTTTATAGTCATAACATGGTGTGAGCATGCGCCAAGTCAACCATCAAAGGAGAATACCATGATATCATGCTTCAATATGAGGAAACAACACATGATTTAGTTTCAATGGCACATTAAGAACTTTCAGCTATTTGAGACAAGTCATGATACATCAAAAACTACCAAGCACATAATTAAAATAACATCTAACATGACATGCCAAAGTGTATGCCACAGTCTAAACAAGCTTCCTATTGCACTACTATAAGTATGAAATATTTTACTCTTTCCCAATACCAATAAACTTATTTGAAACAACTCCCAAAGCAAATCTATACTTCTTATAAAGAAAAACCCCACTAACATGCATTAATGATTTTTTCTATATCAACATGCAGGCTAACCCCATCATCTATTCTCCTAGCCAAACAATTGTCCATGTCATCTACACTAATATTTATTAATAATTACATGCAAGCTAGCACATCATCTTTCTTTAAACCATTCAATTATTTATATTAACAGTTCAAAATATATATACAATGATCAATTGAAATTTGGATGTTCACTTAGAAAATATAATGTACCATATCTCTTTTAAGCATTTATTACAATATATTGTAGTTTCTAAAGCGATCCCTGTAGCAACGTGCGGGTTACCTTCTAGTATTCAATAAATACCAGAGAGCTAATCATATACAACTGAAGCAAACCAACAAGCTTCGAAAAATATTCGAGTGAAAAACAAGTGCTTAGCAAAAAGTAAACACTCATAGAACAATAAGAGTGAAAACTAGACTATTCTAGACAATGAATACAGAGTGTGTCTCTCTCCAAACTAAAATGCTAGGATACAACTATTTATTACAGCAACAAAACAAAACAAAACTGAAAGAAAAATAAAATGACGTTCCAAGAATAACACATTTCATGTGAAGGAATAAAAAATATAGTGTTTTGAAAAAAATAAGATATTTTATTGATGTGGAAGGTGATGCCTTGGGCATCCCCAAGTTTTGATGCTTGTACTTCTTGGATATTTCTTGGGGGTGACATGGGCATCCCAAATCTCGAGCTTTTGTCCATCCTTCATCTTCTCATATCATCCTTCTATCCCTACACTTGAAAAATTCCTCCACCTATAACTTCTCACAATCTTTATTACCAACATTAGTGCATCAAAATAATAAATCCACTTGGTTCAGTTTCAACACAAGACAAGCACTCCATTTAAAACATTAGCAACTGTCACAACTTGTTTTAAGGTTCTTCCTCTAAAAAACATCAAAAGAAAGAAATTAAGAAGAACATGCAAATATCGGTAGAAATCTGTCAAAACAGAACAACTGGTAAATATGAATTTTTTGAGGCACTTCTGTAAATCAAATAAAAAAGTGCAAAAGTAATAAAAGTTAGATAACAACATGGGGTAGGTTCCCAGAAAATATATAAAAATTCCTTGTGTTCTGGCTGAGAGAACCGAGCTTTTTGGTGAAGCCAAAAAATCTGGAAAGAAACCAACAAGTTGCACTTTCTTTCAAATAGAGGTTATTCTTGGCTCAAAAACGAAGTAATAAGGAAAGGATAGGTTGCTACAGACGTAAAAAATTCCAAGACTCAAAGAAAACAAAATAAAACAGAATAAAACATAAAGAAAACATGAGAAAACAAAGTGGGTTGCCTCCCACAAACACTTCTCTTTAAAGCCTTTTAGCTACGCATAATGATTTTAAAGATGCTGACATAAAGATAAGAATTGAAGAACAATAAGAAGGAGCATCAAGAGGAAAATATGAAATACCTTTAAGTCTAACACACTTCCTATGCATAGGAATATTGTAAGAAGACAAATCAATGAATCATAAAGTAGCATGCATATGAAGGGAAAACAAGTGCAACTTCAAAAATTTCAACATAAAGAGAGGTGTTTTAGGAACATAAAAATTAACACGACCATATTTTCCTCTCTCCAAATAACTTCCAGTAGCATCATGAATAAAATCAACAACATAAATATCAGATAAAGCATTATTATCATGAGTGATACGTCCATTTTGCATCACTATTTTATATCATAATTTTCTGTTATTCATCGATATATTTCATGTTATGATGCATATCTTATGTTATTTTATCTTATTTTGCATGTTTTATAATTTTTGGAGAATAAACACCGGGACCAGAAATCTGATGGAAAAAGCACCATCGAGATACCATATTTCAGAAGATCAGAAGAAAAAGAAGGACATCCAGCGGTTCCTAAAAGTTCAGAAGAGGAACTTAGCCAGAAGGAGAGCCGGAGGGGGGCCACCAGGGGCCCACACCTAGGGGTGGCGCGCCCCCTCGCCGCGCCACCTAGGGGTGTGGCCACCTTGGCCCACCTCTGGGGGTGATCTTTCGCGTGCCTGGCCCCGAGGGAACCCTAAGCCTCATTCCATCCTCGAAGAATTATTCTGCCGCCACTGCGGGGCGGAAAACACCCGAGAAAGAAAATCTCTCTGGCAGGGAGAAATCTGCCGGGGAAATTCCTCTCCGGAGAGGGGAAATCACTGCCATCGTCACCGTCATCACTTCGGGCATCATCAAGATCGTCATCATCATCACCATCACCACCAGCACCATCACCCTCATCATCCACCTTCATCCCGCTGTAAAAATTAGGGGCCTCTATCGTTGTTTTGCATTAGATCTCTCTCCCGGTGTGGATTACTTGTTAGTAGTTTATGCTTGTGAGATTTATCGGTGTTTGCACTTTATGAGAAGATTGTTATCATCCATTATATCACCTCTGATCATGATCTATATGATGTGTTGTGAGTAGTTCGTGTTGTTCTTGAGGACATGGGAGAAGTCAAGTTGTTAGTAGTGAAGTAATGTTGAATACTATTTAATGTTTGATATTTAAGTTGTGGTGTTATTATTCTAGTGGTGGCATGTGAACGTCGACTACATGAAACTTCATCATTTATGGGCCTAGGGGGATGCATCATGTATTTGGCTACTAATTGTGGGGTGCTGGAGTGACATAAACCTAAACCCCCTTTAGGAAACCATTATACGAGGGAGCGTAGGATCCCGAAGTTTAAAGCTCTGGTTAGATTTATTTCTTAATTATTTTCTTGTAGTTGCGGATTCTTGCAAGGGGTATAATCACAAGTATGTATTATTCTTGGATGAGACGGTACATTAGCTCAGGTTCACCCACACAACACTTATCAAAACACCGAACATTATTCAGCTGCGTGGAACAAAAGCACTTGACATAAACCTCCCGTGTGTCCTCGAGAACGTTTGTTAATCATAAGTAAACTCACCGGCTTGTCCTTTGCTGAAGAAAGGATTGGGCCACTTTCTGAAATTATTACTATTGCATTTTATTTATTCGCACTTTATTTATCTGCAATATCAAAAACCCCTAAAAATCTATTTTCCAGTATTTACAATTATTCCTTCATCGAAACTGCTTGTCAACACCTTCCGCTCCTCGTTGGGTTCGACACTCTTATTTATCGAAAGTACTACGATACACCCCCTATACTTGTGGGTCATCAAGACTATTTTCTAGCGCTATTGGGAAGTGGAATTGATAATGGAAACTTCTGCTATAAGTGCTGTTTTTATTTCTGTATACTGCTTTATTACACTATGTTTGGAACTCCATTTGAGTCCTTATTTGCGGGCACTGCTGCCACTGCTAGGGTAGTAAGTGACCCACTGCATGATGATTTGGATCCTTATAAAATACCTATAAAGATTGTTAAACATGTTATGGATAACTGCTATTTAGGTGATGGAAATGTCCATCCTTGTGATCATTTGCTCTTTTTACATGAATTATGCGAGTTGTTCAAGTGTGCAGGTATTACAATGAGCCAAGTGAAGAGGAAATTATTATCTATATCATTGACAGGCCGAGCCGCTGAGTGGTTCAAGCTGCTAAAAAATAGCCAGACTATTGAATGGGAGGAAATTGTACCTCTCTTTTATTCTAAATTCTATCCTCCAAGTGAAATCCATAGAGATCGGAATTATATATATAATTTTAGGCCTCATGATGGAGAGAGCATTTCCCAAGAATGGGGGAGATTGAAGTTACTAATGCTCAAATGCCCCATTCATGAGCTCCCCAGTAATATCGTTATTAATAATTTCTATGCAAGGCTTCCTCTTCATGATAAGGATTTATTGGATGCTTCTTGTTCTGGATCATTTACACGTATGAAGGATGAAGCTAAATGGGATCTACTTGACCGTATTCAAGAAAACACTGAAGCATGGGAGAATGCCAAAGGTAGAAAGTCAGGTATAAATTATGACTATGAATGCATTAAAACCTTTATGTCATCTGAGGATTTTGATAATGTTAGTGTTGTTTATGGTCTTGATTCTCAAGTTTTTGCAAACTTGTATAAGGCTTTTGCTTCTTACATTGATATTCCTAAAAAGGAATGGGATAAGTACCATGCACCTTATAAAGATACTATTAATTGTGTTCCTGCTAGAGATATAGAAGTTCATACTGTTGATTCTATTGTGCCTGAACCTTATATTGAGAAATTGCATTTCCCTGCTAAGGTAAAAGAACATTCTATGTTAGCTAGTGTGGTTAATAAAAGTGCAAAGAAACTTGTAGAACCTGAGGAAAAAATAACTGTAGAACCTATAGTAGCAATATTAAAGGACCTCGTTTCTGAAAATGTAGAAGAGGGAAACATTATATTTTGTGAAGATGCTTCTAATATTGTCTCTCATCCTAGTAAATCTAGGAAACCTAGTGTTCCTGTGCTATCTGTTAGGATAGATGATCATTGTTATTATGGTTTATGTGATATTGGTGCTAGTTCTAGTGTTATTCCTTATGAGCTTTATAAAGAAATCATGCATGAAATTAATTCTTGTGAACTCTAAGACATTGATGTGATTATTCAACTTGCTAATAGGGAAACTATTTCTCCAATTGGTATTGTTAGAGATGTGGAGGTCTTATGTGGTAAAACTAAATATCCTGCTGATTTTCTAGTACTAGGCACTTCTGCTAGTGATACTTTTCCTATTATATTTGGTAGACCTTTCTTCAATACTTGTGGTGCTCTTACAGATTGTAAAAAGGAGAAAATTCTTACAAAGTTTGATGGAGAATCTTATGAATTTAATTTCTCCAAATTTGCTAAAGAACCTTACGAAGCTGAATTGCCTAATGAGAATTATAAAGTTGAACAGTTGGCTGCTATTGCTCTTGCTCCTAACAATCCTTTGGAGCAATACATGGAAGACCATGAAAGTGATGTCTTTATGGAAGAATGGAATGAAATTGATGATATTTTCCTACATCAGCCAGCAATGCTGAAACATCATTTACCCGTGGAAGATTTGGGTACAACATTACCACCCAAGGAAGATCCTGTTTTTTATTTAAAGCCTTTGCATGATAATTTTAAATACGCTCATATCGATGGTAAGAAATTATATCCTGTTATTATTAGTTCTCAGCTTTCTGATAAAGAAGAGGAGAGATTATTGGGGATATTGAAGAAAGATAGAGGTGCGATTGGTTATACTCTTGATTATTTGAAAGGGATTTACCCTACTATTTGTCAGCATGCTATTAATATTGAGCCTGATGCAAAGCCAGTTGTTGAACATCAACGCCGTTTAAATCCTAAAATGAAGGATGTGGTAAGAAATGAGGTATTGAAACTCCTTGATGTTGGCATTATCTATCCTATTGCTGATAGTAGATGGGTTAGTCCTGTGCATTGTGTTCCTAAGAAAGGAGGGATGACTGTTGTGCCAAATGAAAATAATGAACTCATTCCTCAAAGAGTAGTAGTTGGTTATAGGATGTGCATTGATTTTTGGAAGGTTAACAAAGTCACTAAGAAAGATCACTACCCTTTGCCTTTTATTGATCAAATGTTAGAAAGGTTGTCTAAGAAAACTCATTTCTGCTTTCTTGATGGTTATTCTGGGTTTTATCAAATTGCTGTTAAAAATCTTGATCAAGAGAAAACTACTTTCACTTGTCCTTATGGAACCTATGCTTATAGACGTATGACTTTTGGTTTATGTAATGCTCCTGCTACTTTTCAAAGATGCATGTCTGCTATCTTTCATGTTTTTTGTGAAGAAATTGTGGAAGTTTTCATGGATGATTTCTCCGTCTATGGAACTTCTTTTGATAATTGTTTGCAGATGCTTGATAAAGTTTTACAGAGATGTGAGGAGACTAAACTTGTTCTTAACTGAGAGAAATGCCATTTCATGGTTAATGAAGGAATTGTTCTTGGACATAAAATCTCTGAAAGAGATATTGAAGTTGATAGAGCTAAAGTTTAAGCTATTGAGAAAATGCCCTGTCCGAGGGATGTTAAATGTATTTGTAGTATTCTTGGTCATGCTGGTTTCTATAGAAGGTTTATTAAATATTTCTCTAAAATATCAAAGCCTATCACTAATCTTCTTCAAAAAGATGTACCATTTGTTTTTGATGAAGATTGTAAAGAAGCTTTTGAAATTTTAAATAAGGCTTTAATATCTGCCCCTATTGTTCAACCACCTGATTGGAATTTACCATTTGAAATTATGTGTGATGCTAGTGATTATGCTGTAGGTGTTGTTCTTGGACAGCGGGTAGATAAGAAGTTAAATGTTATTCATTATGCTAGTAAAACTCTTGATGTTGCTCAAAATAATTATGCTACCACTGAGAAAGAATTCATAGCTGTAGTTTTTGCTTGTGATAAATTTAGGTAGTATATTGTTGATTCTAAAGTTACTATTCATACTGATCATGCTGCAATTAAGTACCTTATGGAAAATAAAGATGCTAAGCCTAGGCTTATTAGATGGGTGCTTCTTTTACAAGAGTTTGATTTACATATTGTGGATAGGAAGGGTGCTGAAAATCCTGTTGCTGATAATTTGTCTAGATTAGAAAATATCTCTCATGACCCTATTCCTATTAATGATAGTTTTCCCAATGAACAGTTAGCTGCAATAAAAGTGAGCTCTCAAGAGAGTCCATGGTATTTTGATTATGCTAATTTTATTGTTTCGAAGTATTTGCCTCCTACCTTTACAGCTCAGCAAAGAAGAAAATTCTTCTATGATTTGAGGCATTATTTTTGGGATGACCCACACTTATATAAAGAAGGTGTTGATGGTATTATGAGAAGATGTGTTACTGAAAATGAACAACAAGAGATATTGGGAAAATGTCATAGTAGTGCTTATGGAGGACATCACACTGGAGATAGAACTGCACATAAAGTTCTACAATCAGGTTTTTATTGGCCTAGTCTCTTTAAAGATGCTAGAAAATTTGTTTTATCTTGTGATCAATGTCAAAGGGTTGGAAATATTTCTAGACGTAATGAAATGCCTATGAATTATTCTCTTGTTATTAAACTGTTTGATTGTTGGGGTTTTGACTTTATGGGTCCTTTCCCTCCTTCGCAAGGCTATACTCATATTCTTGTTGCTGTTGATTATGTTACTAAATGGGTAGAAGCTATACCTACTAAAAGTGCTGATGGTGAAACCTCTTTAAAAATGCTTAAATACATCATTTTCCCTAGGTTTTGTGTGCCTAGATATCTTATGACTGATGGGGGTTCTCATTTTATTCATGGTGGTTTTAGAAAAACCCTTGATAAATATGATGTTAATCATAGAATTGATTCATCCTATCATCCTCAAACTAGTGGGCAAGTAGAATTGTCAAATAGAGAAATCAAATCTATCTTGCAAAAGACTATTAACAAATCTAGAAAAAATTGGGCTAAGAAATTAAATGATGCTCTGTGGGATTATAGAACTTCTTACAAAAATCCCACGGGCATGTCTCCTAATAAAATGGTTTATGGAAAAGCTTGTCACTTGCCCCTAGAATTAGAACACAAAGCTTATTGGGCAGTGGAAGACCTAAATAGAGATTTTAAACTTGCTGGTGAGAAAAGGCTGCTTGACTTAAGTTCTTTAGATGAATGGAGGAGTGAAGCATATGAAAATGCTAAGCTCTTTAAAGAGAAAGTTAAAAGGTGGCATGATAAAAGAATTATTAAAAGATAATTTCATGTTGGTGAGAAAGTGCTAATGTATAGGTCTTGTCTCAGATTTTTTGCAGGAAAATTACTCTCGAGATGGGAAGGATCTTTTGTTATTGAAGAGGTATATCATTCGGGGGAAATTAAAATTGTTTCCCGTGAAGACAACTCTTCACAAGTGGTGAATGGCCAAAGACTCAAGCACTACATTTCTGGAGATCCTTATAATGAAAATGTTGATTGTATCAAGCCATGATCTCGGAGGAGTTTATTAAGAAGCATATTTCAGAAACTGCAGAGTCAGTTTTCGAATAGGTAACAGTTTTGGTAAGAAAATGTTCACGAAACATCTTTCAACTTATATTTTTTTTACTGTTTTTGGAAAATATGAAATTTTTTGAGCCGGAAACGAGAGGGAGACGGAGCCCGGAGGCTCCACACCATAAGGTGGCGCGGGCCCACCCCTGGCTGCACCAGCCCATGGTGTGGGTGCCTCGGAGCCCCTCTTCGACTAGTTTTCGATATCGACTTTCCTTTTGTTATGAAACTTTTTGCTATATAATCCCCCGGACCCCCCGCGGTCCGTATATCGTTTTCTCGTTGTTTTTCTGTTTCGAGTTGTTTCTGCCAGATTACATCTTCAGATCTAGAGCAACAATGGCTTCTCCTGGATCTCCCAAAGACAGTTTCTTTGAGAATGCCGTCAACCCGTACTTTAACGAGTTGAAGATGCATCCCAAGGAATTGCTGCTCAAGGATGGGAAGGTGCAGATTGAAGATGTTTGGGGCCCTAGAGGAGAAGGCAGTCTGGAAGCTAGGATGGAAGAACTGGAGCAAGAAGTTTTCAGGTGCAAGAAGATGGCGGAGCGTGAAGTTCAGATCATAGACAGGATAAAGACAGAATAGATCGCTGAATAAAAGAGGGATAATTTGAAGCTTTGGGAGGAGATTCTCTCACTCACCAAGGCCACCAATGATCTGCAAGCACAACTCTATGACGTGCAGAACCAGAACTGTGAGTATGAGAACAGGTTTAAAGGTATAAGCTCTGCTGCTAGTTTCAGGATGATGGAGACATGACGTCATTTGTGGATGGAGATCCTTTACCTTGGAAGACCGAGGATAAGAAGGATCCACCACCACCGAAGAATTGATCCGTCATTGGTTTTGGCATCCCCTCGGCTTGTTCCAAGCTTGGGGGGAGTGTCACGGTATCACATTACTATCTTTCATCTTTTTACCTTTTCAGTAGAGTCATATCATGAGTAGAGAGGTTATCATATAGGATGGTTTGCAGTATGGAAGTGTCTCTCTCTAGTTGGTTATCGTTGTATCCGTTGGTGTGAGTTGCCGGTTTGAAATATTAATGAGAAGTTTCATCATTTACTTTCTATGCACATTATTTCAGTTTTCAACTTCTGTCATATGGTTGAGCTTGTTATTAGTACTTGGTATCACTCTAGAGATCATCAAGTTAATATAGTTGGTTTTGGCAAACTTAGCTTGGGTCAGCAGAAATAAAAATTTGAGTTGCTAGTTTAAGAAAGAGGAATTTGCCTATTAGCTCATAAACTTAGTATTCACAAGTTAAGATCGTTTGTGCTTTCAATGAAGATTGCATGATTGGTTTCATCATATGTATATTTTTTTTGTTTTCCTTCAACTCTTATACTTCCTACCCAGCCTTGCTAGCCAAAAACCCTGTACTAAGAGGGAATGCTTCTCGTGCATCCAAACCTTAAACCCAAAACCTTGCCATTCGTGTCCACCATACCTACCTACATGTGGTATTTCACCGCCACTCCAAGTACATTGCTCATGTTCTACCTTTAAAACTTTCAAATCACTCCTATTTTGTGTTCCTGTTTTAGCTCATGAGGACGCAAATAGAGAATCTTTATCTCACTTGTTGATTGGACTCACACACCTGGACTAGTGGTTTCATCCGCTTATCCAAATGCTCCAAGAGCTAGCAGCGGGGTGCCCAGCCCCAAAATAATAATACAAATTCTCTTCACTCTTTTTGCCCCTGATTTATCAGTCAAACCATAATTGTGTAAACAAAAGAGAAAGAGGGATGACCTTCTATAACAGTTGCGTCCTTCTATGGGAGCCGCTCTTGTGAGTCTAGTTGGCTTGTGACGTACTGTATTTCTGTTTGCCATTCGTTGAAATAAATACACACCTCTCAAAATTTAGACACTCCTCCACGGTTTGTGATTGTTGGCAGGCACCCGAGGATTCGGTTAGCCATGGTTTGTGTAAGATGGATGGGAGGAGTTTCATGCATTTTATACATCTGTTTATTAAAATAAAAGCTCTAGCACATGAGTAGTCAATGCTTCCCTCTGCGAAGGGCCTATCTTTTAATTTTATGTTGAGTCAGTAAACCCATTTCCTTCTGTCTCCAGCAAGCATTTGAGTTGTTGTGTTCTCATCATCTATATGTTGATTTATTCAATCATGTTTTCTATCCTTGTTTGTTTAGCACATGATTTATTATCTGAATGAATATTACTTTGAAAGCTATGAATCATTGTAAAAGAGTTGTTATAATTAAACATGTTAAGCCCTACTCCCTCCGTCCACTTTTAATCTACATTCTACAAGTTTTAAGACAAATTAGCAAGTCATTTAAAATTACTACCTAGATATGTGAACAACTAATCCAAGCCACATTACAGATAATGACATCCAATAGGAAAACCAAGACTGCTCCGTTTTATGTGTTGCTGTTGATTACCGAGGAGGGAATTAATGTGCAGAGCCTAGGATGTAGATTAAAAGTGGACAAATTTCTAGTCTAGAACGTAGATTAAAAGTGGACGGAGGGAGTACACTATAAACCGTGTTATAAAGACTTCACCTAAGATAAGTATAATTTCATTAAACGTTCTCTAACCAAGAACGAAGTTTTCCATTACCAATTTTGATTCTATGTTTTGTATCTTTGTTTGTGACTCCCTTTACTTGTTTCAAGTTAAGTTATATGAGAGGAAGTTGCTGTCTGTAATGATTGGTGCATAGGTAAATGTGATGCTTGTTGTCCGTATTTTATTTATCGACTCTTCACTCCATAAACTTGTGGTCATGTTTTCTGAGTTCAGTTTCGCTTGGGGACAAGCGAGGTCTAAGCTTGGGGGGAGTTGATACGTCCATTTTGCATCACTATTTTATATCATAATTTTCTTTATTCATCGATATATTTCATGTTATGATGCATCTCTTATGCTATTTTATATTATTTAGCATGTTTTACAATTTTTGGAGAATAAACACCGGGACTAGAAATCTGATGGAAAAAGCACCGTCAAGATACCATATTTCAGAAGATGAGAAGAAGAAGGGGGACATCCGGGGGTTCCTAAAAGTTCAGAAGAGGAACTCAGCCAGAAGGAGAGCTGGAGGGGGGCCACCAGGGGCCCACACCGAGGGGTGGCGTGCCCCCTGGCCACGCCACCTAGGGGTGTGGCCACCCTGGCCCACCTCTGGGGGTGATCTTTGGAGTGCCTAGACCCGAGGGAGCCCTAAGCCTCATTCCATCCTCGAAGAATTATTCCGCCGCTGCTGCGGGGCGGAAAACACCCACAGAAAAGCTCTCTGGCAGGGTGAAATCTGCCGGGGAAATTCGTCTTCGGAAAGGGGAAATCACCGCCATCGACACTGTCATCACTCCGGGCATCATCAAGATCGTCATCATCATCACCATGACCACCAGTACCATCACCCTCATCATCCACCTTCATCCCGCTGTAACAATTAGGGGCCTCTATCGTTGTTTTGCATTAGATCTCTCTCCCGGTGTGGATTACTTGTTAGTAGTTGATGCTTGTGAGATTTATCGGTGTTTGCACTTTATGACCAGATTATTATCATCCATTATATCACCTCTGATCGTGATCTATATGTTGTGTTGTGAGTAGTTCGTGTTGTTCTTGAGGACATAGGAGAAGTCAAGTTGTTAGTAGTGAAGTAATGTTGAATAATATTTAATGTTTGATATTTAAGTTGTGGTGTTATTCTTCTAGTGGTGTCATATGAACATCGACTACATGACACTTGACAATTTATGGGCCTAGGGGGATGCATCGTATATTTGGCTACTAATTGTGGGGTTGCCGGATTGACAGAAACCTAAACTCCCTTTAGGAAACCATTACACGAGGGAGCGTAGGATCTCGGAGTTTAAAGCTGTGGTTAGATTTATTTCTTAATTACTTTCTTGTAGTTGTGGATGCTTGCAAGGGGTATAATCACAAGTATGTATTAGTCTTGGATGGGACGGTACATTAGCATAGGTTCACCCACACAACACTTATCAAAACACCGAACATTATTCAGTGCATGGAACAAAAGCACTTGACAAAAACCTCCCGTGTGTCCTCGAGAACGTTTGTTAATCATAAGTAAACTCACCGGCTTGTCCTTTGCTGAAGAAAGGATTGGGCCACTTGCTGCAATTATTACTACTGCATTTTATTTACTCGCACTTTATTTATGTGCAATATCGAAAACCCCTACAAATCTATTTTTCAGTATTTACAGTTATTCCTTCATCGAAACTGCTTGTCAACACCTTATGCTCCACGTTGGGTTCGACACTCTTATTTATCGAAAGTACTACAATACACCTCCTATACTTGTGGGTCATCAATGAGCCACATGCATAAAAGAATTATTACTCTCCACATAAGCATAGTCATTCTCATTAATAGTAGTGGGAGAAAAATCAACAAAATAGCTATCTTTGTAATCATCATAAACAGGAGGCATTTCATAATCATAATAAAATTTCTCCTCAATAGTAGGTGGACTGAAAACATCATATTCATCATTGTAATCATCATATATAGGAGGCTTAGTATCATCAAGGTAAATTTTCTCCTCCATGCTTGGGGAACTAAAAATATCATATTCATTGAAACCGGCTTCCCCAAGCTTAAAGTTTTCCATAGCATTAGAAATAATGGTGTTCAAAGATTTCATACTAATAACATTAATACTAGCATGCAAGTAAAGTTCCATAGGTTTTTTTAATTTCTCTTCAAATAATTCATGTCCCTACTCAAGATAAATCTCATACAACTCTCTCATAATTTGTTTGTTTTCCATTAAGCGTAACTAGTAAAATAGAAACAATAAACAAAAAGATAAAATTGCAAGATCTAAAAATATACTTTCAAGCGCTAACCTCCCTGACAATGGTGCCAGAAAAGAGCTTCGTTACCGGAGTGGTGAGAGCCTTTTACCGTACCTCCCCGGCAACGACGCCAGAAAAGAGCTTGATGTCTACTACATGTTACTAATGTTGTAGACTATGTTGAGCCTCCAAGCGCAGAGGTTTGTAGGACAGCAGCAAATTTCCCTCAAGTGAGCAACCCAAGGTTTATCGAACTCAGGGAGGTGTATGTTGAATTTATCCCTCTCAAGCAACTCTGCAATTAAGATACAAGAAGCCTCTTGTGTCCCCACACACCTAATACAATTGCCACTTGTATAGGTGCACTTGTTCGATGAAGAGATGATAAAATATGTGTAATATATATGGTAAAATAAGGTATTGTAAATCCGTAATAAAAATGGCTGCAAGCTAACAAGTTGTAAAACTGAAAGTAAATGGTGTTGCAATGGTTGGAAATAAGGCCTAGGGATTATAATTTCACTAGTAGCAACCCTCAATAACATTAACATAATTAAACATATGATACTTCCTCTAACAACATGCATGAAAGAAATAGCTTGGAAATCGTTCCTCGTGAATCAAGTAGGATGAGAATCGCGTAGGGCTACACAAGCACACCTTAAAGTTCACATTCCCGTCAATGAACATCCCAAACCTGTCACTTTGAGCATCCAAAGATAGTACCCGCACTGTATATCTTGAATAGTATCTTTTTAATCAATCCACATCACCCGCACTGTCACCTTGGCACTATAGATATTATACTAAACACGAGCATAAAAAAAACCATGATTCCAATTCAATCCAACAAAGTAAGAACACGATCATTATAAGTGTCCCTCTAATCCATGTTCCATAGAGTCACACACGACACTCACACCGTCACCGTGGTACCATGGGACAAAGGTGACTCCGGAGAATTATACTAGATAAAACCAATTGAGCACATCATATCCATTACATAATGAAGGGGAAACATCATAGATTCAACAATGATAACATAGCACATGATCACAATAGAGATCACATCATTAGAGAGAGAGAGAGAGAGATAACCACATAGCTACTAGCACGAGCCCTCAGCCCCGAGGAGAGACAACTCCCGCATCATCATGGGAGGTAGCAACATCGATGAAGATGGCTCCGAGGGTACTTCCCCATCCCGAAAGAATGCCAGAACATATACTTATGTCCCCTGAATTAAGGTTTTTGATGGCGGCGGAGATCGGATGTGTTTCTGGAAAAATCCTCCGGTATCCTCCCGAATTAGGTCAAGAGTGAATTTATAAGGAAGGAGGCAACGTGAGGCGATGGCCAGGGCTTCCAGAGGGGCCCCAGGCGCGGGTAGGGGGGTGGTCGCGCCTAGAGGGGGCCCTAGTGGCCCCTGGCTCCCCTTCTGGCTTATGTATTCTTCTGCTGGATAAAAAATCCTCTTAAATGTTTAGCCAATTCCGAGCACTTTCATTTTTGGACTTTTTCTGCAATGCATAGACAAAATAGACAGAAACTAACACTGGACATCCTATTGATAGGTTAGTACAATAAATGATAGAAAACATATTAAAAACATAGGGAAAACATGTAGGAAACAAGCATGGGGCATAAAATATTATAGATACGTTTGAGACGTATCAATCAGCAACGACGGTGCAGGTGCTGGTCCTCGCGATCCTCTTAGCGTTGGCTGCTAGGGCGCATGCTGGGGAGATCGACCGCAACGACATGCGTTGGCTGGAGATGCAGGCGGCAAGAGGTCATCGTTTGGTTGATGTTGCCTAGGCGGTGGCGGAAGTCATTGGAGCCGCCGACCCCGCCTCGATGAGCACCGACGTGGCCTAGCCAGGGAGGTATTTCAACCCTAACTACTATCATTTTCTAGAAGGCCATGGGGTGGTGGTCGATGTGGCCGGAAGAAAGGCCACCGCGATGTCGCGGGCCATCGGCGAGGTGGTTGATAAAGTAGCTAGAAGATGGGCAGGCGGCAAAGTCATCGGTCTCGAGAGAATAGAACATCAGACTTTCATTGGGACTGATACTCGGGAGTATCTCTGTCGGCTCTGCAGTGAGCACTGACTCTATCTCTATCGGCTCTGCGACAAGTACTAAGTGCCTGGCTCGCTCTTATTTAGCTTAGCTTGTAATTTTTTTTTATGATTTTAATCATCCTACGTGTAATCTTCGGTTAATTCTCGCTGATCTACCATTAATTATGATTGTAATCATTGCAACCACTTTATCTTCCATGTCCGTGTTCTTCCCGTGACTGCTGTGTTGATTCCGTTGCTACTGTCGTGGCAGACAAAAGGCAAGCCGTAAACTACTCGGCTGAATATTACTGGCGTGGCCGAAAACACATAGATGGTACCAAATATCACTGTCATGTCACTTCGTTGCGAGTAGTACAAAAAATATCATGCCGGTGGTAAGCCATTTCCTTGTAGTGTGGACACATGACTGATACGTCTCAAACATATCTATAATTTCTGATGTTCCATATTGTTTTCATGCCAATTGCTACATGTTTTCTATACACTTTACATCATTTTTATGGATTTCCTGGGACTAACCTATTAACAAGATGCCACAGAGCCAGTTCCTGTTTTCTGCTGTTTTTGGATTTAGAAAAGTTGTTCTAGATATATTCTCATAATTGGATGAAACAAAATCCCATGACCTTAGAATTCTGTAATGTACACGGAGTCCGGAGGAGACCCGGAGGGGGGCCCTGGAGCCACCACACCATAGGGCGGCACGACCCCCTTTAGCCGGCCACCAGGTGGTGTGGACCCTCTGGCCACCCACCGACGTTGCCCTTTCGCCTATTTAAGCTCCTCCTCGGGTTAACCCTAAAGACCCGAGCCTCCATCAATGAAAAGTTCAGTAGCCGCCGTCATCGTCAACCCTAGTTCGGGACGGTTCTGAAGCTCTCCCCGGCACCCTGCCATGAGGGGAAATCATCACCGGAGGCTTCTACATCACCATCCCTGCCTCCGGAGTGATGTGTGAGTAGTTCATCCTTGGACTACGGGTCCATAGAATTAACTATATGGTTGTCTTGTCCTCTTTATGGCTCATGTTTAGATCTTGTGAGCTGCCTAACATGATCAAGATCATCTGTTTGTAATGCTACATGTTGTGTTTGCTGGGATCCGATGAATATTGAATGCTATGTAAAGTGCTTATCAATCTACCATGTTATGTTATTTATGATCTTGCATGCTCTCCGTTACTAGTAGATGCTCTAGCCAAGTTGATGCTTGTAACTCCAAGAGGGAGTATTATGCTCGATAGTGGGTTCATGCCTCCTTTTAATCCATGCTCGAGTGACAAAAACGTGACGGATGGAGGATGTGTTGTTGCCATTAGGGAGAAAACAACAATGTTTTCATTGTTTACATTACGCACTTTACTTAAGGAAATAATCTGTTGCTTGCAATTTAATACCCGAAGTCTGCTTGGATTACGTTCTGACGTTGGATTATTAGTCATAGATGTAGTTGAATAACGGTCTATGAATTATGTTGTAATGCCCACATGAATCACATAGTAATCAACATGTCATGCATATGCACTACGATGCAGCCCTTATATCTGCCAATTGCCCAGCTGTAATTTGTTTACCCAACATGTTATCTATCTTTTATGGAGAGACACCACTAGTAAACTGTGGACCCCGGTCCATTCTTTTACACTGATAATACAACCACTTCAAACACTGTCTTCCTTTGATTCACTGCCATGATTGTTCTCTTTTCATTTACTGCAAATAAGTAATGTTTTCTACATTATACATCCAATCCTTTGTATTAGCAAAATCTCACTATTTCGTTGGGGAAAAGTATCTTGGTTGTGTTGTGTGTAGATTCCACGTTGTTGCTGAGCCTAGTAGTGCGTCCTGCCAACATCAGTTGTCAACAACCTTCAGAAGCGATTTCTTTCTCCTACTGATCGATTCAACCTTGGTTTCTTTCTGAGGAAAACTTGCTGATGTGCTTTTTATACCTTCATCTTGGGGTCTCCCAACGAACGTGTGTCCACGCGCATCAATGACCGTCAGATGTGAAACACTGTGTACGTGTATACGTGTATATATCTGCAAACTAAGATGGATATTTGGCATTGCAATTGACTATATCTCGTCGTATCAACTTAGTGAATAAAATAATTTCACAAAAAGAATACTGGGAAAATTCTTTATTATCCTTTTAATGTTTTCCCAGAAGTCATGCATGCAAAATCTAAATATGGTCGTCGGATATGAGAATAGTGTTAGAAAACCGGACGTACGACACAGCCCGGCCCCACCCTTTCTTGGGTGGAGGGCTTTCCTCTAGGTTTTGGTCCTCTCCACCTACCCTCTCTCCTCATTATATACCCAAGCAATGTATGGAGAATTTAATTCAAAGGCATTCGATGATTATTGCATGGCAATGCCAATTGCAATCGAGCATTCAATACCGCATGTCCATACGAAAAATAGACTTGTGGAGGATTTGATAAAAAAGATTAAATTCATTGTCAGACCGCTCCTTCAGGGATGTAGTTGAATAACTACATGTTGGGGGCATGATGTGTTACACGCTGCTAAACTCATAAATTTTCGACCATTGCCCTACAACATCCATTTTCCTATGCAGCTTGCGCAGGATCGGCACCGAAAATTTCACACCTTCGCAGGTTCAGTTGCTAGGTGTATGTACCGATACCACCACCCGATCGATTAGCGATGGGCCCGCTCCATAAGTCGAGGATATACGTTGGTAATGAGACCATGTCTATAATCATGTTTTTGGACCCCATGACAGGTGATTGTCATATGGCCCGCTTTGCTGATTGCATATTTGACGAGTATCTCTTTCCGACTTGAGGGGGAGATAATCAACCTGTTGATGATAACAGTCGAGAAATCACGTGGAAAGCCACGGGGATCCACTCTCATGACCCACACACTGTTGAGACAAATAAAGAAGTCCAAAATATAATTGATATGCATGCATTAGCAAATTAACTGCCTGATCACTTTAGTGACTTGAAAAATGTGACAAAATCGCATGTTCCTGCGTGCAATGCACCGAAAAGGGTTGAAATACCAAAGTTAACTAATGGTACATCCGATCCCGTCCAAAGGACTAAGAGGACGGGAAATACGGATTCTCAAATGCCAAATACCCGGGGACGCCCGATGAAGAAGGACAAGAGAGATTTATCACAATCATTCAACAAAACAGTTGAGACTTGGAACAAGTACAGAAAGTCTCGTGCACGGGATTTCGGACTTGAACGTCCAAATTGAGGGAACATCCGGTGGAGATGTGAGTACACACATTGGTGCGGAAAAGCTAAAGGATCTCACTCCTGTAATGGCAAATACAGTAGAGCAAGAGGTAGCGCCAAATGCAGCCCATGACGAACTAGCGATAAATTATATAAATATGGGTGTCGGAGATATCTAGGATGGGGTATCTGCCGACATCCAGAAGCCGGACCTGGAAGACTGAGACCCATAAAAGACGAAGCGCAGGACTGCATCCGCAATGGCGGCCTTGAAGCCCATCTGCGTCCTTAGGGGTTGGATGACCATAGATTGATAGGGTTACGCTAATGTACGTTTTGTATTCCTGTATGCCCCGATCTGGCTATCTATATAAAGCCGGACGGGAGACCCTAAGGGAGATTGGAGTCATATACCCAATCCACCCTAGGTGATTGTAATCTGTGCCCAGCATCGCCGTGATAGTTGATTTACAGGAAGTAGGGAGCCTCTCCGGCTAACCTGAACCTGGGTAAACACCGTGTCCTCGCCCCAAAGCGCTCCCCCATGTTTTCCTTCCCTGCGGTTTATCCTAGAGATATGGCTACCCCTTCCGGGAAACCTGATCTTGGAACACGTTATTTGGCACCCACCGTGGGGCGAGCTACGTCTGGGGTGATCTTCAAGGCAGGACTCCTGGGCGGCATCGGCGACACGATCGCCGTCCGCAATTCCATCCCAGGACCAGGCGGCAGTTACTTCGTTAACAACAACACGGTAACGCCGGCTCGGAACCACGTCGTCTGTTCGTACGTCGTCCCAATCGACACCGCCAATATCTTTGCCGGTATAACAACAGAGGTGATGGGATTCCGCGGTGGAACCCGATTTTTTGCTCCCACCACCCACCAACAACAGAAGGTAACACAAACGCACCCGACTCATGTAGATTTGCAAATCAATCTCCATTGGCAAAAAAACAGATCTATGTTTGTTGGTATGGTGCAAGATGAGCCTTCGAAGGAAAGCTCGAAACCCGAATCTATCCTGGCCGCCATTGACGGTAAGATAGATTCAGAAGACGGAACTGATTCCGATGAAGACGGCAATGGCTTTGCCGAAAAAGTACGAAAGGCCACTGGAATGTCCAACAGTGTCTATATGATGGAGCCAGCAAAGCCAATGGCGGAGGAAGAACAAGTGCCCCCTATGGACGCACAAGTCCTCGCAAAGGCAAAAAAACCGCCCTCTGAAAAACCATTGTTCCAGAAGGCGAAGTCTAGATCGCCACCGCCCCCACCAAAAGAGTAGATCCGCCAAAGCGGACAACGACAACTGTTCCCAGGAGGCTAGATCTCCAGGATAAGCCACTAGATATTGGTGGGCCTAGTGGCACGAAAGACATTGGCGGGAAGAAAAAAATCCCCGCCACCTTTGGAGATCATCAACGAATATGATGAGTATGCTTTACTCTGAACTCCAGTTGATCCCATGGAACCCCCGCAGTTCCTGGAAGTCAGAAGACAACCGTTGGAAAACAAACTGATTACCTGGAACGCAAGCGCATAGAGCTGAAAAGCGCGCAAGAAGCCATTGAGGAGGCTCAAAACATTGTGGAAGAATACAAAAGGCGTGTCAAACGGCCCGTCGTTCGGTCCAAAGCTGTCAAGATAAAACGGATGACGATGACCCAGTCCGCCAAAGGGTAGCAGCCGTCAATTGGACAAAGGAATCCATGCGAAGAAACTCCAAAGGGGAGGCCGTGTTCAGGAACCCAGCGGTAAACAAAGCGGTGGCTTATGAGATCATGAATGATAACCGCTACTCGCTGGAAGATAAAATCAAGTACGAAAACGTATTGCTGCGCCAAGCTTTAGTCTAGCAGCAAAACGGTGAAACGCGCTATACGGGAAGTTATTAGAGAACTCTCAGCTCTGCAGAACCCATATAGTGAAAGTCCTCCCCCCATGCTCCACCAAAGCCCCGAAAGAGAAGGGCAAAGTGCATAAGGAGGATGAAGCGTCAAAAACAGGATCCACTCATGGATAGCACAAGGAAAAATGTGAGAAACACTCAACCCCTCGTAAGGAGGACATTCCTCACCAAACCTGCATAACAAGGGATCGGGATGACTTACCACCCCTGACAAATCCTAATGGCGGACGCGGAAGATCAGCGGGACGACAGAAACATGAGCGCTCTCATTCACCGCGTGGAAATAGGGAAAAGAACAGGGAGAGCATACCCCCTAGATCGCACCACAAGCCCGCCACAAAGGCGGAAGCCGATCCTAGGCGCGAGCACTCGAGACACAGTGCCTCGCAGCACTCAAGATCCGTGCACTCTGATGCACGTGACGTACTGGATGCCATCAGAGCCGCCAAGGATGCAAACTACCTAGGCCCTAAGTGCTTTGGTGACACCACTAGGCATTTGGAGCTGCACGTGGGATTCGCCAAAGTCCCAGCGACCCACGAGCGATATGACGGATCCACTAGCCCAGACACTTGGTTGCCGGACTACCACACAACAGTTAGAATAAATGGCAGCACCAACCTGGAAGCAGTACGTTTCTTGCCCTTGATGTTAATCCAAAGAGAAAAACATGGATCGAGAGCCTTCCCCCCAAATCCATCAAAAGTTGGGAGGATATGGCTCGGGTGTTCATCCAACACTTCCGGGGTACGTACAAACACCCCAAGAGCATCAATGAGCTGCAGAACTGCGTCCAATACGACAATGAATCCAATCTGGATTACATATCATGATGGACCACATTGAAGAACAGCTGTGAGGGGATAAGTGATCTCCAAGCAATGCACGCATTCGTCAATGGGCCGAGAAGCGGTTTGGTCAAATTCATGATCACTTCCACGGATCATCTGGACCTCGGATCCATGCTGACAACTGCAAACAAACACGCAGCAGCTAACGATATGAATGGCAGAAAGTTCGACCAATATATCAACAGTCGAAGACAACCAAAATCTGATCGCAAATCCACCCACGATTCACCAAAGCACCATAAAGAGGTGAACGCCGCATTCGGAAAAGGTGGACCGTATAATGGCGGAAGGTGGAAGGGAAAGGCCAAAGAACCTTACTTCAACGAGGACATCAAGAAGATGGATTGGGACAAGGTGAGGATGGAGCCATGCCTCCACCATTCAAGGTTCAGAACACCTAAGCACTCCAACCAGCAGTGCCGCCTGAACGCTGAATTCAAGCGAGATTCAGACAACGGGTATAAAGGGAAAAACTTCAAGAAAAGTATAACCCAAAACCCAAGCCCAAAGTTGGAGAAGCTGATAGCGCATCCGACACGAATGAACAGATCTAGGAACAACAAAGGAAAATAGAACCTAAGTTCCCCAAGGTGCAGGAGAGCATAAACCATACCTTCTTGGCAACACCATCCGCCAGAAAAGTGAAAGCAGCGTGGAGAGATATCAGCGCCATTATGCCATCCAGCCCCGGATTCCTGAAGTATGCTGAAACAACCATTATGTGGGACCACAGAGATTACCCACCAAACATCCCGGACCCTGGAGCGCACGCATTGGTAGTAAGCCCAATCGTGGAAAACGCCAGGCTCCACAAAGTCCTAATGGACGGCGGCGCTAGCATAAACCTCCTATACCTCATTACATTGGAGAAGCTCTCACTATCCCGGAAGCAGCTAAACTACAACAATGTGAAGTTCCATGGCATAGTCCCTGGAAGAAAAGCCGAATCGATGGGAGTAATCTCCTTGGACGTCACATTTGGGGATGAAAATCACTTCCAGACAGAAAAAATCTCATTTGAGGTTGTACCGTTCGAGAGTGTCTACCACGCCATCCTGGGGCGTCCGGCGTTTGCCAAATTCTTGGCACACCCATGCTACGTCTACAACAAGATGAAAATGCCTGGCCCAAATGGCGAAGTCATCACTGTAAGTGGAGACTTCAAGTTGGCAAAGAAGTGTGAAACGGCGAACGTTTGCGCAGAGACCGCCATCACCAAATAAGAGATGCGTGAACTATAAAAGAAGATGAAGGACAGGGAAATGCCCGCAGACAAAGAGGCAATGCTGAAGACGAAAGAATCCTTCAGCGCCCAAAACACGAAGAAGGCCAGGCTAAACCCCAATGACCCTGAGAAGCCAGTCACCATCGGGGCCAACCTGGACCCCAAATAGGAAAGTGAGATCATGCAGTTCCTCCGTGAGAACAAGGACATATTCGCCTGACATTCAGAAGATATGACACGCGTACCCCGGAAACTAGCCGAGCACTCCCTAAAGGTGAAAGAAGAATCAAAGCCTATGAAGCAAAGCCTCCGCCGTTTCGACCCACCAAGACGCAAATCTATTGTCAAAGAGATTCTCCGGCTTTTAGCAGCCAAGTTCATCCAGGAAGTCATACACACTGGTTGGTCCGCCAATCCAGTGTAAGTCCCAAAGAAAAACAAAGTAGAATTACGAATGTGTATATATTATACAGGGTTAAACAAAATGTGTCCCAAGATCCTTTTGCTTTGCCAAGGATCGATCAAATAATAGAGGCAACATCTGGGTCCAAGCTCTTATGTTTTTTGGACGCTTACTCTGATTACCACTAAATCCGGATGCGAGAGACAGACCAAATCAAAACGTCTTTCGTAACGTTGTATGGTACTTACTGTTACATCACCATGCCATTTGGCTTGAAAAACGCTAGGTCAACATGCCAGCGTTGCATGCAAAAGTGTTTGCACAAACAAATTGGATAAACTGTCCACGCATATATAGATGACATTGCAGTAATAACCAAGGAAAAAATCCACGCTCCTTGATGATCTACGCGAAACTTTCGACAATTTGCGCAAGTACAACATGAAGCTAAATCCGCTAAAGTGCGTGTTCGGCGTTCCCGCAGGCTAGCTTCTAGGTTTTATCGTCTCGCACAAGGGCATTAAAGTAAACCTAGACAAGATAAAGTCCATCCTGGACATCAAACGACCAACATGCCTAAAGGATGTCAAGAGATTAACAGGCTCAGCTGCCGCTGTTTTCCGTTTCATAAGCAGGCTAGGCGACAAAGCGCTTCCACTATAGTCAAAAAGTCCGACAAATTCGTATGGACGCCGGAAGCAGATGCTACCTTAGGACAACTCAAGAAAACTCTGAGGGAGGCGCCAGTTTTGGCAGCCCCGCAGGAAGGCGAACCTATGTTGTTGTATCCAGCAACAACTCGCAGAGTAATAAGAGCAGTCATGGTGGTGGAAAGAAAGAAAGACGGAAAATAATCCCGGATCAGATCCGGTATACTTTATAAGAGAAGTCTTTTCAGAATGAAAGCAAAGATACCCCCATTACCAAAAATTGGTATATGGTGTATTCTTCGCATCAAGGAAGCTCCGCCATTATTTCCAAGGCCGTTCGATAACAGTGGTTAGTAAAGCCCCACTAAGAGATATAGGCAATAACACAAAAGCTACAGGAAGAGTAGCCAAATGGGGCATCGAACTAGCAGCATTTGACATAAACTAGCAACCCCGGACAGCGATAAAATCCTAGGTTTTGGCAGATTTTGTCATAGATTGGATGGAAGACATGGACACAACAGCCGTCCTGGAACCCCCCCCTGTTGGATCTTACACTTTGATGGATCCAAAATGAAAGAGGGATCAGGGGCTAGAGTAGTCCTCAAATCCCCAACATGAGAAACTATGAGCTACGTTTACAAATTCACTTCAATGCCTCAAATAATGTGGCGGAATATGAAGTTTTCTTACATAGATTGCACATAGAAAAAGACATTGGTGCCCAAAGGGTGCTATGTTACTGTGATTCAGCTTTGGTTCAACACCAATTGGATCAAAGATGGGATGCCAAAGCCCCATTATGGAAGAATATAGAAGAACAGTGGACGGATTCGTGACCTGCTTCCTCGAATTCGAGTTAAGCATATCAAACACGAACAAAACTGGGCCGCAGATGCTTTGGCAAGGATGAGCTCCGAACGCAAGGAGTTACCCCATGACATCTTCCTGGAGCATCTAAGGGCACCATCCATTAAAGACGGAGACATGGACTATCCATTGATATCATCATCAATGGCCATCATCACCGTAACCCCAAATTGGACAAAGCCATACATGCATGGAGTTCTTAGTAAATCAGAAATTCCCGGATGGCAGCACGAAAGTTGAACAAAGACAGCTCGTCCGGCGTTGCAAGGGATACTGCGCCATTGGCGGAAAATTGCATAAGAGAAGCACATCCGGCGTATTCTTGCGATGCATCAATCCAGAAGAAGGAAGAGAGATCCTTGAGGAAATACTCGGAGGAGACTGTGGACACCATGCCCACTCCAAAAGCCTGGTGCACAAAGCTTTCCGTCTAGGATACTTCTGGCTTACCGCTAAGACGGACGCAGAAGAGCTGGTGAAACACTGTCTGGGATGCCAATTGTTCGCCAAACAAACAAACTTGCCAGTCCAAGCCCTGAAAACCATACCCATAACCTGGCCGTTCGCGGTCTGGGGGCTGGACATGATGGGGCCATTCAAGACGACAAGAGGAGGGTTAACACACCTCCTAGTAGCGGTGGATAAATACACCAAGTAGGTAGAAGCAAAACCCATCAAAAAGCTGATGGGGTAACAGCCAGAAATTTTGTTATTGACATAGTAATGCGATTTGGCGTCTCACACAACATAATCACGGACAATGGAACAAAATTTGCCGTAGATGAGCTAGCCAAGTATTGTGAAGGTGGCTGAATCCGGCTAGATTTAGCCTCAGTCGCGCATCCACAGTCAAATGGACAGGCAGAGCGAATGAACAACTCAATTCTCCAAGGCATAAAGCCAAGGCTAGAAGTGCCCCTGCACAGAGCCGCTAGGGCATGGGTAAAAGAACTGCCATCCGTCTTATGGAGCATAAGAACAACACCAAACTGATCAACAGGACAAACACCGTTTTTCTTAGTATATGAAGCAGAAGCAGTATTACCTACCAACATCATGCATGATTCTTCACGAGTAAAATCTTACATGGAAGAAGATGCAGAAGAAACACGTCAGAACGCGTTAGATCTGCCGAAAGAGGAAAGAGAAAATGTGCTACAAAAATCTGCCATTTACCAGCAAAACCTGCAAAGATACTGCAGCCGCAAGGTAAAATCACGAGCCTTCCGAGAAGGAGATTTAGTGCTAAGGTTGGTTCAGAAAAAGAAGCACAAGCTAGCCCCTGTTTGAGAAGGACCATTTGTCATTATCAAGTCTATGAAGAATGGATCGTATTACCTGATAGATATCCGGGATACAGAAAAAGGTTGCAAAAGGAAAAGACATCTGGATGACGAATTAGGAGAGACCAAAAGACCCTGGAGCATCTAGCAGTTACGTCCCTTTTATTCTTAGTCAAAATCCTATTGTAAACACCATTTGTGATCATGAAATAAAAATAGCTGGATTTTTTGACAATTTTATGTTTGTGTATGAACCTCAATCCTCTTTATTTCCTAATAATCCCAATTTTTCATATACATATCAAAGTTAACATGAATTTTGCCTGCGTGCTCGTGATTATAAATCTGATATCCCTTTTGCCAATTAACGACTTAATGCTTAAGTTTTCTTCTTTGGCTTTAAGAGCTTTGTCTGATTGCAAAAATGTGTTGGATTGTCGATTAGGCATTACGGCTCACGTATCCGGGTTTAGACAGATTGGTATTTACCTTGTTGCCTGGCATGATTATTCCGGCTTTAAAGATTTCCCAATGCCAAAAAACTAAGACCCATTGTTGCTGGATAACTTGAAAGCCGGAAGCAAGCATTCGCAGAAAGCAGTATGATAAAAATACTAAGGAAGAATTGGAAGACAAAAGCCTAAACTTTGCATTTATCTTTGCAAAGGATAACCAAATAGGTTTGGCATTACAAAAGTGTTCAAACTACAAGATAATGCAATTTTTTTCTATCTTTTGCCTCGCAGGGCCTACTCGTGGCTATCATCATCGTCGTCGTCTTCATCGGATGCTCCCGTATCTTCCAGCATATTGGGAACTTCCTCTTCCAGGAACAAAAGTCCCAATGGACACTATTCCAGCAATCTTCGTGGTGTATCCTTTGATGGAGTCGAACAACTCCTCGGGGCGCTGGGAAGAGAGGGAGGCCGGGATGCCGGTGGCCAAGCGCCAACACTCAGCGTCCACGTAATGGTAGCAAAGAAGGACAAGTGCTATCTTTGCTCCACCACGGGAAGCTGAACGCATGAGTCCATCCTGAGCCTCAACGGCAACGTCCAGAGTATTCGGGAGCTCTGTGACGCGCTTCAGCTGTTTGTCTGGGAGGAATTTGGACATAAACCTCTCCTCGGCTACCCGGATGCCCACAAGGTACTCAGCAAAAGCCCGAATGTTGTCAATCCGAGACTTGGTCTTGTCCTCCTCCTCCGTGGGAAACAGAAAAAACTTGTTGTTAGGCAAAAACAATAAAAGGCAAAAGAGTGCAAAGCCTAAAATGAGGTTTCGACAAAAAAACTTACCGAGCAACTCAGTGTCTAGGACCCTGAGATCGTCCAGGGCATCCCCCATCTTCTTCTTGAGGCCCCAGATGGCTTCAGCGTCCTTGGCAGCTTGGGACGCCTGCTCCGCCATTTTATTTTCTGCCTCGCGAAGGGATTTCTTGCAAAGTGCAAGATCCTTATTGGATTTCTCCAAATCCTTTGCAAGACGAAGGTTCTCATCGCACAACCCTTGTGCATTACTAGCGCTGGCGAGAGCCTCCTTTGCAGATTCAATAATGGATAAAAGCAGAAGGGGATAAGGAAAACTTAGAGTCAGGATAAACCCGAATAGCAAAAACTCGGATTTTGAGCAAAAGTCGAAAGACGTAAAACAAAACACGGAAAGACGGAATGGGAGGCTAACCTCTGCTATTCTCCATCTCTTTTTGAAGATCGGAATGTTCTTGGTTTTTGTTCTGCACTAGTTCAACTATTTTCCGCATCTTCTTGTTGCTTTCCGTCCAAGCGGAAAACACATCCGAGTTTGCTTGTCCCTCGTCTTCTAGGACACAAAACAAAAAAGAACAAAAGGAAAGTCAACACCCTTAAGCTCTTATGAGTAAATATCCGACAAAGTGTTCGAAGAATTACCCGGGGGCTAGGGTTAAGGATGCTACCGTGTTCATATGACGGAGGCGTCCCAACACTTCAAGGAAATATTTGCTGTAGCGCTGGAACTGGATTTCTAGGAAGCCAAACCCCTCGTCCATCACTTCCTTCGGGTGAAATGTCAAGCCATCCCGGTAGATGTAAGAGCTTGTTGGCGCCTTGCTAGATGTCGGCAGCGGGGTAGGCACGAGCAAGTGCTCATACCCCGGGATGACTCTGCCATCCTCATCGAAAACCTCCTCCTTGACCTTGGGGAGTGGAAGAGTCCCAAAAGCCGGACGGCCCGTCGTCTTCACGCTTTGACGAATTGGGCTCGTCCCGGATGCCCTCGCCCTTTCCAAGTCCTCTCTAGTAGAGGCCTCCGGCTGGCTGGGCTCTGCCTCTATCGGATCCATGTATGGCCCGTCTTCCAGGATAACAGGGACTTGCTCGGTGGATTTCTTCTTTCGGCCAAAATATTTTCTTCGGCCTTTTCAAAGAAACACGCTCAAGCCTAGAAAGGGAGAAAAGAAGAAGTAAGGCAACAATGGAAAAAGGAGAAAAGGAGGAAAAGCCAAAAGGCAGAAAGTTTGAAAGCCAATGGAAAAGGCGAGAAAACTTACTTGGAGGAACCAACACTGGCCTCTTCCAGGTTTATGACCTGGGCGCCTTCCGGGATGGTGCGCGACCGCTTGCGTGTATCCCTGGGGGGATCCTGGACGTCGGAAGACGCCTTTTCCTTCTGCTTTTTATTTGCCACCAAATCCCCTGGAGAGGAGAGATGTTCATCCAGGAGTTCGGCAAACTGCAAACAAATTTAGAACGCATATTAGATCGCGATCAATGACCAAACAAAACGCAAAAATAAGGAAAGTAGAAAACTTACAGCGGGTGGCGGATTTCCCGCTGAATACATGAGAACCAGCTCGCTGTACTGGCCCCGGACGTTGATAAGAAGGTTGACCGGGACTTGAGCTCCGCCAAATCGAGCAGCAACGGAGTGCAGTGCAGAGGATCCAACGTCCCCGCGTACTCGCACATCAGTTTGCCTTCCCGATGCGCGAGGGGCTAGATCCTGCGAATGAACAAGCATAGGACCGTGTCTGCCCCGCTGAGTTTGGGCTCCGTAGTTGTGAGCCTGGTGATCCACTGTTTGATCTTCTCCAGGTTTGCCGGAAGCGTCTGGATGGCGTCCTGCTTCCAGCTGTCCTTTGGGGTCACCGCGCCATTGACGAACGGCGGAAGCCCCCTAGCCTTCTTTGGGAAGGGCATGTCTTGCACATAGAAAAACATGGACGGGCAGTGCTTCACAGACTCGGATTTAGAAACTTTGGGAAACCAAAGCTCCTTCTTCTGGCGAAGGTTGAGGTTGATAGTCCCACAGACCTTCAACCCCCCTTTTCCATCTGGCTCTCTCCTCACGTAGAAACAATATTTGAAAAAGTCTAAACTAGGGGCTATTTCCAAATAGCCCTCAAAGAGGACTTGAAAAGCAGAAACGTATAAAATGGCGTTCGGCGTCAGGTTATGAGGCTGAACACCGTAATATTCAAGAAGAGAGAGAGAGAGAGAAAGAAGAAGGTGGAAATCCTAACCCGCGATGAACGTGGGACAACAGAACAACACGTTCGCCGACCCGTGGCTTGGGCTCGGAATCGCCTTCCGAGCTCCACCATTTCTTTCGCGGAAGAAATCCTGTATCTTCATAGCGTTAAAGATCCTCCATCATCACGGAGTAGGGAAGCCAATACCCGGAGGCACTTCCTTCCCCATCCCCGTCATTGTCTTCGCCACCAGCGTTGAGCTCCACCTAAGCGGCGTCATCCGCTACTTTTGCCTTCTTCTTTGTAGTTGCAAACACGGAGGGGGTGGAGCCGGAATCAGAGGCACCACCTTGCAACGGGTACACTGCGGGCGACGTGGGAGGCGAGAGATGAGCCTCGCGGGAAGCCGCCGCCACCGTCGTAGCTGTCGTGGAAGAAATATCCTCCATTGCGATCCTGTCACCGCCGGAATGAACATCTCCGGACTCCATTGCACTCGAGGGATCACTGGAGTCTTTCTCTTTTGGAACCTTGGGTCGCTGTGCGTTCGCAGTACGAGGGAGGGAGCTCGGGCCCGAAAGAAGTGGAAATTGAAGGAAACGAGTCAAGAAGAAAAAGAGAAAAAGGGGGCGGCCGTGAGGGTTTATATAGCCCTGTACGGCTATCTCGGCCCTAACGGTCGTGTACCTAAATGCGCGCCGCGTGGCATGATTTGACCGCGTGTCATGCTTATGAACGTTGTGGAAGGAGAGCTCCTTGATTAATGCGCCTAAATGGACGGATCCATCATTTGCTGCCGTTTCTACGGTGTTAATATTCCTATGATTACGCTCTGGACGTTTCTCTCCGCCCGGAACTAAAACGCCTGCGCAAGGGCAACTTCACGAAGAAGATTCGTCTTTTCTCTAGATGGCGGATTTTTTTCAAGTTTGACAATTATAAAGGGAAAGACTCAGGAGCCGATCTCCGTCGTTCAGGTTTTGGCGGAAACCCAACACCAAAAGTAAGTTCCTTAGCCTTCCCGGGGGCTACTGTCGGAGATATCCAAGATGGGGTATCTACGGGCATCCAGAAGCCGGACCTGATAGACCGAGGCCCATAAAGGACGAAGCGCAGGACTGCATCCACAATGGCGGCCTTGAAGCCCATCTGCACCCTTAGGGGCTAGATGACCGTAGATTGATAGGGTTATGCTAATGTACGGTTTTTTATTCCCGGATGCCCCGATCCGGCTATATATAAAGCCAGACGAGAGAAACCCTAAGGGAGATTGGAGCCATACACCTAATCAGCCCTAGGTAATTCTAATCTGTGCCTGGCATCGGCGTGATAGTTGATTTGCAGGAAGTAGGGAGCCTCTCCGGCTAACCTAAACCTGGGTAAACACCGTGTCCTCGTCCCAAAGCGCTCCCCCACGTTTTCCTTCCCCGCGGTTTATCCTAGAGAGATGGCTACCCCTTCCGGGAAACCTGATCTTGGAACACGTTAATGGGAGAGTCAATGAACCGAGGAATGGCAATCGTCGACATTACTTTTCTAAGAAAATTGCATCAATCATAGATCCTGACACTAAGCCTAACAATCTCGCTTATTGTAAAAGGATGTCGGATTGGAAAGATTAGCAGAAGGTAGTTACCTCAGAATTACTATCTCTTAACAAATGGAAGGTGTTTGGACCTGTCAGTCTAAGTCCTCCCCACTTTCGCCATGTTGGCAATAAGTAGGTTTTTGTTCGTAAGAGAAATGAAAGAAATGAGGTGGTTCAGTACAAACTAACACTAGTTGCTCAAGGGTTCACTCAACAACCAGGTGCCGATTTTGAGGAAGCTTACTCCCAGTCATGTATGGTATAACCTTTAGATACTTGGTCTTAATGGAAGTAAATCTGGACTTGACAATCAAACTGATGGATGTTGTTACTTCTTACCTATAGGGTAATCTGGATTCGGATATTTACATGAAGGTATCGGAAGGTATCCCCATTCCGCACCAAGATAGAGCAAATATGAGTCCTTACAGTGTTCTTCCCAAGAAGTCATTGTATGGCCTTAAACAGTCTGTTAGGATGTGGTACAATCTCTTAAGCGATTTCCTTCATCAGAAGGGCTACATTAGCAACGATGATTGCCCATGTGTCTTTATATGGCGGTCCCAAGATGGATTCCATATAATCTTGATGTACGTGGATGATTTGAATATAATCGGTACACTTGCAGATATTGAGGAAGGGAATTCCTACCCGACGTCGGAATTCGAGATGAAGGATTTGGATAAAACCAAGTTTTGTCTGGGTCTGCAACTTGAACATTCCCCTGCTGGAATTCTAGTGCGCCAGTCTGCCTACACTCAGAAGGTGTTGGAGAGATTTGGATGTTACAAGGCATATCCTTCAAAGACCCTAATGATCATAAGATGTTCACAGCAATATTAGAACCCGTTCAGGCCTAACAAAGAGGGGGAGGAAATTCTGGGACCGGAATTCCTCTACTTGAGCGCTGTTAGAGCATTCATGTACCTCGCGAATTGCACACGGCTAGATATTGCATTCGCTGTCAGTTTGCTTGATAGGTATGGTTCTGAGCCTACCAATAGACATTGGAAAGGCATCAATGAACGTCATTCTATACCTTCAAGGGACCAATATCTTCGGTTTTTCTATCGGAGGAATCAAGACCTATCATGTAGGAAAACGGGGTAGGATACACTAGCGCAAATCAAAATTTCTACCGCGTCAACCAAGATCTGCTGCAACATATAGATCACGAGATTACCACTAGACGCGCTGTGCCGATCTCGGTGAAGCGGATCGGGGCAGGGTAGTCGTACGAATCCTCCGTATCCCGTCGCTCCCACGAACAGCTCCTCTTGGCGGATCGTCCAAGTGCTACAGATGCAATACCTCTATCGGTATCCACACGTGCGGCGTGGAAGCACCGCTTTCCGGACTGCTAGGTACGCGCGGGGCGGCAGGGGCATGGAGAGACGGTGGCTGCGGTGGAATGTGGTGCGGGATTATATATCCGAAAACACACAACCTCCTCTCCTTTATATAGACGTCCCCATAATGGGCTACCGCTTAAACAGCCCACTCTGGAGTCCATTTCCAGCTCATTTCGGATCCAATCAGAATTCTGCTTCTTCTGTCTTAAGTGTGCGATCCTATAGGTTCACGCACGTTTAGCCATGACACGAGTACATCTACTCGGCCAATACTTGGTAGCCGCTTCTAGCAAAACGTGCCAACTCCCAAACGTGCACAAAGATCACATCGGACGAACCATCACATGTTTATGCTATTCCTTTTTCCTCACGATATTTGATCATGCTCCTAGCTGATCACTCTTTCTCGATCTTGTGAATCGGAATCCCTTTCCAGATTAACTATTAACCTTATTTAGCATGGTCATGCATTTTTGGATCCGATCACTCGAGGGGCCCTGAGAAATATCTCTCTCTCTCGTGAAGAGAGGGGCAAATCCCATCTTGACTGACCATGTCTTGCAGCATGCTTCATGACAAACCCGAAAGCTACCTTTATAACTACCCTATCACGGTGTAGCGTTTGATAGCCCCAAAGTAGGTCGATTCACATCTCAATAACATGCAACAATCTCAGATCTAAGGACAAAGCAAACACAACATGTAGAGAGATAACTATTAACATTGTTGTAATGTCTCAAGGTGGGCCAGTCCAACACCATGTTCATAACATGAGTTCACATTATTAGTTTGACATCACCATGTCTATGACTTGCGAAACATAGCCATCAACCAATACATGTGCTAGTATAATGTTCAGGTGTGTCCTCACATGAACTCCGACTAGGGACATATTTAGAATAATCATGTAAGTAAAGAGTTTCACAAACAAGTCACATACTTGCCAATCAATACAAAGATATTATTCAAGGCACATTATTACAAATCATGGATACATAGATATATCATCATCTCTATGATTGCCTCTCAGGCATATCTCCATCAGTCTCCCACTTGCACTAGAGTCAATCTAGAAGATATCTAATACCCATAGCTCTTGTGTGCGCCTCATGCTTAGGATTTGGGAGAGGTTTTGTCAAAGGATCAGCAACATTCAGATCCGTATGTATTTTTCATAAGCTTACTTCTCCTCGTTCGATGAACTGTCGAATGAGATGATAACGCCGCATAAAGTGTTTTGTTTTCTGGCGACTCCTTGGCTCCTTTGCTATCGCAATGGTCCCACTATTGTCACAGTAGAGATCCAATGGATTGGACGCACTGGGGACAACACCTAGATCAGTAATGAACTGCTTGATCCAAACACTTTCCATGCTGGCTTCAGCCTCCGCGATGTACTCAGCTTCCATTGTAGAATGAGCAACCGTGTCCTGCTTGGAACTCTTCCAGCTAACCGCTCCACTGTTCAACGTGAATACATAGCCCGATTGCGATTTGAAAGCATCCATATCGGTTTGGGAACAAGCATCGGTGTAACCATTTACAACGAGCTCCTCCTCACCTCCGTAAACTAGGAACATATCCTTAGTTCTTCTCAAGTACTTAAGGATATTCTTTACCGATGTCCAGTGACTCTCACCGGGATCAACTTGGTATCTGCTCGTAACACTTAGAGGATATGAGACATCTGGGCGAGTACATATCATTGCATACAGGATAAACCCAATTGCCGAAGCATATGGAATCCTAATCATGCGCTCTCTCTCATCAGTAGTCGAAGGACACCACGTCTTGCTAAGATTTATGCCGTGTGACATGGGCAAGAATCCTTTCTTTGCTTCTTCCATGCTGAATCGTTTCAACACTTTGTCAATGTAAGTACTCTGGCTTAATCCTATTAGCCTCTTTGATCTATCTCTATAGATCTTAATACCCAGAATGTATGCCGCTTCCCCTAAGTCCTTCATGGAAAAACTATTTTTCAATGAGGCCTTAACGTACTCGAGCATAGGAATGTCATTTCCAATCAGTAGTATGTCATCCACATATAAGATTAGAAATACGAGTGAGCTCCCACTTTCTTTCTTGTAAACACAAGACTCTGATTCATTTTTGATAAAGCCAAAACCTTTAACTACCTCATCAAACCGAATGTTCCTACTCCGAGATGCTTGCTTCAACTCATAAATGGATTTATGAAGCTTGCATACCTTTCCAGCATTTTTAGGATCGACAAAACCCTCGGGATGCATCATATACACGTCCTCAGTTAGGTTTCCATTTAGGAAAGCCGTCTTGACGTCCATTTGCCATATCTCATAGTCGAAATATGCAGTAATAGCTAGAATTATCCGAATAGATTTAAGCATCACTACGGGAGAGAATGTCTCGTCATAGTCAACTCCTTGAACTTGCTAAAAACCTTTTGCGACAAGTCGAGCTTTGTGGACATGAACATTTCCGTCCATATCAATCTTTCTCTTATAGATCCATTTGCACTCTATGGTCTTATGACCATCAGGTAGATCAACCAAGTTCCAAACTTGATTGTCACGCATGGAATCGATTTCGGATCTCATGTCACTTTGCCATTTCTCAGAGTATGGGTCCATCATTGCTTCCGCATAGGTCGTAGGCTCATCATTATCTAACAATAATATTTCCCGTGTATCATTGCCTAACAATAATATCTCTCGCGAGTTACGGAGCCTTTTTGACCTTCGTGGTGGTGGTGCTTCTCTTGGCACTGGTTTTTCAACTCGTTCTACCATTACAGCATCACTCATTGAGTCCTCTCCGGTAGGCTCATCTTGAACTTCATCAAGCTGCACCATTCTTCCACTTGTCTCCTTTGTGAGAAACTCTTTCTCTAAGAAAACACCATTCCGAGCGACAAACACTTTGCCCTCTTCTCGGTTGCAGAAGTAATACCCAAATGTTTCCTTTGGATATCCCACGAAAATGCATTTATCCGACTTGGGTGTGAGCTTGTCCGACTAAAGTCGCTTGACAAACACGTCACAACCCCAAATCTTTAGAAAAGACAAGTTGGGACTCTTCCCATTCCACATATCATATGGCGTCTTAACAACAGATTTAGATAGTACCCTATTTAGTGTGAGTGCTGCCGTTTCTAGAGCAAAACCCTAAAATGACAATGGAAGATCTGACTGACTCATCATTGACCGAACCATGTCCAATAAGGTTCGATTACGCTGTTTGGAGACCCCGTTCCTTTGAGGCGTTCCAGGCGGCGTAAGTTGAGGAACAATTCCACAACTCTTAAGATGATCGCTAAATTCGTGACTCAAATATTCTCCTTCATGATCGGATCGTAGAGCTTTAATTTTCTTGACACGTTGATTCTCTACTTCATTCTGGAACTCTTTGAACATTTCAAAAGTTTCAGACTTATGCTTCATTAGGTGGACAATTACGTTATCTACTAAAATCATCAGTGAAAGTTACGAAGTAGTGAAAACCACCTCTTACTGTCGTGCTCATTGGTCCGCATACATCAGTATGTACGAGTTCCAATAAGTTCGTCGCCCTCTCAGGAGAACCGTTGAAAGGCGACTTGGTCATCTTTCTAAGTAAACAAGCTTCGCATGTCTCGTATGATTCAAAATCAAACAAAGTTAGAAGACCATTATTATGGAGTTTATTCATACGCTTTTCACTTATATGACCCAACCGACAATGCTAAAAATAGGTGGGATTCAAATAATTAGGCCATAGCCTTTTAGAACTTACGTTATAAACATGCGCATAATCATGAGCATCAGTAGGATTTATAATAAAAAGCCATTTCACAATGGAAGCAAAAGCCACAAACATATCATTCTTGGAGATTAAACAACCATTGTCTTTACTCGCAAATGAATAACCATCTCTCATCAAACATGAAGGAGCAATAATGTTTCGGTTAAAACTAGGAATGTAATAAAATTATTCAGTTCCATAATAAATCCTTTAGGGAGGTGCAGTTGGTAGACGCCAACGGACAACGCAACAACCCTTGCATTATTTACGACGCGAAGATCAACTTCTCCTTGTCTCACGCTTCTACTCCTTACTAGCCCCTGCATCGATTTGCAAATGTGAGCAACCAATCCGGTATCAAATACCCAAGAGTCAATAATAGAGTTAGCGAGAAAAATGTCTATAACATTAATTACTTCCACTCTTCTTCACTGAAGCAAGGTACTTGTTGAAATTTCTCTTCCAGTGCCCAATATCATGACAGTAGAAACACTCTGTGTCAGGTTTAGGTCCGTCCTTAGGCTTAGACTTTGGCTTGGAGATCAAATCTTTAGGCTTCCCTTTCGCCTTAGACTTACCCTGCTTCTTGAAGCTAGGCCTGTTATGCACAACCAACACTTGGTCATGCCCTTCACTCTTCTTAATGTCATTTTCTGCCGTCTTGAGCATCCCACAAAGTTCATTAAGATAATTCTCCACCCCATGCATATGGTAGTTCGAAATGAAGTTCCCATAGCTAGGTGAAAGCGAAGCCAAAATGAAATATGTGGCCAACTTAGGGTCCAATGGAAAACCAATCTTGTCCAAAGTATGCACATAACCAAGCATCTTGATCACGTGCGGCCCTACTGCTCCGCCCTCAGCTAGCTTGCATTCACCAAAAGCCTTATCGACATTGAACCTTTCAGTCCTGGCTTGAGTCTGGAACATATCTTTCAGCGCAATGATCATATCATACGCTTCCTGACCATCAAATTTGTTTTGAAGGTCGGGTTCCATGCATTCAAGCATAAGGAATCTAACCTCAAGAGACTCATCACATTCTCTCTTAAAGGCAGTTCTAACGGCAGCAGTGTCAGTATCAAGAGGCGCAACTGAGATTGGGGTATCCAGAACACTTTCCTGTCTCTCAGCCCTGAGAACAATTCTCAGGTTTCGAATCCAATCTGAATAGTTTGTTCCATTTAACTTTTCCTTTTCAAGAACGGATCGCAATGCAAAAGGGGTCGGTTGGTTGTTACGTGCCATTGATCTACAACAGAAAAGCATGCAAAATACGAAGACAAAAATCCATGATAGAGTAAAAGACATCAAACAATTTAACGTGGTCTACTCCCACTAAAACCAACATCCCTCTATTGGTACTTAGTGATTCAAGATCTGCAACGAACAAGTCGTCTAGTGACGTTTGCATCACTGCTAGAAGACAAGGTAGATCGGTAAGCAACACTTGCTAATCATATCACATATGACTCTTGTTGTTGGGTGACATCTCCATGTCAAAAAATACCAACCTTTACGCCCCAAGGCGCTTAACCGTTAAGATTACCTTGATGAGTTAACCAACCCTTTATACGCGTAAGCATGAGCAGATGGCACCCTGCTGCAACAGCCATACCACCTAACCGATACATACCCAGCTAGCCAACGAAAACTGATGGCGCCCTGCTGCAACATACCCACCATCAATCGTAGAAGACATGGGATGGTGCAAGATTTAGTTGGGGGGCATGAGAACTTAACATTTGCAAGGGATCGTTCTACTTCTACGAATCTAACATGCATAGGAGTAAAACAACAGGAATAGCAATCACGTAGTTGTGACACAGTATGACCCGATTCACATGGTGATCTCCATCTCCATGGAACTTGTACACCATGATGATCTCCATCTCCATGGTACATATGCGACATCCCTCCGGGTGATGAGTCCTCCAAGAAACTTCAAAAGCTATTACTACTAACAGCTAGAAAAGAAGATTACATGGATAGTAGGAATCATCACAAGTCGGCACGTAGGCCATTAAAACAATAAGTGAAAACACAATATGGCTCCAGCCGTGTTGACATACTCACGACACGCAGGTCATAAAAATATTACACACATGCATCACATACACAGAGGGCCATACCGGTCACAAAATCTGCAAAAACGAGTTAGACGTTCTAACGCTGAAACTTGCAGGGCCTAAAAGACTGTCTTAGATGTAGAATTAGCCAAAACCTTAAAGTCGATCGAATCTCATCAAACTGGCGGAAGAATTCCAAAACAAAAATTTTGATGCGCATATTTTTCCAGTTGAGACTTTTTCGATCCGAGGTCGTATGCAAAAGTTACAGCCGTTTTACCGGGACTGTTCATTTCTGCGAATTCCCCGAAACCAGCGGTAGATCCAATCTGTCACCCCGCACATCTTATGCACACCGTATATGATCTAGACTCCGATTCGACCAATCATATTGATCTTCGCGAGCTGCAATTGGATTTACGTGTCACAGTCTACCCCGATGGCGGAAACCGACCGGTAGGGGTATGTCGTTCGACGACCTCTCGCATCACGATCACGGAATCCAAATCACAGATCGAAATATCTACTCCATACAATCGATCACATCGATCATACCCCATCTAATATCACATATGCAAACGATCCGAATCTATAACTATGCAGCATCGGCTCTGGTACCACTGTAGGAAAACGGGGCAGGCTACACTGGCGCAAATCAAAATTTCTACCGCGTCAACCAAGATCTGCTGCAAGATATAGATCACGAGATTACCACTAGACGCGCTGTGCCGATCTCGGTGAAGCGGGTCGAGGCAGGGTAGTCGTACGAATCCTCCGGATCCCGGCGCTCCCACGAACAGCTCCTCTTGGCGGCTCATCCAAGTGCTACAGATGCGGCACCTCTATCGGTATCCACACGTGCGGCGTGGAAGTACCGCTTGCCGGACTGCTAGGTCCGCACGGGGCGGCAGGGGCGTGGAGAGACGGTGGCTGTGGTGAAATGTGGTGCGGAATTATATATCCTAAAACACACATGCTCCTCTCCTTTATATAGACGTCCCCATAATGGGCTGCCGCTAAAACAGCCCACTCTCGAGTCCATTTCTAGCCCATTTCGGATCCAATCCGAATTCTGCTTCTTCTGCCTTAAGTGTGTGACCCTATAGGTTCACGCATGTTTAGACATGACACGAGTACACCTACTCGGCCAATGGTTGGTAGCGGCTTCTAGCAAAACGTGCCAACTCCCAAACGTGCACAAAGATCACATCGGACGAACCATCACATATTTATGCTATTCCTTTTGCCTCGCGATATTTGAGCATGCTCCTAGCTGATCACTCTTTCTCGATCTTGTGAATCGGAATCTCTTTCCAGGTTAACTATTAACCTTATTCAGCATGGCCATGCATTTCTGGATCCGATCATTCGAGGGGCCCTGAGAAATATCTCTCTCTCGTGAAGAGAGGGGCAAATGCCATCTTGACTGACCATGTCTCTTGCAGCATGCTTCATGAAAAACCCGAAAGCTACCTTTATAACTACCCGGTGTAGCGTTTGATAGCCCCAAAGTAGGTCGATTCACATCTCAAGAACATGCGACAATCTCAGGTCTAAGGACAAAGCAAACACAACGTGTAGAGAGAGAACTATTAACATTGTTGTAATGTCTCAAGGTGGGTCAGTCCAACACCATGTTCATAACATGAGTTCACATTATTAGTTTGACATCACTATGTCTATGACTTGCGAAACATAGACATCAACCAATATATGTGCTAGTCTAACGTTCAGGTGTGTCCTCACACGAACTCCGACTAGGGACATATTTAGAATAACCATGTAAGTAAAGAGTTTCACAAACAAGTCACATACTTGTCAATCAATACAAAGATATTATTCAAGGCACATTATTACAAATCATGGATACATAGATATATCATCATCTCTATGATTGCCTCTTGGACATATCTCCAACATATCACTGGTAGGCTATGCAGATACAGGGTACCTGTCGAACCCACATACTTTCAAGTCATAGACTGGATATGTTTTCCTTTTTGGTGGAGCAACAATTTCCTGAAAATCGTCTAAGCAAAGTCTCGTATCGACTTCGACGAACCACTATGTAATCATAGCATTGTATGAGGCATCACGCTAGTGTGTATGGCTTCGACGGATGATTCGCCACATTCAGCAGACGTGTGGGCTAAACACCATACAGACCCCACCATTGTATATGAAGATAGTGCAGCTTGTGTTGCACAAGTGCATTAAGGGTATGTGAAGAGTAATCTCACAAAGATATCAACCCCAAGTTTTTCTATGCGCATGAGCTGCAGAAGATGAATGAGGTGAGGATCTTTGATACTAAGTCGTGTGACAATCTCGCTGATTTTTTCACTAAATCATTATCGACATCATCTTTCGTGATGTGTGTTTGTGGAATCGGTATGATAAGACTTTGGGAAATGCTAGACTCAGGGGGTGATTCTTCACACCCCCGTCTGTAAAATCTCGATTCAGATGATAGAGTACTCAACTTAATGTTGAGTGGATTGTACTCATTTTCCCTTATGTGAGTTACAGATGTTTCTCACAACATTTCCACTGGTTTTTTTTCGGAATTTTTGAGACATAGACAATACGGGATGACAGACGAAGGGGGAGTGTTAGGAAACCGGCCGTAGGGCCCGGCCCCACCCTTTCTTGACTGGAGGGTTTTTCCTCTAGGTTTTGATCCTCTCCACCTACCCCCTCTCGCCTTTATATATCCAGGCAATGTATGAAGAGAGACACCCCAATTGATTAATAAATATCAGCTACGTCTATATACCGTGTCTTCTTTAATTTTCACATATGTGATTGTGCCGCGTGTACGACTACTTCGACTAGACTCTCGCCCACGCCCTTGTACTGGACTCACCGGCTAAGGTTGTGGAACAAATAGGAGTTGTGCAGCTGTCCAATGGGCGAGCATTTATGCTTAATCTAAATTAAGCTTGATTCCTACATAGAAGTTAAACAAGCTAGGATGCCAGTCAAAGATTCATATGCACCTTCCTTTCATTTCCACCAGCAATTGATTGAGAAAAAAAATCCCAAGTTCGATACATATATTCACGGACGAGACGTGTCGCCTATGTGAAAAAAGATAGTTGAATGGATATTCCCCCAAGAAAGGAGAAAAAATAAAGAGAATTCAGGAGCACCGTTTGGGGAACAAATTTAACGGAGGCGAGATCGTCGACGTGTGGGGTAACTAGCACACTAGCTGAGACTTCACACCAAAGTTTAGTTGGTGAATAGCAAGTGGGTGTAAACAAACCACAGAGATAATGCCAGGTTAATCAGGATTAGGATCAAAGCAGCTCCAAAGAAGAAAGAAAGGTGAGGCTACTCCTTATCACCACCTTTCCGCCGTCTTTTTTATTCATCTCACCCCTTATCACCAAGCCACTTGACCTTTTTATCCCTCAGCCTTTTGTTCCAACTTGCATGACCTATGGAAATATGCTATGCCTAGCAATGGAATTGCGATGGAGTGTACACCTCTCAAAATGCAGACGTCGACCGGGGTGCCCCGCGCGCTGTAGATCGCCCATTGATCAAACCATCTTTTGAGGTGAAAAAGATGAATTACTGTATCAGATGGGATTTGAACAGGGTATTGGAGGAATGGAAAGTCAGATGTGATGAAAAAGTTGGAAAGAGACCTGCACAAATGGCAGGCATGGTGATGGCCAGCCCTGATGGGATCTCCCTTCTAGCTCGATCCCTTCCCAGCTGGCCTTCTGATCTGAGCATCTTCTGATGTGTGGCAAGTTGCTTGCTTGACTTGAGGGCTTGAGGCTAGGGTTCTATCATTAGATTCTATGCAATTTTTTCTCAAACGGATTCCCATGCAATTACGTGTTTTGGTATCTTGGAATATATAGTATTTCCTGCTGTGTAATTATGCCCTTTTCATTTGTGGTATACGTATAAGATTTTTTTTTTGCGCGTGAATATATATCAAGATGCTCTGTGAATTGCCTTCTACATATGCTGATATGCAAGCCCAGCTGGGTATAAGAAGACCGTCGAATTTGACAAACTCATTATGTACGGTATAAGAAGTTCTTCAGAAAGCTAGCAAAAATATATATAGTACTATTGGATCTGGTGATTAATCTCTTACACACATGTATCCAAGCAAGCTGCTCCTGTCACTAATATAATCTCAGGCTCAATTTCTAAGTATATTTACATATGCATTAGAATTCAACTGATCATAAGCCGTGTCAATTCGGAGCGTGTTGATCGATCGTGTTGTAGTACTCCTCGTCGTCTATCCTCCAGAGCGAGTAATCCTCGCAGAACCCCCACACCGGCGACGAGGGCTCCGCGGCGGGGACAACGTGGCCACCTCCCCAGCAGCTGGTCATCATATCCGGGTAGATCTCTGCCGCGGCGATCTCGTTCCACAGCTGGTCCATCTCCACGGCGCAATACGGCACCTCCTTCTCTTCGCTGGCCGATGTGGTGGCCTCCTCCTCTGCCTCTCCGTGCATGCTAGCTGTTTCTCCGGGCGCCTCGGTGGTGGTCGTCGTCGCTGACACCGATGACGACGAAGCCGTCGGGGAGGTGGACGTCGAGGAGGACGAGGAGGACGTCGAGGCGGCTGCCATGGTCTTCTTCTTGGTCTTCTCCTCCTGGGCCTGCTTCCTCATGTGCGTCCTCCAGTAGTTCTTGATCTCGTTGTCGGTGCGCCCCGGGAGCTTCCTCGCGATCCTGGACCACCGTGACCCCCACTGGGCGTGGAGGCTGAGGATGAGTCGCTCCTCGTCGGCGGTGATGCGGCCGCGCTTGAGGCCCGGGTGCAGGTAGTTCACCCACCGGAGGCGGCAGCTCTTGCCCGTGCGACGGAGACCTGCACATCAAGCACAGCCGAGAAGAGACGCCGGGGGAGGAGGGGGAGAGAGATTGGGTTAATGGAGTTCCCCGAGCTCAGGTTCGATCGATCACCCGCCACCGCGCAAACCTGAGACCTGAGCTAAGAAATCCCAACGGCGTTCGCCGAGCAAGCGCACGAACCATACCAGTTGGGCGTCCTCCTGCTCCGTCCACGGCCCCTTCCGGGTCGCCATCGCGCCGCCGACGCCGTTGCTGTTGTTGCACATGGCTGGCTGCTGGCTGGTCGACGTGATGATGGATCTATCGACGTGCTTCCTCACGGACTCCGGCTGATCGATTACCTTCACACGAAGGCGATGAGGAAGAGGAGAAAACTAAGCTTGATTTTTACGTTTGCTGGCTTGAGATGCTAGTGGAGCTTAGCCTCTGGGGTAACCACCAGGGTTATATATAGAGCTAAGCAAGCAAGGCGAGGGGAGCGAGCGAGTGCTAATAGTGCGACGTTGTGCTTGGTGACGTCAGTCGATGGTGCCCTGCGGTGGATCCAGGACAGGTATGCACCACTCATTGGAGCCAAATTAGTGCGTGCATGCCGCGTGACACTAGCGCTACCTGTCAATCGTTTGTCGTATCCGATGACGACTTTGTTAGACATCCCTGCCAAGCGATTAACCTGTGTTAGATGTATTGTATAGGTCTAATCTAACTCTAACCTAATTCGGTTAGCCCCTGTATTGTACGTGTACTCTCCTATATATACAACCAGGCCACGACCCAGAGCGTGTGCTATTCCATCTACGTAATACATCTTATATGGTATCAAGAGCCTAAGGCCGAAACCCTAGCCGCCATGAGCTCGTCCGCCTCATCCACCGCCGCCGCCCTATCCTCGGCCGCCGCGACCAACTCAACCGCCGCCGCCGTGATGACTTCGGCCGCCGCGACTACTTCCACGCCCATAGCGTCCGCTTCCGCACCTCTGATGGCTTCCGGCGCGTCCATGCCGGCGACGTCCTCGCTCTACACGGACGCCCTCGTCCCATCTGCGATGGCACTGGCGCACACGGGAGCGTTCGGCTTTCCCTTCTCCGGCCAGATCGCGAGCCTCTCCGCACCGATCGCTGGCGCATGGCCCCCGCTCTCGGGCATCTCCGCGCCACCCGGAGCTACGTTCAACCCCGCGGCCTATGGCCTCGGGTCTCCTTCGTCGGCGCACCCTGCTCTCGGCAATCTCCTTGCCGCCGGTGCGCCCCCGGCATTGCCCGCTGTGTCGCCGACTCCCTTCCACTTCGGCCACCTCGTCACGGTCAAGCTCGCCCAGGACAACTTCCTCTTCTGGCGCTCGCAGATCGTTTTGCATCTTCGGAGCCGCTCGCTACTTGGGTTCATTGATGGATCCTTCCCGTGTCCACCGGAGCGCCTCACGGTCCCTGGCGAAGGAGGTCGCATGGTGATCATCCACAACCCGGAGCACCGTGCATGGATCGAGCAGGACGCCGCCATCCTCTCTGCGATCGTCGGCTCGCTCACACCCGCCGTCTCGGGTCTCCTGCTCTTCGCCACCTCCGCGTACGACGCGTGGACGACGCTTACCACGAGTTTTGGCTCGGAATCCAACGCGCGGGCCAACCAGATCAGGAACCAGCTTGGGCAAATGAAGAAACGCGATCTCTCCGCCTCGGTCTTCTTCAACCAGGTCAAGACCGCGGCGGACACACTGGCGTCCATCGGGCAACCTCTCCGTGACTCGGAGTTCGTTGGTTTTATTCTCAATGGACTTGACTCCGAGTATGATGGCCTCGTTGAAGCTGTTGAAGGCCGGGATCCTCCAATCTCTGCTCGCGACCTATACACGCGCCTTCTCAGCACGGAGCAGCGCGTGGAGTCCCGCCGCGCCGTATCGGACTCCTACCCGGAAGCTAATGCTGCTTTCCGCGGCAGCCGTGGCCCCCGCTCGCAGCAAGCCGGAGGTGGCAACGGTGCCCCTCGAGGCACGACATCAACGCAGACCTCGCCGCGGACTCCCTCTGCACCCTCGTAGCCGCCCCCTCACAACACCAACACGTGTCGTGGGATAATCACGGCAGACGTTACCAGGGGTAACTTGTCTTGGAGCGAATCGACTCGAGTGTTTGGGAGAGGGTTTAGCTCAAAGGAAACCATGGTGATATGCGATCCGGTAGCCGGCAATCAAGTCACCGAGTCTACGATCTGAATATATTAGCTCGATACTGGTGTTACAATGGATACTCGAAATCTCTCAATCTGGTGATCGTGTTCTTGCTCACGTAAAAGTTTGTCTAACCCTAACCTAGGGACCGGCTTATATAACATCCGGACCCCCCTGGCTTACTCTCCAAGGCGCACTCTGAATCCTACCCGGGCACTGCTTACAAACCCTAAACTTCCTTACCGGAACCCACAATCCGGGTTACGAGGCCTTCGTTCCTGGGCCTTCTAGAAGCTTCTTTATCCTAAGCCGGGTCTTGCGCAGCGTCCTTTGGGCCGAGTTACTCCTTGGCGTTAGCCTACCGGGTTATCATCCCTCCATCAGTAGTCCCCAGAATAGCTTGGGCTTCACGGGATCCTCCTTGAAGCGTACTCTATTCCCTGCAAACATAATAAACATACAAACTCATAGAGGCCGGATTAGATTGCTTTGATAAACAGCTGGGCCTAACTCCGTGGTGGCCATATAGTAACCCGGCCTTCTCTAAGTCCATTGTTTACTTTTCCGGGTCAATGCCCCGATGAGAATGTCAAAGATCCGGCTTACTTCACTCGATAATTGACCCTGTTATCGCGAAAAGATTTCTTTCTCATCTTGTCCGGATATCGCTCTCGGGCACTTAACGCATATCCCCAAAATCTCGGACGGGTATCCCTTATCCCGAAAATTTAGGTTCCCGCCCGTTGGCCTAGGTTTCCCCACCCGCACCTATATATAGGCACCTAGGGGGTAACCTAACCCCAACGGTCATTCCTTCCACCTTCTCCTTCCTCACCAGCGCTCTTTCACTCGTGCTTGCGCAACACCGCCACGGAGACCTCGAGCTCACCGCCGGAGCAAAGCCGCCGCCGGTTGCGTTCGTCCACGATCCGCTCCGCGCCGCCGCCAAGCTCCGCCGCCGCGCCCCCGATCTGTCCGCCGGGAATCGCAAAGAGGCATCAGGACTGCGCCATTTGCCGCCGTCGCGCTCTGCTTCAATCTGCTCCGGTAAGCTTCTTGCTCCCTTGATTCAATCTTGCAATTCCTCTACTTGACCTAGATTAGATCTAGGTCAACCGCGGGCCATTTCTTGCCCCGCGCCGGATTAAGTCGCATAGATACACGCTAATTCATCCAATCGCTTAAGTATTGATCCTACTTCACCCTCCTACTGCTCGTAATCATCAATTTCTCCGCGAAATCGATAATGGGATTCCCAATCTAGGTTCAGTCCGCCCAAATATTCCACGGCTGCTATTGATACCCGGAAAGTCCACTTCTTCCGGTTCTCTTACTAGCACCAGATACATAGGCAATCAACCTTTTATTATGAATGCTTGCCAACACGTAGATACCCCTTATTTTCTGTACTGCTTCTCGATACTCGGATAACCTGTAACTTTCGCTCCGTCCAGTAATACCCGGACAATTCATAGTTCCCATGCCTCTTACTGACACTGCTTGCGTATATCCGGATAACTCATGATTTCCGAGTCTTATGTCTTGTACCTTTTTGTCTCGTGTTTCGCAGACTGAACCCATGGCTCCCAAGAAGCAAGGGAAGCAGCCGGCTAAAACCAGGATGACCCAATCGATATCCGCCAACTGGGCGCGATCCACCGTCACCAAGGCTAAGCTGGAGGAGCTGGCCGAGTTAGGGGTCCTCCCCCCTCAGGAAGATATCCACTGGAGAGTGCCGGGCGATGAGACCCGGCCCACGCCAAATGCCGACGAGGTAATCTGCTTCGTTGAGCACGTGACCCGGGGGTTTCGCCCTCCGGGTCACCCTTTTTTCCGCGAGGTCTTGAACCATTATGGCCTCCGGGTGTTCGACATAGGGCCTAACTCTATGTTGAACATTACCCATTTCATCGTGCTTTGTGAGTCCTATTTGTGCATTTCGCCAAATTTGGCTCTTTTCATTGAACTTTTCCAGTGCAAACCGTGCCGCGAAAGCGGTGACGGGGCGCTCTTAGCCTGCGGCGGGGTCTCCATCCAGCGCCGCAAGAATTCACCTATGCCGACTCTTAATTTGAACTCCCACGTTAAACATTGGCAATTGTCTTTCTTCTACTGCCGAGACACCTCTCCACCCGGCGAGAGGAAGTTACCGGGTTATTCGGAGGGTCTCTTAGATCTCTCCGATACCTTCAACTCTTTCCCCCCTGAGTCGGATAGGGAAGCAATCCAGCCCCTCCTCTCGAAAATAGCCGTCCTTTTCGCCCACGGTCTCACTGGGCTCAACCTAGTCAAGACTTGGGTAGAATTCCGCATCCAGCCCAATTCTATTCGCCTAAAACTGATGTGCGAATATTTGGGGCACGTTACGGACGCGCTCCGTTACTCCTCGAAGAACTATCCGGCGGGTGATACCAATAAAACCATCAAGAGCTTCCTGACCGAGAAGCTGGAGGTGATAAAGAGCATAGCCGGTTTAGCGCCGTTTACCCGGGATAACCCGGCTCCAGCGGTAAAATCCGACACTTATACACTTTCTCATACTTTGACTTGATACAAACACTAACTCCCATTTTCATGCTTTTTTCTCAGGCTGATAACGTTTTCTGGAGTATCGAGACCCCTCCCAACTCAGGTAACCCGGAGGAAGAAGAGGAGGAACCGGCCGATACAGACGAAGGTATCACTCGTATTCCAATCACCCCAACATCTATCACTTTGCGTTCTTTTTCCAACTACATGCATGCGCCTTTCAGGGATGGATGACAAGGGTGGCAATGACGACCAGAGGGACTCGGAGGAAACCGAAAGTGACAAAAGCGAAAACGAGCCCGAAGTCGAAGCCGGGACCAAGAGGAAAGCCCGCGGGGTCGTCTTCAAGGTTCCATACCGCTCCCTTGCTTCTAAACCATACTCCTTTGCTAACATGTGCGAGCTAAACCGAGAATTAGCCGACTGGCCGTACTTGAAGGATCTACCCGCGACCAAGCGCAGAGTGACCCGGAACTTCCCGGGTGAATCCACACTTAACCCGGGTACTCCGTCATCCCCGGCTCGATGTGCTGGTATTTCTCAATCTCTTCACGAATATCAAAGTTTTCCTTTTCCGAGTCCCCCCTTAGCAGGGTAATTCCACGTCTTACTTTCTCAATGTTTATCAGCTTCGTCCGGGTCTAGCAGCGAGTTCCCCTCGGACTTCATGGTGAACCCTGGGTACGGCTATTCTCCTGATGTTCTAATACTTTTCCATAATTTTCTCCAGTTACACGCTAACTGCTTACTTATACCATCCTCAGAGCCACGGTCACTATCAGTGACCAAGAAAACATGGAAACCGAAGACCCGGGTAAGGAGAACCCAATTGATAATATGACTGCCGCGGCTAACGGCGAGGAAGGGCGGCAAGCGCCACCGAAGGATCCGGCTGATCAAGAAGCCGAGTACCCTATAGCCTCGCACGCACGCGAGGAGGAAGGGGCCACAGTCCTTGGCAGGGGGGAGGCGAGCCAAACTCCGATACTCGTACGACTCGGATTCCTTCCCCTTCCAAGGAAAATACTCCGACTCCGGGTTGCCAAGATCCCGGATCTTCCAACTCGGACAATCACTCCTTCGACCAAATGATGAGCACCCTCCTTGCCATGAAGGCCACGGAGAACACTATATTAGAGCGCTTGGCCGCTGAACACCGGGTAATACTAATTGATATCTCATGTTATCCACCTAGTCCCCAAGTTCCGAGTATAACTTGTCGGAGTTACACTCGGTACTCCGTTTGATACTCAGCTGATTATGATATTCGATTGACGTCTGACTTTCCATTCCTTTTAGGCGCAGGAGAGCCGATCCGAGGAAATTTTGGCCAAGACCAATCAACTCCTAGACGCCGAGGTAAAGCTAAGAAAAGCACTTGAGGCTGAGGTGGAAAACTTGGAAAAAGATGTCATGGAATACAAAGAGAAATACACCACTGCTCAAGCTGCGCTGAAGAAACTATCGGCTCAAGTTGCCGACGCTTATCGTGTCCTCCTTGGTGAGATTTTGTTACTGACTGGTTCGAGTCTTGGATTTTTTTTGTTTTATTGATCCATGATACCCGGAATGCTTTGATATAACCCATGTTATTCATATTGTAGGTGCTAACCTTGCGCCCTCAGAAGAGGATGGCATCCAGAAGGTAAAAAACTTGAAGAATGTGCTCCGGAGATTCTGCGCCGGCACTAAATGCATCCTGGACACCATACAGTGGCCAACCGATGGCTATCCGGGTATGGAAACTTTGATCCATGCGTGTTCCACTGTACCCGCATGGATTGAGCTCTAGAAACGCTCGGCATGCCGAGTTGGGATGGCTCGGGGGCTAATGCTGGCTAAAGCCTACTTTCCAAAGCTTGATCCGGCAAAGTTGGTGGCCGGGTTTCCAGAATTCAAGGCTGATGGTTCTAGATTCGGCATCAAGGATTTCGAGGCTGTGCAAAGCGAAGTGCGTCACTCAGCGACTACAATTGCCGATTCTCTGGATCTAAGTAACTTCGTGACTTCATACGATGCCAAGGGTAAACCTGTGAAGGAAGATATGCCCTTACCCTTCGATATTCTAGAGAAGTGGAATGCTGACTTAGCCAGGAAGAGGGAGGAAGCTGCAAAGAGGGACACCGACTTTAAGTCGACGCCCTCCTCCTCTACACCGGCTAGCCGCCCTCCTCTTCGTCCTGATGCTGCTCATCCGGGTAACGATGCTAGGAAGGCTACTGGCCAGGACCCGGCTGGCAAGGGCAAGGACAAGATGGATGCCTCGACCCAAGATGCTAAGTGATCTTTTCTATCCGCTGTCATTTCCTATGCGTCAGTCGGCCAATGGGCCCTTTGAACAATTATTTTTGACGGTGCGCCTGTGCACCTTTGATACTAGTATCGAGATTTGTAATGCACTTTAATGCCTTGATATATCTCGTGGCTCTTCCGGCCTTTGGATGATTTTGATATTTATCTGCCTTTGAGCTCATTTATTCTTCATATTCCGACTTACTTTACGGTTCCTTTTGTGAGACTCGGTTTCCGGGTTTCGCGGGTTTTGACAGGTGGACTTTTCTCCAAGTCCCCAAGTCCACAAGACTCGGATTTTTGGGTTTTTGAGCTTAATAGCTAGATAATTTGTTTCTTTTTTCAAAATCCCCAGTCCCCAAGGCCAGAACTTCCGAGTCTAGGGTGTTAGGTCTTCCAAATAGAAAAAATTGTCTTTGCCAAAGCCCAAAACCTAGAGCCGTTTCACATAGGTTTTGAAGTTATGCTTAATAAACGGTGAGTTTCCGGTTATTAACCCTGTACTCTGCATAACTTGTGGTTTAGATGACCCTTTTGGCTCTCTTGTACTGTAAGCCGGCTTTCGCGTGGATAATCATGTTGCTACATCTATACGAAGACAGGGTCAGGCAAGTCCCATTGGGCATCATGACTGATTGTGATCATATGCGAGCAAATCATGCCACTTTAGTGCGAGTCACATCGAGTTTAAGTAAGAAAAGTCAAGAAAGTTTGGCTCCTTTGTCCGGTTATAAGCTTGCAGCCGTACTCGTTTGCGAGTAATCGGCCCTTATAACTCATAGGCATCATGGCCGGGTCTTTGAGTTTGTAACTGTGCTATTCAAGCAATCAGCCCCCAAGACCTAAATATACGCAAACTGCTAAAGAAGCTAATGTACTAAAAAACAATAAACAATACCTACCTGGAAGAAAGATAAAAAGTATAACAGAAATAAACAGTGATAAAGACACATGAAAAGGGAATAATATATTGCTTTACCATCTCTTTATTGATATGAGAAAAGTTAGGTCAGCAGGCCGCCTCATTAAAAACCTTCCAGTCCCCTTAGGTACCCTGGATAGGAAAAGAGTGCGTCTGAAACCTACTGCCTGTTACATCATGCAATTCCACCTTGTGAATGTAGGGTATACTAAGTATAGTAGCGACGTAGCTGAGCCACGTTCCATGGTCTTTCTTTTTCTTGCATAGATGAAGTGGTATGAGCGGTGTCATTAACCGTAGCCGACTCTTCCCTTGCATCTACCAAGTAATATGATCCATTGTGCAGGTTCCGGCTTATGATGAACGGTCCTTCCCATGGCGGTGATAACTTGTATTTTCCTTCCTTTGATTGCACCAGGCGCAGAACCAGATCTCCTTCCTGGAAGACCCAGGTTTTCACGCGCCGGCTATGATACCTTCGCAGATCCTGCTGATATATGGCTGATCTCTCCAAAGCTTGTTCCCTGTGTTCCTCTAGCATATCCACGGCGTCTTGCCGGGTCTTCTCGTTCTCCACCTCAACATAAGCCGATACTCGAGGCGAATCGTGGATAATGTCACTCGGCAACACCGCTTCTGCGCCATAAACCATGAAGAACGGTGTCATCTGGGTAGATCTGTTAGGTGTGGTATTGATACCCCAAACTACTGAAGGTAACTCCTCCACCCATGCCCCAGCAGCTCTGATACACGGGACTCGCAGCCGTGGCTTTAATCCACGAAGCAACTCCTGGTTTGCTCTCTCCACTTGTCCATTAGCATGTGGGTGGGCCACTGAGGCTATGTTCAAACGGATGCCATTGTTTCCACAAAACTTCTCCATCTCGCCAAGGGACATGTTGGTTCCATTGTCGGTGATTATGCTGTGGGGATATCCGAACCGATAGATAATCCTTTTCAGAAACTTGACTGCTGTAATTGCTTCACAATTGGTGACTGGCATGACCTCAACCCACTTTGTAAACTTATCAACAGCCACTAAGAGATGTGTCTTTTTGCAAGGTGACATGTGTAAGGGACCAACCATATCCATACCCCAAACGGCAAATGGCCAAGTTAGCGGGATAGTCCGCAATTCCATAGCCGGCACATGGGTTTGGCGAGCGTACCTTTGACATCCGTCACACCTTGCCACCAAGCGCTCTGCGTCTGCTAGGGCCGTGAGCCAGAAGAAACCGTGTCGATAAGCTTTGGCCACGAGGGATCTCGTGGACGCATGATGCCCACAATCGCCTTCATGAATCTCCTTGAGGATCTGTCGGCCTTCTTCTGGTGCTACACAGCGCAAAAAGACTCCTGCTGCACTTCTTTTGTACAACTCCCCATTGATGATAGAATATCCTTTTGCTCGCCTCAGAATTTGTCTTGCTAATACCTCCTGCTGTGGTAACTCGCCCCGTGATAGGTAGGCCAAGAACGGCTCTGTCCACCCGGGAATAGCACGTACTGTGGCCACGAGCTCCAAATCCGGGTCTTGATTTGCCAGTTCTTCCTCAGACTCGGTTTTAACTGATGGTCGCCATAGCTCATCCAGGAAAACATTAGGTGGAACCGGCTCTCTGCGCGAGCCGAGTCTGGCGAGTGCGTCTGCTTCCTCGTTTTTTCTTCTGTCTATGTGCTCCACCTCATACCCGGAAAAACATCCGGCAACCCTGTCCACCTCTCTGACGCATGCTGCCATAGTTGCGTCTTTTCTATCCCAAGTTCCTGAGACCTGTTGTACCACAAGGTCCGAATCTCCAAAGCATCGTATCCTCTTAATGTTCATCTCCTTGGCTACCTTTAAGCCATGCAATAGGGCCTCATACTCGGCCACATTATTGGAACAATCAAAATGAATCTGCAACACGTAACTTAACTTGTCTCCTTTGGGTGATGTTAGCACCACTCCAGCTCCTGATCCCTCGTACTGCTTGGAACCGTCGAAGTGCATTATCCAAGACTCGGAATTTGGAGCCATGGTGGGCATGCCTGTGTGAGTCCAATCGTTAATGAAATCAACCAGAGCTTGAGATTTGATTGCTGACCTGGTCTCGTAGTTGATATGATAATCTCCCATCTCGATCGCCCACTTGGCTATTCTACCTGTTGCATCCGAGTTTCTGATGATATCCGACATTGGTATAGAACTAACCACTGTTATGGGGTGTTCCTGAAAATATGGCTTCAATTTCCGGCTGGCCATGAAGACCCCGAAAACCAGCTTTTGCCAATGTGGGTAGCGCTGTTTTGCCTTTGATAATACCTCCCTGACGTAATAAACCGGCCTCTGGACCGGGTGATCTTTCCCATCCTCCTTACGCTCGACGCCAACCACTGCGCTAACCGCCCGGGGCCCGGCTGCAACGTATAATAGCATGGGCTCTTTAGGACCCGGGGCTGCTAGGACTGGTGCCTCAGATAACTGCTTCTTTAGTGCTTCGAACGCCTCGTCCGCCTCTTGATCCCATACGAATTTATCCGATTTCTTCAAGAGCCGGTACAAGGGTATTGCCTTTTCTCCGAGTCTGGATATAAACCGGCTGAGCGCTGCTACGCACCCTGTGAGCTTCTGAACATGCTTCAAATTTTCTGGCTTTTTCAGATTTTGGATAGCTTTGATTTTATCCGGATTTGCCTCAATTCCTCTCTCAGAAACGATAAAGACAAGTAATTTCCCGGCTGGGACTCCAAAGACACACTTTGTTGGGTTAAGTTTCATCTGGTACCTTCTCAGGTTCTTGAACGTTTCCTTTAGATCATCAATAAATGTCTCCGCTTTCCTGGTCTTGATCACCACATCATCCACGTATGCGTGAACATTGCGCCCAATTTGGTCCTCAAAGCACTTCTGAATACACCGTTGATAGGTTGCGCTAACGTTCTTCAATCCAAATGTCATGGTCTTGTAACAGAAGGCCCCAAAAGGGGTTATGAACGATGTTTTCTCCCAATCTTCCTTCTTGAGCTTGATCTGATGATACCCGGAATATGCGTCCAGGAAACATAATAGGTCACTTCCAGCTACTGCGTCAATGATCTGATCTATTCTTGGTAATGCAAACGGATCCTTTGGGCAATGCTTGTTGAGACTTGTATAATCGATGCACATTCTCCACTCATTGGTCTTTTTCATCACGAGAACCGGGTTTGCTAACCAGTCCGGGTGAAATACTTCCATGATAAAGCCGGCTGTAAGCAGCCGTGCGATTTCTTCTCCTATAGCCTTCCTTCTTTCTTCATTCATTTTTCTCAGGCCCTGCTTCACAGGCCTGGACTTGGGATCAACGTGCAAACTGTGCTCTGCCAGTTCTGTAGGGATACTCGGCATGTCGCTGGGCGTCCAGGCGAACACATCCTGATTCGAACGAATGAACTCCACAATTGCTTTCTCCTGCTCGCTGTCCAAGTTAGATCCTATAGTAAATTGCTTGGAGGGATCACCCTCGACAAAAGCCACCATCTTGGTGTCCTGCGCTGCCTTGAACTTCGCTCTCTCATCTTCAGTATTCGGCCTTTTTAACGCTGTTCTGTCATCCGGGTCTACTTGAGACCGGTAATACTTGAGTTCCTCTTTTCTGCAGGCTTGTTCAGCCATTGCCGCATCTCCTTCATCGCACTCGGCTGCTATATCCCGGTTCCCATGTATAGTGATGGTCTGCTTTGGACCCGGGATTTTTAGCTGTAGATACACATAACATGGCCTGGCCATGAACTTAGCGTAAGCCGGCCTTCCGAATAGCGCGTGATAAGGGCTGCGCAACTTGACCACCTCGAAAGTGAGGCACTCAACCCGGAAATTGTCCTTCGATTCTCCAAAAGCTACCTCCAATGTGATTTTCCCTCGGGGCATGCTGAGTGACCCGGTACTATCCCGTGAAAAACTGTCGAACTCTTCTGTAGCTGGGACTCCTTGAGGCCCATGCGTAGAAAGGTTTCCCAATATAAGATATTGATGCTACTACCGCCATCCATTAAGACCTTTTTCAACTCATAACCATTAACCTGCGGCGCAACCACCAATGCTAAGACTCCCGGGTGTTCTATCCTTTCCGGGTGATCCCTTCTGCTCCATGTTACGTCCTGCTCTGACCATCTCAGGTATCTCGGAACGGCCGAGGCAACTGTGTTTACCGCCTTTTTCAGTATCTTTTTATCCTTGTTGGAAATTCCTGTAGTATGTACGTGGTATTGTCCCAACTGCTTGGGGTTGGCCTGGAAACCTCCAGCTCCCCCCCGGTTATTGTCCGGATTTCCACCTGCCGGGTTGCCGGCTGGGGGTGGGCCGTGGCCCGGGTTTCCACCCGGACCCAGTCCTCCTCCCCGACCTGCACCTCGCATAGCCTTGTTTATTTCCTCGTTCTTGCATCTCTGTAGGTCCGCACATTGCTCCACTGAATGGTTAGCCGGCCTACCGTTTCTGCTGTGCTTTGGGCATGCCATCCTGAAGATATCCCAATTGTTACCCGGCCTTGGCGGTCCTTGATAATTTCCTCCGTTCAGGTTTCCTCCATTGAAGTTTCCTTCTGCCCTAGGTCTCGAAGACCCGGCTTCTGTGCTAGCGACAAACTCGGAGCTTCCCTCAAACGGGCGCTTATTCTGGTTGTTCCCATTGTTACCTCCATTGTTACCCGGCGTTGATCCATTGCCGGTTCTTCCATTGTTACTTGTGTTTGCTTTTGCTTTCTTGTCATCGACATCCTCTTCTGTAGTATCTGTTGCAGCGTGCTTGTTGCATGTATCCATTAGTTCTCCCATCGTAACCTCTGAAGCATTCCGACTAGATTTCATGCGCGTTAACTTTTGCACTAAAGGTATGTACTTGCACGTCTTTGCCATCGCTTGTAACGCATCCTTGGGCTGAATATCCGTAGATGAGTGAAGTATCTCCATGACTCGGCGCACCCAACTGCGCGCCGACTCTCCCTTCTTCTGGACACACCGCTCTAGGTCATCAATAGTAAATAGCTTTCTGCACGTCCCATGAAAGTGCTTGACAAAAGCAGTTTTCAACTCCTCCCATGACTTGATGGATCCCTCCGGTAGATTATTGAACCATAACTTTGCTGCATTAGGTACATGAACTTGGCTTGGAGATTTTCAGTTGCGTTGCGAATCGACATTGCCATCTCGTAACCGCTCAACCATGTTTCTGGATCCATAGTCGGCTCATAATTCACTACTTTACCCGGTTCCTTGAATTTATCCGGATAAGGCTCAGCTCTGATGTTATCCGATAGGCACTTAGGCCCAGCGAGGTTAGTCGGAACCGGCCTCACTCGGGAAACGTGTGATCCTGCGGGGGGCGCGGCTGGACGCGGCACTGCTGCTGGTCCATGCACCGCAGACCCGGCCGCGACTCTCCTTGCTCTGGAACTATCCACAATAGCTTGCGCTGCTGATGCCGCTGGTACTGCTTGAACGCGGGGAGGAGGCGGCATTTGCTGCTGCTCTGCCCTCCGTCGCGCTGAGCTTGTCTGAATATTGCCGGTATTGGCTCGTTGCTGGCTGATATACGGTGTCCCATGCATTCCACTTCTGTTGTCCGGGTAATTAACTTGCTGTGCCACAGCCGTATGCAATAAATCGATCGCCCGTCGGGTCTGCTCCGCATGGGGTGACTCTCTTACGGGGATCAGATTCAATGCTAACGTTGCAGCATACACGTTATCCATGGGGTTGTTGTAATGACCTGCTGGCGTGCGAAACCGCGATGGTGGTGGTGGTGGTAATGTATTTCCGGTAGTAACTCCGGTCTGTAATATGGGTAACCCGGCCTGCGTGTTTACCGGTTGTGCTCCTCCAGTTGCGGGTTGATGTACAGTTCCTTGGTTTGCTGCTGGAATCGGCTGATCCTGAGGTGTGATGAATAATGTGGCCGGGTTTATAACTCCACCCGTTGCTGGTAATCTGGTCTGGTGCCTTTGATGCACCCTGGTTGTCTCTTCTCGGAGCCGGTTCTCCAATGCATCTAGATCGCGCTGGCGCGCAGCTACCCCTTGTTTTTCTGCTTCTACTTGCCTTCTCTGTTGTTCCAATGCACGATGGGCTACATCCAGATCCCTAACATGTTCCGCCGCGTTTTCCGGGGTTATGACTGTGGCTAGAACGGTGGGATCCAGGATCAGGTTGTTGTTGAACAGGGCCGGGTGTTGCGGATTTGAAGGACCCGCCCCTGGTGTCCGGTTTGCCAGATATCCGAACATGTTTGCCTGCAACTCGCTATCCGCCACATGGCTGGTAACTGATGCCGATTCTCCGTCGACCCGGGTTAAGACCGGGTTTCCGTTAATCGGATTTTGCGTCTGGGCCAATGCTTGTGTTGTTCCGACAGCGGCCGCGGTCACGTTCCCCTGATTAAGATTGGTTGCGGGGGCCGTGTAAACCGCGACCTGGCGCACAATGCTTGGCGCAGATTCGTATTCTTCTTCATCATTGCTGTCTTCCTCGTACCTGTCCTCCAGCAGGTGCAGGATAGACTCGGTGTCATCTTCTCTCATAACCCGGCCACGCGGGGTCCATGCCGGCTCCTACGGCTGTTCCCTCTTCGCGGTGGGCTCTTCTGCCGGATCTACCGTCCCGACTGATTCCTCCCCATCGGACTGAACGCAGGTGGCCTCCCCTGACACAGAATCAAATCCAAAATCGTCAGGAGCTAAACCGGACGTACGTACCATGCCAATGAAGACGTTGATCCGGCAGATTGTCACGACAAATCCGGATTCGAGCAGATCCGACTCTGGCCCCCAGCCAAAATCGTCCACCATCTTCTCTCCTTCTGGGTTGGTGTAGATCTCGCCGACGACGAAGTTCTTCATGTTCTCCCGAGCTTCTCCCGTGATGTAAACACCCTTGGACGTAAGCCCCACGGTGGGCGCCAACTATCGTGGGATAATCACGGCAGACGTTACCAGGGGTAACTTGTCTTGGGGCGAATCGACTCGAGTGTTTGGGAGAGGGTTTAGCTCAAAGGAAACCATGGTGATATGCGATCCGGTAGCCGGCAATCAAGTCGCCGAGTCTACAATCTGAATATATTAGCTCGATACTGGTGTTACAATGGATACTCGAAATCTCTCAATCTGGTGATCGTGTTCTTGCTCACGTAAAAGCTTGTCTAACCCTAACCTAGGGACCGGCTTATATAACATCCGGACCCCCTGGCTTACTCTCCAAGGCGCACTCTGAATCCTACCCGGACACTGCTTACAAACCCTAAACTTCCTTACCGGAACCCACAATCCGGGTTACGAGGCCTTCGTTCCTGGGCCTTCTAGAAGCTTCTTTATCCTAAGCCGGGTCTTGCGCAGCGTCCTTTGGGCCGAGTTACTCCTTGGCGTTAGCCTACCGGGTTATCATCCCTCCATCAACACGGGTGGGGGTGGTTCCCGGGGTGGCAACAACGACAATCGCCGGAACGATGGGAATCGCCCGGTGTGCCAGCTCTGTGGCATTGTTGGTCATATCTCCTTGCGCTGCTACAAACGGTTCGACCGCGACTTCCTTGGTGTTGGCAACGATGGCGCCAATACCGCGCGTCAAGTTGCTATGGCAACACATGGCCGCCCTGCCGTGCAGCCACCGCCCGTCGACCCCAACTGGTACATGGACACGGGCTCTACGGAACACCTCACCGGTGATCTTGATCGCCTTACTATGAGGGAACCTTACACCGGGAAGGATCAAGTCCACACCGCCAATGGTTCATGTATGCGCATTTCCCAAATTGGTCAATCATCTATTGCCACTCACACTTCCACACCACTTAAACTTAAAAATGTTCTATATGTCCCTGCCGTCACAAACAATCTCCTTTCCGTCAAGAAACTTACACGTGATAATAACGTCTTTGTTTAGTTTCATCCGTATGATGTTTTTGTGAAGGATCAGGATACGAGGGACATCATCCTTAGTGGTCGCAGTCGAGGTGCCTTATACCCCATTGGTGCGCCCCTAGTTCGTCAAGTCTTCAGCAGTGTTCGTGTTTCGTCGGCTAAGTGGCATTGCCGTCTTGGTCATCCAGCTTCTCCCGTTGTTCAACATGTTCTTCATCGACATGTGCTTCCCATAGAGTCTACCAATAAATCAGTGTTAGTGTGTGATGCTTGTCAGCAAGGAAAAAGACATCAATTGCCTTTTCCTATATCAACTCATGTAATAAAACATCCTTTAGAAATCATTTATTCTGATGTTTGGGAGCCTGCACAAACCTCTGTGAGTGGACACAATTATTATGTGAGCTTTATTGATGGTTATAGTCGTTTTACATGGCTCTATCTTCTTAAGCGCAAATCTGATGTTTTTGATGTTTTCCTCAAGTTTCAAACACATGTTGAACGTCTCCTAGGCCACAAAATTCTTCATGTTCAGTCTGATTGGGGTGGTGAGTATCGTAATCTCAACACATTCTTTGATAAACTTGGCATTATTCATCGTGTAGCATGTCCTCACACTCATCAACAGAATGGTGCTGCAGAACGCAAGCACCGTCATATCGTTGAAACTGGGCTCACTCTTCTTGCACATGGTTCTGTTCCTTTCCGCTTTTGGAGTGATGCTTTTGTTACTGCCTGTTTTCTCATTAATAGATTGTCTACACGTGTCCTTCGTATGCACACCCCCGTTGAAAAGTTGTTTAATGAATCTCCGGACTACACTTTTCTGAAAGTGTTTAGGTGTGCTTGTTGGCCTCATCTTCGCCCGTATAACAAACACAAGCTTGAGTTTCGCTCTAAACAATGTGTTTTCCTTGGGTATAGTTCTCTTCATAAAGGGTACAAATGCTTGCATATTCCTTCAAATCGTGTGTACATCTCTAGGGACGTCGTTTTCGATGAAAACGTTTTCCCGTTCTCTCAATCCACCCCTCATACTGAGTCAGCACCACCCGCTTCTACTTCTGCTTCTATTGACCAGTTTGTAGATGTTGCATATTCTCCACTGTTGTTGCCTAACCATGGTGCAGAAACTGGGCGTGGCGCTCGCCTTGAACTGTTGTTGCCTAACCCCAAATATTGTCCGGATCGACGTTTTAGGGGGCTCTTTGAGGGTTCTCGAACGAGATGTTGTTTATGGGGGTGCCTCTCCTCACTTATGCCCCCGATAGGATTGTATTTTTTTTTACTAGTACATGTTTCTTCGCCATGCATTCTATGCAACTGGCAAGATCTTGCTATGCAGATACAAGTGAATATATATACCAATATCTAATACTCGAGATCATGTACCATACATTGTAGAAGCGGAAGTCCAAGTACAAGTGAATATATATACCATACACTGGAGTCCAAGTCCACCTCCCTTTTTCCCTTTCCTTTTTTCCTTTTCCTTTCTCCTTTTTATCTCCAACAAAATTATTTGGATGTCAAGTACCAATATGTGGTGCCCCGAGGTCTGATACGTCATAACCGTATCCCTAATTTCTGATGCTCCACGATCATATTTTACCAATTGCTACATGTTTTCTCTCTTCTTTATGTCATTTTTATCGATTTTACGGACTAACCTATTAACAAGATGCCACAGAGCCAGTGTCACATCCCAATTTTGGAATACCTGATAACACAGTTGTTTTGCTAATTGCTTGACAATTAAACTTTGGTTGTGTTTGTTTGTGTTTGTTTAAGTGCAACTAAACAAACTAATTATATAAACTTACATGGCTAAGAAATTGAAAACAAAGTATTCAACATATTGTTCCAATGAACTTGGCAATATTTTTCTAAAGTAAAATATTGATCAAAGAGTTTTCCAAAACTATCTTATGAAACTCATACTTGTTGAATATTATTCCAAGGTCTAAATTAAGAAAGAGAAAACACTTGATAAATTTCCCTAAAAGGATTATCAGAAAAAGAGGCATTCTTAGATGCTTCACCAAAAATATTATCAAATGTTTTTCCAACCTTGCAAGCTTAAAAACAATAGTATTAGAGAGCATTGACTTGCTATCTCTAGTCACATAAATATTTTGGCAAAGCATTATTAAAGAAAAGCCAAATGCCTTATTAAATTAAATTTCCAATATTTCCAGAAACAGAAAACTCAAACAAGTTACTATTGGAAACTTTCTTCAAATGAGCTGAAATTAATACCATTGCTTCCTTATAACAAATAAGGAACACACACAAGACGAGACCAAAAATTGAATCCATTAAAGTCCTGAAAACATGGTTTTTCTCCACAGCAACATTTGGAATTTTGAACAAGTTTGTTCTACAAACTTTTTCCAAATGCCATGAAATAAATACCACATGCTCTATATCATAAATAAGGATGAAAACCAAAAGGGCACAAGTTTTTGAACTGTTTAAGTTGCCAAAAACCCCTGTTTTCTTGACAGCACCTTTTTGAAATTTGAACAAGTTTGTTCTATGAAGTAACTCTAAATGACCTGAATGTTCTACCACATAAGGAACACGTCAAATAAGGATTGTGTGCCAACAATTATCATTTTTGGAAGCTCCTAAGTAGGTTAATAAATTCAATGTCCATTTATGTAAGAATTGAAATTTGAACAACTTTGAATTATCAAGTTTCTCCTATTGAGCCAATTTTCACATATGTTGTACATATCAACTAATAAGAATTTTGGGCAAAAGGATTTAAAAGTTTGACTTTGTTTGCTTAGGGAAAACATCCTTTTTCACAGAGAAAGGGACCTTGTTGTAAATTGCTAGGGACCAATTTGTAAGCTGAGTCACACACCCTTCTTCAACCTAGGCTCTCTGTAGAAACAACACCCCTACTCCATGCCTTCGATTGGAAGGAAACCTTGAGGATAAAGAGGCCCCCCATGTGCTTGTGTTCCCTATTGCTCTCTCTCCCCCCACTCGAGCTCTCTCTCTCTGTGAAGAAAAAAGCCCAAATCCAAAACCCTAGTTTTAGCTCGCCGTCGATTAGGCCGATAGAGACCTCGCCGCCGGCCACAGAGTAGCCCATCCTCTCCTCCTAGTCGTATTCGCCCTCTCTGCAGAAGGAATCACGGCGGGATGGCGCAGGGAGCCCGCGCCATCCATTTTCTTCTTCGGCTCCGGGCGGACTCCGGCGAGACATCCCCGCCGCCTCGAGCATCCTCCTCCTTCTCCGAGCATCCGTGCGCGTTAGTGGTGAGCAGGCGAACCTCGCCGTCGCATTTCCGCTCTCCCTCTCCCTCCAAATCGCCACCGTACCGTGCGAGTTTCCCGGCCGACGTGCGCCGTCGTCGCCGTGGTCTTTCCGGTGCCTCCCGGGAAACGAAACCGCAACTAGATGGTTCCCCTCCTCGAGACCGTCTCGCGGATGTTTTTGAATCGTAAAATGATGGCCGGTTTCGCCCGTATGAGCTCGCCGGAGTTTGTCCCGCCGGCGAGTGAAGTCGTCCTGACGTCGCGCTCGCGCCAGCGCCTTGACCCGCGCGTGGGCGAGTCAAACTGGCCCGTGGGGCCGCGCACCTGCCGCGTGGCTGCCGCGTGGCCGCTGGCCCGCTGGTCAGCCACAGAGGCTAGCTCTGCTCGCGGTGCTAATCGTCCAGGCCGGCCCAATAGTGAGATCTGGCCCGTGACATGTGTTTTTCCTTTTAATTTTTCACAGAATGTTGCATGTTTACTTTTGGGCTTAAAAACCTATATAAAGGATGAATTTGACCAAACCAAAAATCACAGTTGTACATAAACTAAATCTAAACCACCTCCATTTTATAGATCTACATTTGGATGAATAGATTAGAAATTAAAAATGATTTGGCAACAGGTACCAGAAACAGAAAAATGAGCACCACTTTTATTTCACAACTCAGAATGAAGTGAGGCCAATTGCATTGGAAAGCCCTTGAAATTTACTAACAGGATCAATTAACCTTGCTTCCAAATTAATTGTATTTTTGAAATGGCATGTAATTTGGTAAAACACCAGAGAGGACTTTGGTGATTTTTATAAAATTATTAAAAATGATTTTTGATGCAAACTCAACTGGATGGTCTTGTACATGTTTAGGGCTATCCAAACATAGAAGGGTTTAATTTTTAGAGCACCATAGAAAATTTGGTGGACAAATCTTTAAAAATGCTTGTTTCTGCCATTTTGGCATTTTAGGTAATTAAATTGTGTGACTATATTTTTGTGTTGCAATATTGTTTTCTAGCATGGACAAGTTGTGTGAACTTGTTTTCTAAGTGTTACTTAACTATTTTATCATGTTAGATTGTGTGGACTTGAGTTGAGAAGAAATAGGATTTATGTGAATAGCATATGTTTTCTCTGTAGTTATTACTTGCATAGAATTTTTGATTGATTAATTTGTGTGCAAGCAATTGGATTGTTGTGTTGAGAGATTAGGTCCAGTACCATGTTGGTACTTATATTTTGTTAGTATCACCTCTTCTAGCTTGCATTTGAGTTGGTAGAAAAGCATGAGTAGCTTTGTCATGACTATGATAATGTTATGGAAAAATTCCCTCATGTGTGGAATTTTTGACACAGGCATTTGTGGTTGTGTAGCCACATATTTTTGTATTATGCTCATTAGGACCAGTAGCATTTTGATTATGTTATTATGAGTACTTGACCCCTAGAGTTTTCACTTGTGTGGAAATAATAGCATGAGTAGCATTGCCTTGCTTATTTTTGCATCCTATTATTTTCTACTAGAATGGTTGTTGCGCTAAATGCTAGTTTAGTTTTTTGTTAATTTTTAGCAAGTGGACCAGAGGCTTTGTGACCTCTAAATGCTTTGTTATGCTAGTGGAACACCCACTGGTTTCATTGCATTTTAGGTGGAAACATTATTTCCCCACACTAGATGTGTTTCTTTTATATAGTTCTATAACTAGTGAGTGCCTAGTATTTTTGCTTTGGGATTTTTTGTGCTAAATGGAAATGTGTATGCTTCTGTTTGTAAGTTGTTATAATCATGTGTGGCTTGCTAGGAAAAATCCATTCTTGGAGTGTTGTTTGATTCCTCTAGTAATGCCCTTTTTATTACCACTAGTATGTAGGAGTTGCCCTGCAAATTGATACCTTGTTTTATCAAGTGGAATATTTTTGTTATAGCAAGTATAGATGTTTTTCACTTCTGTTTTTATGACATGGACCCTCTGGTTGTATTTCAATTACTTGATTAAAATGCATCCATTGATTCTTCATGTTTGAGTAGTACTAGTTTCCTTAGCAGTTTTTGTATTGAATTGTTTTTCCTGCCAACTTGTGTTTGGTAGATATTTGTGTATCCTTGCATGAGGACATGTTTTTCATTTCCCATAATGATAACATGGTTCCTTGTTTGCTTTTTAGTACTTTACTTGTTATGCATGCTTGCATAGCAAACTTTGAGTAGAAGAATGTCTATAGGATTCCTCTTTTTAGTCATTGTTTCTATTGTTCTCACTATGAGAATTGTGTGTTTTGTGATGAGTCTATTGCCTTGTTGCACTTACGTAGGCTCACTGATTTGTACAAGTAACTTTTGCAAATCATGTGCCTTATTTGTTCTTGATGTGAATTTAGGCTTAGTAGATTAGCTATCTTGTTCTTTTTGTGGTGTGGTTGATAGACCCATTGCCATGATTATTTTTTTGCATGTTTTATATACTTTTAGTAGTCTCACCCTTGTGAAACTAAGTGTATTTTGGGTTTATTAATATCTTGGTATGAGAGTGGCACACCCACTGAATCCATGATATTAAGGTTGTGAGATATGTTCCTCCAACCTTGAGCTGTCTTATTAAATGGCATTTCTGCCAAGTGTGCTTGTCTGATTGTTTGCCTCCATTAATAAATTGTGTGATTGGTTATTATTAGTTTCCTTGCTGTAGGTATTGTTGTGTATTGTTGCTTGCCTTGATTGGTTCTGAATGTGTGTCCTTTATTCCTTTTTACGACGTTAGAAAACGAAGAGGAAGGAAGTGTCGTGAAGCTCTGCTTCAAGTTCCAGTCACTCCAACAACCAGGGACACAAGGAGATACCAGGCAAGCCATCCTGATGCTTGCTGATATAATACTTACCATTATCTATCATGCATGTTTTACCTCTGAAGTTTTACCAAAACTTGATTATCAAAACTATTTTTGATGTGGTTATTATAAATATACTACTATATAGGTTAATTTATGCCAGTAGTTAAACTTGGTAATACCAAGCCCATAAGCCACCATATGGTATTTATTACCATCAAATATACTAGTCCCTAAGTGGACACCCTAAAATTGTGATTCTACAAAACAAAGGCTTTACGGAAAAACCCGGAGAAAAGGCGGATCCTTGTTCTCCGGAGGAATGTGGAAGTGGTCATTTTTGAGAAAATGGTGTTTTTCAAAAATGACACATAACCTAGTCTTCACCGGACAACTTTTACCGTACTGCCACCCTACCCCAACATGGGCACGGGGCTTAACTGGAAGTTTGTCCTTGTTAGTGTGTGTTCTATCTCAAACGCTATAAGGGACGGAATCCCTTGAACCGATTGTTGTCAAGATTTGAGACATAAAAAGTGTGGGATTAATTTTCCATCCGGTCGCATCAGTTGAGGCATCCTGGCTGGCAGGGATTAGCCTGGTGCCGGGGATGACCGGTAAAACTCAACTGAGAGATAGACACATTCTAGCTTGAACATAGTGGATGGTTATGATCATATACCTGATGTTTACATACTGTTGTTACAGTCTGTGATTGTTCACGGGAGGTGTACTGGATCTGGTGGATGTGTACACCTCTGCAGAGTATAACTTTTTCGAAGAAGCCGCGTCCTCGGATATGGACAGTTGAATGGCCATGTAGCTAGCATTGTGTCAATGTTTTCAAAAAGGAAGTTTTTGAAAGGGAAATTTTGGAAAGGAAGTGTTGAACTTGTGAAGTTCGGAAAGGAAGGAAAACGTATACCGTGGAGGTATCGTCGATGATGAAAAGCCAGATGATGTGATACAAAACAAAATGTTTTGCAAAGAAAACCTTTTCCACTCTAAGAAAGAATTCTGGAAACTGATTCCAAGAAGTTTTGCAAAGATAAAATATTCTTTAACAAAACTTTACAAAACCTCTTGTACATGTGATATCTACAAGAGAACTAAAACTATATATTATTTTTCTTCTGAAGTATCTTCTTCAACGAAGATACAGATAAACCTGACTGCAACTGTGGTGTCATCATATATGAACACCATTGGCAGTGAACCCTATTTATAGCCAACCTATTCCACCATATAAGCATATTTGCATGTTGGTAAGTGACATGATGGATGTCTTGCTGAGTACATTCAAATGTACTCATTATGGTTTCGCCCCTGGTATCTACTAATCAGATTTTGAGAAGGAACCTCCGAAGGATATCTATGAAGAGAAGTACGGAGTTGACGGCTTTGCGAACTAGGATCGTCTCTGGGTCAGCAACCTGTAGGTTAAGGCGTGACTTGGGCTCAACTACGTTGTGTTTTATTTGTCTTCCGCTGTGTTTGATAAGTTGCCTGCCCCATGTGGCAGTTGCGTTAAAATTGATCATGTGATATTTGTGTAATACCTTTATGTATTCGTGTAATGGATGATGTATTTCTGTGTGCCAACTTTGTATGTTGTTCACGACTGATCTTTCTGGGATCGTGAATGTATGCATACGGAGGGTTTCAGACTGCCGGTCTGGGGTCCTTACAGAGTTGGTATCAGAGCCATCCTGACCTTAGGAGACCTTAGTTAGCATGGACGTCAGATAGGAAAGAAAAGTATTCTGGAGTAAAAACCTATTTACTATCTACATTATTTTTTATCTAAGGGAACTTTAGTATATTTTCCCTCCTTATTATCTTTTCCAAAGATTCTAAATGCATATCAAGGGCATCCTTGAACAGTGGTTCGAAGGGCGGGCCTTACAGAGTTGGTATCTCTCTCGGTTAAGAGTTTATTTCTTACTTGTTTGCAACTGCTCCGCTCTGTTTTTGAAACATCTCTCGTCTTTGAAGTTTTCTGTTCAGAAAATAGTTGGGGTTTCAAAAACAGATTGTTGCATAAAGTTTAATCAAAACTTTACTTATATTATCTTGTTTTCATCCAAAAACTTGTATACATGCCGATGTCCCGAGAGACCAAAATAATTGCCTAGCTCTACAGTGCCGATGGTCAGAAATAGATATAGTTCTTCAGCCACTTCTAGGATTTTGGATCAGTCTAGTTTGGAGTAATTTAGCGATGACTCCATGAGTAACCTTCCCCGACGTAGCTCCAATGGAGTCTTGCTTGTGTGTTTTTGGCTTGCTTATGTGTGTCCGTAAGGCTTTGTGCTATTGTGTGGTGTAGAATTTGGTTCATCTAGGCTTCTATATGTTTGTGGGGTGCTCAAATTTTGCAAATTTGTGATTGCCCCGCTCTTGTTTTTGAATCGCCTCGTGTTAGATTTTTGCAAGCAAAAATGCTTCTATAGTATTCAAAAACAAGAATTTGTTGCTTAGACTTATACTGGTTTTCGCTTCGAATTGCCACCCGTCGTGAACCACCACCATCTCCCCCACCATTAATGAAAGCACCGTTGGGCCTAAATAAAGGACCATCAAGCCACACGAGCTGCTAGCGTTGCTAACAATGCTGCACTCCCACAGATAAATCTCCAACAACGACAACCCTCAAAGAAGAAAAGGCGTGAAGAAAACCAACCAATACTGACCAAAACCTCTGTGTTTTGTCTGTTTGCAAAAGACTCGTTTTGCCCTGTTGACTAAATGCCGCACCTTTTTGTGTTCCCTTTTAAAAGACCAAGCAAGAGAAATCCCCTTTTAAAAGTTATATACCTCCCTCCTCTGGATAAAGGTGCAAAAGAAGTCTTCACATGCCATGATGCGCAAAACCCTCAAAAGCCAATCCGAAGAGCACGATTCAATATTCGACGTACGATGACGCTAGTCGTATCTTGTCGGACAGACATGATTAAATAGGAAGCTAACAAGACTAACATGCTTTGCTATAATCTTAGGTTGACACCTAACCAAAGCATGCGAACTACTGACAACTCTTTCTAAACCAAAGATTTAAGTGACTTAAGACACCTTTTAATCTAGTTGGTAAAAAGGAGAAGTCACGAGAAAATAAGATGATGACCTATTCGTTTACTAGTCAATAGGATATCGGGTGTTTGGATCTAAGGTTTTGAGTATGACACACCAATCCCGTGAAAAGAATTTGCTAATTTAGGGAAGTACCCCGCCTCCCAAGAAAAGTCAAAGGGGGGAAGCACCTGCACTCCAACACTAACATTGTGTTTGTTGGCCCTCCCTTAGTCCTCGCTTGCGAATCTCGGGGACGAGATTCTTTTTAAGGGGGGAAGACCTGTCACATCCCAATTTTGGAATACCTGATAACACAGTTATTTTGCTAATTTCTTGACAATTAAACTTTGGTTGTGTTTGTTTGTGTTTGTTTAAGTGCAACTAAACAAACTAATTATATAAACTTACATGGCTAAGAAATTGAAAACAAAATATTCAACATATGGTTCCAATGACCTTGGCAATATTTTTCTAAAGTAAAATATTGATCAAAGAGTTTTACAAAACTATCTTATGAAACTCATACTTGTTGAATATTATTCCAAGGTCTAAATTAAGAAAGAGAAAACACTTGATAAATTTCCCTAAAAGGATTATCAGAAAAAGAGGCATTCTTAGATGCTTCACCAAAAATATTATCAAATGTTTTTCCAACCTTGCAAGCTTAAAAACAATAGTATTAGAGAGCATTGACTTGCTATCTCTAGTCACATAAATATTTTGGCAAAGCATTATTAAAGAAAAGCCAAATGCCTTATTAAATTAAATTTCCAATATTTCCAGAAACAGAAAACTCAAACAAGTTACTATTGGAAACTTTCTTAAAATGAGCTGAAATTAATACCATTGCTTCCTTATAACAAATAAGGAACACACACAAGAGGAGACCAAAAATTGAATCCATTAAAGTCCTGAAAACATGGTTTTTCTCCACAGCAACATTTGGAATTTTGAACAAGTTTGTTCTACAAACTTTTTCCAAATGCCATGAAATAAATACCACATGCTCTATATCATAAATAAGGATGAAAACCAAAAGGGAACAAGTTTTTGAATTGTTTAAGTTGCCAAAAACCCCTGTTTTCTTGACAACACCTTTTTGAAATTTGAACAAGTTTGTTCTATGAAGTAACTCTAAATGACTTGAATTTTCTACCACATAAGGAACACATCAAATAAGGATTGTGTGCCGAAAATTATCATTTTTGGAAGCTCCTAAGTAGGTTAATAAATTCAATGTCCATTTATGTAAGAATTGAAATTTGAACAACTTTGAATTATCAAGTTTCTCCTATTGAGCCAATTTTCACATATGTTGTACATATCAACTAATAAGAATTTTGGGCAAAAGGATTTAAAATTTTGACTTTGTTTGCTTAGGGAAAATATCCTTTTTCAGAGAGAAAGGGACCTTGTTGTAAATTGCTAGGGACCAATTTGTAAGCTGAGTCACACACCCTTCTTCAACCTAGGCTCTCTGTAGAAACAGAACCCCTACTCCATGCCTTCGATTGGAAGGAAACCTTGAGGATAAAGAGGCCCCCCCATGTGCTTGTGTTCCCCATTGCTCTCTCCCCCCCACTCGAGCTCTCTCTCTGTGAAGAAAAAAGCCCAAATCCGAAACCCTAGTTTTAGCTCGCCGTCGATTAGGACGATAGAGACCTCGCCGCCGACCACAGAGTAGCCCATCCTCTCCGCCTAGTCGTATTCGCCCTCTCTGCAGAAGGAATCACGGCGGGATGGCGCAGGGATCCCGCGCCATCCATTTTCTTCTTCGGCTCCGGGCGGACTCCGGCGAGACATCCCCGCCGCCTCGAGCATCCTCCTCCTTCTCCGAGCATCCGTGCGCGTTAGTGGTGAGCAGGCGAACCTCGCCGTCGCATTTCCCCTCTCCCTCTCCCTCCAAATCGCCACCGTACCGTGCGAGTTTCCCGCCCGACGTGCGCCGTCGTCGCCGTGGTCTTTCCGGTGCCTCCCGGGAAACGAAACCGCCACTAGATGGTTCCCCTCGTCGAGACCGTCTCGCGGATGTTTTTGAATCGTAAAATGATGGCCGGTTTCGCCTGTACGAGCTCGCCGGAGTTTTTCCCGCCGGCGAGTGACGTCGTCCTAACTGTAACACCTGGGGTGTTACCTGTTTGTTTGTTTTTTGCTTGCATCACATGCATCATATTGCATTGCACCATGTTTGCAGCACAACAATTCAAAACAATTTAAAATTTCACACATGTCAAAAATTTCCAATTTAACAATTGCAAACTACAACAACTCCTTTGTTTTCAAATAGTTTGCAGTTGTTCTAATCAAATTGTTTGTTAATACAAATTTCCCTGTTATTAAAACCCTAATGGCAAATTAAATTTCAAATAAAATCATAGTCTATATGATCCAAATTGAGGTTTAAAAGTTAAATCCTTGCAAAACAAATTTTTCAATAATGTTTGCATAATGGTTTGAACTTATTAAATGGAATTTTCTTATTTCCCAAAATTCCCAAAATCAAACATTGTTTGAAATTCAACTAAAACCTTTAAACCAAATTAAATTTTCAAAATTGTGAAACAATGTTAACTCTTGCTTTAATTGTTGTTTTGGAAAATTAATACAAACAATTCCTAAAAGAAAAACCCCCCAAATCCTATCCTTTCTCTCTCTCCCTCTTGATCTCTTGCAAAAAAAAAAGAAAGGAAAAAAAAATCCAAAGAGGAGGAGACAGGCCACCCCTTACCTTTTCTTTCCCTAGCCCATTTCTTTTCTTCCCCAAGCCCTTTACTTTCTGGCCCAGTACCCCCTCCTTCCTTGTCGTCTTCCCCTCGATGATGGCGTCACCTGTACGATCGCAGTCACCACCGTCGATCACCTCCCTCCCCTCCTGCGATGCCTGCCGTACCAACTCTCGCTCCCAATAAAACCCACGCCCCCCTCTGCCTAGCCAGCCCTAGACCCCTCCCCTACCTTCCTCCGCCGCCATGTTTTCCTTAGCCCTTCCACCTCTGTTCCCCTCCCAGTACCCTGAACCTACTGAAGAATAGACGAGCACTCCGTGGCCGGGACTTTGCACCCTTGGCGCCAACGAGGTGGCCCTCTCCGAGGAGCCCCGACGGCGGGAATGGAATCGGGGTGCCTCCAGCTACCTCCCCGCTTCCTCGGCGTGTGCTGGGAGCGACCGTGGCGGCCGCGCCGTCGCCGGAATTCCCCCGCCATCGCTGCACGTCGACAGCTCCCTCCCCGCCTCGACGCAACCCGCGGTGAGCCCTCCGCCCCTCCTCCCCTCTGTCCCTTGGCACACACGAACTGCACGCACGACGCACTCACTGCTGCGCCCACACGCGCGCGGCGCGATTCGAGCACCAGCAACTCGAGTTCGCCGGAGAGATCGCTGTTCGTTCCCGTCCGTTTCAGAGACTGCGGTCGAATTTCAGTTAACGCGGTCGACTAACTACTTCCTCTGTTAGTCCCGCGTTCTATCACAACCACACGAACAGCCGCAGTGGTACCGGTCGATGCGCGCGTGAGCGAGGTCCTGGGTTCGATCCCAGGGGCGCACACCCCACCTTTTTTGCGATTTCTTCCGCGCGCGGAGCCAGGTCCCACCTTTCAGTGACCGCTGTGGCTTGGTCAGCGCACACCCATGCCCCGTCGACGCCACTTGGCGCTGGGCCCGTCTGTCAGCCGCACTGGCTAACGGTCGAGCGGTGAAAAACGTTCCAGATCCAATTCCTGCACGTTTCTATTTAATCAAGGTCCCTTAAAATTACAAATTGGCCCCTAGAACCAAAATGCAAATAAAAATTGTTTTACAACTCCAAATAACAAAAATAAAATATGTGCACTGGTCCAAATTTAATTCTCTATCAAATGGTACCAATTGTTTCCTGTTTTGAAATTTCCAAATGCAATTTAAATTTGAATTCAAATAATTCAATTGTAATTTGCAACAATTCATAAATAATTCATACTAATTCCAAATAAGGCAAATAAAATATGTTTTCCATACTATTTTGAATAACCTTTTCAAATATAAATTTTGTTTCATGGTTTGAGTAATTTAAATTGCCTAAATAATTTAATACTTGTTTAATTCATTTAAATTTGATAAAATCATAACTTGCTCAAAATAAAATAATTTTGAACATGCAAAATATGTTTTCAAACCATCAAAGTGTGAACTTTTCAACTGTGAATTTGAATTTATGTTTTGAACAAATAAAATTCAAACTTGAATTAAATTCAATTAAAACTTGTTTAATCTTGTTTAATTCATAATTAAATCATTGTAATTCCTTTTTCAATAATTGAAACATGTAATCCACCTAAAATTTGGTGTTCTAATCAAATATGAACTTTGTTAGCTGTTTTGCACAATTTAACTTGATGAAAACAACAATCGTTTGTGTGACACCCCTAAGGAACCAAAATTCTCTAACTTAATAAATAAATTTCTAAAATTGGTAAACCTTATTTCCAACTGGTTCTATTGTTGTTATTTTGTTGTTTTCCTCATCCATGCATCATGCTAATCCACCTTCACCCGTTGATTAGTTGGAAAACAATTGTTTCAACCATAATTCATGGGCTTTTCATATGCAACTCCAATTGCATATGGGTCCATTTAAATCTGTTTATCTTGTCAACTAGTTTACCTTGATGCATCTTTAAACTTGTCATGCATCCATATCTTGATCATGCTGGATCTTTTGCCGTAGTAGTAATTGTTGCATCCGGTGTTTGTTCGAGGTTCGTTGCTTCTTCCCGGATAGGACGTTGAGATGATGTGAGCAACGACAAGTTCTGCTACCTTGCGGGATCTCAGGCAAGTATACTCACTTGCTGCCAAATGGCTGCCTTTCATCACTTGTTACCAATTCTTTCCGTTGTTCTTATTCTAGCCTGTTGATACGATGCTTGTGTCTCGATCCTATCGTATGTTTACCTTGCTGCCATGATATAGCCTTTCCTTCCACTTCCTATTAACTGTTGATTGTTTACCTCGTTGGCCTTCGTGTCGTAGCTGCATGCTTAGGGTTGCTTTTGCTCGAGTCTGTTGTCGGTTACTTCTTTTATCGTTCTGGGGGCTCGATGTTAATCAATCAATCCTGTTAATGCTAATGGTAATAATAATTTGATGATAAGGCACCGGCAGGAGGCCCTTGTGGTTTTGAGGCCTGCTAGTGTCGACCCTAATAGGAAAAAGGTCTTGTCTACTGATCCATGATGAGCGCACTACCCGCATGTGGGAAGCGAGTATGGGCGCCCCCCTCAATTTGACTCGATTCGCATCTCGTCCAAATCGCCTCATTTAGTTCGGGTTTTCTATTTGCTGCATGCATGATCTTGCGAGCCCTTGGATCCCGGGTGGAACTTTCGTAGTCGGCATATAGGGGGACACGGTCTTAGAGTGCTATGAGGGTCCCTTTTCTTCGGGGCTTGATTAGCCGTGCGCCCAAGGTGCTTTGGGCTTGATGCGAAGAAGAGTTGAGTTGTGTAGAGTACCTCGCTTGGTGGGTTTGATTCCCATCTGGCGGGATATTCTTGCGTGTACGGCCAAATTGGTGCAACCCTGCAGGGATAATCTTCTCGAGAAGCCGTGTTTTCCGCGGTTATGGATTACTTGGTGAAAGTACTGGCTAACAAGTACTCAGGATAACTTAAACCTAATGATTAACAATCTTACACCCAATGATTAACAACTTGACTAGTAATAGGCTTATTGACACAATAATCTGAACCATCACTAATCCAACTGTGTGAGTTATCCTCGGATTGCTTCTTTGGATAAGGGGCGAGATCCAGGATGGGTTTGTTTGAAGTTATCTTTCAGTTGGTTACAATACTCGATCTTATCTCCTTTCTGGTAGCCGGAAGTTGTAGTATTCTCTCTGTAGTTGGTTAGTGCAGCCCGCTGTCGCTTATTTGCAGTAACCCCTTCCTTTCCGTTGATCCCAAATTATTTGTATATTGTGATGACTGGCTACGCCGGTATCTTGTGAGTATGGGTTTATCCACTTGCCAGTACTTAACCGTACTGACCCACGAATCTCTTTTGTGGCTGCATATTCAACATTGCAGTCAACAGGTTTGAAGTCTGACGACGTTAGCTTGGGAATCCCTCCGGCTTGGCCTGGGCAGGGATTGGACGCTCTCGGTTATCTTCAGGACTCTTAGTCCAATTTGGATCTTGTCCGTAGACGGACGATATGTTGTTCCTTCCGCTGTTATTTGGGTCTTTGTATTGTATCAGTTGTATCCCTGGCTCGTTTGAGTCATCTTGTATCTATCTGTTTCTGTTGTAATTGTGGAATATTCGTGAACTGTTGTAATGTTATCATAAGTGGCAACCTGGAATCGGTTATTATGCGGATTTGGCGGGAATGCTGAAATCTGCATAGTGCCCGATCTCGGGGCGTCACACTGACATCGCGCTCGCGCCAGCGCCTTGACCCGCGCGTGGGCGAGTCAAACTGGCCCGTGGGGCCGCGCAACTGCCGCGTGGCCGCTGGACCGCTGGTCAGCCACAGAGGCTAGCTCTGCTCGCGGTGCTAATCGTCCAGGCCGGCCCAATAGTGTGATCTGGCCCGTGACAAGTGTTTTTCCTTTTAATTTTTCACAGAATGTTGCATGTTTACTTTTGGGCTTAAAAACCTATCTAAATTATGAATTTGACCAAACCAAAAATCACAGTTGTACATAAACTAAATCTAAACCACCTCCAACTTGTAGATCTACATTTGGATGAATAGATTAGAAATAAAAAATGATTTGGCAACAGGTACCAGAAACAGAAAAATGAGCACCACATTTATTTCACACCTCAGAATGAAGTGAGGCCAATTGCATTGGAAAGCCCTTGAAATTTACTAACAGGATCAATTAACCTTGCTTCCAAATTAATTGTATTTTTGAAATGGCATGCAATTTGGTAAAACACCAGAGAGCACTTTGGTGATTTTTATAAAATTATTAAAAATGATTTTTGATGCAAACTCAACTGGATGGTCTTGTACATGTTTAGGGATATCCAAACCTAGAAGGGTTTAATTTTTAGAGAACCATAGAAAATTTGGTGGACAAATCTTTAAAAATGCTTGTTTCTGCCATTTTGGCATTTTAGGTAATTAAATTGTGTGACTATATTTTTGTGTTGCAATATTGTTTTCTAGCATGGACAAGTTGTGTGAACTTGTTTTCTAAGTGTTACTTAACTATTTGAGCATGTTAGATTGTGTGGACTTGAGTTGAGAAGAAATAGGATTTATGTGAATAGCATATGTTTTCTCTCTAGTTATTACTTGCATAGAATTTTTGATTGATTAATTTGTGTGCAAGCAATTGGATTTTTGTGTTGAGAGATTAGGTCCAGTACCATGTTGGTACTTATATTTTGTTAGTATCACCTCTGCTAGCTTGCATTTGAGTTGGTAGAAAAGCATGAGTAGCTTTGTCATGACTATGAGAATGTTATGGAAAAATTCCCTCATGTGTGGAATTTTTGACACAAGCATTTGTGGTTGTGTAGCCACATATTTTTGTGTTATGCTCATAAGGACCAGTAGCATTTTGATTATGTTATTATGAGTACTTGACCCCTAGAGTTTTCACTTGTGTGGAAATAATAGCATGAGTAGCATTGCCTTGCTTATTTTTGCATCCTATTATTTTCTACTAGTATGGTTGTTGCACTAAATGCTAGTTTAGTTTTTTGTTAATTTTTAGGAAGTGGACCAGAGGCTTTGTGACCTCTAAATGCTTTGTTATGCTAGTGGAACACCCACTGGTTTCATTGCATTTTAGGTGGAAACATTATTTCCCCACACTAGATGTGTTTCTTTTATATAGTTCTATAACTAGTGAGTGCCTAGTATTTTTGCTTTGGGATTTTTTGTGCTAAATGGAAATGTGTATGCTTCTGTTTGTAAGTGGTTATAATAATGTGTGGATTTCTAGGAAAAATCCATTCTTGGAGTGTTGTTTGATTCCTCTAGTAATGCCCTTTTTATTACCACTAGTATGTAGGAGTTGCCCTGCAAATTGATACCTTGTTTTATCAAGTGGAATATTTTTGTTATAGCAAGTATAGATGTTTTTCACTTCTGTTTTTATGACATGGACCCTCTGGTTGTATTTCAATTACTTGATTGAAATGCATCCATTGATTCTTCATGTTTGAGTAGTACTAGTTTCCTTAGCAGTTTTTGTATTGAATTGTTTTTTCTGCCAACTTGTGTTTGGTAGATATTTGTGTATCCTTGCATGAGGACATGTTTTTCATTTCCCATAATGATAACATGGTTCCTTGTTTGCTTTTTAGTACTTTACTTGTTATGCATGCTTGCATAGCAAACTTTGAGTAGAAGCATGTCTATAGGATTCCTCTTTTTAGTCATTGTTTCTATTGTTCTCACTATGAGAATTGTGTGTTTTGTGATGAGTCTATTGCCTTGTTGCACTTATGTAGGCTCACTGATTTGTACAAGTAACATTTGCAAATCATGTGCCTTATTTGTTCTTGATGTGAATTTAGGCTTAGTAGATTAGCTATCTTGTTCTTTTTGTGGTGTGGTTGATAGACCCATTGCCATGATTATTTTTGTGCATGTTTTATATACTTTTAGTAGTCTCACCCTTGTGAAACTAAGTGTATTTTGGGTTTATTAATATCTTGGTATGAGAGTGGCACACCCACTGAATCCATGATATTAAGGTTGTGAGATATGTTCCTCCAACCTTGAGCTGTCTTATTAAATGGCATTTCTGCCAAGTGTGCTTGTCTGATTGTTTGCCTCCATTAATAAATTGTGTGGTTGGTTATTATTAGTTTCCTTGCTGTAGGTATTGTTGTGTATTGTTGCTTGCCTTGATTGGTTCTGAATGTGTGTCCTTTATTCCTTTTTACGACGTTAGAAAACGAAGAGGAAGGAAGTGTCGTGAAGCTCTGCTTCAAGTTCCAGTCACTCCAACAACCATGGACACAAGGAGATACCAGGCAAGCCATCCTGATGCTTGCTGATATAATACTTACCATTATCTATCATGCATGTTTTACCTCTGAAGTTTTACCAAAACTTGATTATCAAAACTATTTTTGATGTGGTTATTATAAATATACTACTATATAGGTTACTTTATGCCAGTAGTTAAACTTGGTAATACCAAGCCCATAAGCCACCATATGGTATTTATTACCATCAAATATACTAGTCCCTAAGTGGACACCCTAAAATTGTGATTCTACAAAACAAAATCTTTACGGAAAAACCCGAAGAAAAGGCGGATCCTTGTTCTCCGGAGGAATGTGGAAGTGGTCATTTTTGAGAAAATGGTGTTTTTCAAAAATGACACATAACCTAGTCTTCGCCGGACAACCTTTACCGTACTACCACCCTACCCCAACATGGGCACGGGGCTTAACTGGAAGTTTGTCCTTGTTAGTGTGTGTTCTATCTCAAACGCTATAAGGGACGGAATCCCTTGAACCGATTGTTGTCAAGATTTGAGACATAAAAAGTGTGGGATTAATTTTCCCTCGGTCGCATCAGTTGAGGCATCCTGGCTGGCAGGGATTAGCCTGGTGCCGGGGATGACCGGTAAAACTCAACTGAGAGATAGCCACATTCTAGCTTGAACATAGTGGATGGTTATGATCATATACCTGATGTTTACATACTGTTGTTACAGTCCGTGATTGTTCACGGGAGGTGTACTGGATCTGGTGGATGTGTACACCTCTGCAGAGTATAACTTTTTCGAAGAAGCCGCGTCCTCGGATATGGACAGTTGAATGGCCATGTAGCTAGCATTGTGTCAATGTTTTCAAAAAGGAAGTTTTTGAAAGGGAAATTTTGGAAAGGAAGTGTTGAACTTGTGAAGTTCGGAAAGGAAGGAAAACGTATACCGTGGAGGTATCGTCGATGATGAAAAGCCACATGATGTGATACAAAACAAAATGTTTTGCAAAGAAAACCTTTTCCACTCTAAGCAAGAATTCTGGAAACTGATTCCAAGAAGTTTTGCAAAGAGAAAATATTCTTTAACAAAACTTTACAAAACCTCTTGTACATGTGATATCTACAAGAGAAATAAAACTATATATTATTTTTCTTCTGAAGTATCTTCTTCAACGAAGATACAGATAAACCTGACTGCAACTGTGGTGTCAACATATATGAACACCATTGGTAGTGAACCCTATTTATAGACAACCTATTCCACCATATAAGCATATTTGCATGTTGGTAAGTGACATGATGGATGTCTTGCTGAGTAGACTCAAATGTACTCATTATGGTTTCGCCCCTGGTATCTACTTATCAGATTTTGAGAAGGAACCTCCGAAGGATATCTATGAAGAGAAGTACGGAGTTGACGGCTTTGCGAACTAGGATCGTCTCCGGGTCAGCAGCCTGTAGGTTAAGGCGTGACTTGGGCTCAACTACGTTGTGTTTTATTTGTCTTCCGCTGTGTTTGATAAGTTGTCTGCCCCATGTGGAAGTTGCGTTAAAATTGATCATGTGATATTTGTGTAATACCTTTATGTATTCGTGTAATGGATGATGTATTTCTGTGTGCCAACTTTGTATGTTGTTCACGACTGATCTTTCTGGGATCGTGAATGTATGCATACGGAGGGTTTCAGACTGCCGGTCTGGGGTCCTTACAGCCAGTTCCCTATTTTCTGCTGTTTTTTTAGTTTCAGAAAAGTTGTTCTGGAAATATTCTCGGAATTGAAAAATTCGAAGCCCGGAAGTCCTATTTTCCCCGGAAGCATCCAGAAGACCGAAGAGGAGCCGAAGAGGGGCAACAGGTGGGCCAAACCATAGGGTGGCGCAACCCCCACTGGCCACGCCAGCTATAGGTGTGGACCCCTGGAGCGCCACCGCCTTTGCCCTTTCGCCCATTTAAGCCCCCCGGATGGAAAACCCTAGGCACCTGATCAAAATCCCCGAAAAAGTTCCGCAACCGTCGTCACCGTCAACCCCAGATCAGGGGTTCTGAAGCTGTTTCCGGCACCCTGCCGGAGAGGAGATCATCACCGGAGGCCTCTTCATCACCATGCCTGCCTCCGGAGTAATGCGTGAGTAGTTCATCCTTGGACTACGAGTTCGTAGCTGTAGCTAGATGGTTGTCTTCTCCTCATATGCCTCCATGTTTAGATCTCGTGAGCTCCCTATCATGATCGAGATTGATCTTATGTAATTCTCTGTGCTGTGTTTGCTGGGATCCGATGAATATTGACCTTATGCCAAGTTGATTATAGTCTTTATTTGCTTATGTTATTTGTGATCTTGCATGCTCTCTGTTGCTAGTGGTTATTCTGGCCAAGTAGTTGCTAGTGATTCCAAGAGGGAGTATTTATGCTCGATAGTGGGTTCATGCCTCCATGTTGCCTTGCTCGAGTGACATAAACGTGAAGGGGAAGGATGTGCTGTTGCCATTAGGGAGAAAATAGCGGTGAGAGTGCCCGCGTGCATAATCATTGCTTACATTACACACTTTGTTTAATGCAATTATCTGTTGCTTGCAACTTAATACATGAGGGGGTTGGGATGATAACCTGAGGGTGGATTATTAGTCATAGATGCAGATGGATGTCGGTCTATGTATCTTGTTGTAATGCCCGCACTAAATAGCATAGTAATCTTCATGTCATATTATGCACTATGGTGCAACCTTTATTTGTCAATTGCCCAGCTATAATTTGTTCACCCAGCATGCTATCTTTTATGGAGAGACACCACTAGTGAAACTACGAACCCCGGTCCATTTTTCCACACTGTTAAACAAACCACAACAATTTCCTGCTCTCTTTACTTTATGCAAGCATACACTATTCTTCCACACTATACGTCTAATCTTTGTTTTCAGCAAGACCGGTGAGATTGACAACCTCACCGTACCGTTGGGGCAAAGTATTTTGGTTGTGTTGTGTGCAGGTTCCACGTTGTTGCTGACACCGGTGGAGCGCCAGCACCACCATTAGTTGCATCAACCTTCCGAAGGTTCTTTTTCTCCTACTGGATTGATAACCCTGGTTCTTAACTAAGGGGAAAACTCCTACCGCTGTGCTCATCACACCTTCCTCTTGGGGTTCCCAACAACGCAGAGAAATGATTCAACTCTGCCAGCAACAAGTATTTTTCTGGTGCCATTGCCGGGGAGAAGGAAGTCTTCTGGCAAGGGGAGTCTCTCACTCTCAATCTCTTTATTTTGTTTATTGTCTTGTTTTCATTTTTGTCTTGTTTTTATTTTTCTATATCAAAAACACAAAAAAAATAGTTTAATTCATAGCTGTTATTTATTTGCTTGCTTTTATGTCTAGTTTTGTTCTTGTCATTATGTCACCAGAAGAAACAATCTTTACTTTCAAAGAAGGGAATGATGAGAAATTCAAAGAAGCATGGTCTAGAGCTTTTGATTCCTATTGCAAAGTTGAACCTAAAGTGACTCTAAATCTGTTTCTTCGTAGCTTTTATCTTGGTCTTGTTCTTTGTTATATATATGCTTTGGATACTGTGGTAGGAGGTGATTTCCTTAATTGTGATAGAGACCAAGATTTCAATGCTATAAGAAAATTAATTGCAACCTACAGCTTACCCAGTATTTCTGATAAAGCCTTTGCATAAATTTATGCTAGATTAAATACTCTTGAGTCACATATTTCTATCCTAAAAGAGGGATATAGCCAAATTCGTGAACATCTTGATCATGTCCCAATAAATTTTGAGTCAACAAATATGATCCCTTTGGTTAAATTTGTTATAAATGGTGAAACTTTTCATGCTCGTTGTGATATCATGTCTGAATCTTGTCTTATGCCTAATCAAATTTATGAATGTTTGAACCTTTGGGGGCTAGCTGATGGAGGAGAAGAAATTCCTCTCATTAATAACACCACTATATTTCCCATTGGGATAGCTGAGGGAGTGTTTACGAAACTCCTAGGAAAAATAGTCTCCACTGATTATCTTGTTATTGAACGTGCAGAAGGAGGACAAATTACCCTTGGAAGATCTCTGCTGAAGCTCTTAGGAGCAGCTATTGATATGGGAAAAGGTAACATGACTTTCACTCCCAAATCATGCGTGGACCATAAGTTCCCTAAAAAGAATAAGGGTAAGCGAGGTTAACATAAGCCCCGTAATTATGGTGATGTTTCTTTACTTGAAAATACTTGAGTTGATCTTTTATGCCTAGCTCAAAGGCGTTAAAGAAAAGCGCTACCGGGAGACAACCCGTTTTATTTCTCTGTTTTCTTTTAGTTTTCCTTTGTTTTCTTTGGTGTCCTTGCACCTGGGAGTTGTCTATTTCCTTAGAAACCCTGATGTATCTTTTATTTTGAGTTTTTGTTGAGCCAAGTAAAGCCACTAGTGGAAAGTTGAGCCTATATTTCGGATTTCTACGCAGGAAACAGATTTCTGCTGTCCACTGTAAATTCCGTTAAAAGTTACAGAAAATTCAAAATGACATGAATTGTTTTGTGCTTAATCCTGAGTTATATATGCAACTTTTCTTAGAAGACCACTTTTTGATTTGAGCAACAGAAGATTTTTGGAAAAATCGATCTTTACCTGCTGTTCTGTTTGACAGATTTCTGCCATTTATCGCATTTGCATCTTAATCTCTTTCTTTTGGTGTTCTTTTGAGAAAAAGAGTTTTTAAAAGAAGTTGTGATAGTAGCTATTGTGTGTTTGAGTGTTAGACTTGTGTTGAAACTGAACCATGTGAATTTATTATTTCAATCGCAATAACGTTGCTAACAAAGACTGTGAGAATTTTGATGTGAAGAAAGTTTTCAAGGGTCAAGAGAAGAGGATGATATGAAGTGATCAAGAAGAGTGAAAAGCCTAAGCTTGGGGATGACCCGGTAGTTCATCCAAGAAGAGTCAAGCGTCTAAGCTTGGGGATGCCCAAGGCATCCCCTTCTTCATAAACAAATTATCAGGTCACTTCTAGTGAAACTATATTTTTATTCGGTTGCATCTTATGTGCTTTACTTGGAGGGTATTTTATTTTTGTTTTCAGTTTGCTTTTGCTTTTGCTTTCAGTTTGTCTTTACTTTCATAATAAGCTTGGTTGGACCCTAGCATTCTTTTATTGGAGAGTGACACGATCCGCTTTTTCTTGAGAATACGTTGTATTCTTAATCTCTCTCTAGCTGGTGCATTTATTCAACTCCTGTTTTGCATGCATCTCTTATTAGAGCTGTTAGTTTTAGTAGTATTATGTGAGTACTCTCATGTTTGCTTGCTTTACCATAAAGAGTATTTTTGTTAAATCATGTTTTGTATGATGCTTGTTGGGAGAAACGAAAACTGCTGCTTGAAGTAGAATTTATAACAGTACTAGTACAAGCTTTTATAGACTGTGGCTAGGACTTTTTCATGCCATGCTAAATGTTATTTTAGTTTTAAAGCCTTGTGGTTATTGAGTAGCATGATTAGCCTCAAATAGATGAGAATGTTTAATATGTATTGAAAGATTCATGAGTTGTTCTTGTCATAGTAAAGCATCAGTATATGGTATTCTCTTTCGAATGTTTTATTTGGTTGTCTTGGCGCATGCTCACACCATGTTTATGACTACAAACCAGTAACGGATAGCTTCCATGACCACTTAGTTTTTGAACTTGTGATACTGCTTATGTTTTAATTAATGATACTTATGTCGCTATGCATGATTATGGCTCTTGCGCTCTCTTGATTTGTCGCTCCCAGTCTTTTGCTAGCTCCACCTGTACTGAGTATGAGCCCTACCCGTGCATCCAAACTCCCTAAAATTAAATAATTTCCCATTGTGTACACCATACCTACCTACATCTGGTATTTAACTACCATTCCAAAGTAAATTGCTCATGTGTTACCTTTAAAACCTTCAAAATTACTCCTGCTTTATGTTCTTGTTTTTGCTCATGAGGACGTAAATAGAGAATCTTGATCTCACTTGTTGATTGGATTTCACACCCTGGATTAGTGCCTTCATCCGCTTATCCAAATGATAGCTGGCACCAGGGTTCCCAGCCCCAAATTAGTACAAACAAATTCTCTTCACTATTTTTGCCCCTGATTTATCAGTCAAATCATAATTGTGTAAACAAAAGAGAAAGAGGGATGACCTTCTACACCAGTTGCGTCCTTCACCATGGGAGCCGCTCTTGTGAATCCAGTTGACTTGTGATGTACTGTATTTTCTGTTTACCATTCGTTGACATTAGCATACATCTCCCAAAATATAGACATTCCTCCACAAATGTCAAACTTTTAATACCTCTGTTTAATAAAATAAAAGCTCTAGCACATGAGTGATCCATGCTTCCCTCTGCGAAGGGCCTTTCTTTTACTTTTATGTTGAGTCTCCATCTTGTAACTTTATGCACAGTTGAGAGAGAATTTTTGCCATTCTGAGTTCTATGTGCATTTGTCCCATAAGCATCAATAATTACTTCATGATGTGATATGATTTGTTCTAGTCTTCCTCTTGAACTTTGAAGGTGTCCTGGCATTTATGTTTTGCCCCACTCTTAAGGACTATCGAAATAACACTTTGCCATGCTTTCTCTATACCTGAAACAAATGTTTACCTTTCTTTGCATTATTATTCATGATCCTTTATTTGAGTTACTATTCGTGATGCAAAGTAATTGCTATGCTTTATTATTAAAGTTTTATTTATCATGTCTGTGTTTAAAGTTTTATGATCTCAGCGTGCATATGCTTTTACATTAGAATGATCAAGTTTGTGTTAGTAGCATGTCACCTCAGAAATTATTGTTTTATCATTTACCTACTCGAGGACGAGTAGGAACTAAGCTTGGGGATGCTTGATACGTCATAATCGTATCCCTAATTTCTGATGCTCCAGGATCATTTTGCCAATTGCTACATATTTTATCCCTTCTTTATGTCATTTTTATCGATTTTTCGGACTAACCTATTAACAAGATGCCTTAGAGCCAGTTCCCTGTTTTCTGCTGTTTTTTTAGTTTCAGAAAAGTCGTTCTGGAAATATTCTCGGAATTGGAAAACTCGAAGCCCGGAAGTCCTATTTCCCCCGGAAGCATCCAGAAGACCGAAGAGGAGCCGAAGAGGGGCAGCAGGTGGGCCGCAACATAGGGTGGCGCGGCCCCCTGGCCGCGCCAGCTATAGGTGTGGGCCCCCTGAAGCGCCATCACCTTTGCCCTTTCGCCTATTTAAGCCCCCCGGATGGAAAACCCTAGGAACCTGATCAAAATCCCCGAAAAACTTCCGTAGCCGCCGTCACCGTCAACCTCAGACCAGGGGGGTTCTGAAGCTGTTTCCGGCACCCTACCGGAGAGGAGATCATCACCGGAGGCCTCTTCATCACCATGCCTGCCTCCGGAGTGATGCGTGAGTAGTTCATCCTTGGACTACGGGTTCGTAGCTGTAGCTAGATGGTTTTCTTCTCCTCATATGCCTCCATGTTTAGATCTCGTGAGCTGCCTATCATGATCGAGATTTGATCTTATGTAATTCTCCGTGCTGTGTTTGCTGGGATCCGATGAATATTGACCTTATGCCAAGTTGATTATAGTCTTTATTTGCTTATGTTATTTGTGATCTTGCATGCTCTTTGTTGCTAGTGGTTATTCTGGCCAAGTAGTTGCTAGTGACTCCAAGAGGGAGTATTTATGCTCTATAGTGGGTTCATGCCTCCTTGTTGCCTTGCTCGAGTGACAGAAACGTAAAGGGGGTGGATGTGTTGTTGCCATTAGGGAGAAAACATCGGTGAGAGTGCCCGCGTGCATAATCATTGCTTACATTACACACTTTGTTTAATGCAATTATCTCTTGCTTGCAACTTAATAGCTGAGGGGGTTCGGATGATAACCTGAGGGTGGATTATTAGTCATAGATGCAGATGGATGTCGGTCTATGTATCTTGTTGTAATGCCCGCACTAAATAGCATAGTAATCTTCATGTCATATTGTGAACTATGGTGCAACCTTTATTTGTCAATTGCCCAGCTGTAATTTGTTCACCCAACATGCTATCTTTTATGGAGAGACACTACTAGTGAAACTATGAACCCCGGTCCAGTTTTCCACACTGTTAAACAAACCGCAACAATTTCCTGCTCTCTTTACTTTCTGCAAGCATACACTGTTTTTCCACACTATACGTCTAATCTTTGTTTTCATCAAGACCGGTGAGATTGACAACCTCACCGTACCGTTATGGCAAAGTATTTTGGTTGTGTTGTGTGCAGGTTCCACGTTGTTGCTGACACCGGTGAAGCGCCAGCACCACCGTCAGTGGCATCAACGTTCCGAAGATTCTCTTTCTCCTACTGGATTGATAACCCCGGTTCTTAACTAAGGGGAAAAATCCTACCGCTGTGCTCATCACACCTTCCTCTTGGGGTTCCCAACAACGCAGATAAAGGATTCTACTCTGCCAGCAACAAGGTCCACTTGGCAGCCCCTATAAAATAGGTGCGGCTATGAGAGGCATTGCTGCCCCCTCCGGCACTCCCCCCCACCCACTTCTCGGTTTTTGTCCGAAACTCTTCCGGGACCCTATGACCCCTTTAGATAAATTCATCGATATTATCTAACGGTTTCAGAAATATATTTTCGACACCCAAGACATCTCATGCCTCCTTGCACTTGTTTCGTAAAGCGTGTAGTCTAAATTACTCTCTTAGAAGAACTCCAGAATAAATTTCGGTAGTAATAGAAATTGTTTCTATTACTCTGGGACATCCAGTGCCCTCATTATAAATTCTCTCCGATATATAAAATATATCTATCATGCAGAAACATTGTTCCGATGATACTCCTAGTTGATCCGAACCTACCGATATACACAAAAATCATCCCTAACTTAAGTGTGTTTCCCCTATAGGTTCGATAGTGTGCGGACATGAAACTGGAAACTCTTTCCTTTGAAATAATCAATAGCTAATGTTGGCTCCCACATACTATACGAATAAACTGCTGAACATGTTGGTAATTATATAATTTTTCCATTACTTATGATATCGAACTTACCCGAGACTATGGATTCCGGTATTGCCGTGAAATAATATCTAGTTCACTTATATCTTTGCCTTATCTCGTTAACCGGTAAGTTTCCTTTTACTTGTTACTGTATTATGATATCCCAAATGATGTATCATTGATAACCCACAAGAGCAGGGAATCACTGTAGTACCTCTCAATGTGGAAGTAGGGTATCGATCCGCAGGAGCAAGAAGGAAAAGTTATCTACTCCCTACAACTAAAGTGTCACAAGTTTTAGTTGATTATGCACTAAAAAAGTTTAAAGAACAAGATGGTTGATTTAATGGATGGAAGTTTAATGTAACAAAACAAGAATTTAAAAGTGTACCAATCCTCTTTAATGCAAAAGGACGGTTTTCTCTTATAGGAACAATGGAGATGGGTTCATGGGTTCACTCAATCCTCTATCCCATCTATGGTGATTATCATGTTATAGATAAAAAGTACACACAATTGTCATGCTTTAATGGTAAACTTCTATGATGGCTACGTGTCCTAAAACACATAGTTGAAAGAAGTAATCATTTGTGTTGCTAGGTCACCCTCGTCAGGCTAGCATGGTTTGTTGTCACTCAAATATTATACTTCTTCCTTTTTACCCCTAGATAAAGGATGTTGGGCGGTACTGTGTCATGCAATACCTATGCCTATGTCACATCGGCCATCCCGTACCCACATACATCATGCTTATTAATGGACAATATTCTAAACACTAGTGCAATGATTCATATTTCGTGTGCATGGCCACATCTCTCTCATCTATCTACACTTGGTGGTGTCAATCACCTCATGATATGGATAAACAATGAATTATGCATAAATCAAACCATCACATGCATCCTAGAATATCTCCAAAGTATGAAAAGTAATACAAGATCCAACACAACGGTAAATGTATAACAAATATCATCTCATACCACAATATCCACCATAGGAATTACATATATAGATCCATACTCATGCAAGACACATCATATGGACTTCAACAATGATCATACATAGAGAGATTATATCAAGTTACCACCACAAACCCAAAATCCAGGGGGTGTACTACTCCTCCTTCATCATGGTGATGATGGTGGAGAGGTTGGAGAAGATGGAGACCACCCCGACAGGGCCCCACCGGAGTTTTCCCCCACAAATCTGCAACTCCAGGTCTTCTGTTTTGTGGTTTTGTGTTTCTGCGGCGCCCTCTTCCGAAAGCCATCGGGGGACTATTTATACAGTCGTTTTTCGTCAAGACAAAGGCACAGAGATGAAAATGGACGTCATCAGAGCAACGACGGGGGAGATGGACCCTCCCACGCAGCCAAGGAATCTGGCTGCATGGGGACACCTCTTTCCATCCTTGGACTTCTTTTCGTGCGCTTACTTGGCTCCTACTCCTCCTTCCTTCCAAAAAATGATCCTCGTAAAATATTAGGTCATTTGGATGTTGTTTGGGTCCCTGAAACATCAAAATATAGAAAATAGGGTTTTTCTGCCAGTGCAGGGTTAATTCTAGAAAAATAGGGAAACTATGAAATATTCCCAAAATCAATATAAAACAATGATATAACCCTTATATGATGCAAATATGATTGAAATATAAGTAATATAATGCAAAGTTTATGTATGCATTTTACATGCATCAACATGTAACATCCCAAGTATGAAAATCTTCCCCTAGAATGTTTTATTTCTTGTTAAGTTATTGTTTTGCATCATGTCATCATAGTCATTGCTTTTTGTTTGCATTTGTTTTGCATTTGATTTCATTTGTTTCCATCTGTTTTCTATTTGAATTCCAAACAAAAAATTCAAATTATTGTCATACTTGTTATGTTACATGTTTCAAATAAAAACTACAAAACAAACAAATAAGTTGTTCCATTAAAACTTGAAACTAAAACACTTTACATTGATTAAGTTTCAATTTTTCATTTAATCCCAAATTCATTCAAAATTCAATCAAATTGCAAACATCAACTATTTCAAATCTTAATCAATAAAATTTGTCCCAAACAAATTTGCTAACCCATAAACCCTCTCCTTTTCTCTCCTTTGTCAAATCTGCAAAAAAAATAATAAGAAGAAAAAGATAAAAAAAAGGAGAGGGGGAATAGGGCAGCCAGCCCTTTGGGCCAGCCCAACTTACCAAAGGCCTGGTACCCCTCGCTCATCTCCTACCTCTGTACGGACGAGCATCCGCTCTGTCCACGTTGACAGTTCAGAGAAGGAACGGCCGAGCTCAACCCCCTCCCTCCTCTTAAACCTAGCATCGATCCCCTCCTTGCCCTAATTTCTTCCTCCACCCTTCTCCCACCGCGCCGTCGTCTTCCTCTCCTTCCTCCCCCCGATTTCCTTCTCTGTTCTGTATCTCTGTATCCTCACCGAACCACCGCCGCCTCGTTTCCCTCCGGCGATCGCCGCCGCCGCGGTGCCCTCCCGGCCGCGTTAGGGCCGGGAACGGAACCGCCCATCCCCCCTCTACCTCGCCGTGTCCTCCGTTTCCCCCGGGGTTCATCGAGTCGCCGCCGCCATCCACCGTTTCCGCCACCGTCGCTCCTCCCTGCACCGACTGCTCCCTCTGTTCGACAGCGAGGTTTGCCCTCGTCTCCTCGTTCCCTCCCCTCTCTGCCTCGCACGGTCCCACGCACACCGGCCCGCACGCACGCACACTCGCAGCGGCGAGCCGCGGCGGACGACCACCGCGAGCAGCGCCCGCCGGCCGCTCTGTTCCCTCCGTCGAGGATTCAGTAACAGCACCTGCAAAGAATTTCAGTCAAGCGCGTTACTGAACATTATACCTAAACCTGCATCATACCTGTCAAGCAAACGCACACAGCCCAACTGGCAGTGCACCCGTGCGCGCAATCGTGAGCACGCGGGTTCGAGCCCCGCGGGAGGCGATTTTCGCCTCCCAATTTCTTTTCCCTCACACGCGCGCGCTGGGCCCCGCCCGTCAGTGACCCTGGCGGCCACATCACCCCCCAGCCTGCCACCTAAGCGCCACGCAGGCCCTGGCCCACTGTCAGCGGCTGGGGCTGGTCACTGCGCGGTGCAGATTTCTTTTTCAACCCATTTTCTTTAATTTCAGTCCAGTCTTTTTACAGAATAGTCCCTAGAATCAAAACAATCCCAACTCCAAATAATACAAATAAAATATGATTTCTGAACCAAATTTAATTATCTATCTAATTAAGTCATTTGTTTTCTGTTTTGAGCATTTCAAATATTTTCAAATTTCAAATTCAAACAATTCTTTTCCCATTTGCTTAATTCCGTAACTAATTCAATATTAATCCAAATGTCACAAATTAAATATGTTTTCCATATCAAATTAAACCACCTAACCAAATATAAATTTTGTTTCATGATTTGAATACTTAAAATTGCTTAAATAATTTAAACCTTGTTTAATTCATTTAAAATTGCTAAATTCATAACTTGCTCAAATTAATTTCTTTTTGAACATATAAAATATGTTTTCAAACCAGAAAAACATAATATTTTCAAATATGAATTTTGTTTAATGTTTTGAACAAATAAAATTCAATCAATATTAATAATTGAATAAAATTCATTTAAATCTTGTTTAACTTGTTTAATTCATAAGAAATTCATTCTATTTCCTTTTTCAATAATTGAAACATGTATTCCACCTAAAATTTTGTGTTCTTTCCAAATATGAATTTTGTTATCTATTTTGAACAATTAAAATTGGTGAAAACAACAAATGCTTGTGTAACACCTTTAAGGAACCAAAATTCCATAACTTAATAAATAAATTTCCAAAATTGGTAAACCTTATTTCCAATTGATTCTATTGTTGTTATTTTTCTGTTTTCCTCATCCATGCATCATACTAATCCACTTTCACCTCTTGATTAGTTGTAAAACAATTATTTCAACCTTAATTCATGGGCCTTCCATATGCAATCCAAATTGCATATGGGTCCATTTAAATTGTGTTACCATGTCAACTAGTTTATTTTGATGCATCAATTAAATGGTCATGCATCATCCCATGATTGTGCACTATGCCATGTTATTGATTGTTTGTCTCTTTGCGTTGTTTGTTTGCCTCTTCTCGAATAGACGACGACGTTGAGACAGACGAGGTTACGACACCCCTTCTGAGGATCTTAGCTCAGTACCAGGCTACTGAGTTTGCAGGCAAGTATTCACTCACATGAACCATCGTGTTCCTTTCAACATTGGATACCGATACTTTCCGTTGTCTATTCTGCTAGCCCTATGTATCGTTGCTTGTGTTCCGAACCTATCACATGTATCCTTAAACCCTGATATTGCCTCACCTCCACACCTATAACCCCGTTGCTTGTTGCCCGTGTCTTACTAGCATGCTTAGGGTTGTTTTTGCTCGAGTCTGCTGTCAGTCACTTTCTGTTATCATATTTTATTATGTTCTGGGGCTCGATGTTAAACAATCAACCTGTTAATGCTTGGGTAATAATAATTGCTGATAAGGCACCGGCAGGAGGCCCGGCGTGGTTTTGAGGCCTGCTAGTGTCGACCCTAATTAGGAAAAGGGTCTTGTCTACTGATCCATGATGAGCGTGCTCGCCGCATCCGGGTGGTAGTATGGAACCCCCCTCGACTTTGACCTGATCCGCAGTTTGTCCGAAGAGCCACACTTAGTTCGGGTGTTCCATTTGCGCATAAGCATGAATGGGTCGCTCCCATGGTTACTGTTGGTGATGATTATTATGATGATGATGCATATAGGGCGAGGCCTGTGGTGCCGGGGGGTGTGGTTTTCACCCTTGCGCTTAGGTTAGGTCGGACTGGCCGGGACCTTATAGCTCCGTGGCTCCTAGGACAGGCTGTAGAGATGGTTCGAGTCGTGTCAAGCCAACCTGAGTTTTAGTTGGTGGCTTGAGTGTGTACGGGTACTGGAGCACACCCTGTAGGGATGAATCTTCTCGAGAAGCCGTGTTGTCCGCGGTTATGTGACGACTTGGTGAAAGTACTGGCTAACAAGTACTCAGACAACTTACACCTAACTATAATAACTCGACTAGTAATAGGTTTATTGACACAATAACCTGAACCATCATTAATCCAACTGTGTGAGTTATCCTCGGATTGCTTCCTTGGATAAGGGGCGAGATCCAGGATGGGTTTGTTTGGTGGTTAGTTATAGTTGGTTACGATACGCTATCTTATCTTCTTTCTGTTAGCCGGAAGTGGTAGTAACTCTGTAGTTGGTTAGAGCAGCCCGCTGCCGCATCTTTTGTATCACCCTTTTCTTCCGTTGAACCCAAAGCATCTGTGCTTGGTGTTGACGGGTTACACTTTGGTGAACTGTGAGTTTTGCTTGCCAGTACGTTTATGTACTGACCCCTTTGGGGCTGTGGTTTCCGCAGACGACGATTCCGAGGATCCCCATGGTGGCTACTACGTGGAGTACGACGAGGCTGCTGACGAGTAGATAGAGGACCCGGGCAGGATCCGAGACTTCGTGGATGGGCTCCGTCTTTTTGTTTCCGGCTTCTTAAGCCTATTTGGATTTGTCTGTACTCAGACCTTTTGAATGCTTCCGCTGTGATGTAATGATGAAATGTTGGGACATGTGTCCTCTGGATGATTGTATTTGCTATCTCTGCTCTAGTGAGAGCTATTTGCAACTTATTTCCATCTTTTGTGTCTTAGAGATATGTTGTGCTATCATTCTGTTAAACGCCGTTGACGTACCATGTGTGTATGGTATGAAGTACGTCAATGGTAGTATCCTGATTTCTATGGGATGGTTTACGTAGACGATGAACAGTAGGGGTTGGTTGTCACACATACGTGTGTTGGCCTATTCGTAAGAGATGCGGGTGCAGGTAAGCCCCGTAATCCAATCATCTACTGTTCAACGGAACTGCGAGTATCCTCTAGAAGTCCGGGTGCGACACAACATCCCCAAGCTTAACCTATACTCGTCCTCGAGTATGAAGGTGATAAAACTAACATGGACTTTGCTTTTTAATACTATCAATGGATATCAAAGATGATTACTATTGCTACATAGAGTCAAATGATTCATTCTCAAAGGAGTAGCAATATACAAGATAGATTATGAAGTGATATCAAATATTCAATGTAAGGATGTTCAATGATAATTCACAAAGTGTAACATAGAAGAAAGTTCTATGTACCAAATGTATGCATAATGAAAAGTAAAAACATCCTATAATGGTCATAGAGTATTCTGGTAAAATCTTAATATAAAAGTTGGACACTTTGGAAAGATAGATAAATAAGTAGAGGTAAACCATGGATAAGTTTAATCTAGCTTCCAAATGCTTCTACTTAATTTAATGTTTGCAATGTTGTATTCATTGGTGTGGAGCTCCCATTACCCCTGTCATAGCATCTTGAATGGTTAAGTTGAAAGTGAAAGCAAATATGAGTAATATGTTTGACAAAGTATGGGTTGAATGCCTCATTCCCCGTAAATACAAAAACCTCTCCAACTGGCTACTCAACTCGGGCCACAAAGAAAGTTCAAGTTTTAAAGTCATTGCAAGTAATAATAGCGTCATCAAGAGCGTCAACTAGGGTACCTTTTGTCCCAGGACATGGAACAAACCCATGGCAAAATGACAAGACAAACAAACAAAATGAACAATTTGAACACTTTTTTACTGACCATTGGTATAGCTTTTATTGTGAGGTGCATCACTGAAGATTCACTGTAGCATGTAATTAAATTTACACCATGTATCTCAATGGCTTGGGTTGGAAACCCAGGTGTCTCTCTAGATGTTTATACTCACTCCTCAAACTTACCAAGTTTTCACAATTATTTTACTCAATGTTAGGAATCCATAAACAAAAGTACATGATATCAACTAAATATAATTAAGAGCACATTGAAAGCTTGCCATGTGACAACACATATGAGCTAACTCCCAACCAAGACTCTTGTCAAGCACACAACTTCATAATTTTAATCACAATGGTTCATGTTTATTAAGTGCAATAAAAGTAAAGTGTACATCAAGTTTGTTAGATCTTTTTAACCAACTTTTCCCATAACAAACAATAACATACGAATTTTAGTTCGGAAGTATAGATAATACAATATAACATGATAAACATACGTGTAATAGCACTAATCTAATAGGTAGATATGGTGGACTCACTGGAAAAACTTTGGTTGAAGGTGTTGGAAAACAAGTTTTTACTTGTTGGAATTTTTGGGCTAGCAAGAGGGAGAAAGTTGACCGTATAAATGCATGCATAAGTGTCCATAGAACTAATAAATCCATGTTAAACAAAGTATAGTAACATTCAGCATCAAAACATGAATAAAAGATAGCTCTTGCTAAAACACTTGCAAATTAATACTCATTAAAAAGGACATCATCCATGCAACTATATGTATCTTTTTGGATCAACTCAAACATCACTTTCCCAATATTTTTAATAGCATCAAAATTAATTAAACCAAAATTTCCAGTATATATATCTCATAACATAAATGAAAAGTGGTGGTGTCAAATATAAAATCCAAACCGAAATAACAAAAATAATAGACGCTCCAAGTTTATGCGATAAAGTGCATTGATCGAAGTGCAAACCGAGAGTGTGTTTGTCCATTGGGCTTGTCTTCACATCCCCAAGCTTATGGTCTTCACCATCCTTGGATGTCTCTTGGTGCATCTCCTCTAATCCCTGTGAAAAAACTTCAAAACACCGTTTCTCCCATCTCTTTTCAGTGGGGTGACATTAGTAGGCACAAAACAATTGAATTTCTTGCTGCTTGAAATCCTTAAACAAAAGTGTGAAACATGTATAGAAATTATATAATGTTTTATTACTTCTCATGAACTCATTAGGATAAAAAAGATTCAACTTAAAAGTTCAAAGAATGCATAAAACAAAATGGGACAGAATCTGTCAAAAAAAAACAGCAGTAGAAGAACGAATTTTTTACCTCACTTAAATATGTCAAAAAAGCCTGAAAAAATTCACGCTTACAGAGGATGACTAGTTGCAGCTACATTTAAAATTTTAGCTCATTCAGAATTACAGAATAGAAATGAAAAATCATACCATGCACAGATTCGTGATGGAATAAAATCTCCCAATACAAATAACAATTTTTTCAAACCAAAACGGGTAAAACTTGGCACTTTATTAAAAATTTCAGAAACAAAACTAAAAACTAAGTCTCTTGTTACAGCAAGAGGACACAAAGAAAATAAAAAATAAAAACAACCGGATTTTCTCCCGTAAAGTGCCTTCTTTATAGCCATGTAGCTAGGCTTCTTACTTTGTATCAAGATGGTTGGAGTGAGGTGGCTTGGCATCCCCAAGCTTGAATTCTTGTACTTATATGATATATGTTGGGTGAGCCTAGGGGTAACATCACCAATATTGAGGGTTTGCCTCTCTTGATCTTTGTTTATCACCCTCAACTCTTCCACTTGAAAATTCTCTTTACATAAAACTCAACATAAAACTTGATTGGATGGGTTAGTGTCTCCATAAATTAAATCCTCATAGGTACAGTAAAGACATATAATAAGTTGATTCTAAACATTAACTACTGTTACTAAGGTTATGTTTTTCTCTTTGATCAAAAGAACCACACAAAACATAGTAATGATACTAATGCAAAATAAAGACAAAATTTGTCAAAAACTGTACACCCCGAAAGGAGCGATTTTTTAGAGGAATTTACGTTAATAAAATCAGAAAACTTTGAACTAATGAAATGTGTAATAACAACTGAATAGTGCTGTTGTAAAATATCATCTCAAAATTTCTCTTCTGTGGGTTTTAATATTTTTCGCGGCGAAGCTTAGGAATCTGTTTTCTGGACAGCAAATCACTATTGTTTGATCCTAGCTCTCAAATAGGACCATCATCTAAAGACCAAATTCCTCATCACTTTCAAAGCTATTATCAATAATAATATCATTTTTAATGTGTTGATCATCATCAGAATCAGAATCAAAAGAGCATGGTGAGTAAGGATGTGGGAAATCCTCTAATACCTTTTCCTCTTCTCTATATTCTTCTTGTTCCTGCAAGCCATTAGATCTCTCCTTGACAGAAACAATATTTTTATAATATTCAATGATATAGGTATTCTTACAAAAGAGTTTCAAGATTTGTTCAAGTGTTGTAGCAAGTCTTGGTGTGAGGCTACGAGCTTTATCTATATTAAACATAACTATCTCAAAAATTCCCATTATAATAGTAAATTCCTCGGCTGCCTTCATATCAGTGTTCATAATTTCATTATTATGGTAATAGGAAATTATAGGCATACTCTCAAGGTTGCATTGAAATTTAAGATGCTTAGGATATTGATCTATGTAACAAGATACATTATACCTATGACATAATCCATGGCCAATTACATTTAATGCTTCCATTATAAACCTTTTTTGATCAACATTAATTGATTCAACCATAGCGGGTTGCATAAGTACCCGACTCATACATTCCATGAACATAGGTTGCAAAAGTACTTGATAACCCCCAAGAGCAGGGGGTCACTGTAGTACCTCTCAATGTGGAAGTAGGGTATCGATCCGCAGGAGCAAGAAGGAAAAGTTATCTATTCCTTAGAACTAAAGTGTCACAAGTTTTAGTTTATTATGCACTAAACAAGTTTAAAGAACAAGATGGTTGATTTAATAGATGGAAGTTTAATATAACAAAAGAAGAATCTAAAAGTGTACTAATCCTTTTCAATGCAAGAGGACGACACAAAGGTTTTATCTTATAGGAACAATGGATATGGTTCATGGGTTCACTCAATCCTCTCTCCCATCTATTGTGATTTTCATGTTATAGTTAAAAAGTACATACAATTGTCATGCTTTAATGGTAAACTTCTATGATGGCTACATGTCCTAAAACACATAGTTGAAAGAAATAATCATTTGTGTTGCTTGGTCACCATTGTAAGGCTAGCATGGTTTACTGTCAATCCCACATTATAATTCTTCCATTTTACCCGTAGGTAAAGGATGTTCGGCGGTATTGTATCATGCAGTACCTATTACTATGTCACATTGGCCATCCCGTACCCACGTACATCATACTTCTTAATGGACAATATTCTAAACATTAGTGCAATGATTCATATTTTGTGTGCATGACCACAACTCTCACATATATCTACAGTTGGTGGTGTCAATCGCCTCATGACATGGATAAACAAGGCATTATGCATAAATCAAACCATCACATGCATCATAGAATATCTACACAGTATGACAAGTCATAAAGGATCCAACAAAAAGGTAAATGCATAACAAATATCGTCTCATGCCACAATATCCACCATAGGAATTACATAGATAGATCCATACTCATGCAAGGCACATCATATGGACTTCAATAATGGTCATACATAGAGATATTAGATCAAATTACCACCACAAACCCAAAGTACAGGGGGTGGACTACCCCCCCCTCATCATGGTGACGATGGTGGAAAGGTTGGAGAAGATGGTGACCACCCCGGCAGCGCCCCGCTGGAGTTTTCCCCTTCCAATCTGCAGCTCCAGGTCTTCTGTTTCGTGGTTTTGTGTTTCTGCAACGCCCTCTTCCGAAAGCCGCTGGGGGACTATTTTTATAGTCGTTTTTAGGTGAAGACGAATGCACGGAGATGAGAACGGAAGACATCAAAGCAATAAGGTCGGAGATGGACCCTCCCACACGGCCAAGGAATCTGGTCGCGTGGGGCCACTTCTTTCCCTCCTCAGACTTCCTTTCGTGCGCTTCCTTGGCTCCTACTCCTTCTTCCATCCAAAAAATGGTACCCGCAAAATATTAGGTCATCTGGACGTCATTTGGGTCCCTGAAACATCAAAATAAAGAAAATAGGGTTTTCTGCCAGTGCAGGGTTAATTCCTGAAAAATAGGGAAACTGTGAAATATACCCAGAATCAATATAAAACAATGATATAAGCCTTATATGATGCAAATATGATTGAAATATAAGTAATACAATGCAAAGTTCATGTATGCATTTTACATGCATCAATCATCATCATGCATGTTTTCCAGAACTTATGGATATCAAGAATACCGAGTGGGCCCATGCATGTATCTATCTTTTTACGGAGGAGTAATTCTCATCTCAGAACATCAAGGAAATATACTCCTTTAGAATTATCTAGTGGCTACCTTTATGTTCACCCAGTTCACATTGTGACTCTTGATAGTACCAAAGTAAAACCTTTAGAATATATCACCCCGATAAACTCATAGTCAAAGGATACATTGCAATATAACCGTAGTGTGATATGACACTAAACACAGAGATGTATTAATGGAATCTCTTAGCATATCAATCTACTTAGGGAATACCCAGCCATATTGTTCCCTTCCAACAATATGCTATTCATTTATTCTGACATAAACAATATCCATGACCAGGAAAATATAGCCACAAGCATCCAATGAATTAGTCGTATAAGGCAAGAGTAGGGTTTCATACTGTGTTCATGTTACTACCCGTGAGCGTGAGTTTCCTATAAATATCATATTTAGTAGTCACGTCAGTTATAGCATAGTAACACGAATCATAATTATGAAACATATGTATAAATATTATTGACTCTTGGGCATACATCCAACAGTCTCCCACTTGCACAACTAGCAATAATTTGTTTGTATACGTCCATCAAACATCTTGAAGATGTAAGTAAACACACATGCAAACACTGTATTAGAGGCATTTGTCATCAACCCTTCTGAGGTTGTATGAACCATATGTTTATGAAAAAAATCTTTCTATCATAATACTCGTTGATCATAAGATTAGTTGTAGACTAGGCTATTCTAGGTAAAATCTTGGAGTTTCTACTAAGAATAATATTTCGTCGTGTATCACAAATTGTTCTACATATTTTGTGAAATACCACACCTAGTCTATATAATGAACCAATAGACAAAATACTAGAAGTACTTGTACTTCTACCCTTTATTGTAATTGTTGTATTGTTCGTAAATATATTGTAACACCCGGGGAATTTTTCCCCCAAATAGAATTCTTGGTTGCTTTTCTTTTTACATGACATAGCATCATGCATCATATTCATTGCACTTGTTTTCAAACCAATCAAAACTTTCAAACCAATTTAAGAAATTCAAACAATGCCCTCTTGTATCACACTCAAATTGTTTCCATGAAATTGAAGTGGAAAAATAAATGTTGCTTGGTTAAATGAAAATTCCTTTTATTGTGAATTCAAATTCCAAGTCAAAACTTTGGCACATTTTAAAATTTTCAAAAACAAAGAATCATGCACTTGGGCATTTGAATTGTATAATTCATAAAAAAATGAGTCCATGATTTTTCAACCATTATTTGTTTTCCCTTCCCTCCTCTCCTTTTTCTCTTTCTACAAAAAAAGAAGAAAGAAAGGAATACTAATAAAAAGAAAAGAAAACGTTTGGGAGCCAGGCCTGGCCCAACTCCCAGCCCAGCCCGCTCCCGTTGCCATCGTCATCCTCCGTACGGAGGCAACACATGGGAGGGGGGTGGAGCTCCCGTGGAGGAGCTGCAGCCACGTCTCCCCCCTCTCCGGTTATAAGGAGGAGGCCGGCCCTCCTCGCGAACCCTAGCCCTGCTCCATCCTCCCGCCGCCACCACTTCTCCTCGCTCCCGTCCTCCATCCCTCTCAGCTCCCTGTTTCTCTCCACCGAAAGCCACAACGAGAACCATCACCGAGCCGCCACCTTGGGGTAGGAGACCTGCCTGACCTCGGGAATGGAAACGGCGAGTCGACGCCGTCCTGTACGTCGAAGATCGGCACCTGGAATCGCCCGCGGTCGACGCCGTCTTCCTCCGGTGTCCACAAGCAGGTTGGCGTCAAGACCTTCACCGCCTCAACGCCTTCGACCCCTCCAACGTCTCCTTCGAGCCCCCCCTTGGTGAGTACCCGCCTTCGGGCCTCCCCTCTTCCCCGTCCTCCCCCTTGCTCTGTGGGCCGCCGTCGAGCGCCAGTTCCTCGCCGTCCTTGCCGCAGGTCGCCACCGTCGCTCCGTTTCTGAACCCGAGTTTCTGTCTTCAGTTCGTCAGTAAACACCGAGCCACTGAACCTTATGTTAGATCAGAGTTGTATACGTTCAGAAAACGCAGCACAGCGTAGTGGTTGGTTCCTCCGTGTGCGCCCGCGAGGTCGAGGGTTCGAATCCCCCCCGAGGCGCAAAGCCACCTCTTTTTTTTCGGCCTTTTTCTTTTATTTCCCGAAATCCAGAAAAACAGAACTGAGGCTTTAATTGTAAAATCCATAACAAATTGAAAAATGATCCAATTTCAATGATTCAAATTGCTATGGATTCAGAATCTTGAGCTCTTTCTGTTAGTCACAAAGTTGCAACATGTTTCTGTAATAAATTGTGCACTAAATAATTAAATACAGAAAAGGCTATTAAAATTTGAAACTTTGGAAATTCATAACTTGAGTTCTGTTCACCCAATTTGAGCAAACTTGAGCTCTAAACATTTGTCTTAACAAACTCTACACATTGGTATTTTATTTGGTCACAATTGAATTAAATTTGAACATGTTTACCTCTGTTTACTTAAAGGGGCAGAATAAAAATGCTTAGGGAAAATGCATAATAAATTCAATAATGATCCAAAAATTATGTTTAATAGCTCAAAATGTTCAGTGAAACATTTGCTACATGTTTTCAACCTTTTCAATACAATTTGTTTACTGTTTTTTCCTAATTAAAATTGGAGTAATAATTCAATGCTTTAATTACACCTTTTAAATTGCAAAATTCATAACTTGGGCAATTCAAATCCAATTCCAACATGTAAAATATGTTTTCCATGCAAAATTGAATAAGCTTTCCAAATATAAACTTTGTTTTCTATTTTGAATAAATTAAATTGCTGAAAACAACTATTTCTTAATTAATGCATTTAAAATTGTCAATTTAATAACTTGCTCATCTAAAATCCAAATTCAACAAATGAAATATGTGTTCCATATAAAATTTTGTGTTCTTTCCAAATATAAATTTTGCTATCTGTTTTGAACATTTAAAATTGGTGAAAACAACAAATGTTTGTTTAAATCATCTAAAATGCCAAAGTTCATAACTTAATAAATAAAATTCCAAACTTGGTAAACAACATATCAAACTGAAGCTATTGTTGTTTTCTTATTGTTTTCATCATCCATGCATCATTCTAATCAACTTTCACATGATGGTTATTTGTGGATCATTTAATTCAACATTAATTCATGGGCATTTCCATAGGCAATCCAAATTGCATATGGGCCCATTTAAATATGTTTACCATGTCAACTAGTTTATCTTTGATGCATCCTTAAACTTGTCATGCATCCATATCTTGATCATGCTGGATCTTTTGCCGTAGTAGTAATTGTTGCATCCGGTGTTTGTTCTAGTTCGTAGCTTCTTCGCGGATAGGACGTTGAGATGATGTGAGCAACGACAAGTTCTGCGGATGTACCTCTACTTGCTGGATCTCAGGCAAGTATACTCACTTGATGCCTATGGCTGCCTTTCATCACTTGTTACCGATTCTTTCTGTTGTTCTTATTCTAGCCTTTTGATTCGATGCTTGTGTCTCGATCCTATCATATGTTTACCGTGCAGCCATGATATAGCCTTCCTTCCACTTCCTATTAACTGTTGTTTGTTTACCTTGTTGGCCCTCGTGTCGTAGTTGCATGCTTAGTGTTGTTTGCGCTCAAGTCTTGTTGTCCATATTATTACCTGTTTAGTTTGATAGTTGGGTTTCAACTTAATCAACAACATGTTAATGTTTTGGGTAATAATAATTTGATGATAAGGCACCGGCAGGAGGTCCGGCGTGGTTTTGAGGCCTGCTAGTGTCGACCTTAATTAGGAAAAGGGTCTTGTCCTCCGATCCATGATGAGCGCACTAACCGCATGTGGGAAGCGAGTATGGGCGCCCCCCGCAATTCTGATTCGATTCGCATCTCGTCCAAATCGCCTCATTTAGTTCGGGTTTTCCATTTGCCGCATGCATATGCAGGTGCGAACCCTTGGCGCCAGGGTGGAACTTTTGTAGTCGGCATTTAGGGAGACACGTTCTTAGAGTGCTATGAGGGTCCCCTTTTCTTCGTGGGGCTTGATTAGCCGTGCGCTCAATTGCACGGGGTTCTTTGGGCTTGATGCGAAGAAGAGTTGGGTTGTGTTGAGTGCCTCGCTTGGTGGAAGGGCCTTTCCATCTGGCGGGTCATTCTTACATGTACGGCCAAATTGGTGCATCCCTGCAGGGTTAAATCTTCTCGAGAAGCCGTGTTGTCCGCGGTTATGGATGACTTGGTGAAAGTGCTGGCTAACAAGTACTCAGACAACTTACACTTAACAATGATAACTTGACTAGTAATATAGATTACCTCCACCATAAAAATGGATGTCACCTTAATCAACCGTGTGAGTTTCCTTGGGTTGCTTCCTTAGTAGGGGGTAACACTGGATGGGTATTGTTTGGTGAGTAGTTATAGTTGGTTTTGTCGCGCTATCTTATCCCTTTCTTTTAGCCGGATGTTGTAGCGAGTCTCTGTAGTTAGTTAGTGCAGCCCGCTGCCGCTTGTTTGCAATAATCCCTTCCTTTCCGTTGTACCCAAAATATTTGTATCTTGTGATGATTGGTTACGCTGGTATCTTGTGAGTATGGTTTATCCACTTGCCAGTACTTAACCGTACTGACCCACGAATCCATTTCGTGGCTGCATATTCCACATTGCAGTCAACAGGTTTGAAGTCTGACGACGTTAGCTTGGGAATCCCTCCGGCTTGGCCTGGGCAGGGATTGGACGCCATCGGTTATCTTCAGGACTCTTAGTCCAATTTGTATCTTGTCCGTAGTCGGACGCTATGTTGCTTCTTCCGCTATTATTTGGATCTTTGTATTGTATCAGTTGTATCCTTGACTCGTTTGAGTCGTCTTGTATATATCTTTTCTGTTGTTGTTGCGGAATATTCGTGAACTGTTATAATGTTATCACAAGTGGCAACCTGGAATCGGTTATTATGTGGATTTTGTCGGAAATGCTGAAATTTGCATAGTGCCCGATCCCGGGGCGTCACATATATGCTCAAATTTAATTAAGAATTTTTAATGCTTGCTATTCATAAGATTATATCTTAATCCCTGGTCAATACTTATCACATAAGTACCACTTTATTTTATGTACTTATCTCATAATTTATTTCTTACAATGTAATTGTTACATTACAAGCCTATTCTCCATCCTTTTCAAGAAACATCTTCAAAATATCTTTGGTGGAGAATACTAATAGTAATTTTAAGTTTAATTAACTTTTGTCAAATTCAATTTCTCCAACAATTATTATTTTCACAAGTCTTGACAGAATGCATTGTTTTAAAATATTGGATCTTCCACTTGAAATCCCAATTTATTCCGAGAACCTAGTTCTCCCAAGTTTCAAATTTTGATTGAAAAGTTCATGCATATTTATTTGATAGCATTATATCAATGTACACCTATGATTTTAATCCTTTGTGTTAACTTTGCAATCACATGTATCTTAGAAAATTATCTTTTCAATGATACACATTAGCTGTCAAACAAGTCCTTCAATTTACTTCAACATCATCGAACAACTCCCACTAACTTTAAAGAAAACAAGTCTTTTGTAATTTTCCATGAAGTATAAAACTCTTGTTTTACTTCATAAATTACGTTGCCGCTCCAAAATTTTATGCCAACTGGCTTTTATTCATGCACACGGATTTAGCCCTTGTATAATTAGAATTGTATTTAACAAAAACCTTGAGTTGTACTAAGTACACAAACTCTATCAATTTTCCTTCAGAAGAATTTGTTTTGTTAATTTCTCATATAGACTTATAAAACATATCGATAAAGTTTAGCTACAGATCACAATAGCTTTAGTACTCAACTCTTTAATTTTTCATCAAACTATTTAAGAAAAAACAAACTTTATGATCTCGATTTCCAACAGGAATTACTTCAAGTTTTTCAACTTGAACTCAATGCTATAAAATACTTTTGACTCCAAGTCATTTGGATATTCTACCCCTTTCATTACCTTTACTAATTACATGCAAATACTTTATTCAAGTTGCCTTGAAACCTTTATATGCACTCTTAATTAAGTGTTTTCTTGATAAGCAGACATGCCTCAAACCACAATGGCTCTCAGTATTAGTCTAAAAGAATTATTAATTGGAATTTCTTCCGCTTGTACAACTATGATAACTATTTCCGGAGATTCATTAATCCCTTCAAGAAAACACTTTCTCCATCATGAGGCCAAAAATTATACATAGAATTCCTATCTTTATGTATTTCACTAGGAGGATAAATCTTGGAATAAAAGAGAGGAACAATCTCGACCCAGCTCAATGAGCGGCCATTTTTTAGCAGACTATACCATTCAACGGCTCTGCCCGTTAGTGATGAAGAAAATACTTTCTTCTTGACTTTGTCCATAGAAATACCTGCACATCTGATTAACTTGCATAATTCATGTAGGAAAAGCAAATGATTACCAATATGTATAGTTCCATCATAGCGGTTATCCACAACACGTTCACAGATTTTTATAGGTATTTTAAATGGAATTACCTGGGAAGACGGAGGGTCATCTACTATCATAGTAGTGATGGTAGTCATCCTAAAAAGTGATTCAAATCAAGATGACTCCATTACAGAACAACACTTACAGTAAATATTTTCCTTACTAATTCTTCTTACCAATAGCACTTAACTTCCCGGCAACGGAGCGAGAAAATAGTCTTGATGACCCACAAGTATAGGGTGTGTATCGTAGTACTTTCGATAAATAAGAGTGTCGAACTCAACGAGGAGCAGAAGGTGCTGGCAAGTAGTTTTGAACAAGGAATCACTATAAACACTTAGCAGATAGATTTTTAGTAGTTTCCAAAGCAGCAGGTAAAACAGTGCGAGTAAATAAATGAGTACAATAATAATTGCTGCGAGTGGCCCAATCCTTTTTACTGCAAAGGACAAGCCTGTCATGTTACTTATGATTACCAAATGTTTTTGAGGACACATGGGAATTTCGTCTGGTTCTTTCGTTTCGTGTAGTTGGTTAATCTTCCATATTTTCATAGATGGTGTGTGGGTGAATCTATGCTAACACACTACCCTTTACGTACTTGTGATTAAATCCCTTGCAAGCTTCCGCAACTACAAGAAAGTAATTAAGATAAATCTAACCATGGCCTTAAACTCTCCGATCCTACACTCCCTCGTGCACCAACTTACCAACGGGAGTTCAGGTTTCTGTCGCTCTGGCAACCCCACAATTAACCAGTTAAATACACGATGCATTCCCCTAGGCCCATAAAGGTGAGGTACCATGTAATAGATGTTCAGATGACACCACTATAGGAATAACACCACAACATAAATATAAAACTATTAAATATTACTCAACATTATTCCACTACTAACAAATAGACTTCTCCCATGTCCTCAAGAACTAAATGAACTACTCACAACATATCATATGGATCATGATCAGAGGTGATATAATGATGAATAAAAATCTGGACATAAACCTTAATCCACCGATAAAACTCAATAGCAGCAAATACAGAGAGTAATCAACACCGGGAGAGTCTCCCCAATGAACTAGACAAGGTATGGTCCTAGATGTTACAACGGAATTGAGTGGAGCTGTGGACATGATGATGGCGGTGTGGTGGATGATGAAGATCATGATCCCGTTGAAGTCCTGTGTGGTGACGATGACGATGGTGATGATTTCCCCTCCTCCGGGAGGGGATTTCCCTGGCTGATTTCTCTCTACCGGAGAGAATTTTCTCTCTTGGTGGTTTCCGTTGTGTGGAGGCGGCTGAAAATTGTCTGGAAGGACTCTGGAATAATTTATGTCTACGGGGAAGATATATGCGAAGTTGCAGCGTCGGGAGCTGACCAGGGGGCCCACGCTACATGCCAGCGCGGCCAGGGTGGGGCCCACACCCTGGTATAGCATGGAGGCCACCTGGCCCTCATGGCGCCCTCTTTTGGCTTTCTTCGTCATCGGGAAAAATAATATCTTTCGCTAAAGTTTCAGTGTATTTGGAGTTTCGTAGATATGGTAGCCTGACGACGCTTTTTCCAGCTGAAATCTGACTCCGGCGGATAAATCCTCAATGATTATCAAACATGAAAAATAAGATAAAATAAGATAAGTAGTGCATCATAATATCAAATATATCAATGAATAACATTAAATTATGATATAAAATAGTTATGCAAAATGGATGTATCAACTCCCCCAAGCTTATACCTAGCTTGTCCCTAAGGGAAACTGCGCTCAGTAAACAAGTCCACAGGTTTATGGAGTGAAGTGTCGATAATAAATAATACGGACAAGAAGCATCAATATTTACTCAACGGAACAAAACATTTTAGACAACAACTCCTATTCATAGAATATAACTTAAAACTAGTAATAGAACAACCACAAATAAAGGTACATAGAGAAAATCAATTGGTGATGGCAACCTTTGTTCTTGGTTAGAGAAGAACTAAGAATTCAACTTATCTTTCAAGAAGAGTCTTTATACAAGAGATATAATGCGGAACTTACGAGCTCAACCATCACGATTTCCTTTTGCAGTCAAAGAAAAGCTTTCAAAGTCATATCCTCATAGAGAAGTGTCCTTGTGCTCAAACAAAGGAAGCATAAAAGACATGATTGTAAATATTAACAATATATAGATGGTTGAATCTCAACAACACAAATTCTTGCTTAAGACAGAGCGAATATGTGTACCGACTCAACATAAAAGTAAACGATATGCCATTTGCAGAGGGAAGCAGTGATTAGATCATGTGCTAGATCTTTTTATTTTTTAAACGGAGGCAAAATTGTTTTTGAGAGGTGTATGCTAATTGTCAGTGGTAGAGTTGTCGTCATCTTTCATGCTAACCAACTTTTAGAGTGGTTCTGAGAGTTTCATTTATATACTTCGTATTATATTATGCACTTTATCGATTTAACACTCCTCCCCACCATTTCCTTTCACAAACCAGGGCTAACCGAATCCTCGGATGCCTGCGAACAATGTCAAACCTTGGAGGAGTGCCTATTTTATTAACTTGGTCTAACCGGCTCTTGTGCATTATAAAATAGATAAGCAGATGTAACCTGCTAGTCTGAGAAAATTAAATTAGCATGGAAGATGACAAACCCAACTAGCACGTCCTTATGAGCGTGGTAAATAGTGACACAAAAAGGAGTATTTGAATATTTAAAGGTAGCACATGACAAATTTACTTGGAGTGGCGATTAAATACCACGCATAGTAAGTTATATGGACACTATGGATGGTAATGAGGCTCAAGGTTTTGGATGCACGAGAAGTATATCCTCTTAGTACAGGGTTTAGGCTAACAAGGTTTGGTAGCAAGCATAGAGTTGAGAGATACAAACAAATATAAATGAAATAAACACAATCATGCTATCATCCTTGTGAGCACAAATGCTTCAACTCAAGAATGCTAATCTCATGGGCCAACAACAAAGAAAGACAATAGAGATAATATTTTTGCAAGCAGTTCCATCTCTCTACTTAAGTCTCAAAGTATTGTTGCTACTGACCAATGCTAAGTTTGCTACAACCAACTCAATTTACTTGATGCACCCAAAGTGGTGCCACTACTACCATCAAGATTCACATATGAAAAGAATTTGCAAACTAAAATAAGGTATACAGGAAGTAAAGGTAAAACTTCTCATTAATATTCCAAATAAAGACAAACTCACACCAACGGATACATAGATAACCTACTAGGGAGTAACACTCCACATTGAAAACCATATCATAAGTTAACTTCTCTACTCATTATACTACGCAAAATTATAAAGACAAAAGATAATGGTGATGATACTGAAAGCACTCCCCCAAGCTTGAAACAAGCTAAGGGTGTGTTGTTACCCATGACGAATCACTCCTTTGGTGTAGATGGTGATGAAGACTCTCCACCATTACGCTTCCAAGATAAAGGTTTCCCATTGACGAAAGACGACTTGGTTTCAAAGGTCCTGATACTGGTTGCAGAACCAATATGATTAAACCTGGTCTCATACTCATAGTTTTGGTTCTGCAAGTCATAAATCTGGGCTTGCAGCTTCGTGGTGGATTCATGGAGTAAAAAGATATCCTTCTAGAGCGCATCAGTCTTCTTCTGGTGCTTGTCAATAAGTTCAGATATGATCTTGTGGTTGAACTCCACTCCACGCTCTATCATCTTCCGGTACCTGAAAACATCATGTTCAACTTCATTAAGCATGGCCTTCACGTCACCCTCCTTCTTGGGTCCTCGGACATTTTCATGGACAAGAAAGCCATCAACACATCGTATCTCCTGCGGGTGCATCTTCACTTCATTGATGTATGGGTTGACGACGTTCTTGAAGAAGTCATCCTTGGCCACTTACGACGAACACATATTGACCTAGGGCTTCAAAAGATTCTTGACAGAAACAGCTAGAAACAAAACGCGTCGAAAACACAAGATACGGACCTCGAGGGATCTGGGAAAATATATAGCGGAAACAAAAATAACTAAAATAATTTTTTTGAAGTTAAGCGCGGACATTTTCTTACCAAAACTTATACCTCTTCCAAAACAGCTACTGTAGATTTTTGCATATGAGTTCTAATGAATTCTTCCGGAATTATTGCTCGAATAGTGTCAACACTTTCATTGTAAGAATTTCCAGAAATATAATGCTTGAGTCTTTTCCCATTAACTACTTGTGGTTTGTCACCATCAAGTGAATTAATCGTTATTGCACCTGAGCGATAAACTTCTTCGATAATATAGGCCCCTTGCCATTTCCAGAGCAATTTTCCTTCAAAAAATCCGAGACAAGACCTATACAATAGAACTTTATCACCTGTATTAAATTATCTTTTTAGAATCCTCTTGCATGTCATCTCTTAACTTTCTCTTTAAATAGTTTAGCATTTTCGCTTCTCCATTCATCTAGAGAACTTAGTTCAAGCAATCTTTTTTCACCAGCTAATTTAAAATCTCCATTAAGTTCTTTGATTGCCCAATAAGCTTTTTGTGCTAACTCTAGAGGTAAATGACAAGATTTTCCATAAACCATTTTATAACGAGACATGCCCATGGGATTTTTATAAGAAGTTCTATAAGCCCATAAAGCATCATTAAGTTTTCTAGCCCAATTCTTCCTGGTTCTACTAACGGTGTTTTGCAAGATCAATTTAATTTCTCTATTTGGTAATTCTACTTGACCACTTGTTTGAGGATGATACGGTGAAGCAAATATGTGGTTAACACCATATTTACCAAGAGTTTTTCTAAAACCACCATGAATAAAATGAGAACCACCATCAGTCATAAGATATCTAGGCACCAAACCTAGGAAAAATAACAACTTTAAGTATTTTCACGGATGTTTTAGCATCAGCACTGGAGGTTGGTATGGCTTCTACCCATTTAGTAACATAATCAAAAGCAACAAGAATATGGGTATATCCATCTGAAGGAGGAAAAGGACCCATGAAGTCAAATCCCCAACAGTCAAAAGGATCAATAACAAGAGATTAATTCATAGGCGTTTCATTATGTCTACTAATGTTACAAACTCTCTGACATTTGTCACATGTTAAAATAAATTTTCTTGCATCTTTAAAGAGAGTAGGCCAATAAAAGCCTGATTGTAGAACCTTTTGCACAGTTCTATCTCCGGCATGTTGTCCACCATAAGCGCTTCCATGGCATGTATCCAATATTTATCTTTGCTCATGTTTAGGGACACACCTTCGGAGAATACCGTCTACTTCTTCTTTATACAAGTATGGGTAATCCCAAAAATAATGCCTCAAGTCACAAAAGAATTTCTTTCTTTGCTGATAATTAAAAGTTGGAGGCAAATATTTGGCAACAATAAAGTTAGCATAATCAACATACCAAGGACTTTCATGTAAACTTACCTTTATAGAAGACACATTTATAGAAGCCAACTGTTTATTTGTAAAACTACCATTAACAAGAATATAATCATGCATTATATTTTCCAATCTGGATAAATTATCAGCAACATGATTTTCATCACCTTTCCTATCTAAAATATGCAAATCAAACTCTTGCAACAAAAGAACCCATCTAATAAGTCTAGGCTTAGCAGCCTTCTTATCCATAAGGTATTTAATAACAGCATGATCAGTTTGAATTGTCACCTTAGAATCAACGATATACGGTCTAAACTTATCACAAGCAAATACTACCTCTAAGAATTCCTTTTCAGTAGTAGCATAATTATTTTGAGCATCATCAATAGTTTTACTAGCATAATGAATAACATTTAACTTCTTATGTAGTCGCTGTCCTAAAACAGCACCTACATCAAAATCACTAGCATCACACATAATTTCAAAGGGTAAATTCAGATCAGGTGGTTGCATAATAGGAGCAGTTATTGAAGCCTTTTTAAGAATTTTGAAAGCTTCTTTGCAATCATCATAAAAAACAAAGGGTACATATTTTTGAAGAAGATTAGTAAGTGGTTTTGAAATTTGAGAAAAATCTTTAATAAACCTCCTATAGAAACCAGCATGACCAAGAATACTACGAATACCTTTCACATCCCTTGGGCAGGGCATTTTCTCAATCGCTTCAAATTTAGCTCTGTCTACTTCAATACCTCTTTCAAAAAAATTCTGCCCAAGAACAATTCCTTCATTAGCCATAAAATGGCATTTCTCCCAATTTAGGACAAGATTAGTCTTTTCACACCTCCATAAAACTTTATCGAGATTGTGCAAACAATTATCAAAAGAAGTTCCATAGACGGAGAAATCGTCCATGAAGACTTCCACAATTTCTTCACAAAAGACATGAAAAATAGCAGACATGCATCTTTGAAATGTCGCAGGAGCATTACACAAACCAAAAGGCATACGTCTATAAGCATACGTTCCATAAGGACAAGTAAGAGTGGTTTTATCCTTGTCATGATGTCTAACCGCATTTTTTGAAAAAAACAGAATAATCATCAAGAAAGCAAAAAATGAGTTTTCTTAGACAACCTTTCTAACATTTGATCAATAAAACGCAAATGATAGTGGTCTTTCTTAGTAACTTTATTAACTTTTCGAAAATCAATGCACATCCTATAACCAAATACTACTCTTTGAGGAATAAGCTCATCATTTTCATTTGGCACAACAGTTATATCTCCTTTCTTAGGAACACAATGCACATGAATAACCCATCTACTATCAGCAATAGGATAAATTATACCTGCACCAAGGAGTTTTAATACCTCATTCCTTACCACTTCTTTCATCTTAGGGATTAAACATCATTGATGCTCAACCACGGGCTTTGCATCGGGCTCCATATTAATTGCATGTTGATAGATAGCAGGAGAAATCCCTTTTAAATCATCAAGAGTGTGGCCCATAGCTCCTCGATGTTTCTTCAATACTGTTATCAACCTTGCTTCTTCATCTCCTGAAATTTTAGAACTAATAATAACATGATAAATTTTCTTATCATCAATATGAGCATATTTAAGTGTATCACGCAAAGGTTTTAAATAAAAAAACAGGGTTCTCCTTTGGTGGGGCCAAAATACCCAAGTCCTCCACTGAAAAATCATGCTTGAGAATTGGAGGTTGACGAAGGAAGATATTGTCAATCTCATTTCTCTCTTCAGCAAATGCTTCACTTTCATGATCCTCCATAAATTTCTGGAAATCATTATTAGGAGCAACATCATAGAAGCAAGTTGTTCAACTTTAAAATCCTCATTAGGCAAAGAAGTTTCATAATGGTTCTTAGAAAATTTAGAGAAATTAAACTCATAAGATTCTTCATCAAATTTAGTATAAATTTTCTCTTTCTGACAATTAATAACAACACCAAAGGTATTTAAGAAAGGTCTACCAAAAACAATACGATAAGTTTTACTAGCGGTAGAACCAAGTACTAAGAAATCAACATGATATTTAGTCTTACCACATAAAACTTCAACATATGTTACAATTACAACCGGAGAGATAGTTTCTCTATTAAAAAGCTGAATAATCACGTCAATATCTTCAAGTTCACAGGGATCAGTTTCTTGCCTAATTTCTTAGTAAAGATCATAAGGAATAGCACTTGAACTAGCACCAATCTCACAAAGGCCATAATAACAATGATCACCTATTTTGACTGAAAGCACATGAACACTTGTTTTCCAGGTACTTGTAGGATGTGTAACAATGTTAGAAGCTTCTTCACAAAATATAATATGTCCTCCTTCTACATTTTCAATTACAAGATCCTTAACTATAGCTACTTCCGTTTTAATAGTTCTTTGCTCATCGGGTTTTCTAGCTTTCCTTTCACTTTTATTAACCACACTAGCCACAATATAATGTTCTTTTACTTTATAAACCTAAGTGTTTTTAGCAAGAGTAGAATTATGTTATCCTTATAAGGTTCATGATACTTGTTCCACTCTTTTTTAGGAATACCAAGATAGGAGGAAAAAGCTTTATAACCGGTTGCAATCAATTGAGAATCAAGACGATAAGTAGCACTAACATTACGAAAACTAGAGTCTCCATAAAAGATTTAATGCATTCATAATCATAATTTATACCTGACTCTACCTTTTTCGTTCTCCCATCCTTAGTATCTTCCTGAATACGATATAGAAGGTCCCATTTCTCCTCTTCTTTCTTCCGTGTAAATGATCCAGAACAATAAGTATCCAATAAATCTTTATCACGAAGAGAAAGCCTGACATAAAAATTATTGATAAAATATGACTTGGTAGCTCATGAATGGGACATTTGAGCATTATTGACTTCAGCCTCCCCCAAGCTTGGGCAATACTTTCTCCATCATGTGGCAAAAAATTAAATATAGAATTCTTGTATTTATGGATTTCACTACGAGGATAACACTTGGAATAAAAGAGAGGAACAATCTCGACCCAGCTCAATGAGCGGCCATTTTTCAGCAGACTATACCATTCAGCGGCTCGGCCCGTTAGTGATAAAGGAAATAATTTCTTCTTGACTTTGTCCATAGAAATACCTGCAAATCTGAATAACTCGCATAATTCATGTAGAAAGAACAAATGATTACCAGGATTGACAGTTCCATCATAGCGGTTATCCACAACACGTTCAACAATTTTCATAGGTATTTTAAATGAAATTACCTGGGAAGACGGAGGGTCATCTACTACGTAGAAGTGATAGTAGTCCTCCTAAAAAGTGATTCAAATGGAGATGACTCCATTGCAGAACATCACTTACAGTAAATATTTTCCTTACTAATTCTTCTTACCAATAGCGCTTAAATCCCCGGAAATGGCGCAAAAAAATAGTCTTGATGACCCGCAAGTATAGGGGGTGTATCGTAGTACTTTCGATAAATAAGTGTGTCGAACCTAACGAGGGGCAGAAGTTGCAGGCAAGTAGTTTTCAACAAGGATGCACTGTAAACACTTAGCAGACATATTTTAGTAGTTTCCAAAGCAGCAGATAAAACATTGCGAGTAAATAAACGAGCACAATAATAATTGCAGTGAGTGGCCCAATCCCTTTCACTTCAAAAGAAAATCCGGTAATGTTACTTATGATTACCAAACGTTTCTTAGGACACATGGGAATTTCGTCTAATGCTTTCTTTTCATGCAGTTGGTTAATCTTCAATATCTTGATACATGTTGTGTGGGTGAATCTATGCTAACGCACTGACCTTCCTAGGACTAATACGTACTTGTGATTAAATCCCTTGAAAGCTTCCGCAACTACAAGAAAGTAATTTAGATAAATCTAAGCACAACCTTAAACTCTCGGATCCTACACTCCCTCGTGTACCAACTTACCAACGGAGGTTCGGGTTTCTGTCGCTCCAGCAACCCAAAATTAACAAGTTAAATAGACGATGTATTCCCCTAGGCCCATAAAGGTGAAGTACAATGTAGTCAATGTTCACATGACACCACTGGAGGAATAACACCACAACATAAATATTAATCTATTAAATATTACTCTACATTATTCCACTACTAACAAAATACTTCCCCCATGTCCTCAAGAACTAATTGAACTACTCACACAACATAATATTGATCATGATCATAGGTGATATAATGATGAATTACAATCTGAACATAAACCTTAATCCACCGATAAAACTCAATACCATCAAATATGGAGAGTAATCAACACCGGGAGAGTCTCCCCAATTAACTAGACAAGGTATGGCCATAGATGTTACATCAGCACAGAGTGGAGTTGTGGAGATGATGATGGCGGTGTGGTGGATGATGAAGATGATGATCTCGATGAAGTCCAGCATGGTGGCGGTGACCATGGCGACGATTTCCCCCCTTCGGGAGGGGATTTCCCTGGCAGATTTCTCCCCGCCGGAGAAAATTTTCTCTCTGAGTGGTTTCCATCGGGTGGAGGCGGCGGAAAATTGTGTGGACGGCCTCCCATATAATTTAGGTCTTCGGGGAATATATACACGAAGGGGCAACATCGGGAGCCGACCGGGGGGCCCACGCCACATGCCAGCCGCGACCAGGGTGGGGCCCGCGCCCTGATATGGCATGGAGGCCACCTGTACCTCCTGGATCCCCCTCTTTGGCTTGCTTCATCGTCGAAAAAATAAGATCATTTGCGAAAGTTTCAGTGTCTTTGGAGTTTCGCATATATGGTAACCCGATGACGCGTTTTCCAGCTGAAATGTGAGTCCGACGGATAAATCCTCAATAATCATCAAACATGCAGAATAAGATAAAATAACATAAGTAGTGCATCATAATATTAAATATATCAATAAATAACAGTAAATTATGATATAAATTAGTGATGCAAAATGGGCGTATCAGTAATTCAGGATCAAACAGTTGTAAGAAAGTGGGAGTGAAGCAAACACCAAATCTGTACTTAGCCGAGCCGGCATTGGAAGCCCCAAAGCCTGAAGCCTAATTCCATAACCAAACATCTTGATTACATGCTTGCTCACTGAGGTTCCTTCTACCATGTGACATGAACACAAATCCTTTGTTATCTCATAACGTCTAGTCTTGGCTTTTGTCTGGGACATGGCTGTGAGTGCAGCGATCATATCATATGGTTACGTACGATCAAATCGTTTCTGCAACTCAGGATCCATACATGTCAACATGAGACTTTGAAAAGCTATTGCATCATCACTCATAAAGGTTTGAGTGTTGGAGGTATGACCTAGATACAATAATATTCAGTTATTGTTCTATCTGCAAGTTTAGAATTAAGTTTATGTCATCATGCTTCTACCGGTATAACACATGAAAACTGAGTTTTCAAAGGAAAATATTTGTGTTTGTGTGAGGACATAAACAAACAAGACTTCATAATATTATCTCTAAGATTAGCTAATGGCTTGTGAGATGATCATATTTTCCTTATCATGGACAAGGATGAAAGTCTAGCAAAAGTGCAAACCATAAGATTTTATTGTTAGAGTAACAGTAGTATTGAACTGACCCAAGTGTATTTTTTTGCTAAAAGAGACGAAACAATCAGGATGTATTTTAGAAAATACATATAAAGTTAACATTTACTATAATTCCTATACTATGAGAATATCTAGTGACCGCATGATCGAAAGTTATACTTTGGATATCATCAACCATCTTACCGTAACCGGGGATTATAACGGTGATATCTATGTATGACCTAGAAAGTGTAATCGAACTGACATCGTTCAATACTAGTACTTAACTCCTCTAGACAATAGAGAGATACATTCTATGGGCCCTCTCAGTATCACCGATGACATATGGTTTTTCCATACACAGTGTGATTTATCACAAGGTCATCAAGGATATGGATGAGAAAAGAGAACGATATCGGTAAACGAGTTATGTGTGTTATGATCAAAGAGCTTGATCAGATTAGATCACATAGTCCCACCTCGTGATATCATTAATATCATGAAGTTAAGGGAGTAAGTGCAATGTGTAATTTATAAGGTTCCCTCGTTCTTAGGGAGCACACAGGAGCCATCATGGACGTCCGCGGTCCCCTTATTGGTTATTGTTCGGTAAGTTCCCGAACATGTTTGTGTGTTATTTCACACGCTTAAGCCGTTAAAACCTTTAATTGATATAAATAATATGTTATTATTGGTTTTAAGAATGTTCGATGTCATTACGATGTCACAGAAACAAGTCCGGTGTCAATTGGAGTGGTTTCGGGGAAGTTACTATAATAAAGAAATTATGCCGGTGTTAGGGAGGATTTATACGGGAGGTAACATATGACATGAGATGTCCCGAGGTGTTAGAAATGTGTTTCTAACATAGTTATATAATATCGGTGATTTTATCTGTAGGGTTCAAGTGGTTCTGGAGGAGTTTTGGGGACTTCCCATATAAGGAAGAAGTGCCGGGAGGGGGCAGATTTCTCACTCCGTGACTTTCCCACAACATGGCCGAACCCTATTTTAGGGGGATGCGAGGTGGGCCCCGTTGGTTTCACAAGTTGGTACCCGTCGTCCTGGTATTTTTCCTGATTTTATTGGAAATAAAAACAGAAAAAGAAAAGGGGAAAATGAAATAGGAAGGGAGAGGGGAGGTGGAGGAGGACTCCACCTCCCAATCTGAGTTGGGTTAGAGGAGGTGGTGCGACCACCACATTGGTGCAGCCACCCTCCTCATAGCTCAACTAGGACTCCTCGTCCCATTTGGCAAGTCTCTCCTCCCTCCCACTATATAAAGCACCCCATGGCTCATAGCAAAACACAAAATTGCCTCTCTAGCCTCTCTCTCTCTAGTAGAATTAGAGTGACTAATTAGAGACCCTCTAATTGAATTAGAGACTTTTCTAATTGGGTTTTGAGTTATACTGTCCCAATTAGACCTAGATCTAATTATCTCTTCTCTCTCATGTGTTGAGAACTTCCAGATTCATAATAGCTCTAGTCATAGTTGATTAGAGATACCAATTAGCAATGCCGGAAGGGTGTCTCTCTTCGTCCATGCCGAGTCCTGGACAACGAGGCACTAGCGGGTTGAAACGAGCGTACGCATGCACACCATATGAGGGATTACACATGTGATCCTTGAAGAGGGAAGACTTAGCGACATTCTTGCAGCTAGGCCTAGTTGTGAGGATCTACGATTGTTTACAACTCTTCTACGACTACATCGAATATGTTGCCCGATGAGTCGTGATCCTGATCCTTGCATGTATGGGCATGCCGTTAACTGCATAGTGATCTTGCCGGACTACGTAGGGCAATTTTTTTAATTTTGCAGCGTAGACTAGCAATGGTATCAGAGCATACTATGCGTAGATACGATTGGACCTAGAGTAAATTTTGTGCAGGTATTACATAAGCTTGTGAAAGTATATTACTAAGCTCTCTAATATTCAGTTTCTTTTTGTTGCTTCCTAATAAACCATGTTTGTTTTGTTTCCAGCGGCATGGTATGACTCTTTACAAACTTCTGGCAATCCTAGGACACTCGAGTTGTCCTTGGCATATCTCGTTTGATCCGAAAAAGCGCTTCAATAACTTTGGGTCGCACCATGTTTGGTCTCATATAATGGCATGGTGGAAGGGGCATGTGATTTGGATCTTTTGGGAATATGCTCTAGAGTCAATCATGTATGATGTAATTCCCAATGTATTCATAATGTTATTAAGTTGTCCTTGTTTTGAACATCTAATATATATCATTGAATATGTGAATCGATCGTGGAACTATGTATTCATGTTGTTCCTGCTAAATGGTCTTTGGTCATTAAGGTTGTGTTCGACACAAAACTTAGACTAATGTGAGTTTTGGATGATGACTCGGTTCCACTTGTCATGGAATGGCGATGCCATTCCAACTTTCACAGACTCGGCTAAAGAGTTTAGCAAGTCGGACTAATCCAATTGAGATGCAACGAGTAAGTCGTCATTTGCATGTCTCGATCAATGTAATCCTTAGAATTGAGGTTGTCGCACAATCCGAGTTGTGGATCACCGACTTAGGTTCTGTCAAATGATGTTCCGTGACAAGGCAGTTATAAAGGCAGAGTTCGGGTCGAATGCGAAGCAAGCTGCGTGATTTGGATAATCAAGATGGGATTTTGCCCCTCCGACTGGAGAGATATTCTCTGGGCCCTCTCGAGTGATATGATTCTGGAAGCATGTCCATGCGCGACTAGGTTAAGTGTTAACCGGGTCTATTGACTAAGAGTTAGTCAGATGAATCATATATCACAGACTGAGACGAGAGTTGGGTTATTTAAGGGATGACGATAATTCTCCTATGGTTCAACAAGGTATATCGTGAGGCAAAAGGGACTCATATGAACGTCACATTGGAAGGTATGTCTTCATGACTCTACGACACTTTGGAGTCGGCACGTTCTGCTAGGAGCCACTACGAGTTGATCGATTTGGAGTCGGACTCCAATCGTGTCCAAGTCGTCATGAGCCTGCAGGGTCGCACACTTAAGAGCGGGAGCAAGTATATTGGTCGGTTTGGACCCGAACCGGAAATGGACTGAATTAGTGCGTTGGACTCACGGAGGGAATGGGCCACAAGCGCTGTGTAGCTCATTCCCACTCGCTATATAAAAAGGGGTGCAGGTTGCCCAACGAGCACAAGTTTCCATTCCCATGTGCTGGGAACCCTAGCCCCACTCAGTCCAGCCGCCGCACCGGACCTAGCAGTCCTCCGTTGGAGCTTCTCCTCGTACGTGTGGATACCGGCAGAGGTGTTGTACAATCAGCACTTCGATGATCGCGGGATTGGATCGGCTGGATCGGATCGTGGGACTACACTGCATCGAGTTGTTTGTTTGATAATCCGCACCTGGGCGTCTAGTGGTAATCCTCGTGGCCTTCTACCTCGGCTAGATCTTGGGAGCACCACGTAGAAAAGTTTTTGTTTATCTCTACGCGTTCCAACAGGATCCACACGGGGGGTCATGGTTATGGATAAGTTTAGATTGAGTCTCAAGATGTTTTCGTAATGTATGTGTTTCAATCACCCTGCAAAATTAATCTAGCAATGAGAATTAACATACCTTGATTTGCGTAGGTGATAACGATAGTTGATCGTAGAACCTAAAGCCACGCTAAAGCTTGCAAACAAAATTTTAGAGGCGTCTAACTTGTTTTTGCAGAGTATGCATGTGTTTTCGTATAACTATTATGTTACTGTGTTTTAACATGATGGCCAATGACGAAGGATTGTCATTGTATGACATCGACAATCAGACGTTCATCGTGGAGCTCGGAGGAAGTAAATGATAGGAGACGTGGTTGTTTCTCCATCATGGAAAAACTTGAAGCAACTTTCACCACAACGGAATTTCCTCAAATTTTATGCTATGGTGATAATAACGCAGATGGAGCATCCTCGTTGGAGATGCATTAAGAAATCCCCGAAGAACAAAGGCTATACCTAATCACACAAATTTATAAATTGCATGTGATGTTTATCCTATGTTGATTGCACAGTAGTCGTTTATTAGGGTGATTACACACTTAAAAAAATATCAAGGTAGTTCGTGTTCTCCCAATTATAGCAACGTTAAACCAGCATGGCTACGCGTTCATCACTTGGATACATGGATCAGTGTGCCTCTTCTTGCCGGGAGGCAGGTTATAGTTTGCTCACTTGGTTACAAGGTGCATTCTATATGGCAGAGTCAGTTGGTTGTCTTGTCGTTCAGGTATGAAAGTCATGAGCTCGGAACACACACACATTGAAAGATGAGCGAGAATCACATGTGTGATTGGCATGGTGGCCTACTCCCTAGTTTATGGTTGGTTGAGGTGGATACATCCTTCTAATCATAATATATTGGGATCTCGTTGCACTAAAAGTTGATCTTCAGGAATATCGGTGTCAGTGGGAGCATATCTTAATATCAATTTTATTGAATTAAGTAGTGCAAATTAATTTTTAACTATAAAGACTAAATAAACGTCTTTTATTGTAGAGATGGATCATGTTAAAAACATAAGTCTAATTGATATGTTGGGGTTAAACCATATAACTAAGGAAAGCGTGAACTTATGTGATTAGGTTCATGATCTGAGAGGTACTCTCATAACTCTTGGGGTAGAGCATGTGCTAGATACTGAAGTTCCGGCACCTGATGGAGAGTATTCTCCGTTGAGAGATGAGGAGTATCAAGTTTATAAGATCATGTTGGAAATCCTGAGTTCTCAGTTGGATGATTGTTATCAACACTACCGCCCGTTCCGTCTCATGGAAGCTTTGAAGACTCGGTTCTCTATGCAACTCTGTCATGGTCATTACAAACTTTATGCTGAACTGTTAAGGTGCAAACTCAATTGCGTTGGGCCTTTGAGGGAGCACAAGGAAAAGTTCACAGGGATACTACACAAGCGTAAGGAAATTGGTTTTGCAATTCCAGAAAGACTAGCAGTTGGAACACTCCTGATGTCACTTCCATCACATTACTTCGGATTTTTGGCTTGCTAGAACCTGATTGAAGTGTAGAAGACACTTGAAGAAGTCTTCCAGATTATCTTGTCAGTTGAGATGGATTTTTTCATTCATGCCATGATGACTGCACCAAAAGACAAAGACAGGTGGAAATTCCACATGAGGTATAAGAGTTATACCAATTATTGATATTTTCTTGTCTCAAAGATATTTTGGTATTGGACACTAAAATTTCTCAATTTGCAATTTATTACAGAGTGAGAAGGAAAATAGGCAAGAGAAGCGGGAAGCGTGGAAGGCGCAGTGGAATACGCATTAATGGCGCCAACCAGCTGCATCATTTGCGAAGTCCTAAGTCAATAAAGAGGATCAACACTAGAACGTCAAAATAATAGTTATTTTGGGTTCGATCAATATGTAATGAATATTTTATGTTCGTGAACTTTTTTGAGTTCGAATAAAAAATATGTGTGGGAATTCTAGGATTGGGAATCCAAAGTTTATGATCTTCTTTATTGTCTTATGTCAATTAGTTTTATTATTAAGTCTTGAATTTTTATATTCAAATTATTACTCAAGTTTGAGTAATAGTTTTATGGCTTGTTAAATAAATTGGAGATAAGTCTTTTATTTGATTTATCAAAGTTGAAAGACTACCTCCAAAATATGTAATATGTCCAAAATCCATTAAGTGCTAGGCACTTGTGAATTTCGACATCCAGATAAGTCTTGGATATTTTCTAAATTGAGTTAATTCCATTGAAGAATCAATATGATAAGTTAATTATGTTGATGAAGTGGAATAGATGAAATAATTGAAGTTTCAATGTTTCTTAAAAGTTAGTGGGAGAATTTTGAATCAAAACTCAGATAAAAGAAATTTGATTGAAATAGAAAGGGACTTAATAAGAATTATAACATGCTTGACAAAGAATATTTTCTTAGTAGGAATTAATCATGATGAATTTTGAGATATTCAAAATTATCATGATAATAAAAAATACGAGACAAGGATTTAAGCAATGTTATAATTGTCAAATGTCTTTGTGTAATAAAGTAATAGCGTGAAACGAAAATAATTCTGAACCCACTAGAGAAAATTATTGTGTTTGTTTGTTAAGGTTCGAACTATGTCATTAATTAACTTAGAGTTATTTTAATGATAGTTCCTAGTAATGAATATTGCACAAGCATGATGAATAATTGATTAAAAGGTTTTGCATAAAACAAATAAGTTTCTTGGTAGTAAAATTCCACTTTATACTCTAAGTGTTTTAAACACATTGGATTAAGGAGAAAAGAGTGTTCTCGTGAAAGAGATGTGGAAATTATATTAAGTTAAGATTGTGAATCTCTGGAGAAGGATTCAATGAAAGGGGCAACATGCAAATGTTTCCAATTCAGCACCTTATCCAGGAATTTATGTATGAGATACATAAAAAAGTTCAAATATTATACTGAATAAAGGTCATATGAGATTATGTAATGTTCACTTTGTGATATATTCATCAAAATTCCAAGAGAATGACCACCATGTGCAAAATAAAACAAACAAGATAATAGTACTTATAAATAGATGATATTCGATTATCATATAGATCCCTGTTAAACTATATTCATTTTGACTCCAAGATTTTATCTCGAGGGTAAGTTGGAGTGATTTTATAAATCACAAGGAAAATTAATATTTTCACAAGAAAAACAGAAATGCATATTTTTTTTATTCATAAAGCTAGTACTGATAAAATTGTTTTATCAAGTAAGAAGAAATGGTAACGATGAGTTGAAAACTTATCATATCAAATTGGTGGTGCCATTTCGAAGTTCATGACAAGTGCAATCCTTATCCTTCCCATCATCGCCATGATTGGGTCTAGGATGTTTTTCTAGCTACAAATTAGTGTTTGGTTAAGCACCTAAAAATTCTAAATTTCATGACTATACCACATCACATTTCCTGCAAAATAGATTTAGACGCCTCTAACGTTTGTTTGCAACTTTTAGCATGCCTGTAGGACCTACGAGACGAACCGTTAAGTAACATATGCTTACATAAGGCATAATTATTCATGTTTCTAGATTGACATTGCGGGGTTATTGAAACACAAACATTACGAAACCATCTAGACCCTCAATCTAAAATTATTCATAACCATGACCCCATGTGGATTCAATCCACATGCCCCTTCCATAATTCTATTAACGATACCAATATAAGGAGACCCAAAGCTACTAAAACACTTCTTCGGACCAGACAAGATATGCCAGGGGCAACTCGAACGTCCTAGGATTGCCATAAGTTTGTAAAAATCTCGATAGGCCGCCAAAAAATACACAAAAAAGCTTATTGGGAAATAATCATAAATAATCTCAGC